>JAJHZJ010000132.1:13645402-14282902 GCA_023548195.1 Bettongia penicillata ogilbyi | reverse complement strand
CAGCAGCTGCAGCTGGCATGGGTGTGTGTGTGTGTGTGGGGGGGGGGTGACAAGATCATAAATCCTTGGATTTTTTTTGTCATTGATTTCAGTTCAGCACCAAGGAACCTTTAATTAAAATGAACTAGTTTATACTCACATATTTGTATATATGCACATAATAGATTAACCAATATATTATATAATACTATATATATATAAAACCTATGTATGTACAGGTATTACATAGATACAGATACATGCAGATGTATAGATATATGTGCAAATATACGTATGTATGTGTATTATTGTTTTTCAGCCATTTCAGTTGTACCTAACTCTTCATGGTCCCATTTGGGGTTTTCTTGGCAAAGATACTGGAGCATTTGCTTCTCCAGCTCATTTTACAGATATGGAAACTGAGGCAAACAGAGTGAAGTGACTTGCCCAGGGTCACACAACTAAGTGTTTGAGGCTGAATTTGAATTCTGGTATCCCTGACTCTATGTCTGGTGCTCTATCTACTGCGCTACCTATCTGCCCCATATATGTATGTGTGTATGTGTATATGTGCATACCACATATATAATATGCATATATACAAATATATACACTCATGCACAAATATATATGTATATATTTACATATCTATGTATACATATATATGTATGTATGTATGTATGTATCTGAATTCTATGTGAGGGACTGTTCAAATACTGGGGTTACAGGGAAAGACAAAACTAGTCCATACCCTCAAAGAGCTCATATTCTAAAATCAATAATCTTAAAAAAAATCGAAGCTAAATGCCGTAAGATGATCATGAGTAGGCTTGGCTCCCAAGAGGGGATATGAACAGGCATCTTCCTTCTTTGCCCAGCTGGGAGGGGGATTGTACTGAAGAACATTGAGTATAATGTTGGAATTGGCTGCTCTCTTAGTATTTTACTGAACATTATTTTCTTCTTTTTATAATCTCTCCTATAAGGGATGGTTCCTCAGGAGATGGAGATTGGAAGGCCATACTGGAGAATGTAGGTAAGATATTAATGCAAAGTTCCAAAAAAAAAAAAAGTCCCACCATGGAGATACAGAATAATAAAGATAAATTTATGACTGAAAATAGTTATTAAATAAATTGACTTGAACGGAATTGAGAGCTACCACAATGAAGAAAAATCTTTCTTCAGTCCTACTAAATTGGAAAGGTTTTGTATCTGGTCCAAGAAACATGTTAATTGTTCAAGAACCAACCCAGTCAAGTTCAGAGAGTCTCATTATTAGAGGACTGGCTACCAAGTAATAAATTTTTTTAACTTTGTAAAATTGTTGAAAGTTGGGTTAGCTTTAAAATATGGATCATACAGTGTTGACTACATAGTAGACACCTGATATTTGCAGAGCAAATATGATTTTTACAACTTCATTTAAGGGAATGGAAATTTAATTTATAATAGAGACACACAAAGGCTACATGCATTAAATAGCATTTCTTTTTATTCCAAATTCATTACTGTCTTCTCATCCCAAAAGTATATCCTGTGATGACTTGGCAACATGCAGGAGCAACAAAAATGTGTGACTTTACAACTTCAGGTAACTCACAAGTTCTATAATGTTGTTAGATCATGGGACATACATGATTCAATCTAATGGTTTTCCAAACTTCCAAAGCCAGGACAAAACTTTGGGTTATCTAAGTCCCATTTTCCTAGTTGTTGGAATTATCTAGACTTGGTTTTCCTATATTTTCTCATATCCTTCTCTGACTTTTCAGTATTTCCTTGCTCCAAAAACCTCAGCCATTAGGTGAGGAAGGGAAATCAAGCTGTTTCAAGCTAGTAATTAATACATGGGAAGGAGGTCAAAATCAACATCTCTGTCAAAGATCTATTTGATCGCAAATGAAAATGGTGAAGTCTTTTTTTTTCAAGGTGCTCATTACAAATGAGACTGGGGACAAGCATTGCTTCTTTCCACAGAGGACTTCAAATACTCAGAGCTTTAATCTGAGTTGACACAGCTTGTCGGCTTTAAAAAAATATTTTTTTCCTTAAAAAAAGCAAACCCACACTCAGCGAGACCCTCAGTGGTCATCAGAACTCCTCTCGACCTTTCAGAGACTTTCACACACTTTCAAGGACATGGCACATTTCTGATCTCAGTGAAACAAATAATCATCCAGGAATGTCATACAATCAAAGCCCTCTTGAGAAGGCCACACTTTGGAAGTTTTCCTAGATTGAGTTGCCTTGTCATTTCTTTTCTGTCATAGGCAAGATTTGAACACAAGTCTTCCTGACTTCACAGATCTCTGCCATGTTCCCTTTTATCTGTGTCTGTATCTATATTTTAAGCCACTATTCATATACAAATAGCCCACCAGATGGGTTTCTTTTCCGAAGCAAGTGGCAGGATCCATATCCTTTATAGGGTCTTTAAAGTAAAAGAGAAAAAAAGCCCAATGGTGTAATTGTTAACTGTGTTTCATGGATCCCCATTCTTGGAGAAGGACTCTAAAGAGTCTAAATACTGCTTAATGTAAATCAAGTTTTCTATTCAAAATTTTCAGTGCCCCACAGTGACAGGATGTAGATTCTTTTATAAGAGACATAAAACACAGCTGGTGGTGAAATATTGTAATGATTGGCCAAGGAAGAGCAGAAATCAATAGATGAAAAGTTAGTGATATTAGGGAATCCTGACCTATTGGAACTCACAAGGAAAACAAGTCTGAGGGAAAAGCTTTCTCAAAGTAAATCCACAAGGCTTTGTTTCTCTTGATCTTTATTTTTTCAGGTTTACCTTTCTTCTCCAACCTAATTTAAACTTTGAAAAATGTTGGTTCTGACTTAAAGTGCTCTCACTTAAGTTGATGTGAGGAAAATGGCCCAGTGGGTTCCCCCCTAGTGTGAGGTACTGGCCCTGGAGAACCCTAGAAACCCAGCTAGGATTCTCCCTATCCTGATTTATTTCATAGTGTAATTCCATTATTGAAAATAGACAGCCTTTTTATATCTTTCAATTCTCTTAGATACCAAATAACAAAAGGCAGATATTTTCTATTAGTGTTTGATAGCAGGTGGTTACCAGAACTATAAAAAAAATAAAGAGCACTTACAAGTTCAGGATAAACCATGATTAATTTTTATTAAGATGATGCATTTCTATATTAGAAACTGACAATTTATTTGGAGATCTTTTTTTCAGGAGTTTAGTCGTTTCCCTCTGTGCAGAATGCAGAATTGTATATGAGATATTTGAGTGTCTAAAACGATGTATGATAAATGAAGTGGCATGCTACTTAGACGCTTATCATGTTCTCTGACTAGCAACAGGTTCAGCAAAGGGCACAGCCAGTAAATGAAATTTTCCACCAGGACAATATATCATCACGAGAAATGTATGCGCTGGAAACTTACAAGCTTGCTCAAGATGCGGACAAGGTGTGAAATGGTAAAAAATGAAAAGCAGAAACATCATACAGTAAATTTCAAATTCAGCCACATTTCCATATTGGCTGAGGCTAGCGCTTTAACCATTTATAGTCTTGGAGTCTGGAGATGAGGCCAACACATGGGGCAATCTGAAACTAGAGATGGGCTTCTTGCATGGATGAATTGATAAAAATCTCTTACCTTCATTACTAAAGCTAGTAATAAAGGGAAGGAGAAATTAACAGTATCTATTCTGGAGAGAATGTGTTGAAAAGGTATTTTTGGAATTATGGAGGTTATACGCTGCTCACACCACATCTGGGGGATTGGACTCCGTTTGGGGCACCCCAATTTAGGAATAAGGATGAATCTATGTGTTGGGTTTTAGCTAAAAGTTTCACCAGAGACACATTTATGACCATTAGGTATGGAGCAGCAAGAAGATAAGGTTCATGGACAAAATGAAGCTTTTTACTGAATTCAACCCTAAATTGTAAGCAGTGGGTCTCTTCCTGCCCTCTTCTCTGCTTCAATTAGAATGTGGATGCCTACAATACTAATTATTAATTTTTGCATTACAAAGAAAATCTTGACATTGTACAATTCCATACGATCAGGAAACTGACAAGGTGGAACAGGACCAAAAGAGGGTAATTAGTGTGTTGTATGTAAGGACTAGGAATCAGTTGAGTGTGGAAACTGGTGACATCTGGCCAAGAGAAGAAAAAAGTTAAGGCTGAGAAGACACAAGAGCTATCTTCTAGTATCTGAAGGGATGTCATGTGGAGGAGATTTTATTTGATCTGCTTGGCCCTTTGAAAGGAGAACTAGGAATGAGTGGAATTTGCAAGAGAGACCAGTTTTAGCTTGATGTGGAGAAAAGAGCTGTATCAAAGTGGAATAAGCCACTTTAGGAGGTGGTAGATTTCCTCTTACTGGAGGTCTTCAAGCAGAAGCTAGATGACCATTCATCAACAGTGTCATGTGAGAGGGAATTCTTCACTAAGAGTAGATTGGATTAGGTTAAGGGTGGGGAACCTGTGACCTTGAGACTACATGTAGCCTAGGTCCTTGGGTGCTGTCTTTTGACTGAGTCCAAGTTTTACAGAACAAATCTTTTTTTATTAAAGAGATTTGTTTTTGAAGTTTGGATTCAGTCAAAGGGCTGCACTTGAGGACCCAGAGGGCCACATGTGACCTCAAGGCTACAGGTTGGGTTCCCAACCCCTGGACTAGGCAGCTTTTGGACTCTCTTCCAATTTTGATAATCTGTGATTCAGGACAATGGGTGGTTACATTGGATCAACTGAGACCTGGGAGCTGATTTTCTACGGCTGATATTTGCACAAATGGCAAGGTTCTTTCTTAAGAGAAATAATGTAGGTATAAAATCTATGGAATCAGGTTTCAATAGTCCAAGAATTCCTCTTTTTTTATCTCTAGAGATATCACAGAAGCACCAAATCTCAGAAATGGAAGAGACTTCAGTAGTCAGTTGAATAGATACCTGAGTAACAATCCCTTGATCTACAAATATGCCTGTAGTCTTTTCTTGGAGATTTTTAATGAGCAAGACCTACTTAGTCCACTTTGAGACCATTCCTGTTAGGAAGTTTTGGGGGCATTAAGCATATTTTCCCCTCTTTTTCTGCAATTTATATTCATTGGTCCTACCTTTGTGATCCAAGGACAAGCAAAATACATAGACTTTTTCTTCTCCACTTTACAGCCCTTTGAATACATGAACAGAGTTCTCATTCCATCCTCCCCCCCCAAACTGAAGACTTCTTTTCTCTAGGCTTTAGATCCTTCAACTGATCATATAAGGAATCAACTTGACTCCCTTCACCATCCTGGCTGTCCATAACAAGATTCTCTCTAGCTTATTCATATCATTCTTAAAATGTGGCACCAAGATACTGCAGGTGTGGTCCGACCACAGCAAAGAACAGCAGGGATATCACATCCTTAGTCTTGGAAGCTCCTTGTCTCTTAAAACAGCCTAACATTGCATTACCTTCCTTGGATTTAACAATGTTAACTCATAGTAACCTTGGAATTCATTAAAACTCCTAGACATTTTTCAGATGACTTGCCAGAAGCATGCATGGTGTAGAAGGGGCATCACGGTGAGGTGAAGAGAAAACTGGACTTAGAGTCAAGAAAAACTATATTCACATCCTTGAATACTGACTGACTCTGTGACCAGGGACAGATGGCTTTACTTGTCTAAGCTTCAAATTCTCATCTGTACAATGAGGAAACTGGACGGAATAATAGCTTCTATTGTCATTCCCAGCCCTAACTTTATAATCCTATGCTCTTGTACTTGAAAAGCTGAATTATTGGAGCCCAAGTGGGATATTTTCCATCTATCCCTATTAAAATATGTTCCCTCTGTACCTTAGTTGTCTGCTTATATTTTGATTTAGAAAAAATCATCGAATTATAGGCATCTTAGCTAAGTTGATCCCTGGACAACAGATGTACAACTTCTCAGTTCATCTATACTCAAAGTCTTTCTAGCACGGGAGAATCTACCAAAAACATGGGATCCATCAGTATACTCTACAATAACTCATTATGCTTCCATGACACAAAAGGGCATCACAAAAAAGACCCAGTACAGAGAGAAATAGAACCATTCCTTAAAGAATTCCCCTTGTTAGTTTGCTCTAGTGACAGTGCAAATCGACAGTTCCCAAGGGTGAATTAGCTGTAATACCATGTCAATAAGTGTAAATTGTTATAAGTGCCATTGACAGCACTACCATAGGTCCAGTGGAGCAATAAAAGGCACAATAGGGGACAAGAGAAGGAGAAGCTGAGGAATCATTTGGGAAAATGGAGTATAATCCAAATTCAACTTTCAATGTCATTGAGAGACAATGGGTTAAACACTGTGGAGGAAATCTAAATGACCTGGGGGAAAAATGGAAGTGACCATTTTTCACATTCAACTGTGGTGGATTGTGGCTGCTCCTGGGTCCTTCTGGTGTTGCCTTGTGGTCAATCTTTTTAAATAGGTGAAAATCTGGGTAGGCAGCAAAGAGAAAGAAGTCTTTAAGAGGAGGAGAAGTCAGTAGGAAGATCTAAATTCCAGAAAGGAAAGGATTAGGTTAAATTCAACAATTACAGTTAAGAAGAATGGAAAAGTCTTCCAGTGAGAGGTTGAAAAATACTCTTCACCCAGATGATGTGCTAGAAGTCACAACATAGTGGAAGACGCTGAAGCATTAGAAATAACTAGGACTAGAGTACTTCTTTTCTGACTTTAAGTCAAGAGTTTCTTCCACAACATCATGGTGAATACGGGTCTATTAGCTAGGGTGGCAAAAATTGAATGAAAGTGTAATTTTCCATCAGTCACTATAATACTGCCCTCTTCTCTTTCTTCCCTCCTCCTAATTTGAATTTTTTTAAACATCCCCTAATTTTGAAGTTGTAAGATTAACTGATTTCATAGCTAATAACAGTACTAAACTAAGCCTTTATTAAAGTTTATATAATCAACAACTCCAGGTTTTAATTTATTCTTTTCCCTTGATATAAGGCAATGAGGTGGCACAATGCATATAGTACTGGTTCTAGTGTTAGAGAAAGCTGAATTTAAATCTATCCTCAAACACTAGCTATGTGACCTTGGGCACATCACTGAATCTCTTTACTTCAGTTTCCTAAACTGTAAAATATGGATTATAACATTGTCCACCTCCCAGGGTTGCTGTGAGGATCAAATGAGAAAATATTTGTAAAGTACTAAGCACAATGTCTATCATCATCACCATCACCATCACCATCATCATCACTGTCATCATCATATTGACCATAGCACACACAGGCATCTTTTATTCTTTTCTCTTGCTATGATTGACCATAGCATACTCAGGGGCAATTTTCATGTTAAATGGATGAATTCCAAAGAAAAGAAAGAATGGACATATGTGTGAGTAAGAGAAGACTGAGTTGATAGGTAAAACAGTGAAGAACAACCAGAGTATCTCCATCATGTACTGTCACTAAAAATACATCAGCAATCATTGTCATTTAGCATCATAATGGCAAGAGATGATGAAGTAAGTAAGGACATCTCACAAAACTTTGAAAATAGAATCTCTCAAGACCTTAAACCCTGGACGAAAGGTACCTGGAATCTATACAATTTACAGTGAAGTTAAAATGCTAAGGACCCAGAAACTAGATCTGACTTTTTTCCATGCTCAAAATTTAACCATTCAATATTCTAGAGTGCCATCCTAATTTAGCCTTTTGAATGGAAGGATTTCACTTTAAATGGAAAATGTGCATGTGCAATATGCTTGATTTATTTTGTAAAGAATTGAGCTCTTTTAGCATATACTAAAGATGTAGCTTCCATGAAATTTATTTTAAAGCATGAAACACATATGCGTAGGCAGGAGAATATTAAAGATTCAACATTGACTTCCATGGCATTGAATGTTATTTAATGCAAACTCTCAGGGGATATGTCCCTGAGCCCCTCTTTCTAAGACCCTCTTTCTAAGACCAAGAGTCTGAAGAAGAGAGTGATTCAAGGAAAACGCAATCAATTGATTGACATAATTAAAGTTATTGCCAAATAATAACACGAACACACAGAATATAACCCCATGCTCAGTTACTGAAGAGAAAAATCAAGTCATGCAGCAAGATAGTGACACATGGAGTGAAACTCAAATTCTTAATTCATTTGGGATTAGGAATCAGAGGACCTCCTACTTATTATCTGTGCTACCTCAAGTAAGTAATTTCCTTTCTCTAGGTCTCATTTTCCTGAACTGTAAAATGAGAGAGTTCAACTTAATGCTTCCCAAAGCTCTTCTTGCTCTAATTTTCTGAACCTACAGAAAAGCACTCAACAAAAATAGCCACCATGTAGGACTAGAGCACTGACCTGGCTGCCAGGTGCAGGTTCTCATTAGCTGTGGGATCTTGGGCAACTTCCGACCTCTCTGGGAATCCATTTCCCCACCTGTAAAAGGAGGGGAAGTGGGTAGCTAGAGTAAATGACATAGACGATCCCCTTGAACACTGGTGTTCTATGATTCTAGGGAGCAAATAAAAGAAATAATGGAAGAAAATGTTCTTGGAGAATGCATTTCTAAAGGAGTCATGAACCATGCTATTGACAGTATTGACACATTAATTAAGGAGGTGGTTAGTGTTAATGTTAGGAAAGATGGCAGGTTTTCAATTTAGGCTGACACTTTTAAAGACTGAGGGTTAAGCAGGAGTACAGAGCAATGCCACAGCATCTAGGAGAGGCTATCTGCTATCTTTAACAAGATTTAATTCAAGCATCTGGGAAAAAATCCTCTCCAATCAGGGATTTTTAACCTTTCTGTTGTCATGGATACCTTTGGCAGTCTGGTGACCCTCTAGACACGTTTTTAAGAATAATGTTTACCCTACATTCATAAAATAAAATATGTAAGATTATGAAGGAGATCAATTATATTAAATACAGTGATATCGGCATGTCTGGCTATATGTATGTGTATACACGCACACACACACATTTCACTATATTTGGATATAGTTTGTCTTTAGTTCCCCAGTGCTTATGCATGTATATATGTATATACACATATAATATAAATTCCCAGAGCACAGGCCAAGAATCCTCATCCTAGATTATTACAGGTGCTTTCAGCTCCAACCACTTTTCTGATTGAGTTCTAAACCTGAATGCAGAGTCTAAAGAGCTAATTCCACTATGAGTTACAGCTGCTTTATGGTCTGGTATTTGGTCCCATCACTTAACATATTCTGTTCTCTCCAAAGGTACCAATCATGTCTTAACTGCTCAATTTAATGACCTTTTGGCAGTCTTCATTTCTCAGTCTCTTTACAGATGTTGACACTGTTTACAAATCCGTCCTCTTCCTGGACTCTCTTTTCCTTCAACTTCTGTGACACTTTTTTCTTGGTCCTCTGACTTTCGGGGCTGTTCCTTCTAAATTGCCTTTACTATATCACTATCTCTTTCCTGCTTATTATTTGTAGGGATCACCCAAGACAGTCTTTGAGTCTCTTTCTTTACTTTTTCTACTTTGAAAATCCAAATAACCCTTATAAGATTCAATTCTCATCTCTATTTAAATGACTCCATTTACATATCAAGCTCTGGTTTTCCCCTCCAACTCTAGTGCTACATCATCAGATTTCTGCTAGATATCTCCACCTGGGTGTGCCATCAGCCTCTCTTACTTGACGGACGCCATGAAACTCATTGCTACTAACCTGCCTCCTCCATGTCTCCTCATATTTGCTGGTGGTAGCACCATACTGGTTACCAAGGTGCACAATCCCAGTATGATCCTTGACTCTTCGCTCTCCCTTATCACCGTATCCAACCAGCCTCCAAGTCTCATCAAGCCAATTTCACAACATATGTTAATCTAATGCATCCTTTCCATATACACAGCCTCTTCTCTGTTTTAAGTCCTCGCCACTTGTTGATTGGACATGGCAATAGTCTTCCAAATGGTCTCATTGCTCTAGGCTTTCTGTTCAATAAATTCCACAGAGCCACCAAATAGATGTCTAACCATGTATATATAGATAAATATCATGCCACTCTCCTGCTCAAGAACTTCAGTGGCTCCTTGTTCTCTCTAGGATAAAATACTTGTTACTTAGTCTGGCATTGAACACCCTCCACAAGGTGACTCCTAGCTTATTTTGTTTTACGTCCCTTCATCTATTTTCTGCTCCAGCCAAACTGATTGTTTTTGTTCTCTTCTATGACATCCTATCTCTGGCCACTGCACCATCCCACAGATCTGGAATGTACACCCATCTCATCTTCTCTCAGGGAATTCTTGATTTCTTTCAAAGCGCAGCACAGGTTGTAAATCTGTGTCTCTATGAGCTGCGAATGTGTTGTATTTTCAAGGTAGAAAGAAAACTTCTCAGAGGCAGGAACCAGCTTAGTTTTGTAGTTGGATTTCCAGTACCTGGGTCTTTAATAAATGCTTGTTGAATTATATTACATTGAGTTGGTCTGTCAACAGACCATTAGACTTGGCATCAGGAAGAGCTGGGTTTGGATGCTTCTGCAAACAGTAATTTACTAGGTGACCCTCGGCAAATCACTTAACTTGTCTGAGCTTTGGTTTTCTTGTCTGTAAAATTGGGATAATCACATCCACATCTCTGTCAGGATTACTGTGGGAATCCAATGGGATAATGTATTTAAAGTGTTTTGCAAACCTTAAAGTGCTCAGTAATTCAGTTATTATTAACATATTGGGAATAGGAGAGGGGATAATGGGAGCCACTATTTACATTTTTAAGGAGCCATTATGCAGTTTTTCAGAGTTACATCATAGAATGTATACATGAACTGAAAACTGGGGACAACTCACTGAAGAGTGATCCCTTTGAGAGAAAAAGGGCTTGAAGGCCTTACCTTTCTTTCAGTGACATGACCTGAAATGCCAAAGTCGACTATGTTCCAATATTTAGGATTTGGGAGTAGATGACACATGGGGCCTAAAGGAATCACCAGGAATAAATTGGGTAACCCTATTTGATGCTCTGTTGTTTCAGAAAATGTTTAGAGCCAACAGGTCATCTACCAAGAGGCTGCAGACAAGTGTTGTGGAGACTTTAGGAAGTGAGAGGATGTTTTCAGAAGCAATGAAAATATTACATGCAGAGTCAAGGAATTTGACTGATGTCCTTGAGGGAGCACAAAACTCCATTTCATGGGCAAATCAAGAGCTTAACACCAAGAAAATTGATGTCATGCTGGAAGGTTCCCTCCAGCAGGTGCAAGACCCAAGGAGAGAAAGGATCTCCATCCAAGCACATCCCTCCTTCACTGGGGGCAGTCAGCTGAAAATGCAGACAAGGCTTGGCTTTAATTACAGAGAAATTGTCGAAGTCATTGGCAGCCAGAGGTCATATGAGAATTGTTAGCAACTTAAGATGTAGCGGTGGAAGCAGGTTGCTATAAGAAAGGGAGAACTGCATTTGGAAATAGGGGGTCTGAGTTTGAATCCTGTTTCAGAAACATATTATCTGTGTAATTCTGGCCAATCAATCAATTGGCCAATCTCTCATCCAACATTTAAGTAGCAACTCTGTGCCAGACACTGAGCTAAGCTCTGGGGATTCCTGCCCTCCCATGAAGAATTTCACTGGATTTCACTCTTTAGCTACTTCATGTCTCTGAGCTTTTCAAGATGTGAAAGGAACAGAAATGATGTCTCAGATGCCGTCCAGCTCTGAACTAATGAGCCTATGCCCTCTCTACACTTCAGTTTCCTTATTTGTAAAATGAAGGGGATGGATCGAACGATTTCAAGGGCTCTCTCCAGCTCTGACACTCTGTTATCCAATGCATTTATTATTTCCACTTCTTGGGGGGAAGGAATTGATTTACAAAATAGAAGGGCAGAAATGGTATTGCTTATGAGTGAGACCATGTAACTCTAAATAGATAGAAGTGTGGAATTCATAGCATTAGACCTGGTTTATCCACTGCAGCTGGGTGGGCTCTGATCGGAGGTCTCCACTGAATTTTTTCAGAGCTCATTACTTTAAATACAAATCTTTTAGTTTCCATAGAAAGGCCCACTCTTCACAACAGTAGCCTATCTCAAACCCAAGGAAAGCAAAAGATTAAAAAAGGGTTTAGGAATCTCTCTCTTCCAAGCTTTAAGTAGGAGGGATTTGGATTCAAATGGAGCTTTCTTTAGATCTCTACTTTCCTTTCAGTTTGTTTGCTCTTTCAAGACCCAGAGTTGAGATCACAAGAGAGTTTATCATTGTCTTTGACCAGCCAGTACCCCTTCCTTGGGTGGAATAAAACTCCCATTTTGAAAAAGTATCAAGAGATTATTTGGGAAAAGGAATCCAATGCTATCTGTAAATGGAATATTGTTGTAGAGAGGGAAGTAACTCCAGGTAACAAACTATGAAAATATCCTGAAATAATTATGAAAGCTTTCTTCTTTCATAGACAAGCACAAGGACAGATTCTCAGCCTTGGTGGCAGTTCATCAGACTTAGCTGACGTTTCATAATCTTTTGCCAAATTCAGTGATTCACCCATTCATTCACTCACACATTCATTCACTCATTCAAGCATTCATTCATTCACTCACTCACTCATGTATTCATTTTCTTAGGATACTATGATTTAGAGCTACACTAGGGCTTAGAGAGGATCTGGTCCAATGACCTCATTTTATACAGGAGGACACAACAGCCCATTTCACTCATTCAACCAAAAAATCATTACGTTTACTATATACAGTGCATTGTTTCTATCCTCAAGGAGCTTGTGTCTAATAGGGGCTCAAAAGGTACAAACATATCAAATGATACAAAATGTTGGGACATGAGAGGAACACAAGCAGTACAGTCATGGTAATGACAACATACATTTATACAATCCATTATAACTTTCAAATTTCTTTCCACACAAAAACTCTAAAAGGAGGAGGAAAAATACTATGCCCTAAAGAATCTTTTTGTTATTAATTATACCCTACAGAGTAGAGCAGCTGTGTGGTGTAGTGTATAGAATCCCAGGTCTGAAGTCAGAAAGACTCATCTCTGAGTTCAAGTCCAGCTTCAGACACTTACCAGCTGTGTAACCCTGGGCAAGTCACTTCACCCTGTCTGCCTCAGTTTCCTTATCTGTAAAATAAACTGGAGAAGGAAATGGCAAACCACTCCAGTTTCTCTGCCAAGAAAACTCCCAAACAGCATCAAGAAGAGTCAGACCAACTAAAACACATCATCAACGACAACAAAGAATCTTCTTAGCCTTGGAAGAGGCCTCATAGGCTACTGAATCCAGCCCATGCCTGACCAAGAATTCCCCTTACCATATTCCTAGCAAATGGTCCTCTAGTCTTCACTCAAAGGCCCCAGGTGAGCAGGAGCCAGTCATCCACATTACCCCTGACAGAAGGAGCAACACCTGCCTTTTAATAATGTTCTCCCATTGGTCCTAGTTCCACCCTTCCTCACTAAGCAGAAAGACAGGAATGCTTTTTGCCCTCTTCCACCTCTTGGAGACACTATACTTTCCCTAAGTGGTGATTCAGTGGCTTCTCTTTTCCGGAGTAACCTGTTCTGTTCCTTCAACCCGACCTCCTCTGCCATGGCCCCTTTACTTCCCAGTTCTACTTCTTCATGTTGTGCTCTCATCTGTCAGCATTTTTCCAAAGATATGGCATTAATACTTACTGTCCTCCAGATGTAGTCTGAGCAGTGTACAGAGCAGGAGAACTGTCCCTTCCTCTCCAGGACCACAACTCCCTTCATTCAAACTATTATGAAGGAGTTGCTTTTATGAGATAGACTGGTTTTCACCATGTTATTTGGATCAAATTCTGTGGCTCCAGAATGTTGAGAGTAAAATGGAGCTGGGTGAAGAAATCTGCTCTGATCTCAGCACCAAGTATTGCTATAGTTACTCCGAATCCCAAAGCCCCTTTAAGCAGGGTTATCATAAACCCTGAGTTTATGACACCTCTGGATATCTCATTTATCTCTAGAATATCCTGGGATACTCTCTTCCCCATAACACCCAATTCAGTTTTAAAATACACTTCAGTTTAAAAAAAGACATGCCATATATCACTCTTCCTAGTAACAAAGACTTGGAAACAAAGTCGTTGCTGATTGATTGGGGAATGACTAAACAAGGAGTGGTACATGAATGTAATAGAATATTATTTCACTGTAAGTAGTAATCCATATGAAGAACTCAGAGAAGTACAGAAGGAATCACAGGAGTACATGCGAAGTGAAGTAAGTAGGGTGAAGAAACCGCTAAATCAATGGCGACTAATTAAATAAAAATTGAATAAAATAAATAAAATAATAAAAACCGAATAACCACAATAAAAACCGAAACAACAGCAAACCTGAACCACAGGAAGTTATAATCCAGCAGTTAATTCATCCATAAATATTTACTAATAGCTGCTATGTGTCAGATACTCTGTTGTGTGCTGGGGGTAGGAAAGACACTAATTTAACAAGAGTTATGACCAGGTTTGGTCCTGGAGAAGTTTGAGAAAACACCCTTCCCACCCTGTTGAGCACCGGCGCAGATCTTGGGGAAGGAGTTTGAATGTTCTTTTATTAGACGCATTCCATTTGTGAGTTACTTAGTCGATTGCTTAATTTTTTTTTTATTCTGTATTTTTACAGGGAGTGGCTCACTGAGTGGGGGAAGGGGAAGGATATTCTCAAATAAGAGTGAAAAGAAAATATGTCAACAAAATTAGACTTTAAATTTTAAAAAGGAATTGTCATAGAGAAGAGAGGCATGTGTGGGATAGTGGCTAGAGCTGGCTTTGAAAGAGGAAGCCCAGGGTTCAAGTCAGACTTCTCCGCTACTGTCCTGTGGCTCTGGGCAGCTCTCTTCAGCTCTTGGTGACCTGGGCAGCTCTCTATGACTGTAGGTTACAGAGAAGGTGCTCAAAGCTCCATCACCATTGCTGCAAATAATGAATTACCCTCAACTGGCCCAATGTGTTCAAATTTGCACTATTCAAAGTAATTATGTGAAATGTGGCAATTCGTTCCAACTCTGAAAATATGCAGCGAAAATTCGAATAATTTGAATAATAACCTCCATTTTAGGGAATTCACTATCCACTAATCAATAACTAACATTGTAATTGGGCCCTCGTTGATTTAGTAGAGGAGCTCTTGATTTCAAAGAAACACATCGAACTCTGATTCCTCTGTCACAGGGAACATTTTTTGGGGGAAAGAGAGGTTAAAGGAGGTATTCTAAAGAACTGGAATCATAATTAGAATTATTTTCTTTAAAAAAATCTCAACATCACATTCTACTCATCTTGGTTTAAACCTCTACCTCTTAGAGACATTATACTTTCCCTAAGTGGCAGTGATTCTGGTTTAAAATATTCAAGATTACTTTAATACTTCCATGGATCTGCGAGCTCACCAATGGGGGTAAGGTTTTCTTCAGTGATGCAAGAGTGCTTGTATTGCTAGTACTATCACTTAAGCCCCTCTGGGTAGCCCTGCCTCCTCTTGATCAAATTTTAGATTTTTGTCTCTAGATGAAAAGTCCTGGGGAGAGGAGCCACAGATGCCTGACGAATGGTATGAGCTTGCTTGGGGCAGATGGGTTTTCCATGCACAAGGAAGGGTTGTCTAACCTATCAAGAGAGAGGCTCACCTTTCCCAAGTGCACATAAATTTTCCATGTATTACATTCATTGCATGCCAATAATATATGCACTGCTGAAGCCGACACTGACTAGCAGCCAGTAGCTCTTTGAAATTATGCTTTAGAGATGGAGGGGATGGAGGTGCCAGGGGCTGAAGAGAGAGTCTGCATTAGCCAAATACAGCCAGCCCAAAGGCTGCCTCTGTGCAGTGGCTTGGCTGCAGAAGAGCAGGGATGAAATCTCAGCTCAGCATCTGCTAATTTTCCAAAAATGGACACATCATATAAACTCTCTTGGCCTCATTTTCCTCACTCGATGACTGCTGTGGTTTCTTCTAGATCTGATACTATGATCCTTCTTCCTTTCCTCTATCATATACCCTGATCAACTTGTAGAAACCTAAAATTCCCAAAGAGGGCTACATTCATTGAACTTGAAACTTGTTATGGTGGATTAAATGCAAATATAATGGAAAGAAGCAATATTGTAAGCTGTCTTAGTCATTTAGAACTCAAGTTCTTCAAGCAGATCAGTATTTCCTGAGACTAAGTTTTAATGAAGGTGAGTCTTACCAGCGAGTAATCTATTGCCCTCAGATGATGTTCTGCTGGTGCCTCTGCACTGTTACCCCCACAGCCGAGGTATAATCCTTCCTCACATCAACCTCATGGCATCCCTACTTTGTTCAAAGTATGGCTCAGGTGCTTCCTTACGCAAAAGGCCCTTCCCAATCTCTTACTTGTTGGTGCCTGCTCCTCCTTGAAGGGCAGCTAGGTGGTACGGTGGATAGTATGCCAGGTCTGAAGTCAAGAAGACTCCATGAGTTCAAATCCAGGCTGAGACACTTACTAGATGCATGGCCCTGGGAGAGTAACAACCCTATTTGCTTCAGTTTCCTCATTTGTAAAGAGAACTGGAGAAGGAAATGGCAAACCACTTCAGTGTCTTTGCCAAGAAAACCTCAGATGGGGTCACAGGGAGTGGGACATGATTCAATGCTCCTTTTTGAGATTGCTAGGTATTTCTTTTTATTTCCATTGTACTTAGTTTTTTTTTTTTTCACTAGTAGCATCTCTCTAATTGGATGCAATCTTGCTTAGGGCAAGAATTGGCTTACTTTTAGGCTTTTCACCCCCAGAAAATAGCACAGTGTTCTCAATGAGCATCTCTTAATGCTTCTGGAATTGACCTGAATTGGAAGTATACCAGGACCCTAGAACAGCATGGGATGAGGCCTGGGAGCTCCATAAACCTTGGTCAACTTGTTGAACCTCTGTGGTTAGAAGATTGTAGATGTAGAACTAGACGGTCCCTTGAGGCTATTTAATCTGACCCCTTTATTTTAGAGTAGAGGAAACTAAAGTCACTAGTGATTTAGTGCCTTATCTGAAGTCCCATAGTTGTAAGAAGCAGAGCCAAGAGGAGGACCCAAGTTCTCTGTAGAAATCCAGACCACTTTACACTAGACATGGGGAAGGGGATTGGACCTGCTCACCTCTAAATTCCAGTCTAGCTCTAAATCTAGGGTCCTATGGGATCCCTCTCTGGACCTCGGTATCCTCACCTGTAAAATGAGGATCTAGCACTCAATGACTTATAAGGTCCCTTCAAACTCACTATCTATGACCCTTGAGTGGAGAAGGGGTTGAAGGAAGGGAAGCCAGGGGTTCTGAAATCAAACTTCCTTCTGTCTGCCTAGGGCCAGTGCCTCCCTTTCTAGATTAGTTGCAGTAGCAGAGAAGAAAGATTCCATTCTAAAAGGGTCTAAAGGAAATGTAATCAGGCATCCCTTTTCTCCCACTGCCTCCTCCTGAGGTCTCACCCCTTTCCGGGTGCCATCAATCTGAAGATCCCCATATTTAAGACTGTCTTGGCTAAGCACAAGCTTGGTGCTGAAAGCCAACACATCATTGTCTTGCCTCAAATCCTGCTTTTCACTTTGTGGTCTGTGGAGACATTATCTAATCAGCCAGTGATGTACTTGCGGTCAGTACAAAATGGGGGCTGTGAGGACTTTGGGAGCTGCAGCGTCTCCCAGGGGCCCTCTTACCCTGCTGACACTTTCTGCAAATCTGCCAAAAATGCACTCCCAGACCAGTGATCATTAACTCCTGCATGGGCCAGGAGCAAGGGTCCCAGGTTTGCAGCAATTAATTAGGGTAATTATTCCCAGGGCTGCAATCACAAATCAAAGGATCCATTTAGCATCTCCTCTCAACCCTTGTGGTCCTGTGATACTAACAGTCCTCCCAGAACCATCTCCTGCCATTTCCCGATTACATTTACTATAGGCTAATGTTTCAGATGGTTGGGGTGGGAAGCTGATACGTGATATTGACCTCTGCAGCAATCTGTGATTACCCATGCCATTCCTGCTGTCATTAGCCACCCAGCTGTTTTGTCTGAGTGCTACCTGCACTTTGTAGGACCCAATCATGACTCCCCCAAAATATTTACAACCTAAAGACATTATAACAGAGATGAGTTGTCAGACACTTGTTTAATGCTACATCAGACTCTGCCTTGACATAAAAAAGGTACATTGATTACAGATATTTGTTGTGGTTATTCAGTTGTGTCTAACTCTTGGTGATCTCATTTGGGGCTTTCCTGGCAAAGACATTGGAGTGGTTTTCCATTTCCTTCTCTAGTTCATTTTACAGATGAGGAAACTAAGGCAAACAGGGTTAAGTGACCTGGCCCGGGTCACACAGCTAGTAAGAGTTTGAGACCAGAGGATTTGAACTCAGGTCTTCCTGACTCCAGTTCTGGTGCTCTATACATTGTGCCACCCAGCTGCTAATTATTGATAAAGGGATTACAAAAGATGGGCTGAGGAGGGAGAATATTCCAGGCATAGTCATATAGAGATCAATAGAAGGAACCAGGAATATTTAGCATAGAGAAGAAAAGATACAGGGGACATAGGAAATCCCTCTCCAAGTATTTCAATAGCTGATATACAGAAGATGGCTTGGATTTTATTTGGTCTTGGAAAGTCTATCTAGGAGCACTTAATGGAAAGGTTTTTGACACCAGACAAAAGCATGGAGCTGGAAAATTGAATGCCTCTATTTCCATGACTCACCCACAAGAGTAACTTGACTGGAACTTACCCTTAAGTTCTAAGCAATGAATAAAGCCTTCCCTTATCAGAGGAGATGACATTACCATTCTTCTATATTTAAGCCATATTCTCAAAATGGAAAAAGAAAATTCCAATCACTTAAGTAGAAAGAGTAAAGTTCTTAGGGACAGTTGTTCCAGATACTTTTCTTCCTTTACTCTGTTAAATATTTGGATACTATTGAATTCAGACATGATTTATCTATTCATAAGGTTCTTCCCATCTCAATTTCCATCATCTCCTATTGCTCTGTGGGAAAGTTTAATTACTTGATTTTAAAAAAAGGTATCTAGAATTGCCACGGTCAGAGAGACAACCTGCAATTCTAATTGAAGACATCAGACAGTGCAATATCTTGGTAGAGCTAGCATTTGGAGTATAGGGTGAATAACCCTCACATAGGCCAGCAATTATAATAGTCATACTTTTTTTTTGGCTTGTGATTACTTCACTGGTGGGAGCTAGTAATGAAAAAACTCCATTTCCTAATGCAAATCTGCAATTATTCTGTAATTTCTAGTCCTAGAGAGCTTCCTGGGACATTGGGAGGTTAAGCAGCTTGCCTTGGGTCATGCCACCTATATGCATCCCCTAATGAAAATAACAAGGCCCCTCTACATAGAATGACAAGGGTTACACAGTGTTTTTCTTTATACAGCCTAGTGACCAAGACTCCTTTTGGACTCCTACTCATGGACACTGGACAGTTTCAGGGCACATAACAAGTGGCAAGAGCTTGGAATCAATGTCCTATCACTGCGAGCTCTCTTAGATGGGAGGTTATTTGAATTGCATCCCCCTCTGTTTAGGACAGCACACTCAGAACAACCCACCTTGTGTGATTTTGTTGATGCTACTCTTACAGCTGAGAGATGCTTGGGTAATATGAGGACAACCCAGATAGAGCAGAGGGGCTGCATCTGTTTTTCAGTTGTGCTCAAGTAAGGAAACTCTATCAATACATATTAGGTCCTTGCCTGTAACTTGAGGCTTCTTGTCCAGAGTACAGAGAGACTGAATGATTTGATGAGGTGTATGTGTGTGTGTATATGTGTGTGTGTGTATGTGTGTGTGTGTGCGCGTTCATCCTTCTTTGCCAAAGAAGACCATGCCAACAGAGAAATAATGACATGATTTGCACTTGACTTTGTTTTTTGAGTGAGGGAGGGCTGTGCAGATCACCAGCCTCACTTCTCCTCCACAGCCATCTGAATCCAGTAGCCAAATAAAAGATCTTCTTCATGTCACTAATAATAAGAGAAATGCAGAGCAAAATAACACAGATGTCTCCCTTTATACCCATCCAAAGGCAAAATGAACAAAGGTGGAAATCATCATTGCTGGAGGGCTGTAGGAAGGCAGGCATAGAATGTTGGTTGATCTATGAATTGGTCTCACCATTGTAGAAAGAAATTTGGATTGGTGCTACAAAAGTCTCGAAACAGTTGACACCATTTGATTCAGACACCTCATTGCTAGGCATATATAGTGCCATAAGCATTTCAATGATATATAGAAGGTCTCACATATAATAAAATCTTAACAAAAACAAAGTTTTTGGTGGCAAAAAACCCAAAAAAACTAGAGACATGGTAAGTGCCCATTGATTAGGGAATAGCCAAAGAAATTGTAGCACATGAATTTAATGGAATATTATTGGTTAAACAAAATTATGAATGGGAGGAATTTAGAAAAACTTGAAAAAACTTGACTGAACTGATGTAGAGTAAAGCAAAACTCCTACACACAGCATGCACAGTGACCACAATAATGCAAATGTAAATGCTAGGTAATTCTATGCCAAATCTTGCCTTCTTTCTTCCTTGAACAAATGAGGAAATTCACTACTCCCTGTCTTCCTTGTAGATGTGGGGGCCTATGGATGCAGAATGTTGCCTTCAGAGTCATATGTGGTTGCTGCATTGGTTGGTCTTGACTCCACCCCTGATGCTCTGTCTCTCTTACTTCCTTGACATGCAATGGCTTTTTCCATTATAAAAACATACCTGAATGTCTGTTCTATGATTAGAAGATCAGAAATGCCATTTTTGCACACACAAAATGGTAGGGGATTCACATTCTATCCTAAGTGGATAGTCTAAATGGAAAGCTCATTGTCCACCATGAAAGTCTCGTGTGTTACCATGATCCCTGCTATCCTCCTTTAATCCACAAAAGATCATGGATGGGTGCTGCATACTGCAGATGGCAGTCAGGCAAAACAGCCAAGTGGTTAGTGACAACAAGCCTGGCCTGGGTAACCATAGATTGCCATAGAGGTTGGTCATGACTCAGAGTTCCTCCTTTAGATCTTCAGTATTAGGAGTCCATATCTGGTACATCAGTGGATTGGTTTATTTTTCTCCCCAACAGAATGCAACAATAATAATACTTTTCATCATAATACAGATCTTTAAGATGATTTTTTTTTTTACAAATGATATCTCATTTGGCCCTCACAATGAACCTGACAAGAGGTAAGAGATATTATTATGATACACAGTTCATAGATGAGGAAACTCAAGGTGCTTAACAGATGATACAGACTCCCTGAGGGCAGGGGCTGTCTTCTTGTTCTTTCCAGCCGTTGAATAAAATCCTCATCAATTTGAATTGAAAGAAAAGAAAGAAGATAGATGGAAAAGTGGATTTTGATGCTTTAGGTCAGATAATGTCAATCAAGGTAGTTAAATTACATCACCTTTTAAGAAGAGTAATTCAGAAATCATATATTCAAGTAGCCAGGAATATTGGTTAAAAAATGATGCAGGAAAATGAAGACTGGAGGAAAAGAAGTGAAGCCCACTAGCCCTAACCCTTTGCAAATTTCCATTGCCTCTCTGACTTCCATCTAGTAAAGAAGAAAGGGGGTAGGATTAGCATCTCATTATTTGTGTAGACACTCTCAGAGGTGGGAGGGCCCTCAGAGGCCACCTACTCTAACTTGTATCTGAAGCAGAATCCCTCTTCCATGGGGGCCATCTCCAGTCATCCCGGACCTACACAGCTTCAGAGGAGAGTGTGAGGCTGGTGGCTTGCAAAGCTTTGTCTCCCTCAAATCCAATTCACTTGCATGTCATGGCATCACCTTCCTGATGTCATGATCCCCTTCCAGAATGAGGGCAAAAAACAAGAAGCAACCTCTCCCACACACCTGAGGAGTCAGTCAGTCAGTGAACAAGCATTTATTGAAGACTTACTATGCGCTAAGCATTGTGCTAAGAATGATTGGTCCTTCAGCATCTGCTTGACTGCTAGAGAGGGCAAATCTACCAAGCCTGGAGGCAGTCCATTCTGTTTTTGGGATAGCCATGCATCTAATTAATATTAAGCTCCATCACAAGCCTAAACTGGTTTCCAGGAACCTTCTATCTAGTGCTCCTCATTGGACCCTCCAGGGCCAAAGAGAAGTCCAACCCATCTTCTGTGAGTCAGCTGTTCAAATACTTGAAGAGAGATTTCCTGTGACCTTTGAATCTTCTTTTCTGTGTTAAACATTCTAAGTTCCTTCAACTGATCCCCATGTAATTCTGATAAAGTTTCCTTTGTTTCTCTTTGTTCATTCTGTAAGAATCTGGTAACAGCAGCAATGAGGGCTGCCCCAGCATAAGATCACGTTCAGGAGATGGGGATCTTATTTAAGGGCATGATGAAGCATTCTAAAGACTGACTATGAGGTAGCATGGAATAGTGGGTGGCACCGGACTTGGAGGCTCTTGCACTTCTCATATGACCTCAGTATCTTTGCCAAGAAAACCCCAAATGGGGTCACAAAGAATGAGACACCAATGAAAAACAACTGAACAACAAAATTCCTGATTTCAATTTGCTGCTTTACCAGCTGTGAGAATACAGGCAATTTGCTTAAATGCTGAAATCCTGCTTCTCTGTAAAATCAGGTATTGGACTGGATGTCCTTTATTAAGGATCCTTCCAGCTCTCAATCTACGGTACTCTACGATCCTACGTCCCTGGTTTTTTTGCTGCTAGCATCACACACTTGCATTGACGGGGTAGAATTCTGAAACAGGCATGCCTGGGCCAAAGCCACTGTCTCCAATAAGGTCCCTTCCATGGTAGGATTCATTTGGAAGGTGCTTTCTTGGGTGCCTTCCTAGACAATGCGGAAGTAAGTGAGAGCCGTGGCAAAGGCTTTTCAGTGTGCTGTGAGATACTCTTTGGGAGCATCTGATGTTCTTCTCTAATGGCCTCCAGTAAAAGGCTGAATAGCTCCGACTATAGAAGCTGAAAAAAGAGCAATGAGTCATATTATGTGAAAATGGAGCCGAGGATGTGCCCGCCCCGCGCACCGAGTACAATCCTATATTGTCGGCAATCTGTGATAACACCCTTTTCATTTCAGCTCAGTCCCATAAAATTACCCCTAACATTACAGCTCATGCAGAACACAGATAAATGTAAAAATGTCACAGAATTCTTCCAGATGGGACTTTTAGTTCCACTAGATCACCATCTACTTTTTTACTTGTCTAATATTTCATTACAACCTTCCATAAGTTAATTTTCTTTCCACTGACCATGTAAATCACAAATCAATTTTCATTTAAAATGCCTGAGTACAGATTGCTCCTGAAAGCCCAAGGCATATGCTTCAGTGAGCCCCTCCGCTGCTCTTAATGTACATTAGAAAAATGTTGGGGTTGTGCTAGTGGCTGGGTTTTTTTCCCCTCAAAATCTTTTTAAAGGAATTAATTTTACATTAAAATCGGCCATGGGAGCTGGGCCACCGCCGTCTCTTCCCTCGCAAATGCAGATGTAGTTTTGAGGCATGAAATCACATGGCCAAATATGGCTCTGTTGTAAGCAGACTTCAGATACGAAAGAAAGGTTGTTCTGGACTGAAGTTCAGCAAGGTAGATGTAACTGCTTAATACGGTCTCATAAAAGGTCTGTCACTATAAATGTAAATGATGGACAGCTCATGCACTCCACTAGCATTGTCTTGATGTCATGAGACAGTAAGGAGGGTCTCTGCAAGTAGAGAGAGCTTATGGGAGGAAATAGATGAGAGTCACACAAGATGGACAGGCATGGGTGGGTTGAGATCTACATTGATGGAGGGGCTACCCATACCAGGGAGATCCTAGCTGCACTGGAAAACCATAAATGAGAGTCTGTAGTTTAAAAATGGGTTGTCTTTTGCACTGGAAAACATTTGGGGGTATTATGAAGAGTGGCAATCTTGCCTCTAAATATCAATTCAGGAACAATCATTAGAGTCTTTGGTTCCTAACACTGCCCAGCCTTCCACGATCATGAATTGAATTCCATTCATTTGACACCACAGTTATGTAGGTTCTCCCTGTAAACTCCCATCTCATTCTTCACATTGCATGACTAGCTTACCTGGTTGAATATTTGGAGTTTAGAAGACCTAGGCTATATTCAGAATACTAATTTACCAATCAACAACAGTTATTTATTAAGCACTCGTAACATGTGAAGCACTGTGCTAAGTCATAGGGATGCAAAGACAATACATGAAACAATTTTCACTTATGAGCAACTGACAGTTTACTGGTAGGCAATGGGTACAAGTAGAAGTAGTTAGAGATTGAACAAAGGAAAAATAAGTGCAAATAAATGCAAAGTAGGAAAATACAATGGGTAGGTAGGTGCACAGAGGACTGAACCTAGAGTCAGGAAGACTCATCTTCCTGAATTCAAGTCTGGCCTCAGATATTTACTAGCTATGTGACTCTGGGAAAGAGTCTTAATCCAGTTCGCCTCATTTACGTGGAGAAGGAAATGGTCAAGTACTCCAGTGTTTTTGCCAAGAAAACCCTGCATGGAAGTCATGAAGAATCAGACATGCCTGAAATGCCTGAACAACAGAAGGCAAATGTAAAATAATTTGGGAGGGAGGGATCAGAAAAATCTTCACGTAGAAGGTGATTAAAAGAAGAGAGGGAATCCCCTGTCTCTCTCCGGGTCTCTGTGTCTCTCTCTTTCCAAATTACTTTCTTAATTGTGTACGCCTTGTACTGGCAGGAATCTGATGTAAGTTCTTTAGGGGCAGGGATACCATTTGTGTCCCCAATGCCTTGCACATCACAGATGATTATTACATGTTGCTGTAATTCAGAAGAATTCTTTGCCATCATCCACTGTGATCATGAAGTCACAGAATGCCAGAGCTCAAAGGAATCCCAGAGGTCATTATGTTAATAAACTAAAACTGAAGAGGTATCTCTTCCAGACATCATTCAAATGATTGTCCAGTCTGTTCTTGGAGGCTTCTGGGGATGGGGAATTCACTCTCATTCGAGACAACCTATTTCAATCTTAAGCAGCTGTTCCTGTCAGCAAGTTGTTTTTAACATTGAGCCCAAATTCTCCTCTTTGTAGCTTCCAGCCATTATCCGCAGTTCTGACTTTAAGGAACAAACAAGCAAATCTAATTCACAGGGAGATGGCACTATGAATTGAGTGCTGGAGGTCACATCAGTAAGACTTGAGCTTGAATCTAGCCTCAGACACTGACTAGCTGTGTGATCCTGGGCAAGTCAGTTAACTTTTGTAGCTTCTGTCTTCCATATCTGTAAAACAGGATTACCAAAATAACCCCTATTTTAAAGGGTTGTTGTGAGGATGAAATGAGATAGCCTATGTAAAGGTCTTTGAAATGTATGGTGCTATACAGAGGTTAGCTAGTCTTGAGGCTCATTCGCCATGTGAAGGTTCCTATTACCCCTCCCCCAAGTCTTCTCTTCTCCGTGTTAAACATTCCCAGTGCCTGTATCTCCTCTGCTGTAGCATAGTATCCAGTCTCCTCTCATTGGGGCTGCCTTCTTGGGCACCCATTCTCAATCATCCATGTTTTTCCTCCAGTGTGTTGCCCAGAACTAAACCCAACAGAACTGAAAAGGAGCAGTCAGAGAGGGGGGAGGAGAACCAGGAGAGAGGGATGTCATGAAGACAAAGAGAGAGGAGAGTATCCAGGAGGAGAGAGTGACCCACAGGGTCAGAGGCTGCAGAGAGGTCAAGGAACATGAGCATTCAGACAAGGACATTGGATTGGGTTCTGAAGGAATCGTCAGGAATTTTGAAGAGCCGCTCGGGCTGAGTGGTGCATCTGTCCAGAGTTCAGAGAAGGGAAGTGGATTAGGGGATGGTGGGAGAGGAATTTCTCATGGGCCCTTTCTACAGCATTCTCCTGACCTTCTGGCTTCCTCTCTATGTCAGTTCCTCAAATTTCACCCCCAATTTCCCCCATTTATCATTTAAAGCCATTACAGTCAAGTCTAGCTCTCTAGGATTACCACCACTCCCTTTGACCTTCCTGCCAAACTGGCCAACTTGCTGTTCCCCAAGAAGCCACTAGGTGGTGCAGTTGTTAGAGTGCTGGGCTGGGAGTCAGGATACCTGAGTTCAAATCGTGTTTCAGACACCTACTCAACCTCTGACTCATTTTCCTCAACTGCGAAATGGGGATAATGATAGTTCTGACTTTAAAGAGTTGTTATCAGGATCAAATGGGAAAATATTTGTAAACATGCTTGGTACAGAGCTTGGCACATAGCTACCTAAATGCTTATTCCCTTGTCTTTCCTTTTCCTTTCTTGTACGGGTCCATCCTGCATTTCTTGCATGCATCATCTCTCATAACTGGAATGCTTGTCCTCTATCCTTCACTCTTTTAGTGTCCCCATTTTTCTTCAAGACTTTGCTAAAGGACCCCTGCATACATGATCTATCCTGGTCACTCCACTAGCTGGGACTTTCCCTGTTGAAATCACTTTCTTTTATTTTGTACATATTTGTACTTATTTACCAGTCAACACACTGTCCTACACCCAGTTTAAAATAAGCTCCTTGAAAGTCAGATTTATTTCATTTTTTGTCCTTATTTTCCTGGAGTCTTATATGGTCCCTAGGAGTTGCTTGAATGAATGAATTTTGAAAGAATGATAGAACAGAATGAAAAGACTAGAATAAATAGGAAGCCACTCATTTCCCCACTGGTGATGTCATGAGCTATTGTCCACACAACAATCGGAACTGAGGAAATCTAGGTACTACCTACCCACCTACCTATCTGGTTATATGTATGTGTGTATCTAGACACATATCTATTTGTATATCTATATGTGTATGTATGTAGCTATTTTTTGAAAATGCCCACCCACATTTGCTCTGAAAGTAGTCACTTGCTCTTTAAACTTAAGATAAAATGCTACAGCAAAAGCAGGGTAGAAAGGGGAGTAAGATACATATTTCTTTTTTAAAAGAAGGGAAAAAGGAAAGATTAAAATAATTTAGCTTTTGATGCCATGGCTGTCTGTCCCAGATCCCATCACTAATTTCCATCACTGGAGTATTTGATGCACTTCCAATTCTCTCCTCCACAAATGCCACCCTCATTGTGGTGATGTTGGGTCCCTTTCCTGATTATATAATAAGCTGGAAGTGAGTAATGATGCCCTATAAAAAGAAATGAAATTCCATTCTATGTTGCTGCTGCTGCTACTGGACTACCTTTTCTGACTGTGGCTCTGATAATATTTCATCTGTGCCGACACCTTTCACTCTCAATTATTTTGCTGTTGTCAAAACAAATCAATCAAATTAGAGTTCTGTGTCTTCCCTTGTAAAGGGCTGCATTTGCTTTGAAATATAGGGATGGATACATTTTATCTTGACTATTTATTTAATGTAACTTTGTCCCTTGGGAATTATCTCCCCAACATAGCCCAACTCAAATGATCTTTCAGCAACTGCTGTATATGTACATATGTATATATATACATTTACATACATATACGCATGCAAACATATATATATATACACACACACACATATATGTTACATATTTGGATAGTAACAGCTTACAAAGGAAGCAAATGCAGTAGCATGTTTGGTAATGGATCCCCATGTTTTTGCTAATCCTTTTCCTGCAGTGAATGAATGGCAGAAAAATGAGGCAGGTATTAGGGGTGTTACCGCACCAGGCTAAAAGCCTGGAGCTTTGAGTCACACCAGATTAACGTAATTTAGGAAGATATTACTCTCCACCACCACCCTGACTCTCTGACTCAAAGGATAAAGCAATGTGGAACCAAAAGGGTTTAGCAAATCAATTTTTTTTGCTGCAAGCTGATTGTACCTAATTCAGAAGTGCGAAAAAATGGAAAAATTAAGCTACTTTATTTAAGAAACACTTTCCACCCCTGCCCTTTTCTAGAACCAAGCTGATGCATCTTCTTTAAGGAAGGACTCAGGTTCTGATCCATCCCCCTTGTAGCTGCTCATTCTCTTGTTGGGAGCACTGATACTGACATGTCTACATGGAGACACAAGAGGCAGTAGGTGTGGCAGAAATGGCACTGGACTTGGCGTTAGGAACCTGAGACCCTTATTGCCACTCTGACACTTACTAGCTTTGTGGTTGTACATGAGTCACCCTCTCTGAGCTTGTTTCCTTATCCATAAATGTGAATTAGAGCATGGTAAGAGGGGGAGAAGCACTGGCTTTGGAGTCAGAGGACCCAGGTTCAGATTCATCTTCTGACATTCATTAAGCAGTTCATTTAGCCCCTGTCAGTCTTAAGTTTCTTCTCTATAAAGGGAGGGGGATTGAACTTGATGGTTTCTGAGGTCTCTTTCAGTTCTAGGTTCGGATCCCATAATCCTCCTGGGCTGTGATGAGGTAGCACTGAATAAACTTGAAGCAATATCAATATGAATAGGGACTGGTGGATGATTTCTTTGGTACTGGGGAGCTCCTAGGAAAAGAAACTCCCTCCATAAGTGCAAGTTAATAACTTCTTTGCAGCTTAGAGAGCTGATTAGATCGCTGAAAGGTTAAATGACTTGCCCTGGGTCACATAGTATGGGTCAGGAGTCACCCTGGAAGCCAGGTCTGGGTCATTTTGAGACAATCATTTTAGTTGCTATGCCAGGGTATTTATGTGTCAATGGGAGTTATTATCCAAGGAGAAGGGGATGAGGAGAGAATCAGAAAAGTGAAATTTGAGATCCTCAGTCCACAACTCATGTAATAAAAGATGCCCATTGAAATTCATTTACCTGATTTTTAGGAAAAGACCAGGAGATACTAGTACTTCAAATGCATGAGATCTTGGAATAGGCTTCTCTTACATGAACACATGTTGTATCTTTCTTTAAAAAGGCAAGTTCAGTGACAGGAAGACCTGGGTCCAAGTCTCCACTCTGATAAATAATGGCTATGTGATTCTTGGAAAGTCCATTAGTTTCTTAATGCCCTGTTCCATTCAGGCTTTTATCTATGAAAAAGTTGGTAATTTGAATTGGATGGAGGACTTTTCTTAATAGGGGTCTCCTACGGAAATGAAACAATCAATCTACACCAAAAAGAATCCCAAAACAAAGAAACAAAAGAGAGCTAAAAGGTTAGTGCTGACCTCTGCCCTGTTAGACCTTAGGTGGGTTATGCATACTAAAAAGACGCCAAGAAAAGGCTCCCTTGGAACATGGCTCCCATACTTAGGTAAATGGAAATCTATGTGGAAGTTCAACAGAAGAAAGAGTCTGAGAAACACATAGGTTGAACCAAGATGAAGGGCATAGACACATCGGACTAAGGCACTATATAAATGTCATCTAATATTGTTATGTGATTGCTATTATTATTTTAGTATCATTATTTAGTAGGGTTACTAGCCTCACTGGGAGGGGGCCTATGGATTTACTTGGAAGTTATTTCTTGTCTACACTTTTAATTCTCCTTCCCCAAACTTCAAAAATCATCCCTTAGCTAACTCAAGACCTTATCTCATTGCGGATGTGGTCCAGCATTTGAAGACTGCAGAGTTTCTATCCCATATTTTATGGAATGGTTTATGGTGGTTAATGGGTAATACTGCAGTGCTTGGATATTTGGAGACTCCCTCTCAGAGCCCCTCCCTCCTTTCATGTCTTTTTAAACTCTTGTCCATGCCCTCAACGCATTTACCACAGGGACTCTACCAAACTGGAGGCTTCCAAAGAGATTTCTTCCCATTGTTAGAATACTTTAGTATTGTGTATGTTGTTCCCTTATCTCTCATTCTTCCCTCCTGGCCAGTCCTTCTCCAGCTAGGTGACAGCATGTGGTTCATTGGATAGACTGCCTAGTCTGGAGTCTGGAAGACCTGAGTTTAAATCTGGTCTCAGTCACAACCAGCTATGTGACCCTGGGCAAGTCACATAATGTTTGCCTCATTTGCAAAATGATCTGGAGAAGAAAATGGCAAACCATTCAAGTATCTCTACCAAGAAAACCCCGGATGGGATCATAAAGAATAGGACATGGCTGAACAACAACAGATCTCCAGTTCATTTTACAGATGAGGAAACTGAGGCAAACAGGATTAGGTGACATGCCCACAGTCACACAACTAGTAAATGTCTGAGGCCAGATTTGAACTCGGAAAGATTAGTCTTCCTGGTTCTATCTATCCACTGTACCACCCAGTTGCTTCAATAGACAATGTGACCACAAAAGTAGGCAAGGAGAGAGGGAAGACAGGTAGCATTGATTTAAATGGGTGAAACCTTTCAGTTGCTTATGTCTGAATTATGCAGAGGGAAATAATAACAGTGGATAAAGGGACATTAGCTTCAGTCACATTTGCAAGATGCACATAGAAAATCCAACAAAACACTTTGAATTGCCCAAAGACAGAATGCAGCCCTGTATTTAGAAAAGCCTCACCTCCTCCTCCATACAGCTTGATTGTACATGACCAGATGATCTGCTGCTGGGGACACAGTCCCTCCTCCCCACCCTTGGTACCCGCCAGTGTCATGTTTGGCCATACTACATGAATGGGCCTTACCTTGTCTGACTTTAGAAGTTCATCAGGGTCAGACCTGGTTAACACTTGAATGGGAGACCACCTGGGAATATTTGGCACGGCTTAGTTAAGACAGAATGGCATGTGGTGCATGGACTATTATACTTGAAGCTACTTACCAACTGGGTGACCTTGAGCAAGTCACTTACTCTTTTGGGGCCTCAGTTTCTTTTTCTGTTAAATGAGGGGACTGGACTCAAAAGCATCTAAGGTCCCTTCCATCTGTAAACCTATGATCCTATGTTAAAGCTCCCCATAGGATACATCTCCCAAGACAAAAGCACTCAATCTCTGCCTTCCTAACACAGAAGGTAGTGAGGGCTTCCAGGAAGGTAGAAGCAATGACAGCATATCCTCTGAAGTGATGTGAGCATGGGTAGCTCTGGAATGGAATTAAGCTTATTAATTAACCACCAGATGGCCCCTCAGCCTCTTCTTGCTAGACAACCAAATATCTGGCAGTGGCAGCAGTCACGTTCGGAACTGGCCAATGTCCAGCAAGATCCTTTCTGACTACAGGACAGCGTCCACTCCTCATGGTGGCTGCCTCTTCAGATGTCTTCAAAGGCCCTGACAGATTTCTAGTCTCATGTGTGTGACTGCTCCAGCCCCACCTTCTGCTGGTTTCAGAGCTGACATTTATGTGCTGGTTGGAGACCCTTGTTCTGAGATGATGGCTTTATCCCATTGATGAGGTCTCTAAAGTGCATGGGGGTGTGGCCAGTAATGGTCAGGCTCCTCATTCAAGTGCTTCTGATCTTATGTATGAATATATGTATTGTATTTTATGTTTAATTTATGGAATAAAATTAGCATTTCCATAACATAATATGATAAAAAAAGTGATTGCATGTGAAATCGGTTTTAATTGATGTTTCCGGTACTGTGGCATGGTGTACTTCAAGAATAAAGTACTGAGGAGTATGCTTGCTCATTGGTTATTTTAATCACAGCAAACAAACATCTTGGAGACATCAAGGTTTGAAAAATAAGCAAAATATAATGCAGTAAAAAGATATTTTTGAGCTTTTTAACCAACAGTGAACTGGTTATCATGGACCTGCTTGGCAAATGAGGTTCTTCAGGGAGATGGCTTGAATGTTAATTGATGCTTTGGGCGCTTCTAATGTTCACCTTGACAATTCTCCCGTAACTGTCAGTTTGGGTGACATCAATGCCTCCTGCCCAAATCCTGCCCACAGCCCTGCCAGGAACAATGACAGGGCCAGAATATGCTCTCTGCTACCAGGGCCCCCTTTGAGCTGTGGTGCCAGTGGCCTGTGCTGCTGCCATCTGTGGGCATGTGGAGCACCGGAAGGTCATCAGATCATACCAGGCCCTGACCCTTCCATGTCACCTTTACTAAGAATGGAGCCCAAAGCTTTGTAAACACCCCTTCTTCCCCACATTTTCCTCTCTGAGCAATAAAACACGGTCAAGCAGATTTAAAGGCAATTTCATTTAAAATAAACACTGCTTCTAGGCAGAGCATGTGCAGCTGTGTGGTCAAATGTTTTTAATTTGAGAATTAAGGCAGTCATGGCCTAGAGCAACTTATAAAAAAATACGAGATTATCCTTGAATTGGGAGCCAAGGTAGACCTTTCGTGTGAGCATTGTCACTGACTCCACCATTTGACCCCAACTTCTTGTCCAACCTTATCTCATGACCATCCCCTTTCATTCACCAAGTCCTTTGGCTAGACTGGACTGGCCTTTCCCCTGTTTTCATCCTTCTTCTTTAGTCATTTGCACAGGCTGTTCCCATGTCTGAGAAAATCACTGGGCCTTGGTTTACTCATTCATAAAAGGAGGGCTCAAACAATGTGATCTTTTATGACAGAAGTTGTCTTAGAGTTTGCTTCTGACTGCTCCCTTCGGCCATCTTCCACCCCCAGCACATTCTTTCCTCTGCCTCCGTCAATGTTATTAACTTTTGGTATGACTCAGCTCCCATTCCTTCAGTTAACAGATCTCCCTAATCCTGGCCTGCCACAGCCCCTCTCCACTTCCAGTGCCAGGAATGGTAGTAATGATGACTGGCCCCTCTCTCTTTATGCAGCTATGTGGCACAGTGTATAAAGCTCTCCAGGCAGGGAGAATGGAGTCCACATCCAACTTCAGACACCTACTAGGTATATGGGCAAGTCACTTGATTTTTGCCTACTCAGTCTCCTCCTCAGTGAGATGATTAATAACAGTACCTCTCTCACAGGTTTGTTGTAGGATAAAATGAGATAATATATGTAAAATGCTTTGTAAACCTTAAAATTACACATACACACATGTCAAATAGTAAAATCCATATGGAGAAAACTTGTAACATTCTAGTACAATAAGGTGGAGATAAAATTCATAGGTTTATTTGTTTACTATACATAACATAGCAAATATGCTATATTCTATAATATGCTATTTGCTATATATATGTATCTATACATATATACATGCTTAATACACACACAGATATATATATATATACACATACATATATGTTTTAAACACACATACACACACTCATTATCTCCTCTGATTCTCCTAACAACCTTAGGCACTAGGTAATGAACACCTGTATTCTTTCCTGAGCTGGCTGGGGCAGTACACTTCAGTAAGTCGGACCTCTGAGAGGAAGGACAAACTGACCCAGTAAAGGGAAGGTAATGAAGGGAACTAGCCTCCCACTCTTGGCATGGCTTGTAAGAATACTGGGTCATAGGCTTTGGCTTTTGTGATGTCTCCACAATTCTTCAGAGGTTCTGGACCTTCTGGGCCTCAGCAGTAGAGATGTCTGTCTATAGCATTATCCCAGAATCCCAGGACCTCAACCAATCAGAACATGTGTTCTCACTTTCCTCCAAGGGCTGCTATAGTGCTGTCAAAGTACAGACTGGAGACGTGTCACCTGGAAGGCATGTTTGGCGAGATGCAGTTTTTAACCATCATCGCTGGAACTTCCCTTCCTTCTTTTCATTGGAGAGGTGGGGGCCTATGGCTATGATATGTTGCAGACACAGTCAAATGAGCTTGCTGTGTTGGATGGCTTTGCTGAACTTTGTCTTCGTCACAAGGAAGGCTCATCGCCTGAGCGGTTGTATGAAGAGGAAGGTAATCCAGAAGTGACCATGATATAAGAACAAAAGGTATTGACAAAGAATTAAACAAGTAGCCAAAGAAATATTGAAATGTCATCTCCATCTCGCTGCACTAGTCTGTGGATATGAATTTCGCTGTCTAATATGTTAACTCTTTATCATTAGCACCCTCTTTGTGGCCCCTTCACTGAAATCATTGCTAAGAGTGCTGACCAGGACATTCCTCTACCGACCTTCTTGAAGGCTGACAAAAATCCATTAAGCAGCTTGTTTGGGATCCAGTTACTGAAACCAGTTCTGAACTTAATGGTGGTGTTATCTGGATCTTGCTCTTGTCTCCAACATAAGAAAACACAAATCTAACCAAGAAGTTCTATTTTCAGCATTTTTTGGAAGTCTCATTTCATGCAGGGATCCAACTGGCCTGAAAGCATTCTTCCTCAACTTTGCCAGTCTTGTACAAGAAGCTGTATGATGTGGTGGATAGGGCACTGGATGTGGAGTCAGGGAAATCTAGGTTTGAATCCTGTCTTAGGAACTTAGCAACTCTGTGCTTCTGGGGTTATGCCTCAGTTTCCTCATCTGCAACATGAGTGTCATCATCATGCCTACCTCACAAAGCTCTTGTGATGATCAAATGAGGTAAGCTACATAAGGCACCAGGGCAGCTAAATGGTACAGTGGATAGGGTGGTAGGCCTGGAGTCAGGAAGACCTGAGTTCAAATCTGGCCTCAGACACTTACGAGCTATGTGACCTGAAGCAGGTCATTTAACCCTGTTTGCCTCAGTTTCCTCATCTGTAAAATGAGCAAGAGAAAGAAATGGCAAACCAGTCCTGTATCTTGGCCAAGAAAACCCAGATGGCATCACATAACTGAAATGACCAAGATGTAAGGCACTGGACAAATCTCAAAGAGATATATACATGTCATCATTGTCATCATCATTGTTGCTGTTAATTACAGATAGAACAGAAGGTAAGTAAATAGAGAAGAAAGTAGAGAAAGAGCTTTGAAAGTTAGGGGCAGGTCAGTGAGCTCTGTTAAATCCCACTAGCCTCTTTGGTGGCTGCCCCTCTGTTTCCTCCTACTCAGGATGCCTTGTAGTCTCAGCACTGGGATTCTTAATCCTTGAGAGCTGTCCATCCCTCTTGAGTTGGCTTCCCACTTAGAGGCTCAGGTTGAATTCTCTGAAATAAGTGCTCCTAGAGGCTCAAGTTCAGCTCGGATCAGGCCTGTTCTTCGCTGATGTCTCTGCTGTTTCCTCCCAAGGGTTCCATCCTCTCTGCATCACCTCTCACTTTTTCCTTATTGGTCAGAATATGTTCAGAATTCCCTCATCACTTTCTCCCTCTTCTGAGAGGTGACATCATCAGCAAGGCAAGAATGGTTTAGAGGGAGAATAGGTAAGGGTGGGCCAGCCAAACTTGGCCTTGATTCTTTGGCTTTGGACCTAATGGCTTTTCCCTGTTCAAGTTAAGTAGCATCTCTCTAATGCATTCTTGGGCCATTAATTTAAAGATTATGCATGACTAAACTTAATGGTTCATACTTTAAAATAAAACCTCTCCTTAAGCTTTTTTTAAACTTTCTATTGATGCTGCCCCATGGTAGAGATGAGTTCTCATCTTGGTCTGCAGATGCCTGATTCCTCCAGCCTGGCTTCAGAAACAACTGCCTGATGAACATGCACTGTTTTACTCTCTGGGTCTCTAGTTTCAGTTGTATTTTTTGTAATTCCTGCCAGTGAAGTTAAGAAGCAAAGACTTGTCACTTTGTTTCATGAACTCAATAAGCAGAGTATCACTAACGCTGCTTCTATGTCTTGGGAGGTAAGAGCACTCATGTACTCTGCCCAGGTCAGCCCACACCTGTGGTACTGGGTTCATTACGGGGCCTCAAATATCAGGAAGGACAGTGATAAGCTGAAAAACAGCTAGAGAAACAATTAGGACGATGAAGGGCCTTGAGCCCATGCCACATGAGAAATGGTTGAAGAAACAAGGTGTTTATTCTGGAGAAGAGAAGTCTCAGGACATGTGGTAACTATTGTCAAGCATTCAAAAGGCCATTCTAGGGAACAGAGATGAAATATGTTCTGTTTGGACCTGGACGATTGAAGCGAGAGCAAGAGGTGGAAATATCAGAGCAGCCAATTTGGATTTGAAGTTAGGAAAAAAAAGAAAGAAACCTTCCTACCAATTAGAGTTGCCCCAAAGTGGAGAGGACCACCTCAGCAAGGACTTGAGTATTTTTGCACTTCTAGAAGGAGGAGGTCTTAAAGCAAATGTTGAAAGACCATTTGTTGCGCATGTTGGAATGGGGGGGCATTTCAGGGTACAGGATGTGGGGGTCACATGAGTGTGAACTTAATGAACCTTGGTCACAGGGTCCAGGGGTGGGGAACCTGCTTCCTTGGGGCCATGTATGATCCTCTTGGTCCTCAAGTGCAGCCCTTTGACCGAATCTAAACTTCACAGAACAAATTCCTTTCTTAAGATTTTGCTCTGTGAAGTTTGGATTCTGTCAAAGGGCTGCACTTGAGGACCTAGAGAGGGCCATAGGCACTAGATGGCTACTGAGGTCCCTTCTGACTCACAACCGCTGCCATTTTGAGGTACTTTGATGCAAAGTATGGTCTAGTTTAACTCCTTTGTTTCACAGACAAGAAAATGAGGAAACCCAGAAAGATGAGGTGACGTGATAATGTGGGTCCCTAGCACCGGCAAAAGAAGCTGGGAAACAACTGGAAAGAAACAAATCTTCTAAGTGAAACGCTATTCTGATTATTACTGACATTGGTGCTCATTAAAATACATGGGTGATGGGGTGACTTTCCTGCAAGCTCTGAAAGCCATTTCATAGTCCTTAAAGAAGAATGTAAATAAATGGGCCCTGGATCACTTTAGGTAAAAGGGAAGAATATTTGAAGACTAGCATCTGGAATATACATTATTAAGAGACTGAGGTGAGCATCTCTTCGTTTCCGTGCCTGATTTGTGGCTTTTGATCTGGGGGAACAGGGAGGTTGGTGGGGCTGGGAAAGAGACTAGGAGGGCAGGAGAATGCAGAGACAAGTTGGCAGGAAGAGCCTGCTTTTTATATATTCAGTCTATTAAGATTCTTTTCAGGGCTCAGCTACTACAAAAAAAAAGCCTCTTAACAGGGAAAGCTTTCTAGAAGGAAAGGAAAAATAATAGACATATATCCAGGACCAAAAACAATCAGAATTCATTGTATGAATGGTCTGGAAACAAGTCCTATTTCAGTCCCAGGGGGTTGTTTAAACTTTAAAACCCACATCAGTACATTAACTAAGAAAATCTACTCCTTGGTACAGTACCTTGGAGGGGAGGTAAACTCACAGATGGTTGTTAGAAATCCTTCAGAGTAGTATGCGGCCAGTCGAGCTGCAGGCATAGACTGTGAAGTTGGGGAGCAGAGGAAGGCATGCTCTTGCCACTGGAAGTGTTCAAGAGGGAGGCACTGTCATAGGTGCAGCGGAAAGATGACTGTCCTGGGTTCAAGTCCCACATTTGAATTTCTATGTGAACTTAAACAAGTTACAACTTCCCTGGATCAGCTTCATCATCTATAAAAGGAGGGTGTTCGACTACATGGCTAATGAGGTTTTTTTTCAGCTCCAAAGCTGAATTCCTATCACATTATGACTGAATTCATTCATTTCAACAATCATTTATCAGGTACCTATTACTTACTAAGCCCTGGGGATAAACAAGGGACTTGCATTCTACAAGGTAAAAAGAACATATTCACAGATAACAATAAATATAAAACATATAAATAATCAGTGGGGGGTGGGAGGAGGTAAGCAAAGCTCTTCTTTAGGAGGTGGCAATCAAATGAAGGCCTTCTTTGTGTCTCCAGAGGGAGAATGAGGCTTTTGGTATTGACCTATGTACAGGTCTAAGGCTCTTAGTTAATGGCTGTCCTTTTGTCCTTTCAGTGTGTGGTTCCCTCTTTCATGGCAAACACTCCACAGAATATAATGAGCATCCTCTTATCTTCTTACCTTTATCTGGAGACAAAGCTCATCATAACAGTTTGGACAACAAACAGAAATTCCCAGGGGTAAGAGATGTCAGTTTACCAGCAGTGATAAGGTAAGTCAGGGGAAGGAAATGGAGAAGGGATAAATTCCCCAGGTCCCAGGAGCAAGGACAGAGAAATGGCAGAATTCTGCTCTGGCAGATTACTGTCTTCTGAGGCTGGTTGGTGGGTCAGTCAATACTCTAAATGCTCCTGATTATATTCAATTGATCAATGCCCTCCCTCCATTTGCGACTGGCTGGCTAAAAATGCTGGCTAGCACTCACACCTCTGGCACCTCTCCTCTCTCTAAGGTCCTTCCACCCTATGCAGTTCCTGTTTCCCATCGTCCTTCAGTCCTTCCTTCCAGTTGGGAAACTATACTTCTCTTTAGTTCCCTTGCTGATAAGAGCAAGGAGAGACCATTTTAGTCATCAAGGGGGCAGCCTATGCAGAGACATAGATAGAGTTGGGAGACAGAGTCACCCGTGGAGATGAGTAAGAATCATACCACCGGCATCATCAGCATTGCTAGCATTTTAATGGCACATTAAGACTGGCAAAGCACTTTTCTTACATTATCTCCTTTGATCCTCCCATTGACCCTATGACATTGTTGCTACTACAAATCTCCATTTTAGAGATGACCAAATCAAGGTTTATAGAGTTAAGAGTTAACCAGGATCACATGGTTAGCAAGCATCAAATGTTCCTGTTTCCAACTCCTGAATTCTACCTATGTTGTCACAAGACTAATGTGCAAAGTCTTAGAAACTAGAGTCACTGCTTCTCACCAACTAGCTGGAGTAGAGAGCTCTGACAGCATGTGCTGTCCAAGTCCTCCTCAGGTTTGAATGCTGGCTCTATTGCTTATTAGTTCTGGGACCTTGGATGAATCACTTCACCACTTTTAGCCTTGTTCTCCTCATCTACAATATTGGGATAACCATATCTGCAGCCCTTTTGTTCCAGGGTCATTGGGAGGGAAGCTCTTTGTAAGCCACAAAGTGTCATTCAAAGACGAGGCCTAGTTTTCCTTCTCCTACATCAGGTTGCCTCTTATCTTCACGGGAAACTTCATTTGAACAGGTCACTCCTCTGGGGACGTCCAAATGACCAAAGTGATATTAATGTGTCAAGGCAACAAGAGCCCACACAGTTGCCAGAACTAGAGTGAACTCGTTTCCTAGCTCTGCCTGCCGTGGAGGGCTGAGCAAGGCAGAATGAATTCATGACTTTGGAGTTGTGGGAGCTTATGTTTATTTATAATTCTCAGGATCCCCATAAGCACAACTGCTCCAAATGGAAAGATGCATTTTTATAATGTCCCGTTCTTCATTAAGATTTCATCACCTACCTATGTTAAAAAGCCTCTCCCTTCACTTGGAGGGGTCGGCTTCCACCTTGGACAGCTCCTGCATTCTTTTCCTAATCTCAAACTGGCTGCTTTCCACACACACCACATTTGTGCATTACTGAGTTCTGTACATCCATGATTTATGAATGCAAGTTTCTGGACACAATTGAATGGTAAGAGAAAGACATTGTTGGAAACATTAATAGGAAAACCATTTAAAATGCAGCCAAGGTAAAATAAGAAGTCACACCAACAGGTATGTAGATGGAGCACTAAGTGGATGCAAAAACATTTACTTGATGTGGTAAGTGGTTCTCCTTTGATCTATCTGTGGAAAACAAGGCTTTAAATAATCTGATAAGTCAAAAAGTGAACTGGAATTTAACTTCAATCATGAGACATTTATTAAGTGCTCACTATAAGCACTGGGAAACATACAAATTTAGATAAGATATAGGCTCAGCTCTCATAGATCTTGCTGTCTAATAGGCAAATAAGATAGAGATCCCTGATCAATGAGACCAAGTCGCTAGGGGGTGAGTCTTTGTGGGAAACTTTTGATACATAAGAGAGGGGGCAGCAGGGTAGTTCCCAAGCAAATTGGTGATTTTACAGAGCTGTTAGTCTTTGGCTGCATCTCCCTTTAAAGGAGGTGGGCATGTCTCTAGGCTCCTCTGGAAGCCTGATATCAATGCTAAGGGAAATCTCACAAGATGAGTTGTCTTGGACTCTTGGGAGAACAGAATATTCTTTTAGAACTCAGGCTTCTTTTCTTCCAAAGAGCTCTTGAGCAGAGCAGCAGGTATGTGTGAATGAGGAAGGGGAAACTGCCCACATGACTCCTTCCCTCATCTGTAGGATCCATAAGGGTCTAAAGGCACAAGACAGGAGAACAAACTAATCCCAGACACTATTCTTTGCTATTGAGTTCTCTGGACAGGGCAAGTATAAAGGAAGAAAAATGGCTTGTTTAGAAGCTCCAAAATACGTTTTCCTTCTGAGGGGAGTCCAAGACATCAGAAGGGCTTCTATGGGGTATAAGAGGGTATCACTAGAGTTTCAGAGTGGTGCCTGTCTAGAAGTACGAATAAATTGCCTTTTAGGAAATCCAAACCACAGGGTAGTACTATGAACCTGGTTGAGGTTCTGTAGAGAATGTTGGGCCCAATAGAAAGTGAAGAGAATTGTATTGATTATTCACAATCTGAATCCCTCATTGGGTGTGGTTTTAAATATTTGTTTGTGGACTGTGGACTTTCACATTTTCTATATGGAATGATAAAGGCTGAAATGTATGTATTTAAACAGGTATGCTATCTTAAGTGCTTATATGGAAACAGGAAATCCTCTGATTGGCATTTATAGAAACAGACATGGCAATACACAAATTCAAGTAACCTTTGGAGGTTCGGTGACAAAATGATCCAGAGAGAATAACTTTTGGTTAGCTCTCAAGATTGAATCTCATTTTGCAAAGGGTAAAGTCAGGTCAAACTATGACTTTAGGTGAGACTCAGAGCTGTGATTTCATCAGTGTAGGGAACTCTTGGAGAAGAGATTCCCTCCCCCCTATGTAGACTGGCAACTGCTCTTCAGTTTATAGACTTAGACTTGTTTTATACAAAATACATTGAAGAGGAGAAAACAAAGTGCTGTCCTCCTTGGGAAGGTCATTATTAACCAGTGGATCAGGAATACTTCATGGAGGGGGTAAGTAGCATGGGGGTGGGGCAGCAAGTAAGTGGGGAAGACAGTTCAGACACAGGTAAAGTTGAGCAAAGGCACAGCTATGGAAAAGCAATGGGAAGTTAGGGGTAACAGATACTAGCCCACTTTAGCTGGAGCACGGTATGTCCTCTAAAAACATTTAGAAGGATTAAGCTAGATATTGACTTATACCAAGGTCCCTCAGTAAACTTGGGCAATGACAAACCATCACTACAACAAAAGGAAAGGTTCAGAAGGTTAAGAGCATGGTTGTTGATGACTCTGTGGCACAGATTCAACTTGCTAGTGTTCACTGAGCCCAAAATCTCATTTTGCAGCACAACCTGGCACATATGACTTCTCCCAAAGATATAGAGAACAAAGGCAAATACAAATACACGTGCCTGGAGAAAGTCAACCAAGAACACCTGCCCTCCTTGACTCTACTACTCAAATGGTTCTCCCTTCTTTGTGGACTGCAAGTAGCAGCAGCAGTAGTAGCAGCAGCAGCAGTGTGTGGCAGCCTAAGGCAACACCTGAGAGTGGGCTTCTGGCTGTCTTTATCTACTACCTCAGAGTGGGAAAGAAGCTTCTGCCATTGGGGAGGTGACTGGCAGCTGCTACTTGATGTCCCTACAATTCAGCTGCCTTGGGGTCCTGTGGTGACAACTTTATGAAACTCTTACCCTTCTTTCTCAATTCCATTAAAATTCTTATTCTTCTTGTTTTCCCCACTTTCCTCCTCTTCTACTTGTCATCTTTGTCCTTGTTCTCTCTCCCTCCCTCCCTCCCTCTCTCTCTCTCTCACTCTGTCTCTCTCTCTCTGCTTTCCTGTCTCTGTCATTGTCTCTTAATGATAACAATGGTGAGAAATTAGGTGAATTGGTCTCTGTCATGGGTTCTCTGTAATGTGATGATCTGAAATGACTAAGGAAACAAAGGTTCAAACTACCAAGCATATTGGTTTATTAAGTGATGCCTGCCAATTTCATAATAAATTGGGACCAGGCCTTCTCAGCTTGACACTGGGCCCCAAATACAGGGGGATACAGATTTTATGCATTAAAATAAAATAATTTTAATAAGATATAAGCCAGGACATACAACTAGGTAACATGATTTCTAATTGGAGGAATGACTAGGGGCTTTCCAAGGTGGGATGGGGGAGAGTGAACAGATGTTATTCAGAAAATCAGAAAATGAGGTCCCACTCCCCACCCCAAGTGTTTGTACTCAACAAAAGGAAGAAAGAAACAGTAACTGATTGGTCTGGCCAGTTTTTGGATAAGACATATACGCTGCTTGAGATGTATAATTGTGAGAAAACTTCTTGCATCAATCTTTGGATCTGACAGGGTTTTTGGTCAACATAGCCTATGTCCTTTGGCTAAGTGTATCTAAGTAGCAGATAGAGCTGGTCCAGATTCTCGGTCACACAGGACTAGGTTCAAAAAAATTCAATTTCTGTCTTATGACAGAAATTGGGCTAAACCCATAATTGAATGGAAAGGGAACTGAGCTAGATCCAGAACTGAGTCACAAGATGGAGTCAATGTGGATCACTCAGTTCCAACCCCCCCCCCCCATCTTTTTGTTGAAAGGGGAACCATGAACTTGCTATTTCATGATGACAAGCATGGCATATAGGCACATTTGACAATATATGTTCTATTTCTAGGTGGTTACCTCCTCTCTAATGCTAACTTCATTCAATAGGACAAAGAAGTAATGTGTCATGTCCTTGACACAGTGGATGATTAAGCTCCCTTCCATGGCATTTCTGTTACACTAAAAAGGGTAGAAATAACAATTAGTGACACTTGGCAATAGGACTAGTCTAACCAGCTTCAAGACCCTTTGCCCCAGGCTTCCAAGTACTCTCCTCTACTTCATAGATGAGCAAAATGCAGCACTATCAGGATGAGTACCCAGACCCTCCCATAAGAATTGCTACATATAAAGTAGACACACACTTAGGGATAGCTGCCAGTGGATGCCTCTGACAGCTGCAATAGCCTAAAGCCATCACCTAGATTTTTGTGCTCAAGGCAAGTGACAGAATTAGGGTATGAGATAAGAGGCAGGAAGTTTGCCCTCACTTGAGGAGCTAGAACCCTAGGACCCTGAATGAAGTTCCAAGAGGAACTTCATATGGCCCAGTGGAGCAGGGGAGAAGCTTATGGTAATCCACCATCTGATACCCTCCTACTTTGATTTTTCTTATTAACTGTGTTAAGCTCTATTGTTTCTATGCTGCTGAAGAAATACAGTTGCTGTCAGCACTGCTTCAGTTTGCCCCCCTCTAAATTTGGTGCCTGCAATAAAATCTTGGCTTGTCCACCTTAGTTATGACTCAGATCTCAGAGACTTGATCCTTAGTATGTAAGTGACCAGGATTCATACATAAATCTTACTACTTGAACAATGGCAAGTTACTCTCCTAGAAATAAGGAGCAACTTCTGTTCTGTGTGCAAGTTCCATGTTTGTCATCTGGGAACAAATACAGACTCCCTCTGACATGTGAAACACTAGTCCCCAGCCTTCAGATAATTCTCACTAAAGGCAGTTCTGTGCATTGGACAACCCTGATCCCATGAGAAAAGACAACAGATAGATGAGGTTTACCTTGGAGATTTTGCAACGGCAAAGTCATGATGCCTCCCGCAGCTGCAGCTGCAACGAGCCCTTGGATGTTGGTGAGATTGGCCGTAGGCAGGGTGAGAACCAGTCCTTGTTGACCACCCAGCTGTCCTGCCATGTTGAAAGGAATAAGGATGGGCTGGTTGAGGGCTGGTGTGCCTCCTGGCATCACCCCAGCCACAGCAGAGGCCAGCTGTTGTGCGGTCAGCAGCGGCTACAATGAACAAACAGAAACAACTGCTTTACTAGAACAGGAAGAGTCAAAGCATGGCCAGTTACAGATACAACAGAGTAATGGACCTTGTCCAGTTGGGTCTCTAGCAAATCCTGCCTTTCCTTAGCTGCCCGAAACATGTCTGAATATAAGAACCTTCAGATACTCCCTCTTTCCTTTAGTATAAAATATTAACCCAGTCCCTCAGTTTGGCATTCATGATTTTTCCGATCTAACTCCTACCACGTTGACAGACATTTTTGTGTGTTCCTCCTTTTCAGACGTCCTTGATTTGGGCCAGACTCTTCTATTTGACATTCCCTGAACTCAACATTCTATCTCCAGTCTCTAAGTCATTGCCTCAGATTGTTCTGCCTGTAATGTCCTCCCTTCTCACTTAGCCTCTTATAATCCCTAGTTTGTGCCTGATTGCCAATTCTCCCCCCCACTCTCTCTCTCTCCTTCCCTCCCTCCCTTCCCCTCCTCCCACTCCCCACCTCGCATTGTCATGTAAAGATGTTCCTTTGTTCATGTTATATTCTCACACAGAGGGATGGGATTTCCTGGTGGGCTGATTGCTTTTTGTTTTGTCTGTGTAACCCCAGGGCTCAGCATGGTACCCAGGCATCCAGCAAGTACTTCAAACTTGCATCTTGAATGGCCTGGTATAGAGTAGACTCTACCATGGCCAGTATATGATCTGAGCAAGAGATATCAGTAGGTAGGCTGGCAGAAAGTGTTGCTGAAGTGTGTGTGTGTGCATGTGTGCGTGAGTGCATGTGTGCATGTGTGTGTGTATGTGTGTGCGCGCATGTGCATGATGTTTTATTCTCTGCAAAAGCTAATTAGGCTCCGGGTCTTCTTATGAGGGTCTTGAACCCTTCTAAATGAGACATCTCAAGTTTCTGAAGTTGTATCCTATTGAGGCTGCATAGCATACCAGATCAAAAGCTCCCCTTGCAGTCAGGACAACTTGGTTCAAATTTGATCTCTGACAATAGCTGTGCAACACTGGACAAGTACTTTTACCTTTATGTGGCTTAGGCAATTCCCTAGAATTTATCTGCTAAATTACTGGTAGGTTGTGATTGCCATCAGAAAAGGGAATTCCTGCACTGGAAGTTCTGCTACATTGTTATGATACAATTATATTTCTTTTTCTTGGTCTCATTAAAGGGGCCATGGCCTGGCTACTTCTTAAACAGGCCTATTCGATGAATGGATATTGCCTCACCTTAAGTCAGTACTTGCAAAGACCTTGACCTAAAAGGCCCAAGGTGTCCCAGTGCATCCTGGATCATCTCCAGTTATCCTGATGAATATCTGGTCACTGGATTCAGATGGCTCTGGAGGAGAAGTGAGGCTGGTGACCCGCACAGCCCTCCCTCACTCAAAACAAAGTCATGTGCAAGCTGTCATTTCTCTGAGGCATGGTCTTCTTTGGCAATGAAGGACAAACACAACAATTTGTGGTGCCATTATGTAGAGAATGTGACTTCAGCGTCAGGAAGACCTGGTTCATGTCCTGCCTTGAACATATCCTGCTCCTGTGACCCTGAGTGGGGATCTAGGCTGCTCTCACAGACTACAAGTTGCAGAGAAGGTACTGACCTGTATTGGTAAAGGGAGTTTTCTCATCTGTGAGTTCCTTAGACTAATTCAGATTGGTCTAGATCCCTAGATTAGATCTGTAAAATCAGTTGCCTATCCCAACTGATCAGGCAGACCAGTCAAAATCATGGGGCAGAAGATTTTGGCTCAGTGTAAGGAGAACTTTTTAACAACTACCACTGAATGTCTTGTTTGATGAGATCATGAGTTCTTTCTCATTGCAAGGATGACCACCTCTTCATAATGTGGTGAAATAAATAAACATCGCTTGGGAAGCTAAGATTCTTTCTGAGGCCCTTTCTGGCTTGGATATGTAGAGATTCTATTACATATTTATGATATCATCTTTACCTTTGCCTTTCTTGGAAGCAAGAAGGGAAGGCATTATCACCTCCATTTTACAAATGGAGGAATTGAGGCACAGAGAGTTTCAGTGACCAACCCAAGATCACACAGACGCTTAGATCCTTGAGAACAGGGACTGTTCCTTCCTTCCTTCCTTCCTTCCTTGCTTCCTTCCTTCCTTGCTTCCTTCCTTCCTTCCTTGCTTCCTTCCTTCCTTCCTTCCTTCTTCCCTTCCTCCCTCCCTTTCTTCCTTCCTTCCTTCTCTTCTTTCTTTCTTTGTGTCTCTAGCAATTATTATAGTGCCTGACACATAGTAGACATTTACATGCTTCTTGACTTGACACTACATCAATAGTTGGCCTAGGGCTAGAATCGACATCTTCTCACTTCTAGCTTTATAATCTGTCTCTAAACCAGTAATTGTCAACTTCTGGTTCTGATTGTTGGTTCATCTTCATGAGGTTATGATTGGGAAGAAACTGGAGTTATCCTAGCACTATTGCCTGTAATGAAAAATTGACTGAGGCATGGCTTTGACTCTTAATGAGTCTTCCCTTTACCAAAAATTCCCCCTTAACTCGCACCCAGCTTCATGTTTGACTAAGACAATTGCTGCTCATCTTCCATGATGCTTCTCTAGATTTTTGGTGATCTGATTTTGTTGGTGACATTTATTGAGAAATCAGAAATCCTAAAGACTTGAAGATATTTAAGATGGGTCTTTGAATTCATCTAATCCAATCTCTTCTCTTAACAAATGAAGTGGATCAGCCCCACTGAGGTAGGAGTTGACCAAAGTCTCACTGGTGGAGGGGCAAAATGAGGAGTAGCACTTGGGTCTTGGAGGCCAAGTCTATGGCTCTTCACACTCTACCAGACTCTCTCCCCTCTGGCAGCAAAGTAGCCAGGTAGTACCAGAGTCAGGAAGACCTGAGTTTTTTTTCAGCCTCGACTCCTTGCTAGCTATATAACTTTGGACAAGTCCTACCAAATTTCTCAGCCTGTTTCTTCATGTATAAAAGGAGGATAACAACACCACCAACCTGACAAGGATGTTGTGAGACTCAAATGAGAACTTTCAAACCTTAAAGTGCTATATAATTCTAGCTATTATTATACTGCCTACCTACATATTGGACTGACATGACTTACATTCTTTCCCTATAGAACAGCATTATTATTAAAAGGTATTATTCCTCATTTAATGGAATACAAAGGAGAAATACAAACATAGGGCATATAACTAATTTCCTTAAGTCATAAGTGAATGTAAAGGAAAAGGAGGCTGTATTTGGGAAGTGGGGGTCAAGAGGAGAATAGAGCAGGCAAATGACCGGCCAGTAAGCTGGAATTTGATCCTAGGAAAATTCTAATTATTGTTGTCCTTTCCTAAAAGAGGACCAGTGATATCTGGAGGGTGATGTTTCAACTTGCAAATGAATTGGATTTAAGTGAGGCAGGGCTGTGCAAAGCCATCAGCTTCACTCTCTCCTCCAGAGTCATCTGGGTCCAGGGGCAAGACACAGATCAAGATGACTGAAGATGGTCCTAGATAGAGTGGGAGACCTTGGTCTTTAAAAGCTAAGGTCATTTCCAGGTCTCAGTTTGCCTGAGGCAATACCCATTCAGTAATTTAAGGCTACATAAGAAATGAGGCTGTGTTTGAGCATGCCTACTTTTCTTTTTTTCCCCCAATGGGGGATAGTGGGAAGGGATAATAAAAATGCTTATTAATTGAAGAAAAAGAAAGAACATGTCATGTTAGATGTTAATCTGTTATTGTTCAGCTGTTTTTCAGTCATGTCCATTGAGGGGTTTTCTTGGCAAAAATATTAGAATGATTTGACATTTCATTCTCCAGCTCATTTTACAGATGAGGAAACTGAAGCAAACAAGGTTAAGTGACTTGCCCAGGATCACATGGCTAGTAAGTGTCTGAGGCCAGATTTGAACTCAGGAAGATGGGTATTCCTGACTTCAATTGGGACACTCTATCCATTGTGATACTTTGCAGAAAACCAATAATAATAATCACTAGCATTTATATGGTACATTATGGTTTACAAATATTATCTCATTCAATGCATACAATAACCCCACAAGGTCAGTACTTTTATTACCTTATTTTTTTTGTTATCAGTCTGTTTTCAGTCTTTTCAGTTGTGCCTGACTCTTCATGACCCCATTTGAGATTTTCTTGGCAAAGGAGTTGGAGTTGTTTGCGATGTCCTTCTCTATCTCATTTTACAGATGAGGAAACTTGAGGCAAACAAGGTTAAGGACTTGCTCAAGGTCATAAACCTAATGAGTGTCTGAAGTCTGATCTGAACTTATGTCTTCCTAACTCGAGGCCAGGTGCTCTATCCATTGTGCCAGCTAGCTCCCATGTCCTATTTTTAAGGATGAGGAAACTGAAACAGAGCCTAAGTGATTTGCTCATGGCCAGATTGCTAAGTGAGCACCTACGACTACATTTGAACTCAGGTATTCCTGACACCAGACTCAGCATTTTATCAATTGTACCACCTAGTGGCTTTTGTTCTTGGGAATTCTGTTGATGTGATTTACCTGGATTTCAGTCAAGTCTCTCATGTCATCATTCTGGAGAGGGTAGAGGAATGTGGTATAGACCGGAAGTTCCCAATGTATGGGATGCCGATCCCACGGGGATCTAAAAGTATTGCAAGGATTCTGTGAAGCCATGTTGTCTGAAGAAGGAAATTTCTGACACCCCCCAGGTGGAATTAGCTGTCAAGTAAATGCTGTGCAAATGCTATTGGGCTCATAAAATGCAAATTCAGATAAAAATAAAGGACAAAAATTGTCTCCTAATCCAGGATCTGGTTGGATGAGTCTTTGGGCATTTGACTTCTGTTTTTGTAACCATCAGTCTCGCAGCACCACAAATGTGGCACAATTCTGTGGTGAGTCATGTGGCAGGGTTAGAGTTAACAAGCATGCTGGACTTGGCATCACAGGACCAGGACTAAAAGTTGACCTTGCTATTACTATTTATGTGACCACAGGCAACACCTTTCCCTCTGTGGAGGGATTTCTGGTTCCACACTTGTAAATTGAGGGTATTAGATAGTCTCTAAATTTCAGTCTCCCTTGATATTTATGATTTCACGAACCAGAGGCTGGGGAGACTGCTCCTGTACCTTCAAACTTGGGCTACATCTATACCTTGAAAATGTATTGGGGTTCTTTCTTAACCTTTAAAATGCAAAGGCTCTGATGATGCCAGTAAGCGAAGAGCCATGTCAGAGAAAGAGATGCTACAAATAAGGTTCTGTAATGATGTGGGCAGCCCAGTTCAGGCCAACCCAATCATAAACCTGAAGATTTTTCGAACCATGAATTGCTGACCTCCTAGTATATGCCAAATGATTAATTCTAGGAACAATAATGCTAGTAAAAGGGGAACCAGATGACACTGCTACAAATTCCCACCAGACTGCAAAGAAGACAAACAAACAAAAAAAAAGAAAACCAAACAAAACCCTTCCATCCTCCCCCTAAATATTGGGCTTTAAAAAATCATGACTACATTTCTTTATTAATGCAGGAGCTGCATATGATGTACAGTATTGTCAAACCCAATAAGCCACACTTGCATTAAAATTGCATTAACTTTTTCTATTAAATCATGTCATATTTCAAAAATGGCCAGGGGAACATTGAAACAAGTCAATTGTATTCACACTCAGGCCATTAAAGTTCTACTCTCTGGAAAGCTGTAAAGGAGCTGAGCAGCCCACTTGTGGGGGGTCCAGCAAAAACAAATCCAGGTCTCATCATTCTGAAGGGTGGATTTCTTGAAAAGGTGCACATCCCTTCTTCATCCCCTTAATAAATGATGAGGCTCTCATGTAGCTTCCCAAACAATAATTCATCACTAACTTTACTCCACTGGAGTTAATTGGTTTTCACTCATCATTATTTATTTACATATTAGTCTTATTAGATAGTCCCCTCTCCCCAAGCATGAGAAATACACTGACCTGGGGCCCAACAGAGAAGGCTGTTGGGTGAGCCTGGGTGGATGGGTGTTGATCAGCAGTGCTTGTATCGGCGGGTGCTGGGTTTCCTCTGGCCCCTGGCAATCAAAAGAGAAGCCTTCCCTTAATATCCAGTCTGCAAACTCTCCATTTCCCTCTTGCTGTGATGTCACAAGACCCCAAGTCCAATATGACAGGCCAAAGACATCATTCGCTTCAGGACTCTAATTGTTCTCAGCGGCATCAATTATGCTCACCCTCATTCAGGTTGGCCAACTCATTCAGAGAGATCCAGTGAACTGACAGCGGGGACACTCAAGCCCTTGTCAGCTTGCCTAATGTGGTTTATATTAGACATCATTTTACTCGAAGCACAAGCCCTCCCTTCCCAGGTGGGAGTTGCATTTCTTCAGCTGTGATGAGCAGCAGCATTTCTAATTCCTCAAAGCAAAAAAATTATTGGAGATGTGAACAAGTCACATCTCCTGGGTCTCCCTTTAATCAAGTGTTCCCCGGGCTTCTCCCCGTCCTCCCGCCCACACAAGATACAGTTAGACTTTAATTCATTACTATGTACAAAAACAAAACTTTTGCTAAATGTCACTTCAAGCAATTATCTAAACAGAAGCAGAGACAAGGATTCTTGGGTGCTAAGAGAAACAATCAAGCTGGAACCCAAAGTGTTGCCTCAGCCCTGCTGTGCACAGCTCTCTCTTTTAGCTCAGGGTTTTATTTACAATCCAGTCACCACCTCCCACCCAAGGCCACTCCTGAGCCACCCATCATCAGCACCCACTTCCTCATCAAATAACATATTACTTTGTATAAACATTGCCTATACATTGCATTAACGTGGCATATCCACCACAGTATACTGGCAAGCTCCTAGAGCTAGGCACCTATGGTGAAGACTGAGTAGGGTGGGGATGTGGAGGTGGGATTAATGCATAGGAGCTTAGTTCTATACTTGCTCCTATGCATTAACCACACCTCCACACCCCCAGAGGGCACCTCACAGCTATGTCATCAAATTCAACCACCTTATTTTATAGATGAGGAAAATGAGGCCCAGAGAGGTTAAGTGTTCTTGCTTAGGGCCCCAGAGCTCAAAAGAATCTAAGGTAAAATTTGAAAAGAGGGCAGGGACATTGAGGTTTTATTTTTGTATCTTTAGTATTTAGCACAATCAATCAGCCAACTAGTATATATTAAGTGGCTACTATGTGCCTGTGATTGTGTTTAGTGCTGAGGGTACAAAGAAATATGGGAAAAAGTCTCTGCTCTAAAGAGCTCACAGTTTAATGGAGGAGACAGCTTGCAGCCATTGCTGTATAAACAAGACACCAGAGTCAGGGTAAATTGGAGGTAATCCACAATGGGAAGGTACTAGAATGAAGGGGGATCAGGGAAAATTTCAATGAGATGTGAAAGAAGTCAGGAGAACTGGAAGACGTAAATGAGGAGGGTATGGGTGCAGTCAGAGAACATGCTCACAGTGACAAAAATCTTGACAAAGAGGATGATGTCAATACAGCCAAGTCTTTCCCAAATGTATATTTTATGTCTGGACAATTTCTAGTAAGGATCAAGGGGAGGAAGAAGTAGTAATGAGAATAGTGGATGGAAAACCAGCTGTGGAATCCAAATGTCCTGCTTTGCACACATATTGGCTATGTGACCCTGGGCAAGTCTCTTAACATCTCAGAGCCCTAGTTGTTGAACAATTTATTATTTGTAGGGGAAGAGAATACTTATACTGGGAAACTCCTCTATAATACTTCCCTCTGCTCTGCCCTCCATAAAAGAAAGGAAATAAACAGAGAAGGAAGGAAATTAGGACAGAAAGAAAGAAACAAAAAAGGAAGGAAGGCAGGACAGAAAGAAGGAAACAAAGAAGAAAGGAAGGTAGGACAGAAAGAAACAAAGAAGGAAAGAGAGAAAGAAGTAAGGAAGAAAAGAAGGAAGAAAAAGAAAGGGGAAAGGAAGGAAAGAATGAAGGAAGAGAGAAAAACAGGAAGGAAACAAGGAAGGAAGGATCTTCTCTTGGCATTTTTCTAATGAGTGGTTGGAATCCAATTCTACGTAGACCTGAACAGTCCCTTCTCTTCCACGGTTTGAACGAGGAATAGCAAGTCGAAGACAATTCAGACCTATTTATTGGCACACCATGAACCGCCAAGACAAAAGGGGGGGCATGATTCTGTCATACTTATAAATTTTAAAGAAGGTATTATCGGCTCATTTAAAACAAATTCTTCTCTATATTCTCTAAAGGGACAGACTTATAAATAATGGAAATGTGGCAAAAATACTGCAGCACATTAAACTACAAATAAAATTGAGTGCTACACATTATTCAATTGACTTCTATCTCCATTGCGATGTGTCAATCATAATCGCATTGGATAATGAGATTACGCAATCAGCAAGCCAGGCCATTATGCAGAAACCTGGAAATCTGATTAATTTGTAATATTTCTTGGTGCTGAAAGTCTGAAATGGACATTGCTCAGGGAATACTTACAAGTATTCTATTGAAATTCCTAAATTGATTTGGAACAAACTAATAAAAACACAGACTTGCTGACATTTTATAAAGTGAATTCTGTCAAAGTACGTTTGGCATTTTAATGATTGCCATCATTTAATAACAAGGGTGAGATGACCTATCGTAATAGGCAGAGATGCCAGCAATTCCCCAGGAAGCTTCAAAAGAAGACCTCGACTTTCTGGGTTTTATTTTTTTTTTAATGTTTGACTAACTTATCTTTCAAAAACAGGGAAGTTTGGTTATTTTTGAAAAGAATGCAAATAATGAGACATTGTGTAAAGCCCCCATCTGAATCCTTTTCTCTTCCAGTCTCTTGGCTTCTCTACATTCCCTCTGTGGCCTCAAAAAGAGCCATCCATCTGGTCAGCACCTTGGACAGATGTCTGCATTCCGTGAACACCTCTAATTCCCTCCCACTGAAAATCAAAGCTGGTCCGTTTTCCTTCTTTTACTGCTCTTATTTTTGCTTTAGACCATACTTATTTGCTGACCGTCCTTTGGAGGGATATGGATGAGTTGGGGAAAATCTAGAGGAAGGCTGTTAGGGTGACAGAGGACCTTGAGTTGAAGTCATTTGGTATGGTATTTGGCAAGGAAGTGTGGTGCCATGAAAAGAAAACGTGTTTGGAGTCAAGAGGCCTGGATTCAAATATCAGCTCTGACACATAAATGACTTTGGGTAGATCACAACATTTTAAGCCTGTTTCCTCATCTGTAAAATGAGAAATTTAGACTTGATGACCTCTAAGGTTCTTTTCAGCTTGAGATCCATGATCTTATGTTGGATCAAGAGAAGATTAATGTAAAATCTGTCTTCCAGAATTTAAAGGACTGTAGAAAATGAGGATTATTTTAGAGGCACTTAGGTGGTCCAATGGATAGATAATGGCCTGGATACGGAAAGGTTTGAGTTTAGACCCTTATGAACTATCTCACTCTAGGCAAGTTATTTAACCTGTCTGCCTCAGTTTCCTCATCTGTAAAGTGGGAATGATAACAAGAACACTTATCTCCCAGGATTGTTGTAAGGGTCAATGGAGAGAATCCTTGTAAAAAGGACTTAGCACAGGGACTGGCACAATAGTAGGTGCTTAACAAGTGTTTGTTTTCTTCCTTCTTTCCTTCCTTTCTGATTGATGGTAGAGCAGAGAACTAGGAACAAGGTGCAAGGAAACAAATCTGGAAGTTTCTGCTTGCCAGAAAGAGGAGTTTCCTGACCATTAGAGCTATCCCACAGGGCCATGGGATTTTGGAGGGAAGTTATAGGAGCAAAGATTTTGAACTGGAAAGATTTTGACCTCAGGAAACTTCACTGGAATGAAACTTCACTCCATCATTTTACAGATGAAGAAACTCAGTCAATAAACATCAATGAGTACCTACTACTCAAATTTACACACAGAGAAATAGTAACCCTCACTAGCTAGCTTTGAATCCAGGTCTTCTGACTTTGGGGCTGATGCTTTTCCCATTGAGCCATCTGTCTCCCCACAAAGGCTAGTCATCCACATTCCAGGGCAGGTGCAAAGAGGATACTTTTTCAGCTATAGTCTGAATTCAATGCCTGTGAGAACCTTTCCAGCCCTGCCATTCTGTGGCTCTGCTTGGAAGTCCTAGACTGGTGTTCAAAAGGCATCAAGACTTTTCCCAGTACTTCAAAAAATTCCCAACTTCTCCATCCACACTATGCCTTGGAGCATATGTATATGTGTGTGTGTGTGTGTGTGTATGCTATGTACACTATATATAATATGGAGTATACTTTCTACACTATACATTATTGTGTGTATACACACTTATCTCTATATGATCTCTTAGCCTCTCTGAACTATAGACACAAATTCACAGGCTCTAAGTTTCACTCTGAAGAAGAGAGATCTCATTGAGTAAATCACACATCATGGAAGCACTTTGATGTCAGTCACTGCTCCAGTTTGATCTTTGACTCCCTAGTGCCTATAGCAGCCTCTGACATTTATCTGATTCTTAATAAATACTTCTTGATTGGTTGATTAACAGAGGCAGCCAGGTAGTGAAGTGGATAGAACTCCAGGCTTGGAGTAAGGAAGATGAGTTTGAATCTTGCCTCAGACTATTATGGACTATGTGGCTGTAGTGTATTATCTCTCTGGGCCTCAGTTCCCTCACCTGTAAAATGGAGGTGATCCCAGAGTTGTTGTGAGGATATGAAATAGCATATGTACAATACTTTATAAACTTTGAAGCAGCATATGAGGTATCCATGAAGTCTTAAGTTGTTTTTGTTTTAAGTTTAAGTTGCTTATTTTAAGTTATTTTCCTCCACCTCCTCACTATATAAATGAGATGTTTTAGTGAACATTTTCATGTGCCAGGTATTATTAGGTGCTAAAACAAAAATGAAGCTGTCCCTATCCTCAAAAAGCTTGTTTTCTTTGAAGGGAAATTATAATTCACATATTTTTAATTAATATAATTAATTAAATGTTAATATTATTATATGCATGTGTGTGCATACATAGATGTATAAAAATACATACCTAATAAACAAAACTATAAAATACTACATGTACATATGGGGTGTGTGTGTGTGCAATATACCTTATGGTAGAGGGATGGCGAAGGTACTCCTAACCAGAGATGGTTAAAAGGAACCTAAAGAATGGAGCCTGTAAGGGAGCTGGCACTTAGGTTGAGTCTTGGAGTCAGAATTTCCCTTTCTCTTACTAGACTATAAGCTTCCTGAGCGAAGGACATCATCTTTCTCATCTTTGTACTTCTGTACCATTGCATTGCATATGATAGACTTTGCAAGCATTTATTGAACTCATTTTGATGTCTAACCAAGTTCAGAAGCCAAACCTCCAGCAGCTTCCCTGGTCCTATGGTCTTAGGGAACACTGCTTGTTCCATGCTGTTCCTGCAGTTTTCCCGGGGCACATGTGTGAACTCTCTTTCAACCAGTGTCTTCAGCTGTGGTTGGAAGTCTTAAGTACTTTTGGTGACTTGCAGCAACCCAAGCAAAGACTTTCCTGTTTCTTCAGGAGGTACCCAGTTCTGGCTCCTTGATATAAAGACTGTTTGCCTTTTATTTGAATTGCTCCCACAACACTTAAGAACTGTCTAGATTCACTGCCAATTGAAAATTTTTTAGCGTTTCACAGAGGACTGATTATAGTAACAGATACAGAGCCCTCCAAAGTCTGCAAAATTGTCCCTTATTAACCTCATGGTAACCCTGTGATGAAGATAGTACATATATCATTAATCCAGCTTTACAGAGAAGGAATCCAAGGGTCAGAGAGGTTAGGTAATGTATTCATAACCACACAGTTCATAAGGGTCAGGGGCAGAATTCAAACCCAAGTCTTCCTAATTCCAGGTCTAGCACTCCTTCCTCTACACTAAGACTTGGAGACACCTCTTACATGAGTCTAGAAGTACTATGGATGAAAAAGAATAGGCAAAGGGAACCGGGAGGTCACTAGTGCTCTTAGAGAAAATGTTTATGTGACGTCCTGAACAAAAGGCTATTCAGAAAATTAATCACACCCTTCAGCCTCACAGTGAAGGCAGTCCAAATTTACCTCTACATTGTCAAGGCAATGGCTTATTGGAGAATATTTAAATCACTTACTTGTTAACAGAATCGCTATAGTACTCACACCAAGTCTGCCTAGAATAGTCCAATGAAACATTGTCTCAGCATTTTCTTTTCTTTCATCCCATCAGCCCAACTATTTAATTCCAAATATCTCTTCCACTGGTAAACAAGTCTCAAAATGGAAATCACTCTTCTATTACTACCAAGTAATCCACACCTTTATTTTGGTTAGGCTATAGGCTGGTAATTGCTTCTAGAACTAGCCATGAACTTAGACTAAACCAAAGGTCTTCTAAGCTGGAAGTAACTTGCAGCTCTTAGGATTATCTTCTGATTTTCTCTAGATCTACACATAAATGCTTCTCCTAACTCATAATGCCAGTTAGCTTGAGCATGGCCAGTCAGTTACATAACCTTCTATCCATGGTGAGAACCCATCCCCTAATTCATAAGGGGATGTATTTTATTCACTTGATTTGCTGACAAGTTTCAGGGTCTCTCCCCTATGTCTGCTGACAATCTCAAGGAAGCTGAAGTCCACACCGATCATTTGTGGTTGGTAGATATTTGTAGCTGTTACACACCACTAGGACCTCCCATGTCTGGTCAAGATAGAGAGCCTGATAATGAACCCAGTCATCTGGGGTTTCTGCCCCACCTCCCTATGTCTGGTGGGCTTGGTGATGGTGGTGGCTATGCTGCTGCTACCACAATAACAATGATAGCCAGTACGTTTTAAGTCTGCAAATTGCTTTACACACATTATGTTATTTGATTCCATTGGTCCCACTGCCTCAGAAAACATGAGAGAAATGGCTAGCCACCATCTATATTGACAGGAACTTTTGAGAAGAGTGAAAGTGATCCCTCCAAGTGACAGTCATGCTAGCCTGGGGGAGGAGAAAGAACACTGGGTTTGGAATCAGGAGAGCCAACCTGTTGCCACTTACATACATAGGGGACCTTGAACAAGTTACTTCCCCAGTCTAGCTCTCAGTTTCATCAGATGTAAAATGAAAGGGCTGAACTAGCTGCCTGCTAAGCACTATGGTTCTTCAGCAGTAGAGAATTATTCCATTAGCTTCAGTACAGGGACAATAACGATGATGGAGGAATGGTTGGTATCACTTTTGAACAGGTGAACTCAGGCCCTGGTGTGTTAGGTTTCTTCTGAGTGATCTTGGACTCGGATCCCTCCCAGTGTGCTGATGGAAGGCTGACCACCATGTACAGCTGCACCTCTTTTTCATGTACCAGATCAGTAGTTCTCAAAGTATGCTCTAGAGATTTCCAGGAGTATTCAAGACCTTTTCAGGGGGTCTTTGGGGTCAGAACAATTTTTAGAATAACTTTAATATAGTTTAGTTTACTTTCTAACAGCAAATATTGATAGACATAACCCACATTAATGAAAGCTCATTTGAGGAAGGCAGAATACTCAACAATCTTTAAGAGAAAAAGGGGATTTCAAGACCCAAATGTTTGAGAACCAGCGATCTATTTGAAAGTCAGGACTGAAAAAGACTTTAAGAGGCTGGAACATTGGACCAAATCTAATAAGATGAAATGTAGCTGGGACGAAGGTACAAAGTTCATGGCAATTTCTAGAAGCAAAAAAGTCAAAGATGGGAGAAATGTTGCTGGACAGTGATTCATTCAAGACAGATCTGAGGATTTTACTGGACCTCAAGCTCAACGTGAATGAATTGTGTGATATGCAGGCAAGCAGGCTGTTAGGATCTTGGGCTACATGGAAAGTCAGAGCTTCCCAGAATGGGGAAGAGAATAAGCATTTATATATCTACTACATGCCAGGCATTTCACTAAGTGCTTCACAAGATGACTTCATTTGCTCCCTATGACAACCCTGTGAGGTATGGGGGTAATCATCTTGCTGCACTATCTCCTGGCCAGATGAAATGTGTTCTCTTTCGGTTGTCTCATGCTAGAAAGGGCATTAATAAGCTGGAGAGCATATGAGGCAGCAAGGATGCCACTCCATGCCACAGTGCGGAGTCCTAGACTTGGAATCAGAAAGACCCGAGTTCAAATGTGACCTCAGACACTTATTAGCTGTGTGACTCTGCACAAGTCACTTAACCTCTTCTGCCTCAGTTTCTCTACCTACAAAATGTGGATTGTAATAATACCTATTGCCCAAGGTTATTGTGAGGATAAAGCGAGATAATATTTGTAAAGCATTTTAAGTTAAAAGCAATATACAAATGTTATTATTGTTACTATTACCAAGAGGATGGGAAGCCAAGAGGACTCTTGAGTTCATTCCAAGTGAGGATTGGTTGAAGGCCCTAGGAACATTTATTCTGAAGAAAAGAAGACTTAGGGGAGCAATGATAGCTGTGATCTTGGACAAGTCATTGAATTTTCCAGGGCCTTAGCTGCCCCATCATTGAAATAGGGGTGGGTAGATTATAGGACTTCTGAGGTCCTTTCCACCTCTACATCTGTGACACTGTGATAGCCACATCTTTGAAGAGCCATTACATGAGAAGATTGGAAATATTCCCTCAGGGCAGAATTCAAGCCCTAGATGGGAGTCTCAAAGACTCCACTCAAGCCTGATAGTTTCAGATAACACTCTGACCTATGCTCAATTAGAATGGGCTGCCTCAAGGGCTCCCTTCTAATTGGAGGGCTTCAAACAGGGTGGACAGATGCTTGTCCAATATGCTTGTCAAGGGTTGGATGCCATGGCCTCTGAGGTCCTTTCCAATTCTGAGATCCAGTGATTCCTGATCTTTTCTTGGAAAAGTTGTAAATACACTGATTCATTGTTAAGATTCAAAGGGAAATCACTATATAAAATAAACACCATCTGGTGAGTAATTATGCAAAATGAGGAATATACGCATAAAATGGCTTCTTCCATCCTCATTAGTCTGTTTTGAAAGTTCTCATTTCTGAATGTTGAGTTTTCTTTGAATGGAATATGCCGGTATTACTTGATAAAAATGCTTTCCCCTCAAATTATCCCATCTTCTCAACTTTCTTACAGCCAAGGGCACCACGATCCACTGCTACCCACACTCTCAACCATGTGGTGATCCTTGACTTTGCATATCTCACTTAGTGTATCCAATCTGTGCGAAAGTATTGTCATTTTAAACTTCACAATAATAATAAATCGCTAGCATTTATATAGCACTCTCCTGTTTGCAAAGCACTCTACAAGTTATCTAAACTTGTCCTCATCACAACCCGGGGATTCAGGAGCTATTATTATCACCCCTCAGCCAGACTGAGAAAGGTTAAGGATTACATAGATTGTAAGTATCTGAGGACAGATTTAAATTCAGGTCTTTCTGACTACAGGTCTAATGTTCCATCTCCTGTGCCATCTAACTGCATCTGAATGCCTGCTCACATGGTCTTCACCCTGGTTCAAGCCCTCATCCCCTCATGAGTGGACTTTCATAATAGTCTTCTGCTCCGCTTTTCTGCCTTGAGTCTCTCCTCTCCAATCTATACTCCACTCGCTTGCCACGATGAGATTTCAAAAGGCCTAGACTGACTGTCTTCTCTTCTCCACTACACCCACTCCATTATCTCCATTATCTCCAGGACCATTTAAAGCCCTTCACCTCTTTCTGTCTTTCTAGTCCCCTTAGATTTTTTCTTCCTTCCCCCCGCCCCCCTGGCTTACCTGTGTTCCATGTCTTGGCACTAGTTATGCCCCATGCCTACAACACTCTCCTCACTTCTGCCTTCTGGCTCCTATGGCTTCCTCCACTTCTCAGCTCCAATTTCACCTTCTGCAAAAGGCCTTTCCCAGTTTCTCCTCCACCCCTCTCCCAAGGTAGTGCCTTCCCTTTGGGGTCACCTTCGATCTCATCTGTGTATGCTTTATCAATACCTGGTACTTTCCACATTAGAATGTGAGTTCCCTGAAGAGAAGGACTGTGTTTCTACCTTTGTCTGTATTCTCATTCCTTAGTATAGTCTGGCAAAGATTAAGTGCCAAGAATACACCACAACTTTGCAATTCCAGAAGGAAACCAAACTCAGAGACTTCTGCATTTACCCACTACAGAATTGAGCCTTTCCACTAAATCTTCTTACAAAACAAAAATATTGGGTATTTAGAGGGTACAACATGTTCTGGTGTCTTCTCTTCCCTCGTAAAGAGTACATGGGAGAAACCACAGAGAAGAGAGGGAAATTCAGTCACCATCATGAATCCCTGCTCCCCACTCCCTGTGAAAGCCTCCCACCCCTGTAATGATCCAGGCAGCTTTTATAACTCAGACCCTTCCTTCATCTCAAGAGGTCAGATTCCACTCCATGCATTAGCACAAACACACTCACATTAAGGTCACTGAGAACTCAGATACTTTATCTGCTATCCAACATCCCTCCTCTCCTGTTTGCTGTTGGCACCTGAGAAGGAGAAAATGGGAAAGGTCCCTGATGACCAGGTGAGTGGTAGGATGCACTGCTCACTCATGGCGGCCCACTGATGCCAGTTTTGTGCTTTTCTACCTTCACCTGGCTTTTCTTTCTATCTTTTCAAACTTCATTAAATGCCAAAAGAGAAGCGAAAGTAGTCGTGAAAATCTTTTTGGAGCTACTCCAACTGTTGAGCACTTTTAATTCTTACCAAGATTTTAAAAAAATTGATGATCTGTCTACGTATCATCTATCTATCCATCTATCTCTGTATCCATCTCTATCTCTTTAGTTATCTATATATTATCCACCTTTCTATCCATCAATGGTCAAGCATTTATCCATTATCTATCTCTTCAACCATATCTACCTATAATTATATCTACCTACATCTATCTATCCATTATCTGTATAATCACCTCTTACAGCTATCTCTTTTCAATCATCATATATCTATCTGTCCTGTATATGTACCTGTTCATGATTTATCCTTTCATCTATCCTGACACTAGTTGTCTGTATGTCCATATCTATCTATCTATCTGTCTATCTATCTCTCTATCTATCCATCCATCTATCTTTCTATCTATCCATCCAGTGATTTATATTTTTATCGATCTAATTATTTGCTTGTTATCTATCTTTCTTTCTACCTATCTATCCAGTAATTCATCCTTTTATTTATCCAGTTATCTGCTTGTATATATCTGCCCATCATCCTTCTTTCTACCTATCCATCCAGTGATTTATTCTTTTACCTATCTAGTTATTTGCTTGTTTTAGCTATCTTTCTTTTTCTTTCTTTCTACCTGTCAATCCAGTGATTTATCCTTTTATCTATCTAGTTATCTTCTTGTTATCTATCTATCTATCCATCCATCCATCCATCTATACAACTATCTTTTATTTATTTGTCCATCTGGCCTCAGACACTTTGCCTCAATTTCCTCATCCATGAAATGAGCTGGAGAAGGAAATGCAAACCACTCTAGCATCTCTGCCAAGAAAACCCTAAATGGGGGTCATGAATAGTCAGAAACTACTGAAAATGACCAAAAAACAAAAATATGTACATACATATGTGTATGTGTATTATGAAGTAATTTCTTTTTGGTGAGGGGAGGTATTAATAGCTTAAATGCACACACCTATATAATAGTTCATGGCTAGCATTTGTACAGAGCTTTTAGGTTTGCCAAGCATTTTACAAATATCTCATTTTGCTCTCACAACAACCCTGGGAGGTAGAAGTAATCATGATTTTACTTTTTCAAATGAGAAGACGAGGCAGAGAGGGGTTAAGTGACTTTACCTGGGGTCACACAGTAAGTGTCAGAGGCTAGATTTGAACTCAGGCCTTCCTAACTCTAGATCCAGCTCTATCCACTGGACCACTCAGTTGCCTATATATAGTTACAGAATGGTCAAACAAACTATGGTGTGTGAGGATAATAAACAGTAACAATGAAGAATCCAGACAAGCATGGGAAGGGTTATATGAACCAAATGCAGAGTAAAGTGCATGGAATTAAAAAAAACAATCTACATGGTAACTACAGCCCTGCAAATGGACAGAATAATAAAACTGAACTGAAGAGTGGATGATTACAATAAAACCAGTTTTTCCCTGCAGAAGAATTGAGAAAAATTCAGTTTTCTCCCTTCTTTACATGTCTCCACACATGCACAGTTGTAGAGTCTGTGAAACGGTTGAAGTATTGGTGGTTATGGTGAAACTGTTTTCTCTTTCTTTTTTCTCCTTTGTTAGAAGGAATGACTCTCCAGGGAAGAGGGAGGAAGAAGGATATGTTCAAGAAACGAAAGGTATGTAAAAAAGACAAAGCTTCTAAACAACTTTTTAAAAGGAAGAAATATATATAAGAAACATTTCCCCTCTTTCTGTCCTTGACTCCTTGAGAAATTCCATAGAAAGCTTCCTCTGCAATGAGGCAGATGGATAATTGGACCTTCAGAGCAAGATTGAACTGAGAGTTGACATCGGAGAAGTCCTTATTCCAATTGAAAGTGATGGTATCTGGATCCTGTGGTCCCTCTTATAAATGCCACAAGAGCTCAAATGCATCCGACAGAAATCATCTGAGGATTATGCCTTCATTGCTACAAGCAAGAGAACTGGAGTCAAGGGAAAGAAGGTAGTCCCTTACACCACCTGCTTTGAAAGGTGGCTGGTGGCCGTCCCTCACTCAGCTCAAAGCATCAACCTTCCTCAAATTCATCACCACCTAGTCATCCCTTTAAGGCAGTCTCTCTCCTCTGCATTCACTCTTTTCCTATCATGCTAATGTTTCTAAGCCACAAGCACAGTCACTGCTTCCAGAGTATAAAGAGACTTACCAGCTTTTTCCAGTGGGAGGTTCTTCTGTAACCTGACAGCACTAGGTACAAGATGGGGGTGGATGCTAAAAATGAGCAAAGGTGAGGAAGATGTGTAGGAAAACACCTTTCCAATTTCAAAATTTTGCCTTGAGTTGGCCCTAATTATAACCCCATCCTGACCATCTGGGCTGGAGGCACTAGCAGATGGGGGAACAGAAAACATCTCATCTGGAAGGTGATCTTGAACTGAGCCTTGAAGGAAACTAGGGATTCTGAGAGGCAGTAGTAAGGAGGGAGCACATTCCAGGCATGAAGAATAACCAGTACAAAGATGGGGAGGTGGGAAAGGAAAAACAAGGTTAATTTGTCTGGATACCAGTGTAAATTGAGAGGAGTCTTGTTCAAGAAATATAGAACTGAAATTTAGGGTGAAATTGTGAAGGGCTTTAAATGTCAAAAGAGTTTATATTGGAAATTGGAGGTAATAAATACTGGACTTTATTAAGAGTGTGACATGATCAGATGTGTGTTAGGAAAATCCCTTGGGCCAGAAGGATTGGAGAGTGAAGAGACTTGGGCAGGGGTGCCTATTCAGGAGGCCACTGTAATAGTGTAGTCAGGACTGAACTGGGTGATGACTGGGTGACCAGAGGGGAGAACATGAATATGGGAGATGTTGAGGGGATTCTCGTTCATATGGGGCTTGAAATAGGTGGTAACTGAAGTTCTTTCCAGCTCTAAGATTAGGGTGTTTAGAAACTGGTGATGGGGGAATAGAAGTGGTTGAGGGCCAAGGGCTATATTCTTGGTTCAAATAAACAGCGGAAGACATAATGAGAGACATGATAGTTCTTCACTATGACGTAAGAGAAAATGAAAAAGAAAGCTAATCAACAAACCTTGGGCAGCAATTCAAAGTTTCCTGCCAACCTCCCACCTTTTCTCAGGCTCTTTGCAGTGGACTCTTTTGGTTTCACTTCACATTACCTATTCCCCCAAAAGGGAGGGGGGAGTGAGAACGTGGAAAGGGGAAACGGTTAAGTGAAAAACACAATCAAAATAATAACACTGGAGCACTTCTCACCCCGATGTAACTCTTTGGGAGAGCTTCCACCGAGGAGAGATTCACAGCTAGGGGGTAGTTGGTCCTACATTCTTAATGGGAAACATATTTATCCTTCTAACAGCACAACAAAATGATGCCGAATCTGGCTCCATATTATTGCTCTGTGATTTATGGCAATTTCCTGACCACTTTTCCTTTCCATATCCATATCTTTGCTCATCTATTTGTGGGGATCCATGGAGCTAAGAGGCTGGCTGATCCATTTTACTGATTTACTCTCAGAGCTTCCCACTCACTGCAAAAGCATCTCGTGCACTAGTTTCAGGGGGGAAAGAGGATAAAAATCAACGAGTCCCCCAAACATAAAATCCATTAAAGTTGAGATACAGCCATGAGTCTATAGGGATCCTTCAATAGGGCAGATGTCTCTTGTAAGCAACTCAAGACTAGGGAGTAAAGTCGAATTCACATCACTTAAAAATCTGCAAAAGACAAGGAGGACAGACCCTTCCCTCCCTCCCCTTCCCCCCATCATAATGGTGACAATCACAATAGTGACCACACCTGGGGATAGCTCATAAGCATCTCAGTCTTTTAGTTTTGTTGTTTGTGGGCAGCTAGGTGATGCAATGGATAGAGTATCAGGCCTTAAGTCAGGAAGACCTGAGTTACAATACGGACTCAGATGCTTCCTAGTTGTGTGATCCTGGGCAAGTCATTTAAACTTGTCTGGGCCTCCGTTTCCTCATTTGTAGAACAAGCTGGAGAAGGAAATGGAAAACTACTCCAGCATCCTTGCCAAGAATACCCCAAGAACAAGGAGGTCATGAAATGTTGGACACAAGTGAAAACGAACAAAATTCAGCAAAAACTACTCCCTTAATTGAACCCTGGACACGGCCTCATGATAGCAGCATAACACAGCACCAAAGCGTGCCAGCCACCAAGATGCTGCCCAGCCTTCCCAGAGCAACCCCCACAGGTGACGAAACCCCTCGAAAGTGGGACAGGCAGAGGACAGAGCTTAGAATCAATCCATCAGCAGGCATCTCTTAAGCGCACTCTATGTGCAGACCCTATGCTAGGCAGAAGGGAACCAGTAACAGAAATGACAGAGTCATCCCCTCAAGGAGCATACTTACTGGGGGATACAGCATGCACACATACATGTATATTACCATCAAATGGAAGGTGAATACAAGGTAGTTTTGGGAGAGCAATGTATTAACAGCTAGGGGAAGGAAAGGGAGGATCTGGGAAGGTCTTCGAGGGAACTGCAATCGCCAAACTGGAGTGACTACTCCACCAAGCCATCAGGAACTGAAAACAATTTTTCAGGGTACCAGGGAGAGGGAGTTATTTTCTAAAAATTGAACCAATTTTATATATTACCAGCCATTTTTCATCATTTGGTTTGTTTATTTGTTTTCAGTATTGCCATAATTGAAAAATATCTCCCACTAAAAGACGCTCTTAATATAAAAGCCTTCCTGGGTCTTCTAGCGCTAACAGAGCAGTTATGTTCTCTCACCCTCTTTAGAAAGCATAGTATTCTTGTGCTCTCTGACCTCAGAGTTTATTGCCCCCTTAAAGTGAAGACTTGGCAGAACTCTAACATGTTGGGGTCCATTCTTTCTTGGGGGATCATTATTTAACTCAGTCACATAATAATGTCAAATTATTCATTGCTCAGATTGCTTACTTTGAGGTCTATGACAAATATCATTTCAAAATTATGTAAAATTAATCTACATTTAGGTCAGAATTCAATCCAATTCAGTTCAACAAAATACGCATGAATAAAGGTCTGAGCCTGGAACCATTGGGCCTGAGTACAAATCCTTCCCCTGAGACTTTAATTAAGGTATTCAAGTAAAAGTCTGTAAAGGATATTTTAGTGGAGTTGTCTACACTGGGAATGGAGCTATTATAGATGACTTTGGAGCTATTATAGATGACTTTAGAGCAGCTAGTTGCGCACCATAGTGTACAGAGTTCCAGGCCTTCAGGCAGGAAGACTTGAGCTAAAATCCAGTCTCTGACACTGACTAGCTGTGTGACTCTGAGCAAGTCACTTAACCCTATTTGCCTCAGTTTCCTCATTTGTAAAATGAGCTGCAGAGGGAATGGCAAATCACTCTGCTATTTTTGCCAAGAAAACCCCAAATGGCATCGTGAAGAGTCAGACATGACTGAAAAATGAATGTAAAACAACAGATGACTTTGGCCAGCATTCTCATTATTTGTCCTTGGCACCACTCTTTATCTTCAGACAGTCCTTTACAATTTGCAAAGCACTTTACAGACATTATATACCTCCAATAATCCTGTGACATAAATATGAGAAGAAATTCTCACATTTTACAGATAAGTAAACTGAGACTCAAGGAGGTACCTGGAATTAACAGCTAATAAGTATTGGAGCCCTCAAGAGGCAGTAAGGTACAGTGGACAAAATACATGGACTTGGCATCAAAGGAGCTGGATACAGAACCTAGATCTGTCAACTTAAGACTGCGAGACCTTGGACAAGTCATTTTTCTTCTTAGGGTCTCAGTTTCCTTATCTGCAAAAAAATGAAGGTAGGGTTTAGTGATCTAGATCATCTCAGAGAACCCTTCCAACTTTAAACCTATGATCATATGGCTTCTAAAATTCTCTCCAAATATGAACTTTATGATTCAAAGGAATTTAAGCAATTATTAACATAGAGACTTACCAATGGCCAATAGTGTTATAATGTTATACAGCAATAAACAGCAAATAATAAGTAATGTTGAAGAGAGAAGGAGAGAAATACAATGCCTTGGATAGGGGAAATGTCTCAAATGTTTAGGAACAATATCTATTTCATCTGATTCAGCGCCCCACCCTGGAGTAAAGCAGGCAGACAAAATGAGATGATTTGATGTTCAGTCTCTATATGAACCTTTTCAGGTTTTTCTGGTCTAGATTCCTATACTCAGGAAGACCTCAGTAACCCTGAACTCAGTGCATGACCCAGGGATGTAGGCTGATGCATCTTGTAGCCTGGCTAATCCCTCAATGAATAAACACTAGAGGAAGTTAAGCCTAGACCAGAGTTCTCATCAGAATGCCTTTGGGTCTCTTGGGCAGCTTGAGCTAATAGACAAATGGACCTACAGCTCCAGTCTCCTCCTTCCTCTAGAGCAAGTATTCTTATCCTGGGATCCATGAACTTCAAAAAAAGTTCTGATAAGTATTTCAGCATATTTGGTCTTTTTTGTAACCCTATTTTATTTTTTGCATTTAAAAAACATAGTTCTGAAAATGGACCCTTCCATAGCATATATACCAGACTACCAAAAGGGTCCACAACACAAAAAAAGTTAAGGACCCCTGATCTAGAGTTAGAGTCAGTGAGAGGATTTCTTAGAAAACAGGCCAACATTCTTCCTTCATGTGTTCAGTTCTTACACTAGAAGGCTTCTAAGGTTCCACTTCCAGTTTTCCATCTAGGATTCCATGATTGCCTTATGCTCTTGGACTTAGGGGCAAAAGATAAAAAGAAGAGCCCAGTATGAGGAGGACAACATAAGGAGCCAACCATAAGGAATCACCAGATCTGGGCTCACATCGCTCTTGCCTTGAACACTGAGAGCCAAGTCATTTTTCTCCCTGATCTCAGATTCTTTATCTATAAAATGAAGAAGCCAGACAAAATACCCTATTCATATCCTTCCACTTCGATCTCTATCTCCTCTTCCCCTCCGTCCCCTTTTTTGGCACTACTACCTTCAAAGCAGATATTAGAGATCATGCTGGAAGTGGAACCATATAGCGCTGGGTTTGAATCTTGCTGCAGACCCTTAGTAGTAGCCATGTGACCCTGGGTAAGTGATTCAATTTTTCTCATACTCAATTTCCTCCTCTGTAAAATAGAGATAATAACAGTATTACCTCACAGAGTTCTTGTGACTATCAAATGAGTTAACACATGTAAAGCATTAGGAAAATCATGAAGCACTATATAAATGCTAGAAATTGTTATCACATTCCCCCCACCCCCAGCCCACACCTCCCTCTTCCTCCAGGACTCAGAAGATCCTATTTAAGAATTAATAGGGCAAAAATTCTTATCACCCTTCTGTCACCCAGGCAATGAGCCTCTCTCTCTCTGTCTCTCTCTTTCTCTCTCTCTCTGTCTCTCTCTCTGTCTCTGTCTCTCTCTCTCTCTCTGTCTCTGTCTCTGTCTCTGTCTCTGTCTCTGTCTCTGTCTCTAATCTTCACTTAGGTTGTCCAAAGATACCACACATACTTAGTCAGAACTTTTCCATTTGGGATGAACCTACCAGAATCTGAGCTCTTCTGGTGGGCTCTTGCAGAGCCTGGGGTTATAGCCACACCACAATTAGGCACTGGGATAGGGTTTCAAAGAGGCAAGAGATATCCCATTGTTTTTGGTTTCAATCTCATCTATGATTGCATAGGCAGAGAAAGAGATTTGTTCTTCCAATGCAGGCCTGCACCTCTCTGTAATTTAGAGAGCACCCAAAGGGCAGAGGTGTGAAGTGTCTTGTCTGAGGGTCACCCAGGATATATGTCAGGGCCAATGCTTGAGCCCCAGTCTTCCTGACTCCAAGTCTGGCTTTTTATTCATCATGCTAGCCTGCCTCATGTACAGAAGAAAAATCATGAACATCAGTGCTAATTGCCTGGACAATAAGTCTTTTAACCTAAGTCACTTAATTGTTCACCTTTCTGGCTGTAAACTCAATGACGCAGGAGGAGATGGCCAGCAGCAGGAGCACGGAGTCACTGGGATCCCCCAGAGGACTGCTTCCATCTTAGGCTGAGCGAGTCCATCCTTTGTACAGTGTTGCCTGTTTCCTCCCTGCCTCCCCGCTTCCCTCAGCTCTCCTCCTGCACAGAACAAACGCTGTTCTAATGACTTTTCTCAGAGGTGTATCTGCGGACACCAGGCGACTTCCCAAGGTAACGATGGGTAAAGATCAGTTTGACAAATTCCAGGTCTATATTATTTATGAAGCTGCAATTCTCCTGTAAATAACCCAGTTGTTAAAATGATATGTATCTGTGTAATTGAGTCCTCTGTATACAAATAAATAAGGCTTTATTGCGATGTCAGAAGTTAACAGACCAGTCAATAAAATCAATAACTCACTTTTTCTTGCTTATATATCTAACTTCTCTCCACCTTTCTTGTGTCCTCTGTTAGTTCTGGTTACAGATTACCACTCCAATGGATATATAGCCCTTGTACTATTGTTTATTAAATGGAAGGCAGGGAGAAGAAAATAGGGAAAGAAATGCCACGTCAGCAGCCCCATTGTTCCTGCACGTTTTGAGCATCTTCGTGTTTCATTTGTGCTTGTCCAGTGGCCCCAAGGAGGAAAGACGACGTTTTGTTCTAGATATCAGCATGCAAGATGGTTTAAATAGGAATGTCCATATGAGTAAATTAGGGCCAGGCTGAAGCCCTCAGCTTGAAGGGTCTGTATTGCACTAGCCTATGAGCGCCGTCAAAACTGCCTATCATGGCAGAGTCTCCCAGTTGTTCCCGCTGACACCTAAAAGGCTAGGTCAGAATTCCCCTCCCAAGTTTGCACTTCTCAGAAGTTTGTAATCCAGCTTTGAAAAAAGAAAAGAAAGGCAAACTTTGGTATAAGACTCAGCAAAATAAGTCTCCTCTGGAAAAGAAAGTCCGGCTCTATTTTTCCTTTGAAGGCAATTTGCTTAATTGATTTGGGCCTCATTAAGCTTATTTTTTTTTGAGAGCTTAAAAGGGCTATTTGATATTTTTTTTGCATTTGTATTTTAAAAAATTCAATTAAAATAACTGACACAGGCCCATTCCCCTCCTAAATCCAAAGAAAACTTATCCAAGTTATGGCAAAAGAGAAATTAGTTGTTCCAGTTATTGTGCTTTTCCTGAGGGTTTCTCAAGCTTATTTCAATTCTGCTCTGCAAATAAGGCTGTAAGATTTACTAGCCCATTGATAGGAGGTAGGTTGCTTGACCTACAAAATCTCCATTAGGAAAATTAATAGAAACACAATTTTTCACAGCCTGCAGAGAAAAATGACTTAAGAGGTCATGTCCAAGTTCAGAAGGCTGCCTGGAGGCCAAGAACTCAGTCAAGAGACTCTGACCTCCAGACTCCATCTGTTAGGTCTTCATTAGTTCAAGGCCAGGTAATCTCCCTGAGGACAAGGAACCTTTCTCATTATTTATTTTGACTCCTCATCATCTAGGATAGTGCCTGGCACACAGTAGGTGCTTAACAAATGATCGCTGAACTGGCTTGGATTGGTTCGATTACACTAGCTAGATATTTTGGCCAATTTGACTTTTAAACTCCTGCTTGGACGGAGTTGACCTGGCTGGAGTTGGCCTAGCTGTTGGCTCAGCTCACTCTAAAACAACCCTTTCAAAACCAACCCAGTTAATTCACTCACTTTTAATCATAGTGACCAGATGCAGCAGTTGTTGCTAATGGAACATTTAAATAGAGCGTTGAGATTTGCAAAGTGTTTCTTACACGTTAACTCCTTTGAGCTCCCACTATTGGCCAAGCTAAGCAGAAACAGCCACGATTGAACGGAGACACAAACACTTTATTTTGTCTTCAGCCAGCAGTCTCAGAGGTAGCAAATCCTCACTGGGAGTTTTTAAGAAAGTCTGAATGACCGTTTACGTTTAGAAGGAATTTTTATTAGGTTCAAGCCAGACTAGAAGGATTCTGAGAGCCCTTTCAGCTTGGAGGAAGATAGTGAAGTAAAAAAAAAAAGTCACTCCCAATCCCAAGAGAGCATCAAATAGTCACAAGCCCCAAAGAGTTCTTGGATCCAGTCATTTTCTACTCTGATCCCTTCTTCCTTCTTGGGGATACTCCCCCTGTCCAAGTATTACTAGAGTTACTACAACTGTGGGCTCTAGGAGTATAGACTTGTATAGTCAGAAATCTAGTGAACTCTCGACAAGGAAACTTCCTCTCTCATGGAAGATTCCCACCTGCTATGTAACTCAGAGCTGCCTGAGAGGCAAATACCACCCTATGTGTCAGAAGCAGGGCTTGAACCTTCCAACTCCAAGGATAGCTCTCCAGTCATCTTTCTGACTCTCTTCAGAGTTGTTTTTGTTGAGTGGTGGGGCTACTAAGAGGAGCGGTAGTGGTAGTAGTATAAGGAATATGATGGATTTGGGATTTCCTTGGTGTTAGGAGCCATTGGTGTGCAGAATCTTCCCTCCATCAATATAGATCATTACTGTGGCTTCACTTCACTGTTCTCTGTCTTTGTTTACTATCTGTGGTTGCTTGCCACTCTAATGATGATAAGAAATTCATATACATATGGAAATGTTGATGTGTACCAGCCTAAGTAATTACTCCTATATCATACTCTGCATGAATGCACCAAACATAGCTTTAGAAAAATAGTTAGAATTGCTTTGAAAGTCGATGAGCCATAAGGCTAAAGAATCACTTGGTTGTTTCTTTTTGGAGAACTCATTATAAACTCAGTCTATACCCAGGGACAGTTTTACAACACTGATGAAATCAATTCTGTTGGGGTGATACTGACCAACTTATTCCTGGAGGGATGTCAACGAATCAATTCACCTTGGCTTTAGCTGATAAGGACACGTTGACTGCATTTATATAATTCATTCATTCCACAAATATTTGTTGATCAGAGTCTCTTGGGTGATGACAAAAACATCATTCCTGAACTTTCAACGTTCACATTAGCCTATTATGGAGCACAAACTTTCATTTGACTTAGTAATATCAACATTTTGTTATTTCAGAGTAAGATTCCTTCAGAACCAGGTAACTTCCCAAGGAGAGGAAAAACTATGTACATAAAGGATATTTTGAAACTATTAGTCTCATAAAAATACAGGTTATTATTAGCAGAAGTGTTGGGATGCTTTATTGGGGTGGGAGGGGTAACAGGTGGTTGGTCTGCCCTGAGGATTTTGTGCTATGGGAAATACTTAGCAAAGAAGTTCCCGTTACTACTACTGCTGCTACCATCACCACTACCCACCATCATACAACTTCTACCCCCGCTGCTACTACCACAATACTACTACTACTTCTGCTACTACAACAACATAGCATTTAAATGGAACTTAAAGGTTTGTAAAGCACTTTACATATTTTAATTCTGGGCAGATTAGTCCCTGCTCTGCACCCTATACATGAGCACTGAGAGGTTCAGCGACTTGTCCAGGGTCACACAGCTGCAATGAGTCAGAGGTGGGGATTAATTCCAGCTTGGCTTGATTCTAAAGCCTGATTTTTCTCTACCACAGCATGCTGCCTCTCTGCAGTATTTAAAAAAATATTATGATTATTTGTGGCGATAATGCTACATATTGGTGGTTTTATTTTTTGTTGGGAATTCTTGCCCTATGGAAAATGTCCTCCTTGAATGCTGATTTCAACCCATCTTCAATTTATGGCCGTAGAGATCTTCCTGGAGGGATTGAGAAGTTAAACTTGGACCTAGGCCTTTTTGCCTCCCAGGTCATTAAACCATTACTAAACAATTGGAAGAATAGCCATAAAAAGCTGGCTTAAAATCTGGGGGCAGTTTTTGTGTCTTTCTGCCTGTTCACCTCACTGATATCACCACAGGGATCCAGCCCTGGCCACAGTGCTATATGGACAACTCAATGTTATTATTAAATAGACCTAGTTCATAAGGATGTTGACTCATCGTTCAGATGTCATCCAGGATTTTCAATCTCATTTTTAGTGCCTAAGATATAATTTTATAATGTCCACACCTGGAATTCTACCCAAAGTCAAGTAATGAGGAATGATTGGATACTTTTACATCTCTCCTCATTGTCAGCACAGAGATTCTATTCTAATCCTTCAGAATTTGTGACTTTTGGAGCAAAGCATCCTCCCACAGTGACCTCCCTGCTGTTGTCCACAAAGGATAGCCCACTTTCTTCCTTTGGCAAAGGTGGTCCTCCTTATCCCAATGCTTCCTGAAATCACTAGCACCATTCAAAGGTGAGCTCTTTCATATGTCTGATAGCCAGCACAGAGAGGCATGGCACAGTGGAAAGTTAGATAGAATATGCTTACTAAGTGCTTACTGTGGGCAAAACCCTATACTGAACACCAGGGATACAAGTACAAAAAAACAGTCCATCACCTCAAAGAGTTTACACTCAAATGGGAGAAGAAAATTTCTAAAAAGGAGTTTGAAGTGATAAGGGATGGGAAGGAGCAAAGTTACTGAGGAGGAGGGAGGTGGAAAAGTCTGGAGAGGGAGGAAATCCAGGAGCTCTGGATTCCACCACTACCACCATCTGGAAATGGTTTGGAATTTTTGGAATATATTTTGTTTTTACTTATCTGTGTACATATCATTTCCTTTCAACAGAGTAAGTGTCTTGAAGGTTGTAATGGGTCTTCTTGCCTCAAGTCTCTCCCTGTGACAATCCCAACTCTATACAGCCACCACAGGATTTTTTTCTGAAGCACAGCACAGTCTGTGTCATTCCTCTCCCCTCTCTCATTCAATGAACTCTAGAGCTCCCTCCCAGGAGCTACTCTAGGGTCAAAACAAATTCCCCTATTTGGCATTTAAAGCCCTTCCTAACATGGCTCAAACAAACCTTTCCAGACTCAGTGTTTATGTAAGATATATCCCAAAGTCTTAGTGAATTTGAAACCTAAATAATCGATGCACTCTGTGATTCACACAGACTGGTCTCTGGCTGCTCCTCACACCCACCACTGCTCCTCATCCCTATACTTTGGCGCAGGTGTCTTCAGTGCCTGGAATGCACTCCTTCCTCACCTTTGCCTCTTAGGATGTCTAGTTTTCCTCAAAACTCACCTCCTATCTCATCTTCTACATGAGGGATTTCCTGATTATCCCAAGATGCTAGGGCTTCTACCCCAAAATGATTTTGGATATGTCTACATGTACACATCCACATATGTGTGTATTATACATACATATATACATACATACATACATACATACATATACACATACTGTCTCTCCTCCACTAGAACATAAGTCCCATGAGGTCAGGGTCTGTTTCTTTTTTGTCTTTGTATCATCTAGCATAGTATCATTGGCACATAGTAATAATAATATCAGCTAACAATTACACAGCACTTTAAGATATATGTAGCATCTGTCACCTACCAATTATCTGTCTATATCTGCATTCATTCATCTCTGTGTCTCTATATTATCATCTATTCATGTCCTGTGATCCTCACATCCCTATGAGTTAGGTTCTTGTATTATCTCTATTTTGCAGATTAGGAAACTGAGGCAGAGAGAGGTTAAGTGACTTGCCCAGGGTCACATAGTAAATGTCTGAAACAGTATTTGAACTCAGGTCTTGTTGACTCCAAAGGTCAACCTTCTAGTCACTGTGCCACGCCCTGTAGGCCCTTAAGAAATACTTGTTGGTTGAATAAGAATACATTGATTGATTTTGCCTTTGTTCCGCCAGCAACTAGCAGAGTACCAGGCAAGCATTTAAGAAATACATGTGGTTCATTTAATGGCTGAATGAAACCCTACCTGTGACATTTACTGGCTGTGTGACTCAGAAATTTAAGAGGCTTAGGCTACTCTCTGATCTATTTGTGCAGTTACATGTGGGATTACATCTTTATCACCCATGGTACAATGGAAAAGGCTCTGGATTTGGAGCAGGGCTTGTTTGCAAATTCTGTCTTTGCTCCTTGCTGTCTCTGTGACTTTGTTCAAACCCTTTAATCTACTTAGGTTTAGTTTCCTCATATGTAAATTGAGGTTAGCAAAGTGACCGCTAAGTTCCTTAGTTCACTCTATGATGATGGTGGTAATGATTGGTTGAGGCGGTTGCTACCTTGAGGAAATCAGACTGTTGACATGCACCTGCTAACCTGTGCTAGACCTTGAAGAGGTTACACAGTTTACTAAGAGCTTGCAGTCAGGAGTAGAGGATTACTCTTGGTCTTTGATTAAAGACTGCTCTACAACTCCTATCCTTACAACATCACTGGGAGAAGACAGGCCATTGTTTAAGGGAGAAGCTTAGCTTCTCTCAAATAAGTGCAGCTCTAAAAGGCCAACCCAGCCTATTCTTCCCCTTGTTAAATTTTAGGGCTACATCAGTGTCCATATGGAATGTTTGTTCAAGATTTATACGGATAATCATACATTGTCTATTCAATTGCATATCATAGGATTCTTCATCTACTTGGTTTTTCCTATGTTGATAAATAGATCAAACTTTGTTGGAGTGACTTGGATCTCATTTAGAAGGCTTAACGCAATGATCAAAATGTTATTTAGAAATAGAAGCAACTGGAAGACCTTAAATTTTACAAGGAATACATTTTTGACTTGAACTCTACATTGTTTCATTCTTGACAGGGGCAAATACTTTTAGTGATTTCCCTATTTGGTACCTTACTTGGTATTAATGATCAGAGGTTCATCAAATGAAATAAATATAAAAATAAAATAAAAATAAAATCTCTATTTTATATGTTTTCAGGATTTTCTGTATAATGTTGAGATGTATACAGGGGACACCCTGTTGGAGGACAGCCTTTAAAGTGTTTTGCTCCTGAATCAGATGGAGTCTTTATAATAAACTTACAATAATTACAGTGAGTTTCAGCATTGCCTACATCTCCCAGTTAATTATGTAATGACAAACCTGTGGTTTCTCATGGAATATCACTTGAGAAAGGATGCCCAAGCCTTTCCCCTGAAGTATTATACTCAGTTTTGTTGGGTAGGTGGTTCTTTGTTTCAGTCCTAGTTCCTTTGACTTCTGGAATATCATATTCCATGCCCTTCGATCCTTTTGAACCTACTTTTTCATTTTGCTAATTCTGCTTTTTAAAGTATTCTTCTCCTCATTGGCTTTTTGGACCTCTTTTGCCAGTTGAGTTAGCCTATTTTTAAAGGTGTTATTTTCTTCAGCATTTTTTTGCATTTCCTTTAGCAAGCTGTTGACTCTCTTTTCATGATTTTCTTGCATCACTCTCATTTCTCTTCTCAATTTTTCCTCCACCTCTCTTGCTTGATTTTCAAAATCCTTTTTGAGCTCTTCCAAGGCCTGAGACCACTGAATATTTACTTTGGATGTTTGGGAAGCAGAAACCTTGCCTTTTATGTCTTCCCCTGATGGTAAGCATTGTTCTTCCTCATCTGAAAGGCTGGGAGAAGATATCTGTTCACCAAGAAAGTAACCTCCTATAGTCTTATTTTTCCCTTTTTTGGGCATTTCCCCAACCAGTTAATTAACTTTTGGGTCCTTTGTCAAGAATATAGCATACTCTGGGGACCTGTAACTTCTCAGTTCCTCCAAGGTGGCACAATCAAGGGAGAGGAGTTTACTTCCAGGCACAGCTATGATTCAGATCAGCTGTTCAATTCCCCCAGGGGCTTTAAGCTGTGTGTTCCAACAATGGAGGCTGGCTTCTGCCTGCTGCGGCCACCATAGCTGCCATTCACTGCTGCTACTGCTACTGCTCCTGCCACTGCTGGGGTCAGGGGAGGACTCTGTTTCCTTATCATGGAGGTAAAAAAGCCCTCTCATTGACCTTTGAAGCTGCCTTTGGCACCTGTGGGCTGAGGGATGTGAGAACCTCTGCTGTTGCTGGGAATTCCATCCCCGAGGTCTGCTCTGATCCTGCTCCTCCTGGTGCTGCATGGCCCAGGATGGGCTGAGCTCCACTCTGTGTCCACTGTGACAGACCTTTCCTGTCAGCCTTCCAGGTCACCTTGGGCTGGACATCTCCTCCACTCCATCGTTCTGTGGCTTCTGATGCTCTAGAATTTGTTGATAGTCATTCTTTACAGGTATTTTGTGGGCTGCGGGGGAAGAGCTAGAGTCCCAAGCCTTTCTAATATGCTCATAAAGGTTACTCTTGATATATGTGTAGATTATTCTCAAAAATATGTACGAATGAGAAAAAGGTAAAACAGGATAAGTAATACTATTTCCATTTCTAAAAGTCCATCTGGAGCTGTTCTACTAACTTAGATGAGGGGCTCCACTGTCCTTGACAATAAAAGGAGTTCTTTACAAAAATCTTTTCCATCTTTTGCCTGTTTGTTTTTCCTCTTCCAGTTTCATCCTTCAATACCCTCAGAATGACTTTGCCAAGGTACCTCTCTTGTCATGCTTTCTTTAAATTGCTCTTTTCCTCCATGGCTTCTTGCTGTTCAATCAGGCAGCATTGCTCATGATCTTCTACCATCTTTCTCAGTAAGATTTTACAAACAATTTTCTATTCTAAACTTGCACTGCCTTAGGCTGCTGAGTATTTCCACTTGGAAAGTAGGGAAAGTGCCGACTGAGGCAAATTTTAGTCTCTTTTGACTTCTTCCTTAAGGCAGATTTAAAGGAGTTAAATTTCTGTACAAAATTGTTATAATTGGTGTCAATGTCCTTTCATCCATCCATTTCCCATGTTACAGTGTCAATTATTTACTTAAATAGGTCAGGTTGGAGGTATTAAAATGGAGGTGCCTTATACCTTTTTCCATATTTTTATTCTTCTGACTTTGTGTAACTTATGATCTTTGCCCATAAGTTAATGGTTTTATTTTTAGGAATAGTTGATATAGAAATGAAGTCCAGCAATAATGAACCATTTCCTTTCTCTGACATTGACTAATTTCATTTTGTGATGTTATTCAGTATTGATTATGTACTCCTTTCCTCTTCTCCAGAAAGTGTATAGTGTACAGGCATCAAAACTTCTGGGGAATGTGCACACTGTTGGCCTCTCTCATTCTTTATTTCTTAATTATATTTATTTTCCAAATTTTTTTTTCCATCATTACTTATGCCCAATTTGTATTGAAGTTACCCAGAATCAAAGTAAATTTTGTTTTACCTTGAACTTAATTTCTCCATAGAATTTCTGTTTTAAGCTCCTGAAATACCTATTAATGCATAAGCTACATTTAGTTTTAAGGGCAATATATTTTTTTCTTTTTAGAAAATACAGTCACTTGAATACAAGATGATATCTCCAAAAATGATATTTCTTGTAGCCTTTAGACCCTACAATAAACCAGTTCTTGCCTTTCTTTGTCCTCTCCAGTGAGAACCTGTGGTCCAACCTTCAACTGAGCTGCAACTTCTTCTATTTTCTGGTTTCATTTACAGAAAGAATATTAAGATTAAGATCATATAGTATTGTGTCCAATTATTTGTCATTGGGCAAGGCAATTCAGAATTAGAATAGGAGAAGAATACCAATACCTAAGTTAATGCTTATAGATGGTTTTTTAAAAAGTTGTTCTCCATCCAACATGACTCCCTTCTACTTGTGCAGTGATGGTGGCAGTGTTGGAAAAAAAGACAGAGAGCTAAGAATGTGGTCTGAAGCCTCCCCATTGTGCTAGAACCTGCCTAAAAGAGTTCTTCTGGAATTGCCTCTAAGAACACAGGGTCACCTCCGTACCATGATGAAATATCAGGATCCTATTATAGACCAGTGGTTTGTGATCTCTAGACCACTGACCCTTAGGGAGCCACAGAGCTACAGTAAAGATGACAAGAATCTATGTATGTACCAAGAACAGTCATTTTACAGATGAACAAATAATATATACATAAACATACATTTATACATATGTGTATATTTGTGTATATGTATATATAGTTGGTAGGTTGTTCTCCTTCGTTCTCAAAGAGGACCAAAAATGATATCACCATGATAAAGTGCAGTTTCAATGTGTCCAACTGTGGCTGATCAGAGCAATACAAGCTTGGAATGCTCTACCACAGGTTGGGTACAGATGATCCAGTGAATATTTGGGGCGGATATTCCAAATCTGCACATCCTATGTTCCCTTTGTGCTCCTTCAATTCTGCTTTGCTCAAAGAGCACAGCCCTTTTTCTGATGTGGGCACGTCATGTTGAGTGGTCCTGTGCCAGTGTCTCCCATGTCACACAATCAAATCCAAAGTTCTTGACAGAGACCTTGAGAGTATCCATATATTGCTTCTTCTGACCTCCATGTGATTGCCTGCCCCATGCAAGTTCTCCAAAAAATAAATTTTTTTGGCAAGTGTACATTTTGCATTTGAACATGACCAGTCCTTCGGAGTCGTGCTCTCTGAAGCACAATTTGAATGCTTGGCAGTTTAGTTTGAGCAAGGACCTCAGTGTCTGGTACCTTATCCTGCCAGGCAATCCTCAGAATCTTCCTAAGGCAGTTCAAATGGAAGCAATTCAGTTTCCTGGCAGACTGTTCACGTTTCACAGGCATACAACAATGAGATCCGCACAGCAGCTCTGTAGACCTTTAGTTTGGTAGTCAGTCTAATACCTCTTCTCTCCCAGACTTTTCTTTGGAGTCCCAAAACATTCACATATATGTATATATATATGTATATGTATATACAAATATATCTAGGTAATGCAGTGGATAGAGTGCTGGAATTTTAGTTAGGAAGACCTGAGTTCAAATACTACTTCAGACACTTACTTAACTGTGGGACTTTGGGCAAGTCATTTAAGCTCAGCCTTAGCTTCTTCTTTTGTAAAATAAAGTTAATAACATTTACCTCACCAGGTTGTTGTTAAGATCAAATGAGATGATATATGGAAAGCTCTTTGAAAACCTTAACGTGCTCTATAAATGCACTATAATTTTTTATGTTCACTTTTAAATGTGTGTGGATGATTTCTGGTGAATAAGACAGAAATTTATTTAAAATATTATAGACTACTTTTCAGCATGTTTTCACAATCAACAGATACTAAAAGTGCATCCAGAGAAATACCTATGGCAAAGGGACCAGGGATTTATCCCAGCTTATTAATATGTATACATGGGAAGCGGGGAGGGAGGGAAGATGCACATTTCATTCTGCCTTTGCCATCTGTGTGTTCCATTTTCCTGCCACCTTGCCTAGTCCTGAGATAACTCCTACACTTTCCTTCTCCCAGAGACTGCCTTTCTGACTGCCCATAAGTTGTCATCATTTCCAGCTCCCCTCTTTCCAGGAATAACAGGACTGAGAATTCTTGGCTGTACTATAAGGGGTCAGGTAGGATTCCTAGTGCTGGAGTGCTGTGGGAGTAGGGAGAAAATGACCACCTTCTCTTTGGTTATAATTGTATCCACCTTCAGCAGACCACTCTGATAATTCCTACATTCCCCCACTCCCACTCCTCCCACTCCACCCCTGCCAATGGGATTTTTCCAGGCATAAGAATTCCTAGTTCCAGCTCAGAGGGTAACAACTATCGTGGGGGAAACTTCACATTTTTAAACATAGAGACATCTTGGTATTCCAACAGGTTTGGACCCCCTCAGAGGTAACAGGCCTCCTAGGTAAAACACTTGGTGAAATAGCTCTGAAAATCTCATTTTATTTCCTAGCTTGTGAGCATTTTCTGAAAAGTATCTTGAACTGGTCAGGAGTTTATTCTGAGCATTAGAAGGTTGGCGGATTAATGAATAGTGAATCTACATGGTGCTTTATGATTCGATAAGACCCATTATCCGACTTCTGCATTCATGTTGTTAAGTCTATATAGATTGATCCCCATTGCAAACCCATGAGGTAGACATTCAGATTAAATAAATAAATAAAATGACCTCCCTTCTATAGATAAGAAAGGTTGAGAGGTTAAGTGAGTGGCTCATGGCCACATGGCTAAGCAGAAGTGGCACAGGCACCCACAGTTATCTTGACTGTAAATCCAGGACTCTTTGTTGCCTCAGCAAGATGAAGTTTAGAGAAGACTAACTTATGACTGACTGAATGCAGAGAAGATGCTGATACCATAATGAGGTGGCCAATCCAAGTTCATCTTACCTGGTGATAGAACCTCATCCATCTTAGGTGGCATCTATCACCATGACAGACTATTTGCAATCTGAATAGATTGAAAAGGATTCTGGGAAAGATGGATTCTGCATTTCAGCTCAACGTTTCTTTGAAAGAAAGAAATTCTGAGAGAAGAGTACACATTTTGACCCACTTAACCAACTAATGTGCAAAGTCAAACACTACACTCACAGCTATGGAGATATGAATTGGACAAACAGGACACACCCTTAGCCATGAAAAGATCAAACACAATCTGTTCAAATTTCAATCACATGAAAAGTAACATCACATCCTCCACAGAATAACCTTCCTGCCAAAAGAATGCCTACTGGGACCTTGACAAACACCCAGCAGGTTGTAGAGGGAATTGGGGCTTGTTTGGGGGTGTTGCAACTGTCAAGATCAAGGAAAATCAGAAAAAGCATCATTCTACATGGATACTTTAGTCTTTTAAAATTCTTTGTAGCAAAGTCCTTGTAATGACCGCAAACTTCTACCTGAAACAATGGCCCATCTTTTTAGCACTAACATTTTTCTAAGTACAAATCATGGTATACACCCATCTCCAAAGAATTAAGAAACACCCAGAGGACCATGGAGAAGTACATGGTGGAAGTGATCAGCTGAAATACATCACAAACGAGAAATTCTTGGGAGAAGTTGTACAAAGGAATTCTTCTGAGAAATGTATAATCATAAAACTCGATGGGTCCGTCACACAGAGACAGCAAAGGATAACCACTGGACTGCTGGAATTCTCCACAGGCATCTTTGAAATGTCATCAGGTCTAGAGGAAAGCCCCCAGCATGTTGGATGTTCCCTCAGTGGTGAACTTATGGGAAGACATGGATACGAGTTAAACAAGGTGGGAAGGAATGTCTAGGTTTCAGTCTTCATCTTTAGGAGGAATGTTCCCCTGGTTGAGATTACAGATGCTTTTGGGATATTGGGATGTTCCTAGTGTTAATGAGAGTCTGGACATTAGAGTGCTCATATGGCCTAGAGCCATGCTTCTTTATTTTCCAGTTCCCATGTTCCCAAGAGCTTTCTGGTTACCTGAGAAGAAGTCCAGGACTCTAAAAAAATGGATGATAGTTTGGAAAAATCAGCCTCTGAAGGTTATCTCATGAACAATGAACTGAAAAGCAATTCTAAAAATGTTAGCCAGCAACCGAAGTTGACTTTCACCCAGTGACTGGTAAGAAAGAGAGCTGTTGTTATGAATACAATGAAATAACAAATAGAAAAGCAAATGGTAAACTCAAGGTAACTTTGTAGGGCATTTGTCTTTCTCCCAGGAATAAAATCTCGAGTGTAGAATCTCAGAATTGGATCAGACCCCTGAGCATCAAGTTTAACTGAGGCTTAAACAATATTCCCCTCTACAACACTGCTTACAAGCGGGCATTCAGTGCTAGTAAGAGAGAGTTGCTGCCTTCCTGCAGCAGTTTATGCCACTTTGGGAACCTCTGTTTCTTACAAATCGTCCTCTTTTCAATTCAATTCAATAAAAGCATTTATTAAGCACCTCCTATATGCCAGGGGCTCTGTTAGGTGCAGAGGATGAAAACTAAAAAATGAAATAATTCCTGCCCTCAAAGAGCTTCACATTCTCTCAGGGATAAATAATACATATTAATAAATAAGCCTGAAATACACACTAAAAATGGGGGTAAGGTAGGGGAGGGGAGGAAGTAACCAATAACTGCAATCAATCCTGTTCTGCGTGCCAGGGACTGAGGATGCAAAGATGAATATGATATGGTCCCTGTCCTCAAATACCTTATGGTAGGGACAGATGGCATGAACCTAGAGAAGTAAACATCAAACGTATATATATATATTTGATATATCATATATCATATGTAAATGTGTAAATGTCCACATGTTTATACTTTATATCTTTTCAGAAGCTTTTGTATAATGTTGGCACATATACAGGGGGATACCTTGTTGGAGGTCTTTAAAGTAGTATTTTGCTCTCCTGAGTCAAATGAGTCTTTATAATCACAGCAGAATATTATATATATATATATATATATATATATATTATACACACCCACATATAAATGGGGTGGGGCCTCCACAGTGATAACAATAATGGCATTTATGTAACACATTAAGGTTGGCAAAGAACTTTACAATGATCATCTCGTCTGATTCTCACAACAACCCTGGGAGGGAGGTGCAACGATTATTCCTGTTTTACAGTTGAGGAAACAGAGACAAATAGAGAGTCACAGAGCTGGTAAATGTCTGAGACCAGATTTGAACCCAGATCTTTGTGACTTCAGGCCTGTCACTCACTACCTATAACAAACTGTCGTTGAAGGTATAGTATGTGCCCAGCACAGTGCTGGGTACTAGGAATTCAAAGAAAAGAACAGAATAGCAAAAACACAAAGAGCTTTCCCTCAAAGAGCTCATAATCTACTGAGGAGGAGAGAACAAGGACCCAGACAGGTCAGCACAGAGGGTTAACATCCAGTCAAATCTGCCTCCTTGTAACTTTCACCTGGTGCTCCTGGCTCTTACCGGTATAGATGAATAGAATAGGTCTAATCCCTCTAAAATTAAAGAATCAGTAACACCTGAAAGAAATTAGTTACTGAAATCAACAAAAACAAGCAAGAGTTCTCTGTCTCTCTCTGTCTCTCTGTCTCTGTCCCTGTCTCTGTCTCTCTCTCTTTCTCTCTGTGTCTCTCTGTCTGTCTCTGTCTCTCTCTCTCTCTTGCAGCTTCACCAGAAGACTCAAGGTTTGTTTGTCTGGCATTCTCCATAAATGTCCTCCTTGCCACATTGGTAGCATTTGCTCACTTTTCATAGAGCTGATGTTCTTTAAGGAGACCTCTGAATGGCCCAACCTGGCTAATTCTTTGATGCAGTATTATTCAATATAAAATAATGCACTAAGAGACAGTGTCATGCTATCCATCATTGTAGACAACTGGGAGCAGAAAGAAAAGCCCTGCATTTTCTGAGTAAAATGAAATAGAATGGTCATCGCCTTGGAATGGATCAATCGGCCTCCAAAGGAGCAGCTGCAGGAGCATTCAAAGCAGCAATCACTGGGGCTGGGGTGGGGGTGGGGGGCCCTTTTCCCAGTGCCATCTCATTTTTATCTCTTCTGAAAATGACCCTAAAAAAAGCCCAGCACCATGAAGGAGAGAAACGTCGGGCTTCTCTTTCAGGATCCTCTCGATTGTGTTAACCACTCTCAATGGGACCAGCAATTTTCTACCTCCTTGTATTAAGAATCATACAGGCACAATCTGCCCCACAGCCACTAATAGCCTCACATGGTAACAGCCATCAGAGATCCCATTTGTCAGCGGGTTCATCGCTCAGCTATGGACCTCAGTAGCAGGCCAAGATCAGTGGAAAGAGTTGGGCTTGAGGATCTTAGAAAATCAATACTGAAATTTCTTTTTTCTATTTTTCTTTTTTCCCCTCAAGTCATGAAAGGGGAATTGTTCAATGCTTTTAATGACCCTGGGCTTCTCCCTAAAATCAAGGGCCAACTTTTTAACACCATTTTTTAGTGACTGTATGGCTGTGAGTCAATGGGAAACCATAGTTCCCCCAAAATCAAAGTTTCAGGCAACCTGATAATAAGGTACATTGAGAAAATGGGTAGGCTAGGACATATTTCCAATGAAAAGCTGCAGAAGAGAAGTGGTAAGGAAAGACGATTAGAGAAATGTATGACTGAGAAAAGAAAATGGTCTGACATGTCATGAGAGTGAGGGATGGACAACCCATATTCTCTACTGGTATTCACATAATGTCAAAAGAAGCAGATAAAGGCCCCAGCACACTGGAGGCCCCTCCCTTGAGGATTTATGAGAAGAATCTATCAAGGGTGCACAGGAGGCACAGGTGTGGATGGGTTGGGGATTGTGCTCTCGGAGGGAGTCACCACATCTGTGAGTTCACAGATCCTTTGAAGCAAAGACATTCTGAGGTAAATAGAGGGATAGAAAGGAACTCACCTAAGCAATCAAAAGCTTAAAGGACAGAACTCATATGAGTTTTTCCCTTTTGTTATGACTAGATCTGTCATGTTTTTTTCTTAGAAAAGAGAAAATGCTTGACCCGATAATTAAAGTGGAAATCAGTCATGAGCTGGGAGTCAGATGTTCTGGATTCTTAAGTTCTCTTACTAAAGATCTGGTTGACTTTACTCCAGTGTCTTGATCTTTTGGTGCTTTAGATTTCTCATAGGTAGGATAGCAATAATTAAACTGATTAAAGGAAATAATTCTAGTTTATATTTAGAGTACTTTGGAGTCACAAAATTTCAGAGGTGAAAAATAGATTGAAAGGTGAAAGGCTGTTGAGTCCAACTCACACGTGAAAAGGAATCTCCACTAGGACGTGGCCTCCCCACCCCACCCCTATGGTGGCCATCTAGTCTCTGCTTGAAGCCTCCAGTGGATGGGAGTCTACCACCTCCGTGGGAAGTCCACTCCATTTTGGATCAGCTCTCCTTGCTGGGAAGTTAATGAACAAGCAGTCTAAATTTGCCTCTTTGTAGCTTCTACAGAAATGTTGCTTCTGGTTCTTCTTCCTGGAGACCAGCAGAATAAGACTGGTCCCTCTTCTGTTTTATAGCCTTTTAAGTACTTGATGGCAGCTTTATTGTATCCTTTCCTGAGTCCTTTCTCCTTCAGGCGAAGCATCCCCATTTCCTGCAGCTTATGGACTTAAGGACAGTGTCACAGGGTTTCTAAGCCTGTGCTAGGTACATAATAAGTCCTCGATAAATATTCGTTGATGAGAATCACAGTAGTTCCAAGTTGGAAGGTACCTCGGAGTCCATCTAGTATGATCTAGACTTGGACAAGAATCCCCTCTGTGCCAGTCCTGACAGGTGACCATTTGGCGATTGCTTGAATATCTCCACAGGGGAGACCTCTGACCTCGCAAAGCAGCCCATTCTATTTTGGGAGAGCTCTACTTGTCAAGATGTTTTCCCTGATATTGATAGCAAATCAGTCTTTCAGCAACATCTCAGTATTTCTCCCAGATCTGCACTCTTGGGCCAAGCAGAACAAAGCTAATATTCTTCAGATACTTGAAGACAGCTATCTTGTTGCTAAAGAGCTTCTCTCTCTGGGATAACCATTCTGACTTCCCTCAGGTGATCCATACACGAAATATATTGCATTAATGAGCAATTGAAAAAGGAGAAAAATCAATTTTTTTATTGGAGGCCAGCACAGATAAGACATGAACACATTGATATGGCCTTATTTATGTTAATAAACTCACTAGGTCACGGAGCAAGGGGTGTATAGATAGAAAGTCATGCCTCAGAAGAGTAAATGGAATTACTTTCCCCTATCCTCAAAAGCTTCCTTGAGTTGGTCGTTCAGAAGAACATAATTAGAAGAATTAAAATAGGATTATCATGCTATTATTGGGAGCCATTTGTAAGAATACCAGCAAATCCCAGAATCACATTCCTATATACGCCATGATGACAATACCCATTTATAAGCTCAGAGAAATTTAGAGACTGACTCAAGGTCACCCAGGTGGTATTGGAGGCAGAATTTGAACCCAGGTCCTTTGCACCAGGACTGTTGTTCTGTAGAAGCTACCTTCAGATATAAGTATAATGGAAAAAACAGAAACAAAAAATAGTGGACCAGAGTTGGACAGTCAGAAGAATTAGGTTCTTGACTCTCCCAGCACTCTCCCAGATTGGCCGTGCAAACCCCCTTTTCTCTGGGCTTGAAGTCTTTCACCATCTGGCTACATCCCACCTCTCCTACACACTCATGTCCTTCCTACACTCTACGTGACAGTAAAACTGGTCTACTTTTTGACCCTCACAAATAACATGCTTTCTCCCATCTCTGTGCCTTCACAAAGTGTTTCCAACTTGGAATGCTCTCCCTTCTGTTCTGCACCTTTTAGAATCTCTAGCTATCCCCATGGCTCAGTGAAAGTGCCATCTCCGACATAAAGCCTGTCTTGCCTTTCCTCCATCCCACTCGCTAGTGCCTTCTCCTTGGCTTTCCTAGCTCCACTTTCCTCATTTTTAAAATGGGGATATTATCATCTCCCTCACAGGGTCATTTTGTGGATCAAATGAGATCACATATAGAAAATGTTTTGTAAATCTTAAAATTACTATTATTTCTATTTACTAAGTACACACTTTTTATTTAATTATTGGTATATGTTTTCTCCAAACAACAACAATGGCTAGTATTTACATAGTGCGTCAAGGGTTTTTAAAGTGTCTAACAAATATTATCTCATTTTATGGTCATGGTATCCTTGGGAGGCAGGTTACATTTTACAGCTGAAGAAACTGAGGTAGACGAGGTTAAATGACTTTCCCAGAATCACACAAGTAGAAAGTATCTGAGTCAAGATTCTAATCCAGGTCTCACTCCAAATCTAGCACTGTATCCACTGGAGGGTATAGGCAGATGATAATATATATATATATATATATATATATATATATATATATATATATATATATATATATATATATATATATATATACATATTCATCTTTGTATCCCCAGAATCTGATATGTGCTAAATGCTTAAAAGATTTTTTTGGAAGTGAATGAATGTGCTTTGTTCCCTCACCTACAGAAAGAGGAGTTGGGTATATAATCACAAATGTCCCTTTCAGCTAGAAAATGGAATATGCCCTAAAACATAGACAGTATCCACAGTAAAAGGTGGTATAATAAAGTTACTGAGTAAGGGATGGAATATTCAGACTCCTTTATTAAAAGAAGTTCTGCTCTATTTTAATCAAGGACATTAGACAGAGATGAAAAATTCCTATTGAGTCCCTGAATGTGTCCATCCATCAGAACTGGCTCTAATCTCTGGAGAGAGGGGACACTGTAATTGATCCCTAGTGAAGTTGTAATCTTAGGAAATACAAACCCTTTGCATAATTAAAATAAATAGGTCAAAGATGACTTCAAAGAAATAGAAATAATGAGTGGCATGGTGATTAATATTTATGAGAGGAACTATGGCTAATGGAGACCTGAAAGAGGTTGAAAAACACCCATATGACGTACTGCGGGATAAACAGTTATTATTTACTCTGTTATCTAAAGGCAAAAATCAGATTCCCTTTTTAATTTCAGCAACAGGCTTTTATTTTTCTCCCTCATTCTCAGATTCTATCATTACCGTTGTCATCATCATCATCACCATCATCATCATCATCCAACAAGAATATATTAAGTACTGCGTGCCAGACATTTTGCTAGACACCAGAGACGTAAAGAAAAAATTGTAACAGTCACTACTCTCAACAAACTTATGTTCTAGTGGTTGTAATAATATATTTGTATCCTTCTAAGTAGATTCTATCCCTATTTGTCTGCCTGTCTATCTATCTATCCAGCCATCTATCTATCCAGCCATCTATCTATCCATCTATCTATCCATCCATCTATCCATCCATCTATCTATCCATCCATCCATCCATCCATCCATCCATCCATCCATCCATCCATCCATCCATCCATCCATCCATCTATCTATCTATCTATCTATCTATCTATCTATCTATCTATCTATCTATCTATCTATCTATCTATCTATCATGTATATATCTATCTACCTTCCAGTCTGGTTTCTGTGATTCTAACTAAAGGCACCTAGGTAGTGCAATGGATGGAGCGTTGGACTTGAAGCCTGGAAGACCTGAGATCAAATTTGGTTTTAGACACTTACTAACTGTGTGATCCTGGGCTAATTACTTAATGTATGCCTGCCTCAATTTCTTCAATTATAAAATGGGGGTAGTAATAACATTTCTCATGTGATTGTTTTGAGTATTAAGTGAAATAATATTTGAAAGGTTCTTAACATAGTATCAGGCACATGGTTGGCCCTTAATAAATGATTCTTTTCTCCCCTACTACTTCATAGAGAACTTAGTGATTTACGTCAGTGAAGGAAACCATGCTGAGTATTCGCTACTCAGAAAAGCTATCAATGATGATGATGAAAGTCATTGATAATGAGGATGAAAATAATAACAGGAATGAATAAAAAAATTATTAAGCACTTAACTTGTGCCAAACGTTCTGAGTGCTGGCAATGGGATTACAAGTGAACAAACAGCCTTTACCTTTGCCCTCACAGAACTTTTATTCTATTGCAGGAAACAACTCATGAAGGGGAATGGAAGGAGTGGGGGGGTTATGGGCACATTGACATAATTTGGAAATGCCCAAGAAGGGATATGGAGGTCATACCCTCCCTTCCTTTCCTCCAATCTCAATTCGTTATCTATGGTGGGGGGACAGTAAACGAGGAAATATCAATCTGAATAATCTTTAGGTGAGATTTCATGGGTTAGTTGGACCCTAGCGCTATTAATAATTCACTCAGCACCCAGTCAGTGTGATGAAATTGCTAGTAAAATTAAGAAAATAGAGTGGCTTAGGATTCCAGGCTGGATCTACTCAAATCCATTATGAAGATCAGCTTGGCATGAAGACTGATCAGAATGATCACTGCTCCACCTTCCGGTACCACAAGAAGACAAGATACTCTAGAAGGAACCAGAACTACAAACATTCCACCCCTGGAAATTCTTCATGGGCAAATCACATCATCACAGGACAATGTCTTCTTGATTTGAAGGTGAACTGGATTTAAGTGTGGCAGAGTGGCACAAAATTGTCAGCCTCACTCTTCCAGAATTATCGAAGCCCAGTGGCAAGATAAAACTCAAGATGACTGGAAATGACCCAGGATGCAGTGGATGACCTTGGCACCTTCAATGAATGACCAAGATCTAAGTACTCCATGGTGCCTGGAGCAGCCATCTTCCTGGATCATTGGAACAAATTGTTTTCATCTGTCTGTTCTTCACATGCTTAGGGTAGGCACACTCTAACTCACTTTCACCTGTGGCTGTTGCATATGCTATAGCTTCTTGGAGCCATAGGTGAGAACTGAGTGAAAGGTGGATACCAAAGGTGGATGGGCAGCCCTGAAATGGGCTCAGCAAGACCCCACGGCAGAGATGCGAGTCCTCCTAACCACCCCATACAACCCTGGACAAATTATAAGTATGTGTCAAATGGACTGAAAACCCGAATACTTCCATCATCCATCAACATTACATCATAACAAAAATAATTTACCTTTGGACAAAGCATATAAACAGCTAAAGTCTAGGAGGGTGATACAAAAGCTCTCTGGATGATGTCATCATGAACTTGGCCATGTATATGTAACCCAAGTAGTATCAAACAAACAGTTTAGTCAAGGAGATTTAGTAACCGATTGGAGAAGGGTTTATGAGGCAATTCAGGACCAGGTTATTGTCTCCAGAAACTAAAATGGATTATCCATAAGGACCTTATGTTTGGGGGTCAATATATATTATGCAAGGAAAATGGAAGAAACTGCAATATGGAACAGCAGAAGGCAAAAATTTAGAGCCTACTGAATATTTAACAAGTCCTAAGTTGGCTAGAATTATAGCAAAAATGCACTTGAAGAATGTACATGGACGGAACATGTGCTGAAAGATGACAAATCCCCATCCTACAAATATGATTAAACAAACCAGCATTTATTAAGCACTTTGATGTGCCTGGCACTTTGCTAAGTTCTGAGGTTACAAAGGAAAAATGAAGACAGTTTCTGCCCCTCAAGGGACTCCCATCCAAAAGGGAAGGTAACACATAGAAGATAATGAGTAGATGAAAGGTAACAACGTTAGACATAATGGCACTAGCTGCTGGAGTCGTGAGGGTAGGAAGGCCTCCTGAAGATCCTGGTGCTTGAGATGAGCCTTAAAGGAAGCCAGAGTTTCCAGGAAACAGAAGGGAGGAAAACGGACATCTCAGGAATGGGAGACAGCTCGTGCAAAGGGACATGAAGGGTCATGTGCAAGCAACAGCAAGCAGAACTGTACTGCTAGACCATGGAGGGGGTGGAAGATTGGAGGATGTAAGAAGTCTGGGAAGGCTGGGAATGACCAGATTGTGAAGAGCTTGAATACTATACAAAGGACTTTTTATTTGATGCTGGAGGAAATGAGGAGTGACTGAAGCTCACTGAGCTGAATGTATGTGGTTGTAGGGGTGACATGGTAAGACCCCCATGCTTTAGGAAAATCTCTTTGTCTATGTAGAGGGTGTGTTAGAATGGGGTGAGATTAGAGGCAGGGAGACCTAACATAAGGCTACTTCCATAATCCAGGTATAAAGTGACAAACCTCTGAACTAGGGTGGAGAGAAGTGAATGTAGGGGAGAAATGTAATGGATAAGGAAATGATAAGTTTTGTTGATCAATTATTTATATATAATATTGTATATATTATATATAAACATATAAATAAATATATATTTATAAATAAATAAATATATTATATAAACATATAAATAAATATATATTTATAAATAAATAAATATATTATATATATGTGAGAGAGAGAGAGAGATCACAGAAGGGAAGCTTGGAGGAGACTGGTTTTGGAGCAGGGTGGGAGGAAGATAGTGAGTTCTGTTTTTTACATGCTGAGTTTGAAATGAAATCTATCAATAAGCATTTACTAGGAACTTTCAGTGTACAAAGTTGTTCAAAGTACCTGGGACACAAAGAAAGATAAAAACACTTTCCTTGCCCTCAAGGGGCTTACATTCTAATGGTGAAGACAGCATGCAAATGAAAAAAATTGTACATAACATATGGATTCTGTGTAAATGGAAAATTATCTCAGAGGGCTGTCCAAGTCAAAGTATGCAAAGGCAGTTGGAAATGCAAGACTGGTGCTCAAGAAAGAGACTAGGGCTGGATATAAACATCTGAGATTTGTCAGCAAAGAGGTTATAAGGGAACCAATGGGAACTGATGAGATCATCAAGTGAAATTGTGAAGAGCATCCAAGAGAGAGCCTTGGAGAGAAAGGCTCCCATGATTAGAGGGCATCTTGGATGAAGGTCTAGCAAGAAAAGACTGAAAAAGATACATTGAAAAAGCAGGAGGAGAACCAAGAGAAAGCAGAGTCCTGAAAATCCAGAGAGGAGAGCACAGAATAATCTACCATGTTGAATGCTTTAGAGAGACCAAGAAAGATGAGGACTAGGAAAAGGCCATGGCACTAAGCAATCAGGAGATTACTGGTAACTTTGGAGTAGGTGATTTCAGTTGTACATCAGAGTCAGAGCACATGCTTTGCATTTTCAAAGCCTGAGTTCAATTCCTGTAATCTCCCCTTGCTTATGTGATGAGGCAACATAGTGGATGGAGTGCTGGAGTTGGAGTCCAGAAGATCTGAATTAAAATCCTGCCTCAGAGGTGCACTAGCTGTACAACATTGTACAATCACTTCTCCTTTCTTTGCCTGTTTCCTCATCCATAAAATGATGGCATTGGACTCTATCACCTCTGAGCTTCCTTTGAGCTCAAAGTCTATGACTCCAGGAGTCTACAATCATATGAATGATGAGGTCGTAAATTGGATTGAAGAGAGTTCAGAGGGGAAAGGAGAGGAAATGGAAATCATGATTATAGATGGCTTTTCAGATGGTTTGGCCAAGAAGATGAGGAGACCTATAGATTGATAGTCGGTGGGCATGGCATGATCTAATGAGATTTTTTTAAATGAGGAGACTTGAATCTGCTTTTTGCAGCAGAGGAGGAACTGATAAATTGGGAAAGGATGAAGATTACAGAAAAATGGGGATGATGTTGGAGAAGATGTGAGGGGATGGCATCAAGGGAACATACAGAGGGCTTGACCTTACAAAGCAGAAGAGTCAAATCATCGTCAGAGACTGGTGTGGAGGAGATAATTGGGAATGATGTGAGACAAGGAAGAAGAAAATACTTCAAAATGTCCTTGAGAACTTAGTCAATAGGACCTAGTGAAACCAGGGCATTATTGCAGGTTGAACTGATGCCCAGAGTCAAGTCGCCCAGATATAACTTTGATCCATAAAAACTGAGAACCAATGTTTTTTAATAGATGTTGTCATATCAAATACTCATAATCTGAAAGCTACATGGCTAGAAAGGCTTTCAAAATACAGAGACCTAGCAAAAGCAATGGAAATGATCACGAGGTTGAAAGCAGCCTCATCATCCTGCCTGCCACTGGAGTCATGCCAAAGATGCTTTTCATGAGCCTACAGAGGATAAGCTTCAGTCACAATCAACTATAACAAGAAGTGATTTTGTCTATCAGCCCCAGAACATCCAATGAAAAGGAATAGTAATGGGGTAGGGACTCTGTCCAGCACAACTTCTCCAGAGAGCAGCAGACAAGAATGTTTTCTCCATAACCATGATGAGGACAGAAGCAGCTCCTGGGAGATGGGTGTGATGGGGGCAGAAACACTTGGCCTCAGAAGACTTGTGGGCAATTTTCGGCTTTGGCTTTTGCCAACTGTGAGATTCTGGGCAGTCATATGATCTCACTGAGTCTGAGTTTTCTCATTTGTAAATGATGGGTAATACTTGAACACTCTAACACCCTTTACAAATCTTACAAACTCTGTGGACTTTGATGATAAATTTTTCTATTGTTTTATGGCTCATGAAGCACTTTTCTCACAAGTAGGGGTAGTTTCTAATCCAAACATTATTATCTCCATTTTACAAATCAGGAAACTGAGTCTCCAAGAGGTTAAGCTGAAGGCCAAATGGCTAATTATTGTCAAAGTCAGAATTCCAAGTAACTCTTTTGTTGCCATTTAGTGCTGTCCCCAGCTGACCCCCGGATGTAAAGACCCAGGCCTAGTCACTTAATTTAAAGAGGCTTTGGTACAAGACTACAGAGTAAGTGCAGATGGTGTTAGCTTTCATCCTCAACCCCTTGGCTAGGGTCAGAGATCCAGGTCTGGAAGGGATAATAGAAGCCATCTAGTCTGACCCTCTCATTTTACAGATGAGAAAACTGAGGCTTAGAGAGGGTAAATAACGAGACTGTAGTCACATAACTAGACCAGCTTTCTGTTCACTGAACCACCTAACTGTAACTTTTAAAAATTCCAGCAGACCTACCAAGCAGTTAGCTGCTACCATACATCAAAGAAGAAGAAGAAGAAAAGGAATTTTTCCCACACCAGCGTTCTTCCTTCCCAGTGACATTTGCACCTACATCCTTCTGAGTCCAAGTTCAGTTTACTGACCATTATGATCCCCTTGGTTCTCTAGTTTGGTGGAGGATTTTCATATTTCTGTTCTGGTGGCAGAATATATTTTAATCATATTTTGATAAAAGCTATCATAAATTAATCTTTTAAACTTCACAAAGACAAAAGTTACATTTTCAGATCTTTAAAGAGTTCTCAACTTAACAATATTACATTACTTAATTAATGAGTGAGAAGGATATACTCCTTTTATGTCTAAAAGTGTTTTATGATTAGACATGACGTTGGGTAGGATAACTCCCCCGGATGAGTCTGTGACTGAATCAGTTAGGGCTCTTCTTTCACACACAATCCATCTCATCCTATGCTATTCTGGTCCATCTAACAATAAAACCTCTACAGACACCACAAAGACTAACGAGAGACCTTCATCTGGTTTTTGTAATACTCTGTGGTGACTGTGCTACACTCAGGCTGCCCAGCTGGCATTCCTCACTCCAACAACCTGTCTGGCTCAGGCTCTTTGAAAATCAGGCTTCATGATGGCCTTTGTGCCACTTCCCAAGTGTTAACCCTTAGAGGAGATTTGGTCACCATGCGCCTCCCCACTGATCTGCTCTTTCAGTTTTTGGAGATCATATTTCATAATGCGCAGGCATGGCATGTCACTGGGAAGAAAGAATGCTGATGTATTGGTGTGCGGTAACTAACGAACTGCTTGGTAAGTCTGTTTGAATTTTTAAAAGATATACTTACAATGAACAGACATAGGTACAATGAACAGAAAGCTGGCCTTGGAGTTAGGAAGACCTGAGTTTGAAACCTCCCTCAGATACTTCCTATCTGTGTGACCTTGGGAAAATCATTTAACCTCTGGCCTTAGTTCCCTCATCTATAAAATGGGAAAAATAATAGCATCTCCTTTCCAGGGTTATTGTGAAGATTGAATGCGCTATCGTGTGCAGGAGTTTTCAAATTTAAATTAACACTATTATTACATAGCTTATGATGGCAAATATATGTAAATACACATATATGTATATACACATATACATGTGCATATGAAAGAACTAAAGCAGAGGTACAATGGAACAGGGTTGGCAGTAGACCAAAAAGGTATCTGGATGGCTGACAGACAGAAAGGAAGAGATCTCCTATCAAAATGCTGACACCCTGGAAAAACCCCCCTGACCCTACCCTAGTTAAATTCTTCACAAGGACAAACATTGTTCTTACCCTTTTTAGTCACTATGGGACTAAGTCAAGCAAAGCCTGAGTGTTCTGGCTTTCAGGGCATGACGGATAGCTCCTCAGTCTGTGGAGGCCATTCCAATTCCAACTGGGCTGCCTGACTAACAAATACCTTAACCTTCCCATGCCCTGATTTCCTCATCTCTAAAGGAGGCCAGCAGTATGAACCTACCTCATGAAGTTGATACTCAGACTAAGAGATTGGTCACATAACTCTGTTTGAGTCAGAATGAAAGCAAGAAGAAATGCTGAATCTAAGTGCTAAGACTCAGATTTTTCAAAAATGATAGCAAGTTAGCACAAGGCAGATGGGGTGACTGAGTGGCCTTGTGTATAGTGACCTTTGAGGACAGAATTAACATGAACAGAATTAAAGTCTTCTTCCATGAGGGCATCAGAACTATAACTAGGGTAGGGTGAATAGGGCTTTGTTCAAGAGCAATAAATTCAGAAGATACTGACAGTACTTTTCTTTTACCAGCATATAACACAGCAGAAGTTTATCACCTAGTTAGCAAAAACAACTAAGTAATGTAGGAAGCCATTGAATGCTTTCTCTACTTTCATCACATTTACACTAGGTGAGTCCCTTCTCAACCAGAGATCTCTTTTGTACTTCTTTTCCTGACTTCCTTCCACCATGCTATCCTAGAGTATCCCTCTTCCAAATGGATTTGTCCTAGAAAATTGATTTGTGGGCACATTTAATACCACTTATCGTGGGTACAGTGCTTACTCTCAAAGAAAAAAGTGCTTGTTACAGCTCTACAGGTCTCTCTAAGCCACACGTAAGAGTGACTAATTTAGAAGAGCTAAACAAGGACCATGGAATGCTGGGAGATGATAGAGAACTAGTGTAGGCGACTCAATAGTTCCTTTGCTATTTCTTGCTTGCCATTCTCTCTTCAAATGTATCTCTCTCTCTCTCTCTCTCTCTCTCTCTCTCTCTCTCTCTCTCTCCCTCTATCTATCTATCTATCTATCTATCTATCTATCTATCTATCTATCTATCTATCTATCTATCTATCTATCTATCTATCTATCTATCTATCTATCTCTATCTCTCATACACACACACACACATCCATAAACAAAGCCCAGAAACAGGTGAAAGCTTGATGGGAGTGAGGTGTGATTTGAAGATTTCCATGGTAGTCCTATTTGTACATCTACCAAGATTCACCAAGGCCTGGGATCAGGCTCTGCCTCTGCCCCACACTATTTGTGTGACCACAGGCAGGTCCCTGAATCTGTCGGTGCCTTGGGCAGTGACAGACTACAGAGCTCAGTGGATCGAATTCCCACACCATAGAGTTCTACTGAAATCACAGACCTGGACCAGAAGAGAACAAAGGGAAAAATGTGCCAGTCACTGGAGAAACGAAGCAAAACCCCAGACTGTTCCTGCCCTTCTGAGGAGCATTCCTGCCTTCATCCTTTGTGCCACCTGAACTGGATCCCCAGAATTTATTTCCGCTTTCCACTCTCATCTCTTAACAGCCTCCTTCACTTCTTTCAAGGCTCAGTTTGAGCCATGTTCTACACAAAGTCTGGCATCTGCTGGTGCCTCCCCACAAATGGTCTGCGGACCATTTTTATTTATTTACCATATTTATACCATATTTATTCTGCAGACACGTATCTGTGTACATGCAGCCTCCTCCGATGGAACAGAAACTCCTCAAGGGCAGGGGCTCTTTCAATTTTGTCTTTCTATCCTCAATGCCTCACACAACACCTGGCACAAAACTTGCTTGATAAATGTCTGTCCATTCATTGAGTCTATCCTTTCAAATGGAAAGCAATTAAAGAAAGATTCTAACCAATTTCAGCCTAAATAAAATTTGAAAAAGATAGCAAAATAGACAACTGCAGAATTATTGTCAGAAGATTTTAAAAGTATAAATTGTCAGGGGAACTCAGTAATTACATCACAGTTCTTTCCTGGGACATAGATTGTTAAGAAAGCGTTTGATTTTTTGGTGAGCACTCAATATCTGCCCAGTGTGTTTTCATCCGGTCCTAACAATGGAAAAACAATCAGCAAAGCATTGGCTGCAAAGAAACAGAGATGAGGAGCCACAGGGGAGAGGGGACTGTTATGTCTGAGAGAGCCACAAGACTCTGGAATCTACCCAGCAATAATAGCCCCATGCCAGCTTGCTTGAATTCACCAAATCTGGCTGGTAGTCAATGCTTTTTGCATTGTTTGTTCTATCTAACTCCCACCAAGTCAAAACAACATGGTAGAATGTGGATTAGGTTATGGGACAGAGAAAACAATCAAGAAAATATTGAGGGCTCATTTGAGATCTGTGCCATTTGCCTTAGGGATTGTCATGGGACTTCCAACACTCTGGGTCTCCTTCTGCAGCCCTAGGGCTGTCTCTGGGTAGCCCAAAATGTTCCGAGAGCAGGAGAGAATCATTTTGCAATGCCAGCCAAGCCAACCATCAAAAAGATACCTTGTAAATATGCATCATGGCCAACAAAGAAAGCCAAACTATGGAAAGGTTTTATTTGCAAATTAAAAGCATCTGTCAATTAATTTCTGTAATCACCATTCATTAATATTTAATATATTTATATGAGGGATATCACTTCTCAATTCCCCATACATTTTGGCATTTAATAATGTAGAAACAGCTTATCTTCGTCAACCCACGGAGGCTAGATTTGCAATAACGAGGAATGCAAAATGTATTTTTAAAAAATCAATAATAAATAAATGCATAAGCACTTCCCTCTAGAATGCTCCTGATGTTATTTACAAAATTAAAAAAAAAAACAATGATGGCCTGGCAAGGGACTTCATAACCATTTCATTACTGCCCTCCTAATTGTCTATGGTGGAACTATGTAATCTGTTTATTGAAATTGAAATCTCTGGAACTGATCCTCCCCAAAGACATTAACAATGAGCATCCGGTGCAATAACAGAGTAGTTAATGTAATATTAACGTTATATGCACCAGGCTTGAGCCGCTTTCGGCTTTCCCCACTGGAATTGAACATTTTTTTAACACTCTGTGTTCTGCCTTGGCATTCAATCACATATCTAATTTACTGCCTGTAAAACACAATATTCGTAGATTAAAATAAATAAAGAGGAGATAAATTCTGAGCACACGCATGGTAGTGAGTGGGATGAGTAAGGCAGCATTTAATAAAGCAGAAATAAAGAGTCCTACACTTGGGCTGATTCAATGGTAGTTCCATGGTTGGATGATGGAGGGAAGTATTCCTGTCTCTGAGTAACATTTGGGCAGAGTAACTTGTCAATATCATCTGTGCAACATCATGGTGGGCCTTCCCTCTACTGGCTTCATATGAAACTCAGACAGAGGCTTCTACCATTCTAGCTTAACCATGTATTTCCACTTCTGTCTCTGGTTCTTGCTACAATCTAACACACACAGCATACGCTGACAAATATGTGGCCATTTTAGAGAACTGAGCTAGGGATGGTAATTAAAATAAAGTAATTATGATACAGTGATGATGATGATGATGCTCTCTAGTTTCCAAAGAAGTTTAAATAAATTATATCAACTATTCTTCACCATAGCCCTATGTACTACAAGTGTTATTTATTATCTTTATTTTGTACATTGGAAAATCAAAGCTAAGAAAGCTTGAGTAATTTGCTAGGGGAGTTCTCTTGTTGAGATAACATTTTTAGTAAAGTGTATAGTTAAAGGATTTCTTGTAGTATAATGATAATGATGGTGATTAATAGCTAATATTTACATATACTTTAAAGTTTGCAAAGTGATTTACAAATACTTTCTTATTTGTGGGACCCCAGATGGTACAGGAATGTGAGCCAATGTGACATCATTCATCCCAGAATCTCTAAGTTGTAAGAATCTTCAGACGTTGCCAGACTGAACCAACATCTGGCCAAGAATCTATTGTATAATTTCCCTTGATGATATATGGACCATAGCTAGCCTCCACTTGAAATCTTCCAGTGATGGGACAGCAAGATCTGCTTTTGGACAGCTCTAACTAAGGAAACTTAGCTGAAAAACTGAACTCACTATGGCTTTCCCCCGCTGATAGTCTTACAAATAAGCCCTAGTGAATACTTGTAGACCAACCAACTTGTGCAAGACTTCGTGATGGGAGAAGGGGCTAGAAAAAAGCATTAAACATGTTCAGACTTCTGTCTGCCCTGTAAGCCCCTGAAGGGATTGGGGATTACAATTGGTAGTTGTTTGGTGACTGAGTAGAAACCTGGAGTTCCTTTGGATCAGATGGTCCCTACTCTTGCCATTTGAGAGTTACATCTATGGAAAGGTTGCAAAACACACACCAACGTTATCAAAGGAAGTACTAAGCATCCTATTACTTCTAGAGAAAATGCAACCCCTCCTGTCTAGTATATAGTATTTTTTGCTCAGTCCTCACATACTCTTTGTTTTAGTCAAGTTATTTTGTACTGGGTACTGGGTTTGGAGCCAGGATAACCTGGGTTTAAATCCCATCTCAGATTCTCACTACCTACGTACCTCGAAGTGGGTCACTTCATTTTTGAGCCTCAGTTTCCTCATATGTGTGGGAAACAAGGAAGTTCTGTGTCCACAGTCATGACCTAGCATGGTCAGGTGGAGATCAGAAACTACTGTGCAGGCCTGATGAGGTATTTGAGGAAAAACCTATCAGAGAGGAGAACATGAAGTCACGTGGCAATGGACAGTGGGGTGGAAGGTTCAAAATTCAGAAAACAGTATGAGAAGCTTCATTTTTCTGACTGTGTAGTCATCCTATAACCTTACTGGGAAGGCTACCCACCTGTTCAGGGGGAATGGATGTAAAGATTAACAAAGGCTTTCCTGATTTCACAACAGGGATTGTTCTTTGTTTAAGGTGAGCATGTTTTTCACAGTTGGGGGCTTGTTAGATGGACTCATTTCTCACATAAGCAAAATAAAAATAATAATACCTACCTGAAAGAATTTTTTCTGCTATCCAATGAGATAATGTAGGTAAAATGATTTGCAAACCCCAAAGTACCATGTGAATGTTATCTACTACCTCCATCCTTCCCAGTGCCATTACTATTGCTATTTTACAGCTCCCACCTCCATGCCTTTGTATAAGTGTTCTCGCACCTGGCATGTACTCTCCTTATGTTTACTTCTTAGAACCTGCAACTTCTCTCTATGAACAACTCAGATTCTGTAATGGCGAGTAAAGTAGGATCTTTTGCTGGTTTTGTTTTAGTATAATCAAGAAGTATTATGCCTCTATTTAAATACGACTGGGGAGGATCTTTTCTAAGAAGGTCTACACCTTTTGTTAATGAGGCACTGGTTCTCAAGGGGTTTGATGCCCTCTGGCCCTAAAAAGTGTATAAAGACTCTGAGATGCAAATTTTACTTTTAGGCTTAGTTTCTGTAAGAGTGTTTGGCCAGATGAGGACTCTGGGAAGACACAAAGGAATCCCCTGGCTTTGAGAATCAAGATGCATGCTTCCCTCTCTGCTAACTATGGTCAGGCAATTGGGGTCCAACTGTCTGTTGAATTCAGGCAGAGGAAGCCATGTCTGTTGACTTTTTATTTCTCTGTATTTTCTTTGAAGTTCAGGATGCTGACTCCTCTGAAATAGGTGAATGATATATGCACTTGGTTAAAGGAATGATACATGTGCTTGATTAAAGTGGTTGTTAACCCCTCAAAAGTTGCCTTTCCTTTTATGAATTCAGATCTAAGAACAAGTCATTTAACTATTTGCCTCAGTTCTTCATTTGTAAAATGAGCTGGAGAAGGAAATGGCAAACCATTCCAGTATCTTTGGCAAGAGTCTCCCAAATGGGGTAATGAAGACTCACACATGATCGAAAATGCCTGAAATAATTGCTTAGCACAACATGACATATATCTTATACTAATTATGTGCAGACTTAGGGCATTCCTCCAATATAAGCTCGTTGAAGATAGGGATGCTCCTGCTATTTGTGCTTCTATATTTAATGGCTTGCACATAGTAGGTACTTAATAAATACTCAACATTGAATTGAATTGAAATTACCTTCCCCATCCCACCAACTCTATCACCTTGTTGGAAGTGCTATGTATATGTTTGCTGAATTATGGGAGCTGTCCAGTAATCCAAAGGACCAGGCTTCAGGCAGAAGCTCCTCATTTCCCTAGGATCTTATGTCTTGTACCTAGTGGGGTAATAGATAGGGCACTGAACTTTTAGCCACATGATATAGGTTCAGATCCTGACACAGACTTTTATTTGCTATGTGAACCTGGGCAAATAGCTTATCATCTCTGAGCCTTAGTTTCTTCATCAGTCAAATGGTGCTAAAAGCAGCATCTGTCTCATGGGACTATTATGAGGAATAAATTTGATACTGGAGGTAAAGTATTCTGATAACCAAGTTCTATACTAATGCCAACTATGATGATAACAGCAACAGCAATAGCATCTCACTTTGTACACAGCAGACAGAATGAATGTTTGGTGAACTGAAGAATGATGATGATGATGATGATGATATTGCAATGTACTCTATGAGCACATGCAATGTCCTCTCCTGCACAGTTTCTGCCTATAGCTCAGAGCCAACATGCTCTTTTCTATAATAAGGAAGCCCCATGAAGCATCGAAATTCCAGTGGCTGAAACCAACCCCATCTTCATCAAAGTCCAAATGAACACGTGTATGATATGAAGACGCTCCCGTTAGGATCTTGGGTTGGCAAGGTCACAGATCTGGAGGTTAGAGGACCTCAGAGCCATTTTGTCCATCCTCCCCACCTCGTTCTACAAATAAGGAGCTAAGGTCAGTAGTCACAGGGGTAACAAACATCAGGGGCAGGATCTGAACCTTCTCAGGCATGTTACATTTGCTTTGGCTTTCGAAGGCTTCAAAGGTCATGCTTGACTTCAGAACTGGGGCTCTGCATGAGATAAGCTTTTCTCCAAATGGAAATTTTACTTTTCTAGAAGCACCCTCTTGGGATTATTATTATTATGTTTAAGATGAAAAATACTGTGCCAACTTTTCATCACAGCACAATGCAAACGTAAAACAAAAGACTGAGAGACAATATTTTATCACAAGGAAAAGAAACCCCAACTCCAACTCCCTCCTGCCAATATTCTCCAGAATTGAACTCTTCAAAAATCAATAACAGCCAGAGAAATATTGGCCTGGAACCATCCTTCCTTTCCCTAAGTTGTTCTGTGGCTTGCAAACCCCTAAATACTTTATCTTCCTGTTGATCTGGCTATGCCCATCTGCATCCATGCTGCTCTGGGACGCAGTGTACCACATTCATTCTCACAGCTAGAGCTTTGCAAACTTGTTGAGTCCATGGAACCTGTCCATGCAGCTCTTCAGACTCACAAGTCAGCACCATTTTGGCTGGCTAAGCAAAGGGGCATGAGTCATCTAGGGTCCAGTCAGCCTGGGCTGTTTCTCTGGATTTCTAAGTTGTATAGGACCTTCCATCACACATGACCATTAAGCCAACAATATACCTGAACAAGATTCCTCAGTGTTCATCTGGGCTTTTAATGAAGTCCTCCAGTAAGGTGGGAGCCATGGCAGTTCATTCCACCTAGGGACAGTTATAATCAGCCGCAGGCTTTCCTGCCTAAACTGGTTTCTGCAGCTCACTCTTATTGCTCCTGGTTCTACCCTCTGGAGCTCAATGGGACAAGTCTAATTCCTCCTCAATATAAAAACTATCCAGACACTAGATAATAGCTATCATGTCCCCCATAACCCTTTTCTTCTCTGGGTAAAACTTACCCAGTTCTATCATCTGATTCTCATGGTCTACCTATCTAGTACATAGAGAGCTGGACCTGGAGTTGGGAAGACCTGAGTTCAAATCCTATCTCAGATACTTAAAAGCTATATGAACCTTGACTTTAACTTCTCTCAGTCTCAGTTTCCTTATCTGTAAAATGGTGATTACAACAGCACCTACCTGGTTGTGAGAAACAAAAGATAACATGTGTAAAGCCCTTTGCAAACCTTAAAGGCTGTAGAAATAATAGCCATGATGATGATGAATAGATATTAACTTTGGGAACATGGGCCATTCACTTAACCTTTCTGAGACTGTTTCCTTATTTGTTAAAATCATGGGGTTGAAAGACTCAACTCTGAACAATGCAACGTCCAACCATGACTCGCCCCAGCAGACAGATAATAAACGTTGCTACCCGTCTGTCGACCAAGAGTGGACAGATTCAAGGTGACAAATGGGATGTACATTCCCGGACATGGTCAAGGTTTGCATGTGCTTTATTAAACTATGCTGCTTTGTCACAAGGGTATGGGATTGACCAATTTTTGCTTTTATGTAATTGTATTGATCTCTTTGTTTCATTCCAGTACCAATATTTCCCAATGCATCCCTTCTTTTCCCTTCCAAAGAATTCTCTCATAATAAAGAACAAAAAAGGGAAAAACCAAAAAAGAACAATTCTTCATATTTCTTCTTTGAGGTTAAGCTTGATCATTACCCTTTTGTGGTGCTCACTTTCAATCATTTGGGGGTAGTTGTTCTGCTTCTGTTGCTGTAGTTACTGTATATACTGATCTTAGATCTATTCCCTTCACTGTACATCAGGATTCCTGATGCACTATTCCTGAAATCAGGAACATTAATTAGATTGGGAACTCCTTGAGGGAAGGGACTAATTTGGCCTTTCTTTTTGCTCCCAGTACTTGGCCCAGTGACATCTACATAGTAAGTACTTAATAGACGCTAGCAAAATGACTGGACAGCTAGGCGGCTCAATGGATAGAGTGATGAACTTGAAGTCAGGAAGATTCATCTTCCTGAGTTCAAATCTGACTGTGTGACTGTGGGCAAGTCACTTAATCCTGTCTGCTTCAGTTTTCTCATTTCTAAAATGAGCTAGAGATGGAAATGACAAGTCGCTCCAGTATCTTTGCCAAGAAAGCTAAAAATAGATTTCAGAAGAATAGAAAATGACCAACCAACAACAAAAGTTGACTGTCTGCCATATTTTACTTCCAGATCTTTGCTACCATATAAAGCAGCTCTGCCTGTCTCTCTTACCTATCTTAAAACCTATGAGCTTTGTGGGTTGCCTCTTCCTTCTACTAACTCATGTTGGACATAGTGTCCACTCAAACCCCGAGATCTTTTCAGATGAGTTGCTAGCTATGCTTCCCCACCTTGTAGTTATAAAGTCAATTTCTTGAACCCAATTATAAGCCTTTACATTGATTCAGCATTATTTCAGCAAATCAGTAAATTTCATCTCATTAAATTCATCATACTACTCTAGCCTGTTAGTATCTTTAGGAGTTTTATTATCCTCTGTGTTTGCTCTCCTCCCTGACATCTGAATAACTGAGAAACATACCATCTCTACATTTATCTGAATCATTGATAAAAGTGTTAAGCACTATGGTGGGGATGGGGAGGAAGAGAGAAGACCTCTGAGGCTCTCTATTGGAGACCTCCCTTCTTTGTTTGGAGTCATGAGTCAGCACTTGGCTGGGAATGGAAGAAAGGCATGGCATTCTCCCATTATCACCCTCCTAGCTGCTATGAGAATGGGCAGATACCTTCTGCTTTTTCCATAGCTTTTTCCTAGCTGCTATTAGCTTTTTGTACAACGGAGAAAATGAGGTTTTTAAGAGTCCACTACCTTCAGACTGCCCTCAGTGCACCAATCATTTTATATCTGAAACATCTTCTTTCCAAGGAAGGATGCTTCCATTGCTTTCCATTGACACCAAGCCAGGAGGTCCTCTCTCCAAGGTGCTGAAACATTCTCCATCCTGGAGATAGCCCACTACTGTATGCTTTACCTATGGTCCAGCAGGCCAGAAGAATGAACTCTAGCTTCAGAGGCAAAAGACTGCCACCACCAGTTAGAACCTGTGTGACCTTGGGTAAACTGCTTAACCTTTCTCAGCATCAGATTTTTGGCTATAAAATTTAGGGGTTGGACTCTGTGATCTGATCTCAAGGCCTTACTTCAGCTTTAAAACCATACTCTTCTGAACCCTTTAAGGCAAAATGGTGTTCTGTGAAGCGATATTTGCATTCTTAGACATTTCTGACTGAGTTGAAAGCAAATGCCTAGCCATAGTATCTACTTAATGATAGTAATGATAATAGTAATTATAAAAGCTAGTATTTCACTGGGTTTTAAGGTTTGCAAAGGGCTTTATAAATATTATCTCATTTTAGCCTCATAGCATTCCAGACAGGTAGTGCTCTTATTATCTCCATTTTACAGCAGATAAGTAAAGTAAGGCAGATAAAGGCTAAGTGATTTGCCCAGGGTCATACAGCAAGTAAGAATCTGAGGCAAGAGCTTAACTCAGGTCTTCTTGACTCCATGGCTAGTACTCCTCCTCCTCCTCCTCATCCTCATCATCCCAAGAGAATCAATTTAGAGCTGGAAGACATCTTAGAAATCAACTAGTCAACCTCCTTCATTTGAAAGTAGAGGAACCCAAGGTCAGAGATGGGATGTCATTGGCCCAAGGCCACAATTTCACATAGGCAGAGAAGAAAATAACTTATTTTCTAACCCATATCCTCTGACTCCAAAGCATACATTGCCTCTACTTTTCTCACCTGTTTCCCATGTTTTCTCCCTATTTCTCATAAAATTAGCAACCTGCATTATTTTCCAAAAACCTGTCCCATCACAGTCAGATACCCAACATATTTATCCCGTCATGGTCACAGATTTCCTGTAAGTTATAAAATGTGCTAATTTCTCGGGATATTTCTTATGTATATAATAGGCATTTCACCAGTAAGTGTTTGATTGAATTTCCCTGTCATCAAATGTTCCCATTTCTTTCCTCCCCTGTCTATTTTGCTCCTTGTCCTTGGAGAAGCCTGGCCAATTCATGAGCCCAAGATTAATGTTACCATTGCTCCTAATTGTAATTTCCCCAATGGCAGTTACTATGAATTAGCCTGCTCTCCCCATCTGGGAAATCAACCCTCCAGGAGGAATGTAGGAACCAGAATTATTCCATTTTATAGTTGGAAGGGTTGTCTAATCCAACCCATACCCCTAAAAAAAATGTCCATTGCAACATATCCTATGAGTTGTCTTGGAAGCAGTATGCTTCTGTGAAAAGAGGATTAAACCAGAGGGTTAGGTCAGGAGTTCAAATGCCAGCTTGGCCAACATCTGCCTTGGTATTTTTAGGCAATATATTTAGCTGTTCTAGATCTCAGGGTCTTCATCTAGAAAATAACAGGGGCTGAACTAGAGGTCTTATAATCTTGAGGACCTACATAAGGGGAGGGGTGGTACAGGGGACAAGCATTTGCATAGCACCTACTATGTGCCAGGTACTGTGTTGAGCACTTCGCAAATATTGTCTCATCTGATCCTCAGAACACCTTTGGGAAGTTGGTGCTATTATTACCCTGGGTTTACAGGGGGATCCCATACTCTCTAGAGACTTTGTTATGAGTCTAATTGTTAGGAAAGTTTTCTTGGCATGAAGCCCTAATTTGCCTCTTTGGAACTTCCAACCATCTTTCTTGGTTCGGCCATAAGGAGCTAAATGAAACCAGCCATTTTCCTCTTCCCTAGGTCTTCCCTTCTAGTGCTTCAGGACAGCTAATTTGTGTCTACCCCACTCTGGTTTTCTTTCCTCCATACTATGTCCAAGAGATTTAGAGCTAGACTAGTCTGTCTTGTTTGAAAAATGAGGAAACTGAGGGCCAGAAAGATGAATTTACTTGCCTAGGGTCACCAGAGTAGTAAGTACTAAAGCTAGGATTTGAACTTACCCTAGTTACTTCAACCACTCCTCATAGGATATGAGCTCCAGGTCTATCACCATTTTGCTTTCCCTTCTCTGGATGTGCTTCACTTTATTGGTATTTTTCCTAAACTATAGTTCCTAGAACTGAGCACAAGACTCATAATGAGGCTGGTTTAGGGCAGAGGATACAAGGACCAGCTTCTCCTCATTCCTGGATATTGCATCTCTCTTAACCTTTCAGATTGTATTGGCTTTTGGGGTTGTCAAAAAGTTTGGAAACCAGAGACCACTTTGCTCAATCCCAGCACCTATTCCAATCTTGACATCCTAATGTTCAACAAAATGAAGAATTTTGATGTCTGGGGTCTCACTGTCCTCTACATCAGGAGAGGTCTTTTCGCATTCAGTAGACTGAGACCTTTGAGGGAAACTTCTGGACTTCAAACTGATCATTCTGGTTGGGTTTGCCCTATTTTCTGAGAGTCAGAGGCACCACAGCTGACACAGGGTAAGGAGGGCTGCCGAGTGGCAGAAAGTCGGTACAAAAGTCCTACTATTAGAATAACTCTCATAGCCAGGGAAACCCTATGAGGGCTCGGACTAATAATCCCATCTGAAAGTCCAGACACCACTAATCATTTTCAAATAGAAACCCAATTATTTAAAAGAAGTAAAAACAAACAAAGAAACTGTTGTCCTTGGTTTTGAAGCCAGAGGACAGCTAGTAGTGTTAGCCAGAGGGATTTTTAAAATTTGCTTATTCCCAACCTGAGAGCCTGAAGGTCTAAATCCCTAACCTGCTGTAGGGTTCTTTTGGTGTTGTTGGTAGAGTGGGAAGAACCCTGCTCTCAACCCATGAAGATGGGAATTCCAATTCTACTTTGGACACTTAGCTGTGTGACTTCTGGAAAGTCTCTTCACCTGTTTCTTCATTTTAAGTGGAGATGATAAAAATAAGATGTACCTTACAAGGTTATTGTGAGACTCAAGGGAGATGATGTAGGTACTACATAGCACTTTGCAAACACTAGAACCTTACATAAATGTCAGTTTTTCTTCTTGCCTTAAAAAAATCCCTTCTTGCTGATTAGAAATAGGGCATATTTCTGGTTAAGCATAAACTGTCCCTCAGTGCTCCCTGCTCCCAATGGGAGAGAAGTTCAGGAAGAAGGGAGTTATCTTTTCTAATTTGGATGATTAAATTCTGTATAAAATCAGGGAAAAGTAAATTTGAAAGACCCATTTTACCAAGCTGTCAGTTTTCCAGAGACCATGGCATCAGAATCTTTTCTAAGTAAACTAGGAAATGATTTGGATTACAGGCCATTTAAACCCCAGTCTCCCCAGAATATAGACACAAATGACTGAAAAATGGGTCTTGTATCAAACTCTGAAATTAGTGGCCCAAGTCTGCCTGCCCAGTTATGGAAGGCCACATGGTCTAACGAATAAAGAAGCAAATGGAGACCCAGGGGATGCAGCATCTGCATCTCTGCCACTGAGCGACCTTGGAAAGGAGAGAAAAACTTTGAGCTGCCTGTAGGAGGAGAAATAGGGAGGGAAGGAAACAGAGGTAGTGGAAGAGGAAGAACACGGAGCCCAGAGTTTTATCGATTCCTTAGAAGGCAGCAGGAGCAGCCTGCGTATATAAAGGCAGCCTTCATCTTGCACCCATTCTCTATGTGCCCCGCCCCGGCCCCCTCCTGTTGGCAATCTCTTCCTAGAATGTCTTCAAGAGTTGTGGGGAGCACGTCAGAGGTCAGTTAAGCCAATGCTTGGTGATGAAATGGCTCCAGAGGGAGGAAACGACTTGTCTAAGGTTGCAAGGTACTAAGCTTTATGAGGAATGTTGAGGTACTCTTTATAAGAGGGCTGTAATATGCTAAAAGGAGTCACGTATCATTAACACTTTGCAACTCCCTTGGCCGTAAGGAAGGCAAGATGCCGAGAACTTGGCTCCAGGGTGCCTAAATGCAGAGAGTGCTGAAAACTACAGTTCTTCCAATGAGTAGAAACACTTGAGCTTAGTATCTTATTAGTAAGAAGAATTAGTTCGATTATGAAGAGAAAGTAAAGGTCCCAATAGCCTTTTTCTTACTTATCTGATAGAAAAGTGCATAAGAATTCTCAAGCACTGCACCCTTAGGAAAAAACTGAGTATACTAGAACAAGGTGGCACAGCAGGGGATATAGAACTTTGGATTTGATTGTGTGACATGGGAGACACTGGCACAGGATCGCTCAGTATGCTGTGCCCACATCAGAAAGTGTGCCGTGTTTTATGAGCAAAGCAGCATTGAAATAGTACAAAGGAAACCTAGGATGTGCAAATTTGGTGTATCCACCTCAAATGTTCAAACAGACTATCTGTACCCAATCTGTGAGACAGCATTCTGAGCTCATGTTGGTCTGATCGGCCACACTTGGATACACTGAAACTTAACTTTATCATGGTGATGCCATTTTGATTGTCTTTGAGAACGAAGGACAACAGCCAACCAACGAATCAATATACCATATATATGTGTGTGTTTGTATGTACATATATACACACACAATGTATATATCGTGTATATATACACATGTACACATATGTATACACACATGTGTATGTATACACATATGTATGCACATATGTGTGTATATATGCATATATGTGTGTATCATAGTGGATATATAATTCAGAAGACCTGAGTTGAAATTTTGCCTCATCTACTTACTAGCTGTGTGACCCTGAGCAAGTCACTTAACCTCTTCTAATCTCTGTTTTCTCATTTGTAAAACATAGTAAAACAATGACATCTGCTTTGGGGGTTGTTGGGAGGACCAAATAAAATAACATATATGAAGCACTTTTCAAACCTTGAAACAATATGTAAATGCTAGTGTTCTTCCCTCCTCATTTTATGGTCTTCCTTCTTCTGTCCATACATGGCCTTCCCTGCAGTCAGGCACAGGTCAGTCAGTCAAAAAGTATATTTCAAGGACTTTCTGTCAGCTGAGAACTATGCTAAAAGCTTGGACATACAAAGAATACAAATGAAAAGCAAAATGAAAAACAAAACAAAACAAAACCAACCCTAAATAACCCTGTCCTCAAGAAAGTCACATTCTAATGGACAAGAAAATATGGAAACAGCCAGGTACTGAGCAGATACACACAGAATGGAGAAGAGATAGTCTCAGAAGGGAGGGCACCAGCAGCTGGGGGACTGAGAAAGGCCTCCCAAAGATGGTGGGATTTGAGTTGAGTCTTAATGAAAGACAAAGAAATGAAGAAACAGAGTTGAGGAGTGGGCACAATCCAGGCATGGGAGACTGCCAAGGCAAAGACAAGGAGATGGGTAATGGAGTGTCAAGGAATATTGAACAGGCTGGTGTGGTTGCATTGAATTGTGGAATGCTAGTGGCCAGCGTCACAAGGAGGGCAAGGTGACTGGAACTTGACGCCAGGGTGCCTAAATGAAGAGGGTGGTGACAATTTCCATTCTTTCAATGAGTAGAAACACTCGCATTTAGCATCTTATTAGTAAGAAGAATTCATTCAATCAAGAAGTTCCCAGGTGCTTCTCCAAGATGATCTCAAGGCCCAGTTCCTGGCATCTTTCCTTCCATGGTGATCTTGCATTTGACTTGAATTTGTCTTGTTTGAGAGCCAGGGGTGAAGGGAATAGAAGGCTGTCAGGGAGACTTGTGTTCAGGTCCTGCGTCAGATTATCCTGACTGTGAGATTGTGGGGAAACCACTTAACTTTCAGTGTTCCAGGCAACTCTCAAAGACTGTAAGTTACCCAGAGCATTGGTAGAGGGAGTTTCTCTATATATGGAAAAATTTGCAACTCTGGTCAATAAATAAATCTACAAATGCTACCTGTAATAGCCACCTCACAGGTGGTTCTTAAAAGAGAATTCTGCAAACATAGAGATGTGAGTTACTATATGACAGTGCCCGATGGTCCACAAAAACACCTGTATACAAACCTATGGAAGAATCAGTCCAAGGAAATCTTTACAAAGGCAGGGATCTGGAAGGATTAAAGGAAGCTAGGAGGCACAGTGGATAGACTGCTATTTCTAGAGTCAGGAATATCTGAATTCAAATCCAGCCTAGACACTTACTAGCTGTGTAAGTCAATTAGCCTCTGTCTGCCTCAATTTCCTCATATGTAAAATGGAGATAATAATAATAGTGCTTATCTCCCAGAGTTGTAAGGATCAAATGAGATAATAAATGTAAAGCACTCAGCACAGTGCCTGGCACATAGTAAAGGCTACATAAATATTAACCATTATTATCATTCTGTTGGGGGCCCAAGAGTGGGGAGAATTGACTATAATCAGGTGGAGGCCTTTCTTTTTAAAAAAAAAAAATGTGCCATGAGAACTTTTACTGATGGTGAAGAGCAGAGAAGGAACCTCCCTCACATCCATCTTTGTGATGTTCAATTTATCTGCTTCAGAAGAATCCTGGGCTCCATCAGCCCACCTGGGATCTGAACTTGTGGTCCCAAGGATGAAAGAAAGCTGATAGCTGAGAACTAAGTCATCCCTAATGGCTAATGGCCCCACAGAGAGAACACATGTGGTTGGAGACTCTATTGATTAATGTTGACCTTTAAGACAAATTTAGGACAGACTTTGGAAAGATAAAACCACCTTTATTGTGCACCAGTTGAGGCTGATGTGACTTCATCCCTGTAATTCTGTGTATGTGGTTGGGATCAGTGCCTAGTTCCCAAAGCTTACAGATGTGATGCTGAGGAAAGGATAGTTGAGAAGACAGAAAATAAATTAAACACCAAAGTAAATAATCATGCCTAGGGGTAACGTGAAGACTAGTGTACCAGAAGTGACACAAAAGACATTGTGGAGGGTGAGCATATGTGGAAATGGAGGTGTGCTGGACAGATAACAGAGTGAGCCCAAACACTGCCTAGAGTGCATGAAATATGAAAAGGACTCTGGGGACAGTAAGCATTCATTAGGGAGATAGATCATGGAATGTTAACATAAATATTCATTTTGAAGGGTCTCCAGAGGGTTCATTTTTCAAGAAGTGCCAGCTGCCCCTGCCCCAAGGTGGAGAGACTAACATCTTTTTCCTTCTATCTTCATTTGACCAGAGGAGGACCTTCCAGCTTGGTGGGAGGCAGGCTGGGGAAGGAGAGTCTGGAGGATGTTGGACTTCTCACATTCTCTTCAATTTCCTAAATTGTGTCTCTGGGTCAGTGTTTCTACTACTTTCTCCATTTGGTCAATTCTGCTTTTTAAGGAGTTCTTCTCTTCAGTGAATATTTGTATCTCTTTTACCATTTGTTTTTAAGATGTGATTTTCTTCAGGATTTTTTGTTTGCTTTTTTTTCTTTTATGATGCTGCTGATTCTTTTCACAATTTTCTTGTATCACTTGTATCACTCTCATTTCTTTCCCCAATTTTTCCTCTTTCTCTCTTTTTTATTTCAAAAGTCCTTCTAAAAATTCTTCCAGGGGGACAGAGACAAGATGGTGGAGTAGAAAGACACATATACTCTAGCTCTTCCCCCAGAGCCCATAAACTACCTGTAAAAAAATTCTAGAGCAGTGGAAGCCACAGAACATCAGAGTGAAAGAGTTTTCCAGCCAAAGGTAACCTGGAAGGCTGACAGAAAAGGTCTATCCCACGGGATGCTGAGCAGAGCAGAGCCCAGCCCTGGCCACGTGGCAATGGGAGGAACAGGACCAGAACAGGCCTCCAGGGAAGAATCCTCAGCAGGGAGGGTCTCATAACCCTCAACCCACAAGCACCAAAAAGGTCAGTGAGAGGGCTTTCCCACCTGGGCGAGAGGGGAGCAGGGTCCCCTCCAGCATGGGCCCTAGGCAGTGACAGCAGTAGCAGCAGTGGGTTGGCAGTTCTGCATGGCAGTGGTCAAGTCAGCCGGCAGCTTCTGGAGTGGCTCAGCTTAAAGCCCCTGAGGGAATTAAGCAACTGATCTGACTCTCAGTCCTGAGCACAGTTCTGGGGTGAGGAGGAGTACTAGGACTCTTCTCTTGACAAAGGATTCAGAAGTCAAGTAACTGGCTGGGGAAAAAAAGGGGGGAAAGATAAGACCATAGAAGATTACTTTCTTGGTGAACAAGTATTTCCTTCCATCCTTTCAGATGAGGAAGAACAATGCATAGTATCAGAGGAAGTCAAGGTTTCTGCATCCCATACCTCCAAAATGAATATACAATGGGCTCAGGCCATGGAAGAGCTTGAAAAGTGAGTCAACAGCTTGCTAAAGGACACCCAAAAATGCTGAAAAAAATAACACCTTTAAAAATAAGCTAACTCAATTGGAAAAAGAGGTCCAAAAAGTCAGTGAGGAAGAAGAAGGCTTTAAAAAGCAGAATCAGCCAAATGGATAAGGAGGTTCAAAAGCTTGTTGAAGAAAATAGTTCTTTAAAAATGAGAGTGGAGCTGAGGGAAGCTAATGACTATATGATAAACCAAGAAATCACAAAACAAAACCAAAAGAATGAAAAAAATAGAAGAAAATGTAAAATATCTCATTGGAAAAACAACTGACCTGGAAAATAGATCCAGGAGAGACAATTTCAAGATTATGGGACTACTTGAAAGCCATGATGAAAAAAAGAACCTAGATATTATCTTTCATGAAATTATCAAGGAAAACTGCCCTGATATTCTAGAACTAGAGGGCAAAATAAATATTGAAAGAATCCACCCATCACCTCCTGAAAGAAACTCTAAAAGAGAAACTCCTAGGAACATTGTGGCCAAATTTCAGAGTTCCCAGGTCAAGGAGAAAATATTGCAAGCAGCTAGAAAGAAACAATTTGAGTATTGTGGAAATACAACCAGGATATCACAGGATCTGGTAGCTTCTACATTAAAGGATTAAAGGGCTTGGGATGGGATATTCCAGAAGTCAAAGAAACTGGGATTAATACCAAGAATCACCTACCCAGCAAAACTAAGTATAATACTTCAAGGTAAAAAATGGTCATTCAGTGATGTAGAGGTCTTTCAAGCATTCTTGATGAAGAAACCAGAACTGAAGAGAAAATTTGACTTTCAAACACAAGAATCAAGAGAAGCATGAAAAGGTAAATAGGAAAGAAAAACCATAAAGGACTTTCTGGAGCCTGTTTACATTCCTACATGGAAAGATAATATTTGTAACTCTTGAGACTTTTCTTCAGTATTTGGATAGGTGGAGGGATTACACACATGCACACACACACATATAGACAGAGAGCACAGGTTGAGTTGAATCAAAAGGGATGATATCTATAAAAAAATAAAATTAAGGGGTGAGAGAGGTATATATTAGGAAGAGAAAGGGAGAAGTGGAATGGGTCAAATTATCACTCATAAGAGAGATAAAAAATATCTGTTTCAATGGAGGAGAAAAGGGAGGAGGTGAGAGAGGAAAAGTGAAGCTTACTCTCTTCACGTATGGCTTAAGGAGGGAATAACATGCTCACTAAATTTGGTATGAAAATCTATCTTACACTACAGGAAAGTTGGGGAGAAGGGGACAAGTGGGATGAGAGGGATGACAGAAGGAAAGGCAAATGGGGGAAAGGGAGTAACTAGAAGTAAACACTTTTGGGAAGGGACAAGGTCAAATGAGAGAACAGAATGAAGTGGGGACAGGGTAGGATGGAGGGAAATAGAGTTAGTCTTACAAAACATGACTATTATGGAAGTTTTTTGCAAAGTGACACATATATAGCCTGTATTGAATTCTTTGTCTTCTCAGTGGGGATGGGTGGGGAGGGAGAAAGGGAGAGAAGTTGGAATTCAAAGTATTAGAAATGAATGTTGAGAATTGTTATTGCATATAACTGGGAAATAAGAAATACAGGTAATGGGGTATAGAAATCTATCTTGCCCTACAAGAAAAGAGAGAAGATAGGGATAAAGGAAGGGTGGGGTGTGATAGAAGGGAGAGCACACTGAGGGAAGGGGTAATCAGAATGCAAGGTGTTATGGGGTGGGAGAGGGGAGAGATGGGGAAAAATTGGAACTCAAAATTTTGTGGAAATGAATGTTATAATCTAAAAATAAATTTTAAAAATTTAAAAAAATTCTTCCAGGAATTCTTCTTAGGCTTGTGTTTATTTTATATTTTTCCTTTGAGGCTTTGTGTTAGTTTTTTTGACACTGATGTCTTCTTCTGGTGATAAAGCTTCCCTGTCACCATAGTAGATTTTTTTATGGTTAGGTTCATTGTTGTTGTTTGCTCACTTTTTCCAAGTCTATTTCTTGACTTTTAACTTTATGTTAAAGTTGGGCTCTTCTGTTGGAGTGGAGAGGACACTGTCCCAAGATTCAGGTTTTTTTGTGCTGCTGTTTTGAGAACTAGTTCTAGAGGTCTGTATGTTTTTAGTGCTACAAAGGTGGTGTGATCCAAAGAAAAGGTGTGGTCATTTCCCTCCTGGTCTGTGCTCATTTCTTTACCCAAGAAAGGACCTTGATCCCCTATGGTCACAAGTGCTAAACTTCCCCTTGGCCCTAGAACTGTGACCATGAGGGGCAATGCAACAGGTCCTGAGCCCAGTGCCTGCAAAGGTCCCTTGTAATTCCTTTCTAACCTGTTGTCTCTCTCCCTTACCATCTATGTACTGAGCACTTCCAACTCTGCTGCTGCTGCTGCTGCTCTTTTCACTGTCAGAGCCACTTCCAAGGTCCACTGCTGGTATTGCCACTCCATATGCTCCACTGTGGACTTCCCCCTACTCTGATGTCACAGACCTCTCTTGTCTTGGGTTGGAAAACGTCTCACCTGACCTTCTTAGCTCTGCTGCTCCAAAATTCAATTTGAAGACTTATTTCAAAGATATTTGGAGGGGAATATTGGGAGAGTTCACCTAGGTTGCTCCTCTACTCGGCTATCTAGGCTTCATACCTGTTTGCATAAGGAATCAAGGATTCATCACATGTAAAGGAACTTCTTGAGAAGTGGGAGGAAAAAGGAAAGCTGTGAGCTTTACCTTTCCCACCCGGGCTCTCTCAGTAAGCCCATTTCTCCCTTGACTCCATTTGTCCTTGTTGGAAAATGTGCCACTATGCTTACTGGACACAATTAGAGCATACATACATACATACATATACATAAATATTAGCACTTAACACAGTGCTTGGTACATAATAGGGACTAAATAAATGCTTATTTCCTTTCTTTCCTCCCTCCTACATTCTTCCCTTCCCTCCTTTCATTTTACTTCCTCCCTCCCTTCTTCCATTCCTCCCTTCTTCCCTGCCTCCCTCCTTCTTCCTTCCTTCCTTTCTCCCTCCTTTCTTTTCTCTTTTCTTTCTCCCTCACTTCTTACCTTCTTCCTCCCTCTTTCTTCTTTCTTTCTTCCCTCCTCCCTCCCTCACTCCTTCCTTCCTACCACTTCCACAGATTAACCTTTTTATGAAGCTATTTAAACATGTCTGACTAATTATTTCTCAACTCATTATCTCAGGGGAGGCTCATCAGTATGGACCTGAGCCATTACATAGTCATTCCTGACCCACAGAACACAAACAAGGAGGTAGACCCAAGATCTGGAAACCCATTTCATCAATGGGAATGAGAATTGGGAAAAGAATACTTTAAAGGTTAGATAGGCTACATTAAGATCATTGATTCCTTGAGCTAAATCTAGAGGCACTCTGAAGGGACATTTAGTCTAACCCACTTATTTTATAGATTAAGACACTGAGGTCCAAGGACATTAAGTGACTTAGCCAAGGTCATGCAAAATAGTATCAGAGTTGAGATCCAAATACAAGTCCTCTTACTCTAATTGCTATATAGTTGTTTTTCAGTCACACCTGACTCTTCATGACCCCATTGGGAATTTTCTTGGCAAAGATACTGAAGTGATGTGCCATTTCCTTCTGCAGCTCATTTTACAGATGATAAAACCAAGGCAAAAAGGATGAAGTGACATGCCCAGGGTCACACTGCTAAGAAGTGTTTGAAGCCAGATTTGAACTCATGTCTTCCTGACTCCAGACCTGGCACTCTATCCACTGCACCACTTGACTGTCCCTCTTATTCCAGAGCTAGGGCTATTTCCACATTATTAAAATGTCTCAATGTCCTAAGTAAAATTTTTTTTGTAGAGAGGCAAAATTGAATGGAGTATGAATGCTAGGAATTGAAATAATGCTTTGGATTGACAATTTTAGATTTATCATCCTAAACTGTGAGGTACCCACAAGAGATGTATATGTACATGGAGGAGGGTAAATGGAGAGGGTAGCAACAATTTCCTCATTCTGCCAGTCTCTCCCTATTCTTCTGCCCTCCTCTCTCCCCTCCCCCTCCACTTTGCTTCCCTTCCCTTGCCCTGCCTTGCCTCCCCACAAGATTGTGAGCTCCTTGAGGGCAGGCCTATGTTTTTATTTCTTTGTATGTCCAGTATTTTGCATAATTCCACAGTAAGTACTTGTCAAGTACTTATTGACTGACAAAGACAGTGTGAGCATTTCCAAATGGTGGGTCTCTTTGCCTTTTGAAAACATGGACAGCCAAGTGTGAAGAGTTTCTCTGCCTTTCAGAAGTGGGCCACCCATGTGCAAATGAGTCCTCCTTCTTCAGTAAATGGGGGGCCACATGGGCTGAGAGCTTTGAAAATCTGTCTTCCTAGTACACAGAAAAAGGCTGACACTTTTCCCCTTGTTATTGTTTTTGACCCTTTCCCTACAAACACACCCATACTCACTCCTGATGGTCTGTGATATTTGCTGTTGCTTCTCCACACAACTATACACTATATCACAAAGGAGCTCACACTGCATGTGTTAATTAGCTGATCCAAGAGAGGATATTTAGCATTCTTGGGCTGTTGATGAATTGTTTTGACATTAAAACACACACACACACACAATTTTAACAAATGGATAGAAACTGGTTCCCTCTTTACTTGTTCTTGAAGAAACAAAAGTATATGGAGGGAAGTCTGAAGATTGTGGGGCTGGAGCCAAGACCCAAAGTGAAAGTTATTGAGGCTTGTAGATGGAGTCTATACAACCTTCAGAATGTGTTTTTGTCAAGTTTCATGATTGTCAAGTGAACTATCCACGTGGTGCACGTGCATGTGTGTGTGCATGCATGTGTGCACATGTGCATGTGTGCTACGTGTGTGTGTTTGTAGTGACACTGCACTGGCAGCAGGCTCCAATAATGCCATTCACTAAAAGTCTCCACACAGAAGCCCCCCATCACATCTGAATCCTTCTGAAAGGCTAGTGGAGACACCGATGTCCACATGGTTTCTTAACTTTGCACAAGGACTCATAGAAGGGTTTTTTTTAAGTAGATAAAACATCTGCTCATCAACATCCATCCCCCTGCACTCAAAAGTCTGTTTGTAGCTGTTTAGATGCTTGATGGAGTCTGAGGAATTGCACCTTAAAACCTCATTCTTCCACCCTCTTTTCTCCAGTTACTTCTCTGCCTTTGTGTTCAGAACCTAATCACTTCACACCTAGCTTACTGCAGCACCACCCTAGGCAGTGATGTGGCGCTGCTGGACCTGAAGTCAGAAAGTCCTCAGTTCAAATGTGGCCTCAGGCACTTCCAAACTCTGTGTCCTGCTCAAGTGACTTAAACTCTGCCTCAGTTTCTTCAACTGTGAAACTGGGGTTTATTGTGAGGATCAAATGAGACCTTTGTAAGTTGCTTAGCACAGTGCCCAACATATAGTTGCTTGTCCTTCATTTCAAAGAGGATCAGTGACATTAGAGGGTAATGTCTTGACTAAGCATGAATTGGATTTAAGTGAGGAAGAGATGGACAGAGTGGCTGGCCTCACTCTCACTTCCTGAGTCACTGAAGTCTGATGGCAGGACAAAATTCAAAACAATTGGTGATGACTCAAGATGCAGTGGAAGACCTTGGCATCTTCAACGTCTAACTCAACTCCAAGTGCTCTACAGCACCTGCTTCAGCAGCCTTCATGGCCACTGGCACAAGTTGTTCTCATCTGCTCATTCCCAGGCATGGAGTAGACATTCCCCTAACTCACTCGACAGACTGGAGGCATGTTAATTACCTGTTTCAGCTTGTTTGCCAAGGTGGCTTTACCAGGGTCGGGGTGTGGTTGCCCTGCCTGCTATAGCTTCTTGGAACGATAAGTGAGAGTTGGGTGAAACCCAACACTGAAGGTGGATGAGCAGCCCTGAAAACGATGTGGCAGCCCTCATATCAAAAGTCCTCCCCTAAACATATGCCCTCTGGCAATACTAGGTGCTCAGTAAAGGCTTGCTCCTCACCCACATATCTGATAATAAAGCTAACATTTATAACACTTTGCAAATATTACCCAATCTTATCCCCACAACAGCCCTGGGAAATAAGGGAATTTATGAGTCTCATTTTACAGTTAAGGAAACTGAAACAGAGGTAAATAAACCCAGGATCATGCAGCTAATACTTGATTGAGGCCTGATTTGAATTCAAGTCTTCCTGACTTTAGGACTAGCACTCAAACCACTGAGCCCTCAGTGGCCTCTTTGTCCTTGGTTGGTCTCCGTGCCTCATCTCTCCTTTCAATCCATCCACTGCCCGATGGCTACCATGAAGTTCCTAAAGCACAGCTCTGACTACATCCCTCTTCTGTTCAAGATTCTTCAGTCATTCCCTAGGGCCTCTAGAATAAAATGCAATCTCCCTTCCTGGGAATTTAAAGCCCTTCCTATTCTGCCTCTTACCTACCTTTCTCAACTAATTCACACCTCTATCTTTTAACCAAACAGGACTACTTGCCTCTCACTCCATACAATGTCCCATCAACCTCCATGTGTTTGCCCAAGCTCTTTCCCGTGCCTGGAATATTCTCTTTCCTCTCCTCCACTTCTGGGGATCCAATTGCTTTCAAGACTCACATCCAGTGGTCCCTCCTACAAGTGGCCTTTCCTGAGAACTGCCCCCCACCCCTGTTGTATAAACATTGTATTTACTTCTCCATATGTTCTAGTTCCTCCTTGAGAGACTAGCAGGGCTATTTCATTTTTGTTTGTGTATGTGTATTCCCAGCCCCCTGAACAGGGCAGAGCACACAGCAGGTACTTAGCAAAGTACTTGAAAGTGACCTGAAAAATAGAGAAGTAGTTATGATCATTCTCTCCTCCATGATCTTGTATTTATGCATTTATTTTGCAGGCATTAACATGTATATAATCTGCCTCCCCCACAGAAGAAGCTTCTGGAGAACAGAGATGGTTTCGTTCTTTGTGTCTCCAGTGCGCGACACAGTCCCTGGCACACAGTAAGTGCTTAACAAATGCTTGACTGATTTATTGAGGAGATCCAGAGTCAGGAGCCACTGACAGCTAAAGGTGAGTCAGAGATGGAGAAGATTGTCCATCTCCAAGGCGATCCTCCAATCTCTCTCTGATTGGGTTTTCTAAGCCTGGGTTTGCACACGATTGCTGAGGAATGTCTGGATGTGCAAACTGAGCTTCTCTTCTACTTAATAGACACCTAAGGTTTTCTGAGGTCCATGACACAGCTAGGCTCTAACAAAGAAAGGCTGTCCACACCTGTGCTGAATGAGTCTCCTCCTGTAGGAAGCCTTCCCTGTTTCTCCCCTCTCCCCCTAATCCTCCTACTGCTTTGGTTTCTGAGAAAACCTTCTAGCTCCTCTTTCGCTCTCTCCCCCACCCCACCCCTCTCTCTGTCTCTCTCTGTCTGTCTGTCTGTCTCTCTCTGTCTCTCTGTCTCTCTCTGTCTCTGTCTCTCTCTCCATATATCTTTCTGGTTTATAGGGAGTTATTTCCATTACAATGGGAACTCCTTGAGGGACAGGCTTGTTCCCACCTTTCTTTGTAGCCCAGCATTTACTTAGCACAGTGCCTGGCACATAGAACATACTTAATAATGCATGTTGACTGACTGCTGGAATGCTTTGTTTAGAATCAATCATGGCACAGAACCTTTAAAAACAAATGATTCTCTGTTAAATATATATTCTCTGTTAAATATATCTACCTTTCTGACCCTTACTGGGCTAAGAAAAATCGATCCCATATTTGCTGAGTCCTAAGCACATTGGCCTCTCCTCATTTGATGATTGAACTTGATCTATGACAATCTAACTTTGGGAACACTTTCAAGACCCTCACAGTCAGAGGAACTTCATTGGCACATCGATAGTGAACTTCGAGCAACAGGATAGTGGAGAGAGTGACTCAGTACATCTATGAGGCTGGTTATTCCTCTTTATAGAACTTGAGAACCTACAAATCTCTGGCTCCTGAGCTAGCAGCCAAGGTCTTCTGATCACTCCCATCCTAAGATTCTAGTTTGAAAGGCAAAATGGGGCAGTGGGTAGCGCCCAGCTAGACCCAGAATAAGGAGAGACCTAGGGCTGAATTCTACCTCTGATACATAATACTTCTACCACCAAAGGCAAATTACTGAACTTTGCTTCTTTAGCTAATAAAGTCTTAGCTTCTAAAATGCCCTAAATAATGAAATAGTTGGAAGAATTAAATCCAACTATACACACACGTATAATCTGATTTAATTAATCATATGTATTTTGATTATATGGTTAATGATATTTTATTAATTAAATATTTGATTTATTAAGTATACATTTTTCTAACTATATATCATTAATTGTTAATTATATATTGCTTACTTATTAATTATCTATCCATATTATATATTAATTTTATATTCCAATTCTATATAATTGTTAATTATATATATTTTAAAATAAAGAATGGCTGTGTGGCTTAGTGCATAGTTGGCTGGTTTCAGAGTCAGGAAGACCTGGGTTCACATCCTACCTCTGACACATCCTGGCTGTGTGTCCCTGGGCAAGTCACTTAACTTTTCACTATTCCAGGAGACTCTCTCAAACTCCAAGTTGTTGATTAGTTTCATTGGTGGGGGTATTTTTCTCCCTGTGAATTCCATACAACAATGAAATCAAGGTTGAGGAGGAAAAATGCATATGAATCATTTGTAATAATTAAAATGCCACAAAGGTGTCAGTTATTTCCAGTAGAATGGAAACCCTTTGAGGCCACAAATTGTCTCACTTTGTCTTCATATCCCAAATTCCTTGAACACAGTTGGTGCTTAATAATTGAACTGTGTTCTTACCAATTCCAAAGACCCTCCCCTCTGCTCTAGGCAAGACCAGCTGCTTGAACTGCATTCTCATTTGATAACTTTCTGAGTTGCTTGGTAATTGTCTTCTGATTCATTCATTCATTCATTCATTCATTCATTCTCTCATTCATGCATTCACTAAATGATAGTTACAGGGCTGGAAGGACCTTAGAGATGATTTAGTATCAAACCCTCATGGTATAGATGAATGAACCTGAGCCTTAGAGAAATTAGGTGACTTGCCCAAGGTCACACAAATACGAAGCATCAGCGGTAATATTTGGACCCAGGTCTTGACCACTGTTTTTCCTAATATGTATTTCTCCATCCGCATCTCTTTTCATTTAACAAGCATATACACCATGATGTACCCACTATGTGCCAGGCTCTATGCTAGGTGCTATGGATATAAAACCAAAAACGAAACAATACCTTCCCTGAAGGAGTTTCCACATTTTGTGCGTGCATTTTCTTTTGCTCAACTAGACCCATATTGTTTATTTCTTTTGTACACTCCTCCCCGCTCCCTATACCTACCAGGACTGGGTTTCATAAACTGTAGGCATTCTATCTTTTCTCCCTAACTAATGCATTTCCCTTTGGCTGATCCACTTCTAATGCACACTTACATCACTTGTAACTCTAGAAGAATCCATTAGGGAACTATTGTAGTTAAGAGAAATACAGAAACCTCCGTAAAGTCTGAAACTCCTCAAGTACTCTTGAGGTATTCATCTCATGTCCCTTCTTCAGACAGAGAATGTTAAGTTCTTAAGATTTTTCTTAAGGAATAAAAAGACATAAGCAGAACTCAAGACCTGGTACCTTGCATGTAACATGTGCCCAGTAATTAACAAGTTGTTTAATACATGGAAAGAATTGTAACCTTCCACATCCCCCCCACTTAAATCAGTAATGGGCATAGAATAATGTAGCTAGGCTGTCTTGCCATTTGTGATCATGTATCTATTATCCATAACTCTTTGCGAAAAGCCCTCCTGATCAAGAAAGTAGCCAAGTTAAAAGAATCAACAATACTGGTTTGTCAGACGTAACATGAACTTAATACTTCATGAAAAGGAAGACCTAGGGAAAGTTCTCTCAGCTCCCCTCCCTCCTTCTTATTAGGAGAACTGCTCACAAGTTCCCCAGGACACCAAACTGTCTTTGGGAGGGCTGGGTTGGATATTTTTGTAATTCTTCACATTTCACTGGATCTGGAATCCTACCCATGTGGGTAGAGCTAGAACCAGGCTGAAGTTACTAGGACTTTCAACCAGGGTGCTGCCTCTAGAGAGCACTTACAGAACTTCAGCAGTATAGAAAAAGAACTGAGCTTAGCACCTAGGTAGTGATCATAACCAATTAAAGTAGGAAGCTACCAGGTAGGGGCCCAGAAGTGAGGGTAGGGATGACTCCTCCTCTTACCTGCCCTACTCCTTTTCTTACCTCCCACCAAGCTTCCTCCCTAACATAGGATTTATACAACCATGCCCTCTTCACCCCCATGCTTCAGAGTGTGCTCTTTGTTGCTCGCTCAAAGCTCAATTTGAGGCTCATGCAAAGACTGCTAGTTACAACTCTGGGTAGGAATAAATTCCAGAAATGGCACCTTCTCATGCTGTGCAATTCTGACCCACTTCCTTCCATATAAGATGGAAGCTAGGTGGTGCTGCGGTGGATAGAGCACTGGATCTGGAGTCAAGAGGAACTGAGTTCAAATTTGACCCCGGGCACTTACTAGCTGTGGAACTCTGGGAAAATCATTTGACCTCTTTCCGCCCCAGTTTCCACATCTGTAAAAAGTAGATAAGAACTGAAGCTACTTCCCAGGGTTGCTGTGAGGATAAAATGAGATAACAGTTACAGAGTCCTTTGGAAATTTTAAAGAACCAGATAAATGCTAGCTTTTATTATTCTCACATATTATATACATGATATATACATGATATAGTCTTACATTCACATCTGCATTCTATTTATGGTCAATGTGCATTGTCCCATTATCATGGCCACCTATAAATCTGGCTCTTTACAGAATTGTGGTGGTCCCCAGTTCACAGCCATACCACATTATCAGAAGAATAGTGGTATTAGAAAGTTGGTTTTTTGTGTTACGGACAGCCTGGGACCATTGAAAATGTCACATAATTTCCCAAATACCATCCATCCTGCTCTCCTCTTCTTAAATCAGTTCTGGACCCATCTATAGATTCTGTCTTGGACAAGTTTTCTAATGGACCAAAAGATGCCCAGCCAAACATAGCTGATAATTATATAACATTTAGTTTTGTGAAACATTTGGCATAGTTTATTTGACTCAATAATACATCAAGAGCATGAAACTCTGTACCGATAATGATGGATAGAATAAAGGTCAGGTAAAGAAATTCAAGGACATATAATGTAACTTTAAGGTGAATTTAACTAGAATATATGACAAAATATTTAAAAAATGAACTTTTATAAAAGAATACCACAATCCTTTCTCTAATTTAGCCTTAATTCTTTTTTTCATTTCTGTTAAAATAGGCTTTCAGATAAACAAATCACTGAATTTAGACATGTTTGTAAAGATTTGAGAAGTCCTCTACCCCACAGTACTATAGAGAGTGTTATAGAGAGGCAATAAAACAAAGGGAATAAAGCATCTTTTCTATTGGCCCAGGACAAAAGGTGACTGAAGATTCCATGCAGGCTCCCAGCTATCTGCAAGGCTGTTATAAGTTCATGACAAATAGTGCAACTGGCAAACCATTTAGTAATCATCGTCCATTTGCCACAAAAGATGAAATGTCAACAATCTCTTCTGGGTTGATGGATTAGGAGACACTTGGGTGTACTGCACAGAGAGAATGCTTTTATTTGCCATTAGGGCATTTTTTTTCACAGACTTTTAGAGATGGAAGGGAACTCAGAGACCATCTATTTCATCCCATACCCAGCCCCATCATGGCCTCTAGAATATACCAGGCAATGAATGAATGAAAATGCATTTATGTGCAAAGCACTGTGATAAGTACTTGGGATACAAATAGAAGACTGAGATAATCCCTGTTCTTGAGAAGCTCTCACTTCATGTTGAGGGAAACAATGTAAATGGGAGAGTTTAGCTGCAAGTCACATAAAAAAGCAACATTGGTGATGGTAATTACATTGTCTTTTGAGACAGAAGACAAACGTTGCCAATTCTATGCTTTTCTCAGGCTCTGCTTGGGAGCTGCTTTGAGAGCTGGCCAGGGGTGAACTGCCATTCAAGCCTCTCCTAGGCTTGCCTTATTTTGTCTGGGTGTTCTAGAACAGAACTCTATCGACAAATGCCTTGGAATACTGGGAGATAAGACCTTCTAACTAATGGATCATGGAGCATTCCCATGCCTGCCCAGGGTAATCTAAAAGACCTTAAAGTCACTGAGGGTTTGGCTAAACCAAAGGATCCTAAGGAGACATCAGAGGTCATCTAATTCCATGCTTCCCTAGACCAAAAGGCCCTCTATGACAGAGATTCTTAACGTGGGGTCCACAGACCTCCAGGGGAGTCCATGACCTTCAATGGGAAAATGACATCTTTAATTTCTGTATAGTTGGTTTCCTTTATAATTCCACGTATTTTATGGCATGCACTTAAGCACATGATTCTGAGGAAGTGTTCACTAGTTTCACCAACCTGCCTGCCAAAGGGGGAAAAGGATCAGGACATACAAAAAAGTGAAGAATCCCTGCTTCAAAACATATTCAGCAAATGGTCATCTGGTCTCTGCTTACAGACTGCCAGTCTTCAGTGAAGGACAAATCACTGCTCACTGGCTAGCTTATGGCTAATTGCCTTGGCTTGTATTTCCTATACAAGACTTGTCCAGATCTTCCTACCCCAATATTTATTTGAATTTACTCTGCATGTATTTTGTATTTACTAATATGAGTACATGTTTTCTAATCTGATAGAATATAAGCTCCTTGAGGGCAGGAAGTGTTAATTTTGTCTTTGTGGGCTTAGAACATAGTAGGTATTTAATACTTAATCCTTGTTGACCGACTGATTTCAGGATTACACCAAGAGTTGTACAACATCTGCTTGCCCAGGAAACCTAATGACATGAATGCATACTTATGCAAAAACTTTAAATAAAATCCTGGCAAAGAGACAATTGAAAATTATAGCAATAGATTTTAAAATCATTCACTATGATAAAGTTGGCATTATGCCAGGGATGAAAGGATATTGGGACATTATGAAAACAATGACCATAATTAATCCTGTTAAAAGCAAAACATCCATAAATTTAGCACCATGGGAATAGAAGCAAAAAAAGCCTTTGATAAGTATAACTCTTATTTATACATAGAAATAAACCTAGAAGACAACAGCAAAGAAATATCTTTTAAAAGATAATATATTTATGCCTGAATCTATAGATATGTGCGTACACACACGCATACACACACACGTTTACATGTCAAAAGCTATAATTAAATGAAGAAATGCTAGGATCTTTCCCCAATAACTCAAGGAGTAAAGCAAAGTTGCTTCCCTCCGTCTCCAATGCTCCTTGATTTTACCGTAGAAATCCTAGCAATAGCAGTAAGGCAAGCAAAAGAAATTAGAAGCATCTACATAAGCAAAGAGAGACCAAATGATCTAAGGGCTATCATGCACGAGGTATTACATAGGGCACAAAGATGGATCTGAGAGTGTCCTTTTCATTTCAATCTAATCTTCATTTCTACAAAGGGGTGGGTTTTGTTCCCAGATAATATGGATGAGGCTCTAAAGAGCTCCTGCCATTCTCCTCCTGTCTCGGCTTCTTATTTTTGGATTTTCTCTCCATGCCTCAGCCACCTTCTTCCCCTGCACATACCTTCCCTTTGCTGCTCCCCTTTTCCCATTGCTAAGTTCTTCCCTGAGCCTCCCCTTTGGAAAGGGGACACCTTGCATCCCCTCTAACTCTCAGTGTTTTGCCCTCTCATAGGGACCTCATCATGATCCCCTTCTGTACCCTTTTGGTACTGTCCTCCTTCTTAGAATGGACGCTCCCTGAGGCAGTGTCTGTGTTTCTTTTGACTTGTATTTGAACCCCCAGCCCTTAGTACAGTGTCTGGAACACAGTAAGCACTTAATAAAGGTTTACTGTCTTGTTGCTTACCAGTTTTAAGCAAGCCTTAGGCTTGTCTGATTTCTCAACAATCCTGGTTTCTAGTAGTCTCCTCTTCACCAGGACGTATGTTCTGAGCATTTCCTCCTTAAGGGGAAAGTCCTCGAACTAACTATTGTCTTTTAATCTAGGAAAGATAAGTTTCATGAGACTTGTACTCAAGGAAAGAATTTTCATCTTGACTTATTCCCAGGTCACCTTCTTAAGTCTATTAAGTGACAAACATTTATTCAGCACTGTCTTCTGTGCCAAGTACTTGGCTAGGTTCTTGGCATGCAAAGACAAGAGAGGAACTGATCCCTACTCCTAAGGAACCAATTTGCCTCATAACATTCCTGATTTTCTCCAAGTAGAACCCATGAGAGCTTACCTCAGCTCTGCTGATCAGGACATTGTACCTGCCCTTCAAGGTCACAAACCCTCTGAAGATTTTGTCTCCTGCCATGGTGTCTCATCTGACGACTAAGGCTTATAAACTGACTTTGTGGGTCCTCCTGCCTAATGTGGCTTCTCTACTAAATACTCTTCAACATTCCACTTTGAGTTTCTGTGATTCCATCTCTGTTGATGAGATCATAGGGTCCTGTTTGGTCCTTGGGAGGGCACTGAGGTTGAGCCAGTAGAGACTTAGCTAAGCTCAAACAGATAAGCCAGGACTCTCAGCCACATCACTGAGCTCAGAGTTCAGTTCTCTTTACCCTGAATCATCCTGCTGCTTTCTTTTGTATAAAACACAAATAAATGCTTGGCTTTCTATCTGTTTTCATTCTGTTACTCCAGTTTGGGCTTGAGACTTCTCTCACCATAAGACTACAGCTAAGCACCTGGCCAACCTAGCCCATTCCTGAACATATGCAGGGCCAGTTGGGATGAGTCTACTCGCCAACACATGAGAGCTCCCAGCCGACATGGCACGTGCACCATGACACTTTCCATCTGAGATCCCTGTGCTATGGACTAGGCAGGCTCATTGCAGCAGCGTGTCCCCTGATCCAAAGAAATCCCCTTCTGTTTGCACACTAACGTGCGCATCCAAAAAACTTCCCAGCAAAACACAACCTGATATTCTTTTTCACATCATGACAGCAACAGAGACAAAAACCCAAATTCCCAGAATGTCCCCAAATGTGTCAGTGTCATGGGGATACATGAACGCAACTGATCATATCACCATGCTCTTGCTGTAGCTTAGATAAAAACTATTCATTCATTTTCTTTTGTAATAATATAACTGTTAGCATTTAAAGCACCTTACAAATATTGTTACATTTGATCCTTCCAATAGTCTTGGGAGGTGGATACTATAATTAGTCTCATTTTACATATGAGGAAAATGAGGCAAGTGACTTGCTCAAGGTCACACAGTCAGTTAGTGGCCAAGGCAGGAACAGAACACATGTCTTCTTCAGAATCCTACGCCTAACCTGCCTTTATATAATGAGGTAACATAAATATTAATTTGAATAATTATAGTAAGAGCAGAGCCTTCACAGACACAGGCCAAGTGGAGCTTTGTACCAAGATTCCCATATAAAAAAGGTGGGCTCTCCATTTTAGGGGAGGGGTACAATTTCCTCCCTTAGAAGGCCTGCTTGGGATGTTCTCCCTCCCTCCTCTACCTCTCAATCCCTGGCCCTCTTCCCAACTTGGTCTACAAGCTGCCTCCTGTAGGGAGTCTTTCCTGGTTCTGCTCTGTTGTGGTTACTTGCATTCTCAAAAGCCACCTTCCATCTACTCGGTTAGTATTCTGGGTATGACTGTTCATCATATACCTTATCTTCCCTCTTCGAATGTAAGTTCCTTGAGGAAAAGGACTGGTTTTTCAGGCTAAGGGGGAGCCTATACCTCTTGGCATTGTAGCTCTCCACTCCTTTCCTGACCTCCCCCACCGGAAAATCAGAATCTGACTTGGACCACCTGGAGGTGGTCCCTCTACTTCAGCTCACAAGTCAATCTTTAAATGGGCTGCTTGGGACCATCAGGAAATTGTGATGGGTCCAAATCTCTTCAAGACTCAGGGATCTGCTTCCTCCACCATCCTGCACAAGGACAGTGTCTTTTAGCAACTGCCCAAACATTCTCCTTTCTTGATCCCCCAGCAGCTAACACCTCACCCCTCCCTCAAATTGCTTCCTTTTTATTTTGTATCTACTTAATAAGTACTTGGAGGTGGTCATGTCATCTTCCCTGAGAAAATGCCAGCTCCTTCTGGGCTGAACATGCGTCACTGTTTGCTTCATGTCCCAACTGCACAGCACGATGCTTGGTGCTTAATGATGGCTTATTGACTACCTGATATCATTTCACAAATATCACTTCAGGGACCTGAACCTAACTTTGATCTCCTAGTTCTGATGGCAAGTCATTCAGAAATTCAAATGTCTGATTTTCTCTTGTTCATTTTTCTGGTCCCAATCCATACCGATGATTATCACCATGCCTGGCACATAGTAGGCACTATAGAAATACTGTTATCAAATAATTAATCCAGCAGGACCCTTTTCCAAGCAGCCATGTGCTTCCTTAGAACAAGGAGTACTGAGGAGAACAGGTTCATGGGCAGCAATGAAGACCTGATCAGGAAGGAGGTGCCAAATTCCCTTGGTCACTCAAGCTTACTGTATCACTTAGCAGCCTCTAGACAATGGCCAATGTCATCTGAGGGGATCGCTGCCCTTCCAATGGGACAAATTGGTAGTGACAGTAGAATGTCTCACTGCCTTGGTTTGGCCTTGACCATGGCACTCCACAGGATTCCCCATGCCAACCCTGAAACCCATTTGCAGAGCTGGTCCACCAGCTCAGTTCCAAATCTCAGCTCTTAAAGAGCCTTCATTTGCTTCTGTCAGGTTCCCTGTGACCAGACAGTTAAAGTTCTGAAAGTACCTAGTCAGTGAGAATAATGACAATAAAAAGATGACGTTTGAAGCCAATGGAGCAAATAATCTCTTCCCCAACCCTGGCTCCATAAACACAGAGCCAAAGGCTCTCAGCCACTTTGAGCCTGGGGTATGTTTTTGTCAGATCAATGACAAGTCACGTTAGCAGCAGTGCTGAATTCTATCAATATGTGACCAATTGTGTTAGATCGTTTGGTCATTGATTTCACTTAGTGCTACAGAGCAGCTCTGAAAGGAACTGTTTTCCTGGTGTTACCTCACATGGTGACAAATACCAAGTATGGCCAGTGGCAGCTCCATCCACAGATTCTCAATGGTTAGCTCCCCTATCAGGAATGGCAGCAGGTTACCAAGAGAATTTCTGAAATCACAGGTCATTGTGATTGGCCATGAGAGAGTACAGGGGCATGGAAGAGAAGGAAGGAAGGGAGGGAGGGAAAGAGGGAGGGGAGGTGGGAGGGATAGGAAGAAGGGAAGGAGAGAAGAGGAAGGGGAGGGAGGGAGGGAAGGAGGGAGAAAGGGAGGAAGGATAGAGGCAATGATTAGGCTCATCAAAAAAAATTGGCAGCCTTCAAATGGTGAGTATCATTTATCCTCAGACATACATATACACATATGTACATGCATGTACACACAGAGACATTCCACAGCTGCCTATATTCATAGATTTTACCTTTCCTTTCCACCGTCCAACCCCAGCAAATGTGTAAAGATCAGCCTGCCGTCATCCCAGGTAAGAAAAGAAAGGCCTTTATGTTTTGGGGAAATTCTTCATTCCAAAGTCAAAACAGGTTTCAAGAAAAGCCAAAGTAAATAATTTTCCAGTTTCCAGGCCTCAAGATGCTGAGTCAGTGAATCCAAACTGAAGTTTCTTTATTAGTGATGAGAATTTTCTGGAATGCAAACCATGCAATTCGTGGGACTGAGATCATGCAGCCAATGGAATTAACTCTTCCAGAAAAGGGGGAGATGGCAGCTGTACCAGCAAAAGAGATGGCAAGGTTGGAGTTCTTTGATGTCCTTGCACCCAAGCCCCGGGCTACGGGTCTATCTCACCAGACACCCGAGAGCCAGCCCGGCATTGATCGGGTCCCGAGGACGGAGCGATCCCCAGATCTGCATCTCTGAGAATCTCAGCCCAACGTAGCCGGGGGGCCTCCTGTGCCAGGGCTCCAACCTCCAGCCCCCATGCACCGTTCCAGCACTCAGCTTATCAATTTACTTGCAAATGGCTCCCTGAAGTATTAACCCAGGTTAATTATTCGTCAAATATGATTATGCAGTGGTAATGTAAAAAATCGGAAATGCCGGATGGAATTTTTCACTCCAGCGGCTTGGCAATTGTGGCAGCTGGCGGAGGGGCTGGAGTAATTACGGGCCCATTCCAGCTGGTGGATCAGCATTCTGGAACAGGAGGCGGAGGGAGAAAAGCAATAAAGAACCGGGGGCCCGGGAATCCGAGCCTTGCAGGGCGCGTGGGGGAAATTTCACAGCTGCTGGTGGTGATAAATGAGAAACGGTGGCCCGGCTTCTAATCAATACATGTAAATGCTACTCATTACAGCTTTTATACACACTTCTCAATTAGCCTCTCCTCCCCCTGGTAACGAGGAATGTCATGCTTTCTGGACTGTGAAAGTGGTTGCGCTCCGAGCTCACCTGCATCTGTAAGACCCCGGGCACTCGCGGCTCCGGGCTCAGCCTGGCAGCAGGTGGGAGCAGGCTACGCCAAATGCCTTTTGAAATGCGAACGCAGTGAAGCCCCCAGCAGGAGCATTTAATTACATAGGGATGTCTGCTGAGGGGAGAGGGATATCTGGAGACACTGCGTCCTTTGCCTTATATAGGGCTGACCATCCTACCTAGACCCTATTCAGCGCACACACACATTTAGTCGAGGGGCTCTACAGGTATAGACATTCATTTTTTTCCCTTTACTTAGAAAGGTCTGACTGGGGAAAAAATAAATATACCCATAGCCTTTTAAGGTCCGCAAAGTACTCTCCATCTTATCTCATTGGATTCTCAACAGTCAGGTGAAGTAGGCGCCATTATAATCCCCATTTTACAGAAGGGGAACTGAAAGAGCTCAAGGTACTTGCCCAGGGTCACACAGCTAGTAGGGAGGAGTAGATCTGAGGTCTTTATGACTCAAAGTCCCACACTCTATTGACTGTGTCCCCTAGCTTCCAGAGGGAGTAGGTCATTGTGAGAGCAAGGAATAGCTTATCTCTCTCCCTGACATTGCTATTGACCCATCCTCTTCTACACTTGGCAGATTTAACACTGGAAGGGACCTTAGAGGCCATCCAGTCTAAGCCACTCATTTCAAGAGTAACTGAGACTGGTGCAGATGTGCAGTGGCTTGCCCATGGTCACACATAATAGTAAGTTTTGTTGTCATCCAGCAGTTTACTCAAGTCTGACTCTTCGTGACCGTCTTCTGTCCCTTACCTCTACTGCCAAACCAAGAGGCAATGCCTGCTGGAGTCTGCCTACTTCCCAGTCCATCCCTCATCCCCCATCTCCCACCCCCAGACTTGAAAGGAATACCATAGTTACACATCCTGGCCAATCATGCCCAGCTCCTCCTTTCCCTCCACCTCCAACCATTGCTAATGACATGAAACCATTTCCCTTGGGTCTTATCCTGTCTATAAGCTACTTCAGTTCAGAAGTGGTTTTTCACTGTTTTTCTTTGAATTCTCCAGCATTTTGTACAGAGCCTGGCACATAGTAGGCACTAAGGACTGATTCATTGATTCTGAGCGTCTCCTCACTCCTTGCAGCAAAAAGAGCTGGTCCTTTAGAAAGGGGTGATATAACTAGAACCTTTTTTCCTATTGGGTTTCTCAAATAAATCTTACCTAAGTCAATACCATGAGAAAGACCAAATAAAATGAGAATGTTGCACTTTTATGTGTCATCACTCAATCAGTCACTCAGTGGACATTTATTAAGTGCCTGCTGTTAAGGGCAAAATGAGTATAGAAAGGAGCCAAGCTTTACTTCAGTGCCAATTCACAAGCAATCTGTTTACATTTTCCTATCCAGCCCCAAGTTCAGACTATTGTCTGTCGAAGACTGTGCAAGTGCCCTCCCCATTTATATTAAGCCATGTCATACACTAAGTCACTCCTATGCTCATGTTCTAGTGGCTTCTTCTGGAGCATAAAGAACAAAGCTCTGAACTTGAAGGCAAAGAAGATCATGGTTGGATTCCCATTTCAAACATACACAAGTTAGAAGATTGTGGATAAGTATTTGAACTTCTCTGACTTAGTTTTTTCATCTCTAAAATGGGGATAATCATAGCACCTTTTTAGAGGCTTGTTGAAAGGATCAAATGAGAAAATAGGTAAAGTGTTTTGCAAACCTTAAAATGTTTTATAAATACCCCCTATTATTGCCGTGGGCAACACTATTACTCAATCAGCCAATCATTCAATTAATCAGTTTCCTAAGCACTTCTGTGCACTAAATCTACCCTCTAATCTTAATATGGTGAGCTATGGACAAGGAATCAAAAGGTCAAGGGCTAAGTCTCAGCACCATCCCCTTAGGGGTTCTATGCCCTTGGGTAAGTCACTCAGCTTCTCTTTAACCTCAGTTTCCTCATCTGGAAAATAAGGATAACATCAGATCTGCCCAGCTCACAGGGGCATGACGAGGCTCTAAAGTGTTAATGTAGGAATGGAAAAGTGTAATGAAAAGATTCTGCATATCATCATCACCATTGTCATTAAAATTTATCCAGTCCTGTGAATTTTCCAGTGTGGAAATGCCCTTTATTTATTCAATTCAGTAATTCCTTGGTAACTTAGAGTCCTAGAAAGCTGCCTGATTGTGCTTAAAGGTGATGATAGGCAGCTGGCCTGTAGAGGACTGAGTTCAAGGTCACATCCACCAGTGCTCTCTTTGTGAATGATAATACATACATAAGCAAAATAAAAAGATTCAATTGGATATGATGCAAATGAAAAGTCAATATGCCCACAGCTGGTCCTACTAAAAGCCACTTGATTTCCCCCCTGAATTCTGCTCTCCATTCTAGAGTGTTAAATTATCCTCATGGGTCTTTGTCCATGTTTTGAGGATATTTCTTCTCTTCTAGTATCTCCAGATAGATGGCACAGTGGATGGAGTGCTGAGCCTGAAGTCAGGAAGACCTGAATTCAAATGCAGCCTCAGGCGCTGGGTCATGTAACCTCTTTACACGGTTGTTGTGCAGATCAGTGAATTAGTATTTGTTAAGAACTTAGCACAGTGCCTGACACATAGTAGGTGTTTAATAAGATCTTGTTCCTTATCACCCCTCCATTTCAGTGTCTATTATCTTCAATACTGGTTCTACTTCTGACTTAGACAATCGTATTCCACCCAGGTAATGATGTCTGTGTATACATATTCATTCATTCATTCATTCACTTCACAAGCATTTTCCAATCACCTGTAATGTACAAATCATTGTGCCCAGTGCTAAAACAAAACAAATGAGAATAAGCCAGAGTCCTTGCCCTGGCAAAAGTTAACATACAGTATTTTGGTGAGGCTAGACTAGATGAGCCCAGAAAGGTCTTTAGCATACACACACCAAGTCAGAGACGGCCAGTTTTAGTTTTCTCATGAATAGCCAAGCCTTTCCTCACCACCGTTTTCTCCCCTCAGAGACCTGGCTGAAAGCCTAGACAGCAGGGTTACCTCTGATGTGGGCCCTTGACCTTCTGAGTCCTTGTCCATGGCTCACCATATTAAGATCAGATGGTAGATTTAGTGCATAGAAGTCCTTAGGAAACTGATTAATTGAATGACTAGCTGTTTGAGTAATAGTGTTGCCCACGGTAGTAATAGGTGACATTTATAAAACATTTTAAGGTTTGCAAAACACTTTACATACTTTCTCATTTGATCCTTACAACAACAACAGTTTTGGTTTGATCTGGGGGTAATGTTTCCTAAACAGCAGAAGTTTTGACCAGCAGAGACTGAGCCTCCCTAGAAATATAGGGAATATCTTGGGTTATGTGATTATTCCTCAAGGATGTAGCAAGGAAGGCAAAGGTCAGGAAATACAGGGAACTGGGGCTCAAGTGGAAAACTACAGATCTTAGACATGACAGAAAGTTAACAGACTTGGAGAGAAAATTGCAGGGGGCAGGAGAAGAGAGGGAGTGAGAGAAAGAAAGAGGGAAAGAGAGAGAAGGAAAAAGGGAGGGAGGAAGGGAGAGAGAGAGATCTATCAGTTCTAGAAAAGATGTTTCTGGATATTAAACAAACTTGAATTCTCTTTAACTTGGTTTCCTTAAAAGTGTGTTTCTCAAGAAGGGCCTAAAAAGTGGGTCAACAATGTCCTCTTCCATTTTCTCTTGATGCTTTCTGCTGTAGCATTTATTACATCTGTGATTGAACTATTTCATCACTTATCTAAGGGAGAATTCAAAATGCAGAAACATGCATTTTGGGCCCAGCCCTCAAAGAGAGATGGGGCCCTCCATCCTCTGTGAAAGCTAGACCTAAGCTGGACTGACATGGTGGCTGCCTTGTAGCATTGTCTCAGAGTCCTTGGTCCAGCAGAAGGAAATCAGAAATTCCCTGTGACCCTGGAACTACTTTTAGTCATGAATGCTTGGGAGGGATGGAGACCACTCAGAAACCCAGAGCCTGGCAAGATTCTTTGGTCTTCTGGGGTTCTGCCACAAAGGCTGCTTCCTGTCCCACTTTTTGGTGCCCAGTAAGCACTGAGGAATTGCTAGATTTTATCTTTCCGGTTCATCCATCACCTACATAATGAGGAGGGAAAAAATACTCTTTCAATAAACTCATTAAAATGATCATTGCTGTATACAGTGTTCAAGATGTGTCAGGCATCTTATATGCATTATCTCATTTGAACCTGCCCACAAGATGGGAAAACAAAGCACTTACCCATATGTAGATTGTGCATGTCTAGATGGAAAAGGCAGATAGATAATGCACATGTGTCAGTGTATACACAATAAATATGTATGCATATAGATGTGTGTGTAGGTGCATGTGTGAGGTGAGAGAGACCTTATAATACAATGAATATCAAATTTTCTGCATATTCTCCTTTGAAGACAGGCTGCTCAAAATGAACGAGAAGAGCAAACCTTATGCTGACTCTTACTTTGAGCTCAATGTAGATATTTTCACAAAGTGTCACCAAATGGATGCCTCAATCTTGGAGTTTCAAAAGCTGCCGAATCAGGCAGAAGGACAGAAGGTTACAGATTAGTACTGGTCACTGCTCAAAGAGTATGGGGCTATAAATAATAAAGCAGGAAAGAGTGAAGGACACTCAAATATAACTGGAGGCCCACAACAGAATAATCAAAGCCAGGAATCTAATTTCAGCTTTAAAACTACCAGTTTGCATCACATCTGAGGGTAGGGGTTATTGTTGCTGAATACCACCACGGCTCCAGCCTTTACATCTGTTTGGACGTCTCCAAATAATCAGGGTGCCAAATATATGATTTCCAGAAGGGCCAGATTATAAAATGTTGCCATTTGCTAATAGAACAAAAATACCTTGGAAACAAAGGCAGAGCTGAAACTAGGCTGAAGGGAGAGACTGTAAAAGAGTATGATGAGCTAGAGTTGGAATTGGAGTGGCGGTGTACCCTAGATTCAATATCAGCTGAAATCAGTCAAGGTGTCAGTATCTCATGGTGAGAGTGGGTGGGTGTGTTCTTTGGTGGGCAGGGCTGGCACAAAGGGCCCACATGCTGTCTGACCCTGCTGGTCAACCATTCACATTGGTGATTGCCCATTCTGGCCATGCCAACTTAATTCACCATGATTGTGGTGCAAGTTCATGTTTTTAAAAATATTATTGTTTAAAATAGCGTTCCTGTTTTAATCTGGCTTAGTCTTCTGATGCAATAGCATCAGAGGATCTAGATTCAAATCCTATCACCTTTGAGGTTTGCTTCCTTTGTGACTGTAAATTAATTCATTTCACTTTCTTGATTCCCCTTAACGCTAGTACCTTCCCTCTGGTGATTATCTATAATTTAGTCTGCATATAGCTTGTTTGTCCACAGTTGTCTGCACGGTGTCTCACTCTTTAGATTGTGAGCTCCTCAAGGACAGAGACTTACCTTTTACTTTTCTTTGTATCTCCAGAGCTTAGCACAGTGACTGGTACGTAGCTGGCATTTAGTAAATGATTATTGACTGACTGATGGAACCACAGACTCAGAGCTATCTAATATTTTCGTCGGACAAATACTGGGATTATATACAAACATGTCTTTAAAGTGTGGCTTATTTTAGAGAACCTACTTGTATATATTTTTTAAAAATGTATGTAATATCCAAGAAATTACTGTAATGATAATAATGATAGTAACTTATATTTTAGTAGCACTTTAAAGTTTACAAGGTCCTTTGTTTACATCACCTCATTTGGTCTTGAAACCTGAGGCTTAGGTGCTATTAATTATACCTAGTTTTTTCTTGTTCAGTTGTTTTCAGTCATGTCTGGCAATTCATAACCCCCTTTGTGGTTTTCTTGGTAAAGATACTGAAGTGGTTTGTCATTTCCTTCTCCAGCTCATTTTATAGATGAGGAAACTAAGGTATACAGGACTTAGTGACTTGCCCAGGATCACACGGCTAGTAAGTGTCTGAGGTCAGACACCTATTTTACAGATGATGAAACCAAGGCAGACAATAGTTAAGTGTCTTGTCCAGGGTCACAGAGCCAATAAGGATCTGACACAGGGTTTGAATTCAGGTCTTCATGAGTCCAAGTCCAGAGGTCTAGTCACTGCGTTATACCCCTGATGTCTCCGAGAGAAAACTTTCCATGGCATGAAGTAAGTGATAACCAAAGAAACTAGGGCAGTAGTGTTAGCAGTGGCAGCAGGGGTTCCAGGGCAATGAAGGGCATAGATGATGACAGTTCAGGTCTCTCTTCCTCCTTCCACATTTCTTAAAAGACATCTTCATGAGCCCAGTATTACAGGTGCTTTATATTGGTTGGCAAAAAAGAGCATTAGAATTTTCTGGGCTGTTACTATTTTAATATTGACATTCTGAATTTCTCCACTTCACATTTCCTCAAAAATTTATGGCAAAATACTCCATGGGCACAGTCTAGAATCCTAGAACAGGCCCTGAGTTCCTTTTGGTGGAATGAATGACCACTGATAGTTATTATGGATTCTTCATTTCAAAATGTCCATAAATCATAATTTCATCAATGTAAGCACTTTCTGAAATGACAAAGTCCATGGCCTGGAGCTGGACTTTGCTTAGCTGGGTCTCTTGCCAAGTTATTCTTAAATTTGTTTTTTCCTCACTACTTCTTGCCACTTAATTACATGCTCATAGTCTTCCTCTATACTCCTCCATGAGATCTTAAGGTCCTCTTTAAAAATGAGGGACAAAAAACCTAGATGAGTTTAAATTCTAAAATGGTGCTTCCATTGGCTGCCATATTTTTCCACTTGGCAAAGGGCATCAACTACTTGCTGGTTGAGGATGTTCTTAGGATATTTATGTCCTCAAAGGGGCAAGGGTGGGGGTTGCCGAGAGAACTGAGAGATTACAAGACTTGCCCAAAGTTGCAGAGCCAGGATGTTTCAGAGTCCGGATTGAACCTAGGTCCTCCTGGTTCTGAAGTTGGCTTTCTATCCATTTCCACCATCTTTCTGCTTTTCATAATGGCAAATAGTTTGCATGAATTACACATCATTTGGAAAGAAAGATAGTCTGTGCTGACATCTGTTTTTTATCCATTTCTTACTTTTCAGGGTCAACAATTTATTTTAATAGGTCAGGTTAGAGTGGCCCCCAATTGTGTGCTGTATCTTCTCTTTTTATTATTTATTCTCAACTGATGTTGATTTTGAACTTTTCTCTTATGATAACAGCCGATTTAGCAGTGGAGCAAAGCAGCATTCAGATAGCTAATTCAGAGATGACTCCCCCATCAATAACCAGCCATTTCCTGTCTGTTAAAATATAATCAGTTTGACTTTTTGTGGTGTTGGTGTTCACCAGGTTCACTGCCTCTCAACTCTTTTTTACAAAGAATAATGAACGTTGACCTTAAAAAGATGGACTTGAAATCAATGTTTTTACCTTGTTACCCAATGGCAATAAGAAACCTCAAACTGTGGGATATGTGATCGTCTTGCCAATTGGCCAGTCACCATGAACATAAGCAAAGAGACCGCCAGGAAAAGAAATTACTCCTTTTGAAGGTACAACACACTTGGTGACTTTAGTGCAAAGAGATAACAGGTAGGAGAGTGTGGCAACAGACATGCTGGAAAATGTAACTCAGGATGAAGAAATCAAAGGGGTCAAAAGTTTGCAGATTTCCTTGACCACCAACCCCATGACAGATAGTAAACACTTATTTTCAATAAGAGAGTTTGAAGATATTGGGGACTGAAACACACATGTGCACACATATACATAATACCACATCATGGTCTGGGGTGCTGTATGAGAAAACTGAAATGTCCATGATGAAGAAAAATCAGGAAAAGCATCTGTCTCAGCCCACTGAGTGCAGGAAAACAATCCAAGCAGGAGATGAAACCCTAGAAAGCACTAGAATCACTGGGGATAAATATCCATCTGAGAGGCAGAACGGAGGAACGGAGAGGAAGTCAGATGAGGGCTAGTCAGGTCCAGCTCTAAGTCTTGTCTTGGCACCTAACTAGATGCCTCTGGGCAAGGCACTTCACAGCACTGGCTCAGGAAATCCTCAAAGACCAAAACTGGGAGTGGGAATTCCTCCCTGGGAGCTTCTTACACTGATGAAATCACAGGTATGGCTACATACACATGTATACTTACATACATATACATGTGGGCATGTTTGTATACATATTTATATATGTATATATAATATGTGCCTATATTATATAATATATATTTATAAATATGTACATATTTATAAGGAGTCATACAAATATTTTAAATTATATTCCATTTTTTCATTTAGCATTGTTTCTTTCCCATGAGAAAAAAAACAACAAAATCCTCGTCACATGTATGAATGGTAAAGCAAAACAAATTCCTACATTAGCCACATCCAAAAATGCATGCATGCAATGTATATAAATATAGTTAATGGATTTACAAATATAACGTACAATGTAGGTATATGTATATATGTATGCATGTGTATATATTTGCATATGTGCATATATACATACATACACACATATTATATATATACATATATATATACACACATATGTATACCCACACAAATAATAAATTCATTCCTCTCCTAAATTTCCAAACAAAAGCTCCTGGACTTTCCTTCTTGACATGTGTGAAATCATTCAAATGTCAGTATATGTAACTGTAAATAAAATAAAGAATGAGAAGTAAAATAAAGGTCAAGAAAAGGAAGGCTGAGTTTCAGTCTCCCACAAACCCAAGAGTCATTACTAAGGCCCCTATGGTTATAATAGGTACCCTAAAAATGCCCCAAACTTCTGGAGAATGAGAGACATAATAGAAAGATTATTATTGTATTTTAACTCCTATGCAAGTCAGAAATGAAAACAGAAAGGCTCGCCCAAAGTTTGGAGCATTGAGGGAGAAAGCCGACAATGGCTTATTCTCCAATAACTAAGGAAACTATGCCCAAGTTGAATCATTTGACATGGCCAATGGTTTTGGTGGTAAGAACTATTTTTGATGGTGGAGCAGGGGGAGGGGAAGTTCAATAGATGTAGCCTTGACACCTGTGGGAGTAGTCATCAGACCGACTTTTTACATGCCTTACTTCCCAGGATGAGGCCTGGGGACATGGGGCTAGAAGCAAGACAATTCCTAAAGCCCTTGGGGTTTGAGGTCCAAGGCAGTTTCCATCAGACTCCAAGGAGCTGGTGACGAAATGGTGTTGGCAGACATTTTATATGTCTGGTAGATGCTGCTTCCTGGCCATTGTCATGTAGCAAGTGGAAGAGTCAAGGTCTGAAGCTGAGTTCTCTGCCTTCAAATCTAGGACTCTTTCTACTAAGTCATAGTGCTTCAATCATGGAAGAAATGAGACAGGGTCACAGGAGAAAATATTTGTAAAGAGTTTTGCAAATCTTGAAGGACTATATGAACACTAAATCCTCATCTCCTCATCTCTTTGTGTCTAGAGGAGAACCAAGATGATGAAGGCCCTTGACCTAATGCTCTAGGAAGTTCAGCTGAAGAAACTTTGACCTAGACAGGAAGATTGAGGTGAGGGTATGATAACTGTCTTCAAGTATTTGAAAGGCTGTCACCTGGAAAAGGAATGAGACTCGTCTTGCTTGCTTCCAGAGGGCCAAACCTATAAGTGATGGCTATAAGTTATAAAGAGACGTGTTTAGATTTGACTTGGAACAATCAGAGCTATCCAAAAAAGAAATGTCTTGATTCAGGAGGTAATGAGTTCACTATAATTGGAAAGCTTCAGATAGAGCCACTTATAGGTTAGGTTATATAGAGGATTCTTGTTCAGGTCTGGATTGGACTAGTTGAACTCTGAGGTCCCTTTGCAACTCTTAGATTATGGGGTATCATTATATAGGAAAATGTTTTAAGGGCCAGGGGAAGAACAGTGCATTGGGCATGAATACTGGCTAATAAATCAACTTGCAAGTTTCTGATGGACACACAATATTACATTTGTTTGTGTTGTTCTATAGCTTTTGCAAAAGTCCTTCTCCTTCATGTGTTATAAGACCTTACATTCTCACAGTCTCCACCCCATGGAACCCAAGCTATGTGAGGTACTACCAGGTTAGAAATGCTTCAAGGAGAAGCCTGCAATGAACTTGGACCAAGGTCTGCCGTCCAAGGACCAGAGCAGCTATATGTCTGTAGAAGCTCATCACCAGGAAGGGACCAATAAGTCAGGAATTCTTTCAGTCACAGCAACAGTAGAGCTATTTAAGGGCTGCAATCAACATTAATGGAAGGTTTGGCTATGCTAATCAAATAGATCCTTGAAGCTTGAGGAAGTTTTATCTTATCACCTTGCTGAATTCAGAGATGAATTTTGCATTTTTTCCCATAAAGGGGGAATGACATTTGGTTTTCTTTTAAAGTTGGTTCTATCATAGGTGCACCTATGAATAGGTTCAATATATCTAATTTGCATTTCTTAAGTAGACAGAATCCTGGGTAAGAGGTCTCATGTCACAGTACTATATATGAATGTTTCAAAAATAAATTTGAACCTAATATAGCAGAAACACTGAAAAAAACATTTATTGGCTGCATGAATATTCAACTGAGGCTTGATGTTTATTTTATTGTCAATGACGGTGAATGCTTGGGACATTTCTGTCCTCGATATTGGAAGCTTAGCTTTGGAATTAGATAACTTGAAAATATTATGAAAATTATGGAGTAGAATGCAATTCTGCTCAAGAAATATAATGTGGACTGCTGGTCAACCACATTTATAGTGGCAACATTTTACAAATTATGGTCATTAAAAGGAACCTTAAATTGGCCTGGCTTTAAAAAATACATGGAGAATGTTCAGATGTTTAGAAAAGGGCCAACAGGATAGTAAGACGATGTGAGGTTCTTGGTTTGTAAAAATTAGCAAAATAACCTGGGAAATTTTAACTGGAGTAGTAGTTAGTAATAGTAATAGTCAGCAGCAACACAGCACTTCATAAAGATTATCTCATTTGATTCTCATAAACACCCTGGAGAGAGGTGAGGTTATTATTGCTATTTTACAGATGGAGAAACTAAGTTTGGAAAAGGTTGTGCCTTGCCTAGTATCACACAGCTCATGAGTGTGGTTGAATTTGAACTCAGGTCTTCCTGAACTCCAAGTCCAGTGCTCTTCCTCATGTACCACATAGCTGCAAGGAGAAGAAAAGACTTGGAGATATATGACGTTGGTGTTCAATCATTGGAAAGGTTGTTTTGTGAAAGAAAGATTGAAATTGTTCTATTTGGTCTCAGACAACAGAACTACTAGCAAAAGGTAGAAGGTTAAGAAGAGCAGATTTAATTTCCATGTATGAAAAAACATTGCTTAACAATTACAGCAGTCTCAAAGTGGAGTTGACCCACTTTGGGAGGGTGGGGTTTCCTCTGGCATAAGGTCTTGAAATCAGCTAGTTGACTATTTGGTGAGTATATTGTGAAGGGAGCTTTTGTTCAGGGGCAGGTCAGACTACCCAGGAGGTCCCTTCTAGTGTGAAGTTTCTGAGATTCTCTCATCAGTAACCCTTCAAATAAGGTTCAGTACCACCTTTTAATTTTGCAAAGGGCTAGAGATTTTCCATTCAGAGTCTATATAGTACCTTGGAGTGGTCCCATGTAGGGTATTAAACTTATTCTTCTCCAGGCCGCTCTGAAGGATTGGCAGGTATTGTTCTGCCATCTGGAGAGATGGAGCTATGAGAAAAGAGAGGACCTTTAAGCCTTTAAACTATTAACCGGTCAGAAAGTGGAGATTCACTTCAGATTTTATTCCACTAATGGCTCCATTCCCATTGTCACTAATCCAATGCTTAGCACAGTATCTGGAAATAGTAAGTGCTTAATAAATGTTTATTGAGTGATTGATTATCCTGTCACTTTGTTATAAGGATCGTAGTATGCCTCGATTTTCTTAAAAGGAAGGAAATTCAATCTCATCTGTTCATATGATCAAGGTATTTTGGTCTAACTTTTTTTGACCACCACTGCCAAAGCCAAGATTCATTGTGATAAGAATTTAGTCTTAATGGATACCAGATGGCAAGGCCACTGAGTGACCTTTCAGGAACACTGAGTTGTATTCTCTGGAAAAAAAAGACTTATTTCTCAAAGTCACAACTCAGAAGGCCAGTGAAGATGAACATTATCTAGTAGCCATTCTCAAAAAGATAAATGTTCCTTAATGAGAAGCTTCTTCAAATTGGCTTCTATGTGGGCAGAGCCAGCAACGCCTAACTGTTCAGATTGCAGAGGTTGTAGGAAAATCCCAACTTCCTCTAAATCTCACCCCAACTGCTGATACCTTAAACTCCATTCTCAGATACTCGTTCATTTAACTGAAGCCTTTCCTCTGTTATTTTGGATGTGACACATGCAATAGATTGTGAAATTAGCTGTCCTATGTTTAGAACATTGAAAATATAAACCAAAAGCTGAAGGCAAGTAAGGATCATTTGGCTTAATATAAAAGACATAACAAACCACATTTTTCTTGGCATAAAAAAAAAATTTCAACACCTTAACTATTTCAACACTGGTCAGGGGTTGGTGGAGAGGAAAACCATTCCTATGGTTCAAGAAAAAATCAACCTTTCTTATAACACCATTATGTAACAAAGTCGGGGTGATGCTTTCCATCTAAATGGGCTGGTTTATCTGCACTTACCCTACCTACCCATGGCCTTATTTCTGATAAGAAATAGAGAGTGTGACTGGGAGCCTTTTAAAGGCAAGGAAAAAGTTCTATTAGAATAATTTCTCCCTAAAGAGTCTTTAAGACTAACCTATCCACTGACCCATGAAGGATAAATGCTAAATTCCTGCAGCCAAATATTCATTCTAACCCTTTGAAAGAGATGGATGAGCTGGATGCTTCTTTAAATTACTGTGAGATGGATAAGATTTTTAGTAGCAGCTGAAAAGTGAGAATGATCATCATTACTAGACAGTAGATCAGAGGACACCATCAGCATAGGGGATCCAGACTTCAGAAAAGCATTGGATCAAGGCTTCCACTCTTCTGCTCAAGATGGAAAAATGTGGGCTCAAAAAGAAGACAATGAGTTGGACTGCGAGCTAGCAGAATGACTAGACCCAAAAAATGGAGATTAGTGAATTGATACCAGTGTGAAGGGAGAAGGGGAATTTTCTGGTGGATTATCCTGGGAGCTCTCTGTGGTCCTGTTATGCTTGAGATTTTTAGCTTATATGGAGGCAAAAATGGAAAGCTTATCAAAATTGTAGATACTAAGAAGATAGGAGGGCTAGTGAACACACTGGATGGCAGAACTATAATCCCAAAAGAACTTGACAGATGAGAATAAGAGGATGATTTGAAAACAATTCTCAGAACTAGAAAAGAACTAAAATCTCTAAATTTAGGCTCAGGATCCGTCCATTACAAAACCTATGACTTCTTTTAATATTCAGTTCAAATAATGCCTTCTGCAGCAGTCCATTGACAGTCCCCTCAGCTGCTACTACCTTTTTCTCTAAGCTTACCTTTCATCTAATGTATATTTGTCTTATATGTACGTATCTATGTGCATCGTGCCCCTCCCAGTAGAATGCCAGTTCTTTGAGGAAGATGTGGTTTTTATTTTCCTTTGCATTTCTACTGATGAGGACAGTGATCAGCTCATATTAAAGGATTAATAAATACTTAGCAATTGATTGGTTGACTGATGTTCAGGATATATGATTAAGCCACAAGATCTTAGTGTAAGATGTAATATTTGACAGCAGTGTTTTAGGGATGAAAACAGAGACCTATCCTGTGATTTCATGAGTATAAGGATCTCCCTGGATAAGGAAACTCCTTCTCCCAATGGAGGTCAAGACTTTGCAACTTTCGTCAGATTCCCAGATCACTTAGAGGTTAAATGATATAGCCAAGGTCACACAGGCAGTAGGTGTCAAAGGCATAACTTGAATCCAGATTTTCCTGCTTCCTAAACTGTCTCTCCATCAAGTACACAATGTTACCTCTAATGCTATTGACTGTATCAATAGTAGCACAATGTTCCAAATAAGGCAGGTAATTTCTCCCCTCCACTCTGGCCACACTGCATCAGGAGTCCTTTGTCTAGCTCTTATTTCCATGTTTATAAAAGACCCTGACAAGTTGGATTGCCTTTAGAGAAAAGGAACTGATACGATAAAGGAGTGGGAGAGCAGGAGATTCAAGAGTTGATTGAAGGGCCTGGAGAAATTCAGTTCAGGAAGACATTATGGGCATAATAGTTGGGCTAGTATCTGGAAGCAGATTACAGGTATTCCCTTCCACATTGTAGGGGTTAGAGGTATGGTGCCCCCACAGTCTGGAAAATTTGCATCACATTTTTAGGCCCTCTCTTGGTACCAGAGAAAAAGTCTGAATTTTTTCTTTTTCTTTTATGGGTTGTTTACAGTACCTTCTTATAATATTTTGGCTGATATTATGCCAAATTTTACCTACATTTTATGCACTTCTGAGTTTCTAAACTTTTTCTCTGTCATCTGCTGGTCTTTGCGTGTCATCTGGAACTTCTGCAAAACTCTCTCAAAATCCCACTTAATTTCATATGACAACTTGTGATATATTGAAACACAATGGGGAAAGTTGTGATGTGGAAGGGGTAATTGTATCCTCATTTTTCTTTTTAACCTAAAAGGACAGAACTAGGAATGATGGGTAGTAGTTGGGGAGAGACGTTGCCCTACCCCAGAGAAGCATCTGACTAGTAAAAGTGACAACCTTTTCACAAAAAATTTAAGAGACTCTTCTGGGAAGTATTTGTGTGTGTGTGTGTGTGTGTGCAACTGCTTATGTGTGTACCTATATGTGAATGTCTATATGTGTATTTGCATGTTTGTGTGCCTTAATTCCAATGAAATCAGTCCCTCATTCAAATATCCCTCAGATTTCCCTTGTGTGGAGGTTCCACTGGTTTCTTGAAGGTTCTACCAGGGGAGGGGCAGATCTTGCTGCTCTTACCAAACTGGAAGGACTCCACATCAATGGACAATACGTCTGCTGTCCAAGAACTAGTGTCACTGAGTTCAGAGAATTTCATTACCAGGTTTGTGATAGTGTGAGGAAATTTTTAGCCAATCAGTTCTAAAAGACAAGCCATTATCCATGAAATATTCAATCAATCAATCACTCAGCACATATTATGCACCTACTTTATATGTTAGGCACTGCATTGGGTCCTGGGGATACAAGGATAAGAAGCCAAATAGTCCTACAGAGCTTGCATTCTACTAGAGGTAGTGCTTTTACAATATGTGACCAATCCATCAACAAACATTTGTTAAGTGCCTACTGTGTACCAGAAAAGTGAGATGGTCTCTGCTCACAAGGAGCTTAAACTCAAGTGACAGCAAAGTTGTGAAATGGTTATATAAAAAATAAATAAAAAGTCTTTATATTTTAAGTTTTATTTTTTCATTTTTATTCAGAATTTAAACACAAAGAAGAACATTCCTATACACAGAGAATACAAAGAAGGTTGTATATGAAACCATGAATAATCATTTCATATTACTTGCTTTTTTTAAAAAAAAAGCAAATAAATTTCATGTGACTTTCAGAACTGTCCTGCTTATCTGTACTCCCTTCTAAACTTCCTTTTGTTCTCTCCTGTGCTTTAAATTTTTACAATATTTTTATTTAAAATATTGAATTCCAAATTCTGTCCTTCTCGCTCTTCCCTCCACCATGGTAAGCAATCAGATATATGTTACACATGGGAATTATATAAAACCTTTCCATACTAGTCATTTTGTGCAAAATTCAAGAGAAAAATTAAAAGAAAGTGAAAAATAGCATGCTTCAGTATGAATTCAATCAATATCAGTTCTTTTTCTGGAGGTGGATAGTATGCTTCACCATTAGTCCTTTGGGATTTTCTTGGAACACTGCATTGATTAGAATTTAAGTCATTCACCATTTATTGAAGAATACTATTATTTCTGTGTATAATATTCCCCTAGTTCTGTTCACTTCACTGTGCATCAGTTCACATAAGTCTTTCTAGCTTTTTCTGAAATTAGATTGCTTATCATTTCTTATAGTACAATAATATTCGGTTACAATTATATAACACAGCTCGTTTAGTCATTTCTCAATTGACAGACCTCCCTTTGATTTCCAATTTTTAGCTACTACAAAAAGGGCTGCTAAAATTTTTTTGTAACTAACTTCTGTAACTTTTGTAAATAACTCCTTTTACCTTTTTTTGGTTGTCTTTGGGATACAGACCTAGTAGTGACATTGCTAGAACAAAGGGTATGCACATTTTTATAGTCCTTTGAGCATAGTTCCAAATTGTCCTTCAAAATGGTCAGATCAGTTCACAACTCCACTAACAGGGCATCAGTGTACCAGTTTTCCTGTGTCCTCTCCAACACTTAATATTTTCCTTTTTTTTTTTTTTAACATATTAGCCAATCTGATAGGTGTGAAGTGGCACCTCAGAATTGATTTAATTTGCATTTCTCTAATCCACAGTGATTTAGAGCATTTTTTCCCATATGACTATAGATAGCTTTGATTTCTTTGTCAGAAAACTGCTTGCTCATATCCTTTGACAATTTGTCCAGGTGCATCTTAAGTATCATATTTACTTGTATTGGTTGTTGCTTTGTATATTCTCCCCTCCCACCCCATTTGTTTTCCTTTAAAACACACCTAGAGAGTTTTTGCTGCTCCCATTACATCGCTGTTCCCCCAGGTGCACTGCCACTGTCAATAGCATCTACAAACCTCTGACGGCAGAAAACAAGAGGCTACAATTTCTGGGCAGGCTTTTGACAGCATATCCTGGCAAGGTTTCCTCATTTCTCTACTCTTTAACTCTTATTTGCTCCTCCTGCTAGTTCAGGGAGAAAGCAAAGCCTTTGATCACTGTGCTTTCTGCAAACTGTGGTGATGCCTTTTCACAACAGTTGACAAACAGTTACTATTCTGTCCTGTTCCTGATGTGTGAATTCATGGAAATGGCCAATTTCCAGTGCTGTTTTTCTGTTTCTCTCTATTTTAGGACAGGTCAAGAGAAGGATACTAGATTTGACAGAATAAATTATAGTATGTAAGTATATTAAAATAACATTTTTGCCAAAAGAAAAGAGGAATATAAATATAACCCATGGTCCAATGCTATGGATTTACATAGGGCGAGTTCAATCTTGAAGGTTTCAGACCAAATTATATTTCTTGGCTTGTTCTGCAACAGCATTTCTTTGGACAACTCAGACTATAGTTCTTGTCATTATAAAGATCCCCAGGTTCCATACAAGCACTCAAGGTAACAATGAATATTAGATACAGGAAAGCCTTTTCTTTCATCTGATGGAAACTTGGAGAAAACCCAAAGGACTTTTAGTAGCCCCTCAAAAGCTAATAAAATTCTTCTCTTTCTGGTGAATCCCACTTTTACCCCAAGGATCCATGTGGACCCCTAGCCCCCAGAAAATGAAACAAACTAAGATTCTAGAGAGGCAACACTCCTCATCTGATCCGAATCATACAAATCACTCACAAGAGGCCGAATTCCAGGTTTTTGCTGTCACATAGCATGGCTTGGTTCCTTTCTGCTCTAGGCAGATCAGCCCTAGGATCAAGTGTTCTCAAAGGGGCCGCCTCCATCCATGAACTTTCTTCTCTCTAAAAGACTTAGCACTGGCAGTCTCACAATCTTGGCACTCTCCAAGGAATTTCCTCCTCCCCAGCCTGGGTGACGTAGTAGCATCCTCTCCTGGCTGAGAGGCTCTGCCTCTGTCATTTGCTGCCACCTCTCAGGCCACACAAAGGAGAACACTTCAAATGAATTAAGATTCGATGGCTTCGATATTCCCCTTCAGCTCTATTGCTCGTTGAGTCTATGGGATAACTGTTTCTGCTGCTACTTGAATAAATCTGGTTTTTACATTTATTACAGGATTAAAATGAAAATGTTTTAAACTCCTGACTCTGCCTGTTCCAAGTCTAGACCAACCTCTAGAGGTTAAATGTGGTACCTTTCCTCTGGAATGTAGAAAGTATAATCCTATCATATCAATCCTATCAGAGCTTTCCACATCCTTTGAAATTCTGATTAGCTCTGTTAATCAACACAGATCCTTTCAGCACAAAGCTATTAAGGAACTAAGCTTAATTAATATTCTAAGATGCCAGGCAAATCTCATTTTTGCTCACTGTTTGATGAACTTTTTTTCCAACTAAAACACAGATCTTCTCTTTTACCTAATTACATCCTAGTGAGGATAATGTATAAACTCAGCACAAACACTTTCCCTACAACAACTGTTAACACTTCATCCTCAGTTCCTTCCAGCTGGGAAGCTCAATGCCTCTAATTACCAGCCGTAGATATTTACTACTGCCAGGGACATCACTGAGTACTTCTCTGCTTCTCCCCTCCCCATTTTAGCTGTAAAAAAAAGCTAGGGTTAAAGGGAACATTGCAGAACTATTTGAGAAAACTGAGCACCAAAAGCAGATGATAAGGTACTTTCATCACAGAGAAAGACTGTTTAATTGGCAGGGAACGGAGAATGCTGTTGTTGTATAGGATTATCTACACAGACTCCATTGTTATATGCCACTCTTTGGAAAATCAGAATGTTTGTTATAAAGAAAACTTTTTGTAAAGGTATTTACTATAAAAAGATTTCACATATATTATATATACATATACATTGATCTATATATTGCTCTTGGGAGGTATTGTTTGCAAGTAGGGATTATTTTAGTGGTAATAGTAGTAGTAGTAGTAGTACTAGTATTAGTAGTAGTATGTGTATGTGTGTGTGTGTGTGTGTGTGTGTTCATGTTCTTCCTTCTTTGCCAAAGAAGACCATGCCATCAGAGAAATAATGAAATGACTTACACTTGACTTTGTTTGAGTGAGGGAGGGCTGTGCAGGACCAGCCTCACTTCTCCTCCAGAACCATCTGAATCCAGTGACCAGATATTCATCAGGATGACTAGAGATGACCCAGGATGAGGCAGTTGGGGTTAAGTGACTTGCCCAAGGTCACACAGCTAGTGAGTGTCAAGTATCTGAGGTGAGATTTGAACTCAAGTCCTCCTGACCCCTGCACTAGTGCTCTATCCACTGCACCACCTAGCTGCCCCAATAGCAGTAGTAGTAGCAGTACTGACAGCAGTAACAGTAATAATCCTAGCTAGCACTTATGTGAATGGTGCAGTAGATAGAGCACAAGGCCTGTAGTATGGAAAACCTAGACTCCAATGCAGTCACTGTGTGACTCTGGACAAGTCACTTAGTCTCTGTTTGCCTCGGTTTTCTCATCCGTAAAATGGAGATGATAGTAGTACCTACCTACCATGGTTGTTGTGAGGACCAATATGTATAAAATATGAAGCTGATCAAACATTACAGTGCCCGACACATAGTGAGCACCACATACATGTTGGAGTTTTTGTCGTTACTTAGCCTTCAAATTTTCCAAATAATTTACAAATATTATCTCATTCCATTATTCTTTGAATTCATAGCCCCTGTGCTTAGCACATCCTAGCTACTTAATAATGGCTTGTTGATTGATTGACAGAGAGGCACAGAAGACTAGGAACTGGACTCAAGAAGACTTTTCTAGATGCTGCCTTTGATATTCACTTGCTGAGTGATCAGAGGCAGTAAGGCTGGCTGAACAGATAGAGGTATCCGCAACATGGGATGGGGGAAGTCAAGTGAGGGCTTGACCGCAAGTTGGCCAAGAGGAATCCCTACTTCAAGGGATGGGGTGATCTCTGAAGCCTCTTCTAAAGATGAGGCACAGTATGGTGGAGACAGGAAGAATACTGGATTTGGTGTGTGGAGAAAGACAGAGACCTGTATTCACTCACTCCTCTGATCCTTAGTTAATGTCTGATCATGGATAAGTCATGAGATCTCAGACTTAGAATGTTAAGGACCTCAGAAGTCTTCCAGTTTAGCTTCTTCCTTTTACTGATAAGGAAACTGAGGGTCAAGGTCACACAGAGAGCAAGGGACAAAGGTAGATTTTGAACCTGGTCTTCCGATTCCAAATTCAGTGTTTTTTTCTCCACTGTACCAAGCCAATCAATCAGCACTTATTAAGTGCCTACTGTGTGCCAAGCACTGTGTAAGGTGCTAGAGATACATTTTCTACCTTCAAGGAATTTATATTCTTTTAGGTGATACAATATGTACACCAAGAAATACATTCAAAATATTAATACAAGAATTTTGGGGTAGAGGAGGCACATAAGTCATTTAATGTCTGTGATCCTCAACTCCTCATCTGCAAAAATAGGATGATTCCTTTAGTATCTGTCTCATATGATTTTCATGAATATGGAAAAGTAATTAATATAAAGCATTAAATACGTAATTCAAGAATGAACTAGTATTTCATCAATATAGTCATATTCCAGTGTGAAAATTCCCTTCACAATACAATACTGGCCAGTGGTGTGCTGGTAAATATTTAACAGCCAGATTTCATAATTTAGGAACTGACTCTCTTGTTCTAGTTCCCCGCCCCCCCACCAAATTCCTGATTTCCTCTAAGACAAAGATGGTTAGGAAATGAAGTAAATATTGCCTTGTACTTGAAATATGAAAGATGAGCTGGAATCTAGTCTCTACCCAGATGTGTGACTCTGGGTAAGTCACTTAACCTCTTAGCTTTTAGGGACCATGGGAGTCTGGGCCTGATCTCTCAGGCCCACAGGCTTATCTGACCAGCAGAGGCCTGTAGGCCTTGGTGGAGTATAGCTGTAAGCAATGACGGAGGAGGGAGACAAGATGGTAAGAACTCCGTTTATTCAAGCAGTGAGCGGCGCTTTTATCTCTTTTCTGACACCAGTGCCCTAAGTGAACCTATCACCAATTAGTTTGCCCTTATATGGAAGTAATTCACCTTAAACCAGGACTGCCCAGTGTGGACATGTAGCCCCAAGAGAGAAAAACATTTTTGGCTTCTTTGTTCTCGGAAAATAGCCTTGAGCAAAATAGGGGAGGAACCCTTCCTCCCAGCGCCATCTTGTTCATGCCTTACCAGTCTCCCCTCAGTTTACCTGAGTCATGACCAGTGAATGCTGTCCAAGAGGCTGGGGGTTGGCAATTCCCTTACACTTAGCCTCATTTTTTCTTGTCTATTAAATAAGGATAATAACAGTCACTATCCTTAAGACTATTTTAAGGATCTAATAAGATATTTATGGAGTGCTTTCTTTGCAAACAATATGATAGTTAGCATTTATATAGAAATGGTAGCAGTGATAAGGATGGTGAAAGAGAAAGAAAGACAGAAACAGAGAGACAGAGAGAGAGAGAATTTAGCAAGCACCTTTAAGTGCTAGGAATTGTGTTGAGTGCTGGGGATACAAATACAAGCTAGTAAAACAGTCTTTGCCCCCAAGGAGCTTATGTTCGAATGCAGAATAACAACGTTTGAGGGAGAATTGGAGAAGAAAGGTGGAAGCAGGATAGAGGCATGACTTTGTGCAGGGCTGAGACAAGATGGAGAGATCTGGGTCTCTGTGTGGCAAAAGCTGACCTATCAGAGCCAAAGGACCTGAGACAGATATTGTCTCCAGATGGGGAGGAGATGGAGATAATGGTCTGAGTAGAATCAACCTGGCATAGAAGGGGAACAGAGACATGATGCAGCATAGAGAATTAATCCTAAATCATTGCCTATGGCACAATAAGTTAATGGACTTGGTCACAAGAAAGTGTCACATGTGAGATCTGAATCCATTTCTCTGATTCCAAGTCTAATTTTCTATTAACTATTTTATGCTCCCTCTGTAAATAGCACATAAGTCTTAGTTCTTCATTATTTTTTATCAACTTAGTAAATATTCATTTAGACTTCTAAGAATTTTTTTAAGATGATCACTGGGAAATCTGCCAGTTTACAGATGGTTAGGTCCATTTGCAAATGGGTCAATGCCTTTACATGGGTCTTAATAGCTAACATTTCTATAGCATTTTAAGTTTTGCAAAGCACTTTATAAATATCATCTTTTTGATCCTCACAACTCTGGGAGGTAGGTACTATTATTATCTCATTTTATAGATAAGGAAACCAAGGCAGACAGAGGTAAGGTTACTTGCTCAAAGTCACAAATTTAGTGTCAGAGGCTGAATTTGAACTTGAGGAGTGGATACAATGCTTGACTGGGAATCAGGAAGATCAATCATTTCTTCCTTATCATGCATATAAGAAATTGGTTCTTTCTCTCTCTCTCTCTCTCTCTCTCTCTCTCTCTCTCTCTCTCTCTCTTCTCTCTCTCTCTCTTCTCTCTCTCTCCTCTTCTCTCTCTTTCTCTCTCTCTCTCTCTCTCTCTCTCTCTCTCTTTCTCTCTCTCTCTCCCTCTTGCTCTCCCTCTCTCTCTCTCTGTGTCTGTGGAGAGAGAGAGTTTGCATCAACACCTCCTCCCCACGCACACACCAATAATTCACTCAGCATCTCATCTTTCCAATTTTTTCCCTTTATAATTATTCTCAGGTAAAATGATGATAATTACAGGTAGTGTGGTTATGTCAATCTAAGAGGCATCATCCCTGATTTTAATCTTTGCTGCTTTCTTAATGAGGAAAGAGCCAAATGAATGTGCAACTGAGCAGAAAGTGCTTTCCCTTCCCACTTTCACAAGAGAACACATTTCAAATGTCAACTTCACAACCTCCAGAAATCCAAGACGTGAGAGCATTTGCAATCTAGCTTCCTCTTTGACAAATCAGAGGAACAACTTGGCCTAAAGCCATAAGGCAAAAGTTTATGAAGTAGAATTTTACTTTCCAAATCATTGATGATACTCTTAAAAATACTCTTCATCTTTGAGAATAGAGAAAGGCTCTTCCACACTTGATGGATGGTCCCTCCAGTCACACAGATAGAAGATCCTTCATACTTTCTCATCCTACGTGATTTGGCCACATCATCTGTAAATCACCCTTAGGTAAGGTGGGACGGACGTCCGTTCAATCTGGTAGAGGCCTTCTTCTCAGTCTCTGGATGGTGTGTGAGTACCAAGGAAGGCCGTCCAGCCTCTAAGTTCTCTAATTCATCTGGTAGCCTTATTTTTGATGAGCAAACAGCTCACCTCCTTTATGAGGCATATATTTCTAAAGTTATTTTTTCAGCCACTTTTTGAGTGAAACTCAGCCATGGTTATACTCTGAAGACTCCTCCTCCTTTTATAACCTTTGCCTTACATCTCTTCATTTCTTTATGGGTAATTTTTCATTTGTTAGAGATTATGGAATTCCATGGTTTATAATTATGTAGAATCACTAGAAGAATACTCGTCTTAAATGATAGTATTTTTTCCCAGGAGAAACTTGAGATCATTGGTCACAACTTCTGAGAAGTAATCTATCATGTTCATCTTCTCTGGACAGAGTTTGTTGTTGACCAAGAAGAAAAGAAAGTGCTTGCCACCAAAGTCCTTGGTACTTCAAATAGTTTAACACCAGAGATTCATATAATTTTATCAGTGGAAATGACATTAAAGAAGAGATATGATCATTAGCTTTGCTACTACACCCTAAGGCCCATGGGTTCCCTCCAACTACCAACCAACTGAAACCTTCCCTAATTTCATCTCCCCTATTAGAATGTGAGCTCCTTAAGAGCAGGAACTGTCTTTCCTTTCTATTTGTAACCCCAGAACTTTGCACAGAGTTATGTGTATGCACAAATGCTTAATAAATGTTTTGTTCATTCATTTACCTTCAATGCAGTCCAAGATGTAATTCTGAATGTACTCTGTGGGCTTCTTTGAGTTACATTGAGTTCTCTCTCTAACAAGGTCTTCAAGTAAAAGTTGGATGATCTCTTGTCAGGCATGTTATTTTCAGGATCCTTTCTTAGATATTGGTTGAACTGGATGGACATTGAGGTCTTTTCCCACTCTTGAATTTTGTGATTCTGTAATTGTCCATCCAATTTCATGTCACAGTCTAAGCATTCTTCATCTTCCTTTTTCCCATGAAGATAATTAGCTTGAACTTTGGAGTGACTATGGATTGGATTTAGGAGGCTCTGAAATGCCATCAATACATTATCAACCAGGAAAAGGAACAGCTGGAGAATTTCAGAAACAGTCAGGGAGTCTCTCTTTCATTTGGATTCTGAGCTCAGCACACTCTGTGCTAGTGGCAGATACCTTTGATGAAGCCACATGTCTGTTTCAGGTCTTGTTTGGTATTAGTCATTAGAAGGACACCAAATGTTGTTACTGTTTTGTTGTCATATCTCGCAAGGACTCATATACAATCTGACCTATACCATGCTGCTGGAACAATGTCGTTAAGGCAACACCCTGCTCTACTGGATCAAATATTTGGTTATAGCTGGTAAATAATTGGTACAGTAGGACCATGTGCTCTCTGCCTCTTTCAGTTCACTGAAGGACTGGGACCTTGAAGATACCACCTGTGTAGCCTTTCTGTGCTCTTTTCATAAATTCATCAAGGATGCTCTTGATTTTTTTCCCAAGAAGAAATCTGGTTTTTTAAAAATATTTCATTTTTGCTAATCTTTTATGTTCACTAAGGTTTGCTAGAGGATGGGATGGGGAGATCAGACAGTGATCCCTGAGCTAAGTGTGGGAGTGAGTGAGAGATGGATGTATAGGAGAAATTAGAATGTGACCACCAGCTCCTCCCACAATCACAGACTTACAGTGTTACAAAGATGCCATCCAGCCAATCTGTATTGGGACAGAAACTGCCTCCCCAGCTGGGAATCCCATTATGCCTTAGGTGAACAGTTTGGTATCATCTGATTTGGATGCCAGACAGAGTAGGGAAGGCAGCCACCAGACATCTTTAATTAGGTTTATTTGAAGATGTCAGGATGTTCCTTTGAGGCTGGTGATGGTTGGACATAGATGGTAAACTGCTCTAGGGCAAGGATTGTTTGTGCTCCCAGCACCCAGTACTCAGTGGGTGGTTCATAGGATCTTCTTTATAAATTTTGGGTGAATTAAATTGAATTGAATTACATTGACATGGCTTGGTGGGGGCAGCAAGACTGAGTCCCTAGTTTTGTTTATGGAAATGGAAAGACTAGGTGTATTGGTGAATGAAAGAATGTATGTGGGAAAGAGAAAATGTATGTGTGTATGTATATATGATGGGTACTTGATAGACACAGGCAGAGACTGAGACAAAGAAACAGAGAGAGACAGAAATGGTGACAGAAAGAGAAGGCACACAAGGAGGAGGACAGGTGAAGGAGGGAGAGATGGAGACAGAGAAAGAAACAAACATAGAGACAAAAAGGTAAAAAGGATTGATGTAGGTATTGAACAGTTCAAAAAGTGTGAAAATGTGGCTAAGGAACCTCAAAATTCAGGAGGCCTTAGGGTAGGGGTCATCTCTAGATATGTAGGAACCTTTAAAAAGTGAGGGTCAGGGTGGGTTTTGAAGTGGGCAATCCCTGTCTTTGGAGCTCGAGAAATTGTCTGAATCCCAAGTCCTCATTCTTCCTCCCCGCTCCTATGCAGCAGTTTCAACTGATGGCCAGCGAAGGTCAGTCAGTAGCCAGATTTGCTCTTTTATCTTTTACCTGGATTATCTTCATCAGAAGCCCTGAAGGGAGAAGAAGAGGGGAAGGGGTGCATGTAGCCCAAGGGGACTTTGGGATCATCCAATTCAGAAGCACTTCGCAGGCAAGCAATAATGGTCACATCACAGGACCAGAGCATTTCAGAAGTGGAAAGAATTTTAGAAGATAACTAGTCTACCCCACTCATTTTAACTATGAAAAAATTGAGGCCAGAGATGGTCTGGTAAGTTGTCTAGTTAGGATTTAAACACATTTTTGTAGACTCCAAATTCATGGCTCTTTCCACTGCACCACATTGCTTCATTCCCTGTGGGGCAAAGTGGAATTCCAAAGTCTGTTGGTAGACTCTGCCCATTGGATAGAGTTCCCATTCCAAACCACAGCCTCTTTCATCCCCATTGGTTAAGAGAGTGCAAATTGAAATTAATGTCAAAACCATTGCATGAGAACCTATATAGGTAAGTTACAGATGTGAATTTCTTTTCCCCTCAGGCAACAGACAGACCAGACTTCTAATGAGTGAGTTTCCCTAAACGCTTTCAAAGATCAAAGGAATTTTTCCATTAAGCCAGATATTTCTTGCTTATCCACTGAGATTGGGTGAAGAGAAAACACTTCAACTGAAGCTCTCTAGTGGCATTAATTGAAGGTTCCATACAAACAGAACCAAGGAAAGCCAGGTAAATCTCAACTTGCTTCTTTGGTTATGCTCAGACACATCACATTCATTGTTATCTGGCATTGAATCCATCCCACTCATTGTTGCCACCAGATCCTTCTGGTTGGATGTCAGAGATTAGTTTCTACTTCACACCTTTACTTAACAACTCACATTTATATAGTACTTGAAGGTTTACAAAGACCATACCTCATGACAATCCTGTAGAGATGGTGTTAGCATTGCTATGTTTTCCCATTTTACAGATAAGAAAATTAAGCAAATGTTGGAGCCAAAGCTTAAACTTGGGAGTATGGACTCCAAGTCCAACCCTCTTTCCACTTGTAATCAGTCACAGTCACTAGGACCTGGCTGGCTGTCATGCTGCAGTTAGAACTGGGACCCAGGCTCAGGGGGCTGACCTAGAGCTAGTACTCAAAAATTGATATTTATATAGTCTTCATTTATAAGAGAGGCAGTTTGCCAGCATCACACTGTGCCAGCATCATACAATTAAGAAGTTCTGGGTTCAGCTCATGCCTCTGATATATACTAACATAGACAACCTAGGCTTCGACCCCTATACTTTCAGTTTTTGCCTTATCTTGCCTCAACCTTGGCCTTTTCAGCAGTTTCCAGTCCTTTCTTGAATACTCTCCCTTTTCTAGCTCTCACTAGATTATAAACTCCTTGAGGGCAGGGACAGTCTTTTGTCTTTTTTTTTTTTTTTTGGTATCCCTAGCATTTAACAGAGTGCCTGCAACATAGTAGGCATTTAATAAAGGTTTATTGATTGATTATTAGAATATAAATTCCTTTGAATCTGTATAGCCATTTTGGAAAGCAATTTGGAATTATGTAAATAAAGACTGAGGTATCTATACCCTTTGACTCAGAGATTCCATTACTAGGTTTCCATCTTAAGGTCACTGATAAGAAGAAAGTCCTCATAAGCACCAAAATATTTAGAGCAGCATTTTTATAACAAAGAACTGGAAACAAAATAGATGTCATTCAGTTAGGGAATTGTGGTACATGAATGCAATAGACTTTAGGCTGTAAGAAAAGATGAATGTGATGAATGTAGAGAAGTCTGTAGAGAGCTATGTGAACTGATGCTAAGTAAAATCAGCAGAACCAAGAAAATAATGTACACAAAACAACAATGTAAATTGAAAGAGCAGCCCCAGATCAATCAAAAGTAAATGTTATAAAATTATAAAACATAACCCTGGCTCCAAAGAAGAGATAGAGGACATCTCCATCCCAGGCCAGGGGAGGAAGAGAATGTCACATATGAATGTAGTACATTGCATGTTTTCATACTTGTTCAAAGGACTGATCAGTTTTGCTGATTTTTCCTCTTTTTTATTTAAAATATTATTAGTTCTATAAGTTCTCTATCTGGGAGAGGAAGGGGGAGGGATACTGGGGAAAATTTTGGTAATGTTAAAAAAAGGTATCAATAAAAAATTATGTAAAAAATGTGTGCTCCTTCAGGGAAGGGATTGCCTTGCTTGCTTAGTGTGGAGTATCACGCCTGACATATAATAAGCATTTAAATGTTTCTATTTATCATCTTTAGGATGATGCATCATTAGGATTATACATCACTGATGTATCATCTATCTACTGATCTTTCATCTATTGAACAATCTATCTATTGATCTCTCATGTCTAGATATCTATCTATATCCACTATCACCAGCCTGTCTTGCTACCTATCATCTATATATCCATCCATCTGTTTATCTATCTATCTATATATCTATCTATCTATCTATCTATCTATTATCTATCTCTCTACCTATCATCTATCTACCCATTTCTCTATCTTTTATCTATCCATCATCTGCCTACCTACCTATCATCTATCTACACAATTCAATCTCAGTGAATATTAAAACAGCAATCTGGTGTCATCTGACTTGTGTAGGTCACATATCCTCTCCCTGTCCCACAGTGAATCTCTAGGACTAATCTGCAGAGCAGATGCATATCTTTTGGGGCAGAGTTTCTTCAGCATAAACTCCCTATGCAATCAAATGCTGATTCTTGTCCCCAAACTCTAAGAGTCCCCAAAGCACTTGACAGGCAGAATCTCATTTGAGCCTGGCTGCTTCCCTTTGAAGTGAGGGATAATATCACACCCATTTTAGAGATGAGGAAATAGAAGCATGTAAGGATCAGCAACTTACACAGCTAAGTGTTTGAGGTAGGATCTGAAGGCAGATTTTCCTCACCCTCAGTACAACATTCTATCTACCATATGTTTAGTCCAAGGTGATGAGCTGGAGATGAAGCCCTCACAGGAGCCCAGAGGAAATGCCAAACTGCCCTGTGGGATGGGGAATGGCGGCATCAGCCCCACCTATCTGAGCCATTGTTGGAGCTGAGGCTGAAGGCCAACCCTCAGCAAAATGGGGAGGGCAGTGAGGAACACATTCCCAGGAGGCCCCACAAAGAAACTCAATCAGCAAGAGAGATTCTGATCCATGCCTTTGAGACCGAGGCCAGTAGGGACAGAATTTGTGGAGGTGAGAGGAAGAGAAAAGAGGACACTAGGTAAAAGTGCTGCTCTGTGTCCATTCTCTTTCCCTGTCCACTAGTAACTTAGCTTGAAAAGATGTAAGTCTCTGACAAAAAGCAGGTTTTGGAGAAATAAAATCTAAATGAATTTTGCTAAATCTCAGTCACAATTGATTTTAACAGAGATTCTATAAATGGATAAGGAATGTGAAAGAAAAACACAAACAAAAACATACACATACATACATACACAAACACATAGGTGCACACTTACTACAAATTTTCTGGCCCATCACACATTTTCCTAAAATTCCACCTGACTCCATCAGTTCCCCTGATTCAGAAGCTTTAGTGACTGCCTGGTTCCCCCTAGATAAAATAAACTCTTCTGCTTAGCATTTAAAGCCCTTGCAATCAGGCTCCAATCTATTGCTTCATAGGTTCATGTTACTTTCCTTTGCATTTTCTGTGCTCCAGTCAAAGCCTCCAGGTTACTCTTCATGTCCATGTCTGCCCAATTATCACTTAGTTTTGAAATATTCTCCCTCCTCACCTCCTGACCTCCCAGCTTTCATATCCAGATCGAGCTTGAGCCTACAGGAAACCTTTTCTGATACCGCTAGCTGTTCAGTGTCTCCCTCACCCCTACCCTCATCTTCCCTAAGATGCTTTTGTGTAGCTCTTAGATTAGGGGAAGAACTGACCATGTGAGTCCCCTCTTAATGAATGGCAGGCTTCCCTACTATGTCCAGAATAAGACATGAACTCCTTGCTTTAACTGAAAATACCCAAAGTGACTCCAATCTATTTATCTTTTCAGCCTCCCTCTCCAACATGCTGCAACCCTCTGAAAATGCTTGTCTCACTATTTGTCACATAGGACACTCTATCTCCTGTGTCCTCAACTTTGAACTGACTGTTTACCATGCCTGGAATGTGCTCCCTCCTTACCTTCATCTCATAGTGGCCTTCTGTACCTTTAAGACATAGCTCAAGCACCATATTCTGTGTAAAGCCTTTCCTGAGTCCACCCCCTCCCAAATGCTGGTATCTGTCCTCCCTCCCAACCTACCTTATAATATACCTTATATAATATATGTACATATATATGTGCGTGTATGTATGTTTATGTGTGCATGTATATATGTATGTATGTATAAATTAACTTTCTATTCCTGATGAATATATTTGAATAGGTACTTATCATCTTGCTCATTAGAATGTCAGAACCTTGCAAGTAGGGATTGATTTATTTTTTGTACTTTTATCCCCAGTGACTGGCACAGTGCCTAGCACATGGCAGGTTCGTAGCAAATCTATTTTAAGTGAATGATTCATTTACTTATTTCTGAGCTAGATTCAGAGTTAGAGTCAATAAACATGTATTAAGTACCTACTATGTGCCAGGCACTGCGCCAGCCTCTGGTGATAACCAAAAAGTAGGGGAATGAGACAGTTTTCATCCTTGAGGAACTCACAGTCTAATGAGAGAAGACACCCATAAAAAGAAGCTAAAAATGGGTGGGGGAGGGTGCCCAGCATGGGAGATGAGGAAGCTTAGTTTCTGGGGTAGGATATTATAGGAGGATGTGTGAATTATAAAGTGCCAAATGATGAGTTTCGGGAGAACATGAAGTTCAGGAGAGCAGTGGATGGAGATATATGTTTGGTTTTTTTTTTTATGTGTTGTTGCTTCCCAATGGAATAGAAGCTTCTTGAGGCCAGCAACCGTTTAGATTTTGCTCCTGTGTCTCTAGCGTCAAGCACAGTAGTTGGAACCTAGTAGGCATTTCTTAAATGTTTATTGAATTGAACTGAATTTCTGAGCGATACATAAAAAGTGTTTACTGAGTTCTACTTCATAGAGATCATTGGGTGAGGAAAGCATTTACAAAATTTAGATTAGCTACAATTTCCTTTACTGAATTGAGACCACAAAACAGAGAATTTTTTGATACCTAAAGGTTTTTGTGGTTTCATTGTTATGGGTACAGACTATGGACCTTGAAAGCTTCCTTGTCGTCATAGGCAAAATTCAAAGAGAAAAGCTGAGAAAAATGCTCTGTATGATACTTAGAAAAAGGTTATTATCTACTGAAGGGAACTCCAGGAGTCTTCATGGAGAAGGAAGAATCTGAGTTGGACTTTATAAAAAGGAATCAAAAGGCACAGAGTCAGGGAAGTCATTTACAGCATAAGAGTAAAATCCAAGTTTGGGAGAAGACAGTGATGGGGGCGTATGAGGGGAAAACAACAGAGACTGGTCTAGTTGGGCTAGAAGGCATCGCATAAAACAGAGAGTCATATAAAATAGGTCTAAAGACTTGAGCTTGTGGAAGGACTTTTATGCCAAGCTAAGAAGTCTAAACTTGATTTGGGAGGCAACAAGGAACCATGGGAGATATTTGAGCAGAGGAATAGCAGCATAATCCCCAAGACTGGTAAAAGTTAGAAAAAAAATGCAAGCATGAACGAGTTCTTTGGTAAGGGAAGTGGTTCCTGGCACCTCCTACAATCCTAGGAAAGAAATGAAGAAAGCAGAATGTGCTAGTGTGTGTGAGCACAAAAAAAGAAAATTTCTACTTCTCTCCTTAGACGTTCATTCCCCTAATTTTCAAAAGCTATAGACTTTTTCATCAGGCAATTTGGCACTGAATGTTTTATCCAGGAAGAGAATGTCCTTTTCTTTTCCTTTCAGACAAAAGTCACACACTATTATGAATACAATCATCAGGCTTTATTTAATATGTTCAGTGAGAAAAATTCAAAAGGAGGAACCAAATCCCAACCTTTTCATAGCCAAATATTTCAGAACTCTGAGAGGTCCATAGAGTCTGAAAATAGTCCTTTAACTTTCCAAAGGTATTTTCTCCCTGAAGATAAGAGAGTTAAAAAAAAAGCAGAATGTCATCTGTCTGAGGGTGAGCCTAGCAAAATACAGAAAAGACTATTCCCATGAAGATGGTGACTCCAAGGGGGAATCTGTGCCTGTGCAAACCCTGGAAACAATACTGAGTGTTAAGGATTGTTATTGAAGATGGAGGCAAAGAGAGGCTGATGAGTCTCTCATGAATCATTCACCTGACTTAGAGACCGAAGTTAAGTCCCTAGAATCTGAGCACTCCTGTAACAGGAGAAATACATATGTTCTCAAATGTAGAGACTGAGCTCATGAGAATCTAACAGGTTAGAAAACTTTAGGAGCTTAGTGTAGCCCATGATTAGATCTTGCTAAGAAATGGTGGGGCCCAGGCCACGTCTTTGGGATTTCAAATGGAATGGTGCCTCAACATTTCTGATCATGTATATTTTTGCCCAGTCATGGAAGTCATGACTGAAAACAACCAAACAATAACAGCTATCTCTCAGTCTATTCATTAGACCTCTAGTTCAATTCTTTCATTTTATGGATGAAGACAGTGAGTCCCAGGTAAGTTAGTGACTTGTCCAGTGCTACACAAATACCAGAAGCAAGATCTGGACTGCTGTCCTGGACCAGATGCCTTACTTAAGATATTTGTAGATTGCCAGCACAGAATTTTATAGGCAAATTCCCATTTTCCTTCTCACCTGGATAAATTTTTTGACCAGAAATATAAAGATGTGTAGGTTGATGGATAATTAGATAGATAAATATAGAAAGAGCTACATCTAGATATGAACTGATGAGATTAAGTGAAGACCATGTACAAAATAGAGTGGGCTTAGTGTAAGAATCAGGAGAACCAATCAGATTCTGTCTTATGAACACTGTCTCCTTCTGGTGCTGCAGGTGTGTTCTCCATCTTGTTTGTTTTCCTGTTACTCATCCATGGGAAGTTAGGGTATATAAGTCATCTATTGCTTCATAAATGCAGATGTATGGAATTAATCAACATATTTCCATTTTATGAAATAGAAGACCCTGAAACTTATTCATCTGCCTCCCAACTCAACCAAAACTCTCTCTTTCCCTCTCTCAACTTGGAAAGTCTCTAATCTTTGCTCTAATTAGAAAACCTAATTTTGTATCCTAGTTTGCATCGTAGCTATATTTTCAAATTATAATTAATTGATCTTATTTGATTGACTTTTATGTGTAAAAATCTGCTTCACTCTTTTTATTCAAGGTCTTTGGACCCTTTAGACCCATTTATTCTGACTGTCTAACAAATAAATTACTTTTGATTGGATTATTTTCTCAGTTATTATTAATTAGCCACCACAGAACTATAGTATACCTTTCATTCATATTTATCTATATAAATCTCTGCCTATATACCTATAGGTACTACTCACTTTTATTTATGACATCATTGATATATAAATACAAATATATGTTATATTTGTAATTCATATAATATAGATGGATATGGATAAAAACCACATCAATGATCTCATCGATAAAGGACATTTCCAAATGAGATAATTCCCTCTGTCAATGCTGCTCAGTGTGTGAGCTGCAATTTGTAATATTGAAGAATTTCACAGAGCACTGAAAGCTTCAGTGACTTGTGGGTCACACAATCAGCATGGGCAAGAGTCAGGAATTGAACTCAGGTCTTACTGATTCTGAAACTCTCTAGATCCCCATCCACTATGACACAGCATATGTGTTCTCTGTCTCCTTGTATCTCTCTATCTCTGTCCCCTCCATGCCCCAATTTCTCTAGCATTTCATAATTTTAAGTTATGGAGGAAAGTTTTATAGGGAAAGGTAAAGTACCATGGTGGAAAGAGCCCTGGTAGCCAGAGGGCCAGGGTTCCAATTGTGCTGGGTTACTCCTGTGTCAACTTGGGCAATTCAATCCCCTTCTCTACATCAATTTCCTTATCCTTAAACTGAGGGCATTGTACCGAATGGTCCCTTTGAGGTCCCTTCCAGATATGACCCCATGATCCCTATTTTACAGACAAGAAAACAGACAAACAACTCAAGTGATTTACCCATGATCACATGCTTAGCAAATGGGAGAGCTGGGTCATAGGGTCATGGATCTGGAGCAGGAAGGGACCTTTAAGGTCACAGAGTCCAACCTCCTCATGTTATGGATGAGGACATTAAAAATCAGAGATGGTGAATTGAGATCTCACAGGATTTAAGTAGCAGAGCCATGATTTGTACCCAAGTCCTCTGACTCCCAAACCTACTGTCTTCCCTACCACACTGGTTCTAGGATTCTCACTGCCATCCTAACCCCTGTTGTAGGAGGCAAAAATCATTCAGAAGGGACAGAGCCAAGATGGTGGAGTAGAAAGACACACATACACTAGCTCTTCCTCCACAGCCCATAAAATACCCATAAAGGAAGACTCTCAACAAATTCTAGAGCAGCAGAAGTCACAGAACTACAGAGTGGAGTAGATTTCCAGCCCAGGGTGACCTGAAAGGCCAACAGGAAAGGTCTGTCACACCAAAAGTAGAGCAGAGCCCAGGCCAGCCTTGGCCTTGCACACTGCACCAGGAGGAGGACCCAAGCAGGCCATGGGGGTGGAATCCCTAGCAGCAGTAGCAGTGGTTTGCTACCCACAGGTGCCAAAGTTCAGTGAGAGGGTTTTTTCAGCTGGCTGAGAAGGGAGCAGGGTCTTCCCATAGCTCTGGCTTCAGGCAGCAGCACAGCACAGGCTGCATGGGGCAGCAACAGTTCCCACAGCAGCCTCCACAACACCTTTCATCCATTGTTAGATCATAAAACACCTGGGGACACTGAGCAGCTGATCATTACCTCAGCCCTGTGTGGTGGCCCTGCCCCCACCTAAAGCCCCTGGGGGAATCGAGCAGCTTATCTGAATCTCAGCCCTCAGTGATGACTTGGTGGAACTGGAGGCCAGGTGGTTATGGAGAGGAAAATACTACTCACAGACTCTGGGTACAAAAATTTCTTGTTGCTCCCAGACCAGTGTACACACTTCACTGTGCTACCTTGGAGGAACTGGTATCTTATAGATCCCCAGAGCATACCCTCCTCTTGACAAAGGACCCAACACTCCAGTAACTGGTTGGGAAAATGCCCAAAAAAGGGAAAAAATAAGACTATAGAAGGTTAATTTCTTGGTGAACAGATATTTTCTCACATACTTTCAGATGAGGAAGAACAAAGCTTACCATCAGAGAAAGACATAAAAGTCAGGCTTCTGTATCCCAAACTTCCAAAATAAATATTCAATGGTCTCAGGACATGGAAGAGCCCAAAAAGGATTTTGAAAACCAAGTAAGACAAGTGAAGGAAAAATTGGGAAGAGAAATGAGAGAGATGCAAGAAAATCATGAAAAGAGAGTCAACAGCTTGCTAAAGGATACCTAAAAAAATACTGAAGAAAATAACACTTTTAAAAATAGGCTAACTCAATTGGCAAAAGAGGTTCAAAAAGCCAGTGAGGAGAAGAATGCTCTAAAAAGCAGAATTAGCCAAATGGAAAAAGAGGTCCAAAAGTTTACTGAAGAAAATAGTTCTTTAAAAATTAGAATGGAACAGATGGAGGCTAATGACTTTATGAAAAAACAAGAAATTATAAAACAAAAAATGGAAGATAATGTGAAATATCTCACTGGAAAAACAACTGACCTGGAAAATAGATCCAGGAGAGACAATTTAAAAATTATGGGACTACCTGAAAGCCATGACCAAAAAAAGAGCCTAGGCATCATCTTTCAAGAAATTATCAAGGAAAACTGCCCTGATGTTCTAGAACCAGGGGGCAAAATAAATATTGAAAGAATCCACAGATCACCTCCTGAAAGAGATCCAAAAGAGAAAATCCTGGGAACATTGTAGCCAAATTCCAGAGTTCTCAGGTCAAGGAGAAAATATTGCAAGCAGCTGGAAAGAAACAATTTGAGTATTGTGGAAATACAATCAGGATAACACAAGATCTAGCATCTTCTACATTAAGGGATTAAAGGGTGTGGAATATGATATTCCAGAAGTCAAAGGAGCTAGAACTAAAACCAAGAATCATCTACCCAGCAAAACTGAGGACAAATACTTTAGGGGAAAAATGGTCTTTTAATGAAATAGAGGATTTTCAAACATTCTTGATGAAAAGACCAGAGCTGAAAAGAAAATTTGACTTTCAAACACAAGAACCAAGAGAAGCATGAAAAGGTAAACAGGAAAGAGAAATCATATGAGACTTACTAAAGTTGAACTGTTTACATTCCTACATGGAAAGACAATATTTGTAACTCTTGAAACTTTTTTCAGTATCTGAATGGCTGGTGGGATTATACACACACACACACACAGAGAGAGAGCGAGAGAGAGAGAGAGACAGAGAGACAGACAGACAGAGACAGAGAGAGACAGAGACATAGACAGAGAGGGAGACAGAGACAGAGAGTACAGGGTGAGTCGAATAGGAAGGGATCATATCTAAAAAAATGAAATTAAGGGGTGAGAGAGGAATATATTGGGAGGAGAAAGGAAGAAATGGAATGGGGCAAATTATCTCTCATAAAAGAGGGAAGAAAATACTTTTCAATGAAAGGGAAAAAGGGGGAGGTGAGAGGGAAAATGTGATGCTTACTCTCATCACATTTGACTCATGGAAGGAATCAAATACACACTCATTTTGGTATGAAAACCTATCTTACAATACAGAAAAGTGGGGGAGAAGGGGATAAGCAGAGTAGGGGGGATGATGGAAAGGAAGGCAATGGGAGGAGGGAGCAATTAGAAATCAACACTCTTGTGCAGAGACAAAGTCAAAAGAATGAATAGAAGAAATGGGGGGCAGGATAGGATGGAGAGAAATATAGTTAGTCTTACATAACGGAACCATTATGGAAGTCATTTGGAAAACTACACATATATAGCTTATATTGAATTGCTTGCCTTCCCAGTGGGGATGGGTGGGGAGGTAGGAAGGAGAAGTTGGAATTCAACGTTTTAGGAACAACTGTTGAGTATTGTTCTTACATACAGCTGGGAAACAAGAAATACAGGTAATGGGGTATAGAAATTTATCTTGCCCTAGAAGACGAAACAGAAGATGGGGATAAGGGAAGGGAAGGAAGTTAGAAGGGAGGTCAAATTGGTGGTAGGAATAATTGGAATGCTTGGCATTTTGGGGTAAGGGAGGGGAAAGATGGGGAGAAAATTTGGAAGTCAAAATTTTGTGGAAATGAATGTTGAAAACTTAAAATAAATAAATTAAAAAACGTGTTTCAGTTGTCAGTAGCAAATATATATATATATATATATATATATAAATATATCATTCAGAATTCAACCCAATTTATCTTCTCAGTTAATAAAAGTGTGTTAGTTCAGCCAAATATCTATAAAAACGGTGAATTTTATATCATGTAGGATGTAAACAAGTTTTCATTTGGGCAACCTGCAAGAAATCTTCTTGGTGAGTTCATATGTATGTGTGTGCACATGTGTATGCATGTGCACGTGTGTGAGCATGTATGTATATGTGTCTCCTAATTTCCCCCTATAAAAAAGAGCACTTTAGATGGCATTTGAATGCCCCACTTTGTCTGAAAGCCTCAGAATGACCATTCTTGTGCCAATAAAATTCCTTTATACATTGAGTCATATATTAGTAAATGTCAATTTTTAGTGGGATTTTTAAAAAGAGAGAAATCTTTCAAAGAAAATCTCAACACAGATAAATTTCCAAGGATGAACCTTCTGAGTAGGAGCTTCTTTAATTAAATAGACATGCTTTTAGATAGTGGTGATACATTTGATTCTATGCATTGAGGTTAATTTAATTATTGAACCAAAGCATAAAATGTGTGCTTGCCAAATATTGCGATGATACAAAGATGAGTAAAGGTTTCCTACTACCTGCAATGACAGTCAGGATTGAAAGAGACCTTGATAGATTAGAACACTGAGTTAAACCTAATATGAAACTGAATAACCAAAGTGTCATCTTACACTTAGGATCAGAAAATTGATTTCACAGTCAATCAATAAACATTTATTAAGTACCTACTATATGCTAGGGACCAGGCTAGACCCTTAGAGGTAGAAAGATTTGAAAGTGAACTAAACCTTCTCCTCAGGATGCTTACATTGTAATGGGGAAACAAAGTGTACAAATTATGTCTATTTATACTATATATACCAGAAATCCAAATTAGTTTGGAGAGGGGAGCACTCCTAGGGAATTGAGGAAAGGCTTCATATAGAAAGTATTGCTTGAATTGAGCCTTGAAGAAAACTGTGAATTCTAAGAGATAGCGCTAAGGAAGGAGTGTTTGAAGGACGGAATCATTTCCTTCATGACAAGGGCAATCACTGTGCTGGGATTGTAGAGCAAATAGAGGAAAACAATGTGTAAAGAAGAACATAAAGCTAGAGAGATATTAGGTTGGGAAGAGCTCTAAATGCCCAACAGAGGATTATAAGATGGGAGTGACAAAATTAGAAAGTCATTTGTCTGAAGAAGATCTTGGGGTTTTAGTGGACTATAAGCACCAATAAACAGTGTGATAGTCCCCACAAGCTAATGTGGCCTTGGGTTGCTTTTGGAGAGGTATCAGTGCCTGGGATAAGATGATTACAGTGCCACGGTATTCTGCCCTGGTCAGACCACTTCTGGAGTATTTTTCTTCAATTCTGGGTACCATATTTTAGGCAGAACACTGATAAACTGGAGAACCTCCAGATTTCTAAATCTATGAGTCTAGGATTCTATGAGGTCTTTTACAACCAACAATAATCCCATGAACTCCCATAGCCTCATTTGGCACATACCAACTCTCCCTCCCATGATCATCCCTGTTTAGAATGACTGGAGTTACAAAGAAAGGCACAGAAAGGGTTTATTATCACTGAAGTTTCTGTCTGTTATTACCAAAGAAAAATGTATTGAACTTAATATGTTAGGTTTGGGAAATCTATTTTCATTTGCTGCAACCAATGGTCTGTCATAAGCCTGAGTGCACTGTGCTCCCACATCCCTCCTCCTCCACTCAGCCTCCACCATGGGGCCTCCCTTATGTCTTTCATGTTTATAGACTAAAGAACCAATCCCTGGGATCCAAATATCATCTCTTCATCTCTGAACCAGAAAATGAAATAAATGGAGAAAACTGGGAAGGTTCAGGGCAACAGCATCTAACAGGTATCAAAACAATGGAATTTTAAATGATAGCAGAAAGGAGCACCCACCTGTCTTTCTCCAGTGTAACCATGTGGTCTCATGAGATGTGTTACTAGTACAAGAGTGAATCCCTATAAGAGCCACAACTTGTCATTACTCTGCAGTAACAAATTACCTTCAACTTAGTGGGACCATCCAGAATGAGAGGAACACAGCTCATGTAAGCAACTGCTAAAACAGAACCAAGGACAGCACCTTAAGTGCCATAAGACAGAAGGTCCCAGGAGGATGGGGAAATGTCAAAGATGGACTGAGTGGGAGAGAGGAAGGGGAGGCAGATTAGAGAGACTAAGAGTTCTAGAGTTGGGGAATGGTGACTTTACAAGTCTATTTAAAAGGCAGCTAGGTGGCATAGTGAATATACCGGACTTTCAGTCAAGAAGGCTTGAGTTAAAATCCTGCTTCACTTATTAACTATGTGACCCTGGGAAAGGTCTTAACCTCTGTCTGTATCAGTTGTTTCCTCTTCCAGAATAGATGTTATTAGGTTGTTGGGGAGATCAGATGCAATTTTAGACTACATACAAGGTGCCTTCAAAGTCAGTGCAGATTTAAGTTTCAGCATAAGTAAGTGAAAATTTTTATTAAATTTATTTTATTTTTATTAAAGCTTAAATCTACCCTAAGACTTTTGGGACATTGTGTGTATATGCATGCATGCATGCATGTATGTGTGTGTGTGTGTGTGTGTGTGTGTGGTATGAAAGAAGTTTAGAAAGGTAGCCTGAAATTGGATTTTCCAGTTCTTTAAAAGCCAAACTGGGTTTTATCCTAAAAACAACAGGGAGTCACTGTGGATTCTTGAGCACTGCAGTAACACTGTAAGACCAATTCTTCAGGAAGGTTATGATGGCAGTTGTATGGAGGATGGATTGTTGAGGGGAGAGACTAATTAAGACAGTGTGGCTATTGCCCAAACAAGCGGTAACAAAGGGTTGAGTTACGGTTATAGCCATGCAAATGAAAATAGTATGGGAGCAAGAGATATTGTGAAGGTAGAGTCTGCCAGACACAGAAACTGATTGGAAAGAGGATTGTAGAAGAGGGAAGAGTCAAGACTGCCCTAGAGGTGGCAAATTTCAACAAATAGGAATGTGCTAGTATCCTCAATGGAAAGAGGGAGGGATCAGGGCTTTGTGGGGAAGGGGAAGGAAATATAATGAATTCTATTTTGGACACATTGAGCATGAGATGCTGAGAAGAAATCCAGATGGAATTTTCCTTTACATAGTTGGGAATATGGAAATGGAGCTCAGGAGAGAGACTAGATATAGGTGCCCAGAGATGGCCATTGTACCCATGAGAACTGGCAGCATCTCTACAGGAGAGCAGAGAGAAAGAAGAGGGCCCCAAATAGGCCACCTTTTCCTGGTAAGGTTGAGGGCGTCACCATCCTCCCAGCTACCCAGGCCTGACTCTCACTCTCTTACCCCTCCACCTCTGCCCCAGCTCCATACTCCATCAGTTGCCAAGGTCTATTGATTTACCCTTCATAACATCGCTCACATTTACCCCCTTCTCTTCTCTGACATGGCCCCCCTGTTGTAGGCTCTTGTCGCCTTTCACCTATACTGTTGTAAGAGCTGTTGGGGAATCCACCTTTTCAAACCTCTCCCGTCACCCGTCCATCCTTCACTCAGCTACCAAATTAACCTTCCTAAAGTGCAGGTCTGGCTACATCACTCTCTTGATCCATAAACACCAGGGGCTCCTATTATCCCTGGGATCAAGTATAAAATCTTCTGTTTGTCTTTTAAAGTCCTTCATAACCTGACCCCCTCCTACCTTTCTAGTCTCTTTCCATTTTACTTCCCTCCACATCCTCTTCACCCAATGACATTGACCTTCCTATTCATGATATTCCACCTGCCTACTCCTGCCATTTTCACTGGCTGTCCCTCCACACCTACGACTCTCTCTGTCTTCATCTAGCCCTGGATTCCCTGCCTCCCCCAAGCCTCAGCTGGAGTACAATCTCCTGCAGGAAGCCTTACCCAGTCCCCTGTCCTCTTACATCTTAGTGCTTCTCTCATTTGGGATTATCATTAATTCTTCCTCCCTATAGTTTGTCTGTAGAGAGTTGTTTGCACGTTCTGCCCCTTACTAAATTGTTGGCCCTTTGTGAGCAGGGATTTGTTTGTTTTTCCTTTCTTTGTATCCTTAGCACTTAATACAGTGCCTGGAAACATTGTAGGTGCTTAAAAAATGCCTGTGGACTTACTGGAAATGCAAAAAGGAATATGTCTGCTCAATGTCAGAAAAACATTTCCTAAAAATGAGAAAAAAATGGAATGGGCTACACTGGTGGGAGGTACGGGATCCTCATTGGAGAACTTTCGGCAGGGACTACAAACCTTTTTATCGAGGCTTTGAGAAAAGGGATTATTGTTAAGATCTGACTTGGATTTGGTGGTATCCCTTTTCCTTTCTAGATGTGACATTCTGTGATTCTCTGAAGAAATACAACTGTAGCCATCTGCAGCACCAGCATAGTGAGGGGTGGAGGGAAGCTGATGTGCTACTTCATGACTCTGGCCAAGGTCTTCCCACCTGGCTTAGAACAAGGCCACCACAGTCCAAGTCCTCACAAGGATCGTGTCTCCACTGAGAGAACACTGTCGGCAAGAATCCTGTAAAGGGCCTTCCCCAGCACCAAGAACCTCCAGGAAGAAAGAGCTAAAACCATTAGGAAAAAGGATGCCTGATGGAGTCTCTACCCAGAGGGCTGGCAGGCCCACCAGTTCACAGAACATCTGCTGCCACCCACAGGCATCTGGGTTCTGATTTCTCTGTACAACAAAACTATTTTTGAAATGTTCATCTTTAAAGAATTATGTTTTTACTTTAGATTTAGACATGGTCAAGATGCTACATCTCCTACTCTCTACCTATGGGAAAATGGAAAATTGTGCAGGCATGAGAATTGGATTTTCATGGTTCATGCTGTTGGGCCCAGGTCACAGAGTCCTAAGAAGACATAGGCAAAAAAGGAAAGCAGCTCGATACTATGGAGAGAGTACTAGATTTGAGCTCAGAGGACTTGACTTGGCTTTGAATTCTGGCATGCCATTTAGTCTCTGAATGACTTCAGGCAAGTTATTCATCACCTCTAGGTCAGAGGGGCCTCTTCTGTTGAATGAAGGAGCTGGAATAGATGCCCTTTGAGCTTCCATCCAGACCTAAAATTGCTGAAGAATCACAGTCTTAGAATCAGAAGGGATCTCCGTGGCCATCTAATCCAACCCCTACTTAGACAAGAATCCTGCCTCCCCTCCCCCGCAACAAATGATCTTCAGTTTTTGCTTACATAGGAGGGAGGTCTCATTCACAACCGAAGCAGCTCACTTCCCTTGGGTAACTCTTTAAGTAGTAGGGAAAATCTTCCTGACATCAGGTGTAAATTTACCTCCCTGCCCCGGCCACCATTGCTTATAATTCTGCGCTTGGTGACCAAACAGAACACATAAGATCCCTCTTCGGAGTGTCAGCTCCTCTAGTCTTTGATAAGGGCAATCATCCTCTTGCCCACTTCCACTCATCTTTTCTTCTGCTTGGAATCACCCCTAGTTCCTTTAGCCTATCCTCATATAAGCTGAACTGAGGTCGCTTTCCCATCTTGGCTACCCCTCCTCTGGACACATGCCAGCCTTCCTCAAATGTGGCCTCACAATTGAACCCAGAACTCCAGTTAGATTCTGACCAGGGTAGAGTGCGATGGAAGGATGATCTGCTTGGGCTTTATCACAGCTGACATGTAAGGAGCTGGTACTCCACTAAAACCCAAAGAACTTTTCCTGCAACCTTGAAGAAAAGATGTTTTTTTAAAATGTAAGCATAGGACTTTGTATTTAGTGATACTCAATTATATGACCAGCAAGGTACCAGTCACCTAATATTAGCTCTCCCTCCAAGTTTTGTATTCTCTTCTACCTATGGCTGTGTCCAAGTCACTGGCCAAAATATTCAATGCCACGGAACCAAACACAAATCTCTGGGATTCTCTACTAGAGTCCACTTGCTAAGTTGTCAAGAGATCATTGGTGATTACCCATTAGGTCTGCAGATTTGATCAGCCCTAAGTCCATCTAATTGTATTGTCATACCCACATGACTGCATTTCCCCCTCCAGAAGACTATAAGTATTTTTACCCAGTGCTTTGCTAAAAATCCAGATAACCTATTTTCATAGCATTTCTTGGAACACTGAGCTTGTTAACCCTGACATAAAAGGACATGAGGTTAGTCTGAGATCCTAGGATCCTGTAACTGTGTAATGCATTTGGTAAAAGGAAGAAGAACTGCCATGAGAAAGAAGAGAATGCCTGACCTTTCATTTACTAGGCCAGGAAAACCCTGGGGAATCACATGTATTAAGGGGGAAGCATGTGGATCTCTCCAGAGCTCTCAATAATGGGTCTGACTGTTTATCCACTCTCACCAGCTACCAATTAATCACTTCCTTTCTAAAGGAGGGGAAAAAAAGGTAAGTTTCTAACTTTTAAGATGGCATCAAAATCTATTAAAAGAAAAAAAGGAATGAAAAAATTTCCTGAGAACTCAAAGGTGAGGAAAGAAATTTCAAAACCTGGCTCACTATTCCTTTCAGCAGCAGAAATTAATGAACAAACTGTTAGGAAGGAAAGGAGGGTGCTTTGAACTGTTGGTGTTATTTATTGGTAGGCCAGTTAACAACCTTCCACTCCTCCACATTATCACCTCCCACTCACAATTTCATTGCCTCCCCCTCTCCACTTCACACACAGTCTCTCAAAACTGCTCAGGTTTTCTGGTCAATATGGGATCTAAGATATTGTAGGCTGTTTGTCTGATGTTTGTTTGTCCAGATGCTCACACATGCTTTTTCTTGTAGAAGAGCTTAAATCAGGAAAATAATCAACTGTTTTTTTTATTTGAACCAAATACAATTGTTTTAATTGGTACTCAAAGTGAGAAAGCCACATCCAAAATTCTTCATATCCCTCAGTTTCTCCTTGTCAATAAGGAACATTAAATGATTAGCACAAAACATAAAACAAAAGACATGGGGTTTCAGGGTGATGTGAATACATGCTAAGAAAAAAAAATTCCCCAAGAGGCAATTTCAGAGACTCAATAGAGAAATGGTTTTAAGGCATCCTCTAAGCTGAAAATTTCCTAAAATTATTTTTTTTGGGGTGAAAAAATTGGTAGCCTAAAACTCTATAAAATTTCTCCCTTGCTAAATAATTATTTCTTGTTATCCATTTGTCTTTTTCAGATGAATGGTTGTCAGAAAGAAAATACAAAAATAGGCTGACTTTTCCCCAATAGTAATTAAATTGAAAACAAAACCACCTTATTCTTGCTTCAGTACCTTCTCTAGAAAATGGCAAACTGAAAAGCTAAGAATGGGAGAGATGATAAATCAATTGACATTGTAAAAATACTCACTTGAAGAAAGTTTCAAAAAGTTGATAGGCATTATAAAGCAAAGTCTTATAATTGAATTTGTATTGAAAATGGACTCATCATGATCCTTTCATCTATATGTGGAGTGAATGATACACAGGAAACCAGTTTGAAAGATGCTGTAAGAACATTATTGGACACCTTCACTTCATCCTCAGTGTCCAGGGAGGGGGCTTTGTTTTGAACTCTATGATAGCACATTTTTTATTTTGCCCAAAGACTTAAACTACAGATCAAAGAATTTCCAATATTGGCGCATTAACAAAGCCAAAGAGTTGTACTTATTTCCTAAATGTCCCCCAAACATTTACTTTAAAGCATACAACTTCTGATTTCAATCTTTTAAAAAATTTTAATCACTTTTTTCTAGGCAACAAAAGTATATTACTGAATAAAGTGACAATCTACCCTTGTGCCTAGGATAAATGTGCAGTTTTTATGCCTCCTAATCACACAAATCAATATAAGATTTTTGTACTTGTGCATGACCTTCTTGAAATTATCCCTCCATTTTGGCAGAATCAGAATGAGTGTGGGCTATTTGATAAAAAACACTAAGTGTGTGAAATAAGAGCCCTCATCACTTCTGCCAGACTCCTCTTGACAGATTGATGATAGAAGAATCACATCCCTGGGAGAGTAAATGCAAACTGACAAGAGATGAGCCTTTAGATGTTGAATATAATCTCGAATTGCGCTTGGAGTGTCTTATTATCTTGTCTTTTGATGTCTGAAGGGGTGGCTCATTGTTAGAAAAAGGAAAGCCCTCACACATCTTTGCCATCTTTAAAAATTGTTTGGCCTTTAACAACTGCTTTTCCAACTAATGTCCATTTCTTCTGACAATAAATATGGCAGGTCGTCAGAAAGTGACAAACAATTTACTTTTCTTGCCACACTTTTATGGGTTTTGAGAGCTCATGTGGAAGGAAGCAGCTCTTTAAAAGCTCTTGGAAATTAGCAGCATTACAAATGTTAAGACGAGGCTCTGTGTGCAGATACTGTTAGGGGCTACTCATTACACTGATTTCCTGCTGATTCTGGCTTGATGTTTTGCCTGCTGGTGCTAGATTCCTGAGGCTGTTCAAGTTCTTTCTTTATCATTGACTATTTTTAGTCAACGAAAAGCAAATAGCAAACAAGCAGGCTTTTTAGCCTTCCTAAGAACAAGGAGGTCCAGCATACAGTGTAATGTAGACTATTGCCTATCATGATGCAAAAAAAAAAAAAAAAAAAAAAAAAAAAAAAAAATCATCTTTATTAGCAACTGATCAATATCAGCACCAGGGATGGTCTATTTCACTTTTTATCCAGACCCTTGTCAGTTTCCCCTTCCCAGTCACTACTTCCATAAGCTCTTGCCCTGCATCCCCAACCACTTGATTGGAAAAAGGAAAAAAAAAAACCTTCCAAGTTTAATGACGCTCCCAGATCAATAGGATTCCTTAGCAATTAGATCACAGTCACTCACTAGTTTTTCTGTCACCAAGTCAGGGTTTTGCGAAAGCATTCAAGTCCTTTTCTAGAATCTCCGTCACTCGGCAAAATCCATAAGAATTCTCCAAACAATCGTAAACTGTTAGAGAGTTCAGGTTATTGTATCATTACAAAAACATATTGATACACTATGGATGACAAGACATGGAGCTGCTGTTAGCTCAGTGCAATCACTGGAATGTTATCAGCCATATCAGACTGCATTGGAGATCCCTACCCCTACCACCCTAACAGGCAAATGTAGTCTGTTTTTTAAAAAAGCAAGCTAACCTTGTGTAGGTATGCATCTGTTTACTGATAAATTTCTAAGGATATGAAGGGGATTTCACGAAGGAAAAGACCTCAGCTTATAATGGAGAATGACTCACTCCTGCCTACTTTTAAAGTAAAATCTTTAAGTAGTCATTTTGAGATTTTATTAACAATATTAATAACTTACATTTATATAGTAGTTTATGTGTGCATAGTGCTTTCAAGACATTTCTCTATTTGAGTCTCAAGCTCTCTGAGGTAGCCCATTTTACAGATGAGGAAATTGAGACTTATAAAAGTTAAATGACTTGTCCATTTTACAAAGCTAGTGTCAGAAATAGAATTTGAATCCAGACCTTCTGGCCCCAGTGCTCCATCCAACTGAATCATCTACCTTCATCTGAGTCAACACACTAAAAATATTTAAAGATAGTATTTTTATATGATAATCACTAGCATTTATATGGTTCTTTAAGGTTTATGAAGTGCTTTACACATTTCTCATTTGATCCTCACCACAACCCTGAGAGGTGGGTGTCATTATTATCCCCGTTTTACAAATGAGGAAACCAAGGTTAAGTGACCTGCCCGGTAAGTTACTTAGTAAGTTTCTGAAGCAGGATTTGAATCCAGGTCTTCCCCCTCTATATCTAGTATACTTTCCACCCAGATGTCCACATTAAGTCAGACTGTAAAGCAATACTTTTGCACATATTAAATCTCTACTGCCCACTCTGCCTGGTTGGGATCCCTTTTCCCTCCAAAAGAAGTCTGTGGAAACACTGCCAGAATGGCATTGGCGGCTTGAATGTCAATAAATAACTTTGCATTTGGTATGAAGGTGAAGAAGTCTCTCATAAAGGTGATGATGGTGAATATCACCAGCCCCAGCCTTTCTCCTTGGCCTATTTCCTTCCATCCCTTTTCTATTGCTTGGTATCCTGCCTAATGAAGAACAAGGCCAGGGTAACAGATAAAACTCCAAGCCTTGACCTGTTTCTCCAGATCTAGAGGAAAGTTCTTGGTTTGATCATCTGCCTCTTTTATTTGTGGGAAGGACTAGATTTCAGGGCACTCATTCTCTACCAATTCTAAATGAATTAAATAGTTTGACATTTCACATCAGAGACATCCCTTCCTTCACTTTTGATCCAACTAAGGTGCCCCCAAAAGGAGATTTTGAATTAAAAAAGAATATGTCAAATTACCAAAATTACCATTTTGGACATCTCAATATTGGTGACTTCCAGTCTTCCCAAGTACAGGTGTCCATCTTAAGAAAATTCACAACAGTTTTGTGAGTTGCTATGGATGAAAATAACTTAGCACCCCCCCCCATTGCCTTCTAGTAATGAGTCTCTCTGAACTGGGATTGGTCCCCTGGCAAGTGGCACACACAGTCTAGTGCCAGGCCTGACTAAGGAGCTTTGATAGCTTGGTAGGACCTCTAGGAATGTGCACACCACAGATCCACAGATGACTGGAATCCTGGGTCACTTCTAGCCCAAGGGAAAGCATCAAAGGAGAACTTCAGTGGAGTAATCTGCATAGATACCCAAGTACAAATCAGCATATCTATGTCTTATAAGAATAGAGCTTAACATAGGAGTGGAGGGGAGTGTGTGTGTGTGTGTGTGTGTTTGTGTGTGTGTGTGTGTGGTGTGTGTGTGTTTGTGTGTGTATGTGGTATGTGTGTGTGTGTGTATGTAAAGGAGACAACCATGATTTCATCAGTGGGGAAACTCCCTGTGTGGAAAATCCTTCCACTGATGCAACAACTTTTCTTTATAACTTGTAGTCTTTGAGAGTTGCCTGAGGCTTCAAGAGATTGAGTGACTTGTTGAGAGATGAACAATCAGTGGGATTCAGAGGCAAGGCTTGACTCTAACTTTATCCAGTCCCCTATGACTACTCGGTTTAATGTTAAACCTTTCGAAGATGCTGTCCCTTTCAATGCTGTCTAACCTTGCCCCCACAGAGTGTCTGGAGACATAGCTCATGAATGATTAAATGAAATTTCTCTATGCCAAGCACTGGATGAATGGCATTTTAACAGGACTTATATATTGTATAATTGTACATCTGTATGTAATGAAAACACCCCAAACAAAGCCCCCTGAAATGTTTAGATACTCCCAAAGCTTGCCAGACTTTAAATTCCTTTCAAGAAACATTTCCAATGTTCTAGAGCTCCTGAACATCTTTACTCAGTGTAACAATATGTCTGCAGAGTGTCCATGCTGTTTTCTTCACAATGCAGTAGAAGAGAGAGATGGAGACTTACTTCCTTCTAAGGATGCTGAAAGCAAAGCTCTCATTACTCTTCATCCCTTGGTTGGATATTAATTTAAATAAGCTTAACCAAAAGCCGTTTGATATCCAAGTAATTGAGAATTGCATTTAAATGAGATGTAGGAATGGCACAAACTGGAAACAGCTTATAATTGTAAGTTAGCCTTAATCAATTTTATGTTGAATATACAGGGGATATTTGCTCACCTTGCATGATTGTCAATATAACAGAAGTCAGAGTAACATACGCTCTAAGTCCAACCCACACATACATTTAGAAGGGTTCCTTCATTCATGTGCACTCCATACACACTGGGCAGGGGGAAAAAAACACAAGTAGAGTCAATTGTTATCTAAACCCGGAGTATAAAGCTTGGCTAACTTGGTCTTTCTCAGCTTTCTGTAGCCCTCCACCAACACTGGCACTTTTCCTCCTTAATTAAGCAGATGAAACTCAAGAGACACCCGCCCCCCCCACCCCAAAGTTCAGGAGTGCAACAGTTTGCCAAATAGGAGCAGTCTCAGAGAGGAAGATGAAACAGCTTCAACCAGAAGATCACACAGCCTGTCTCAAGGCAAACATCGAGCTGAATTGCTAAAGAATCCTTTTCATGTTTGCTGTTAGGAAGGGATGCACGGAAAGTAGTTTTAAGAAGACTTTTGGTTCTCTCCTGAATGCTATGGTTAATCGGCACATTCAACCTCATGTCTGGAAAGAGGAACATTTTGCCAGAGCAAACTCAGGATGCATGTCCCTAACAGTGAGCTGCAGAATTTTCCAGACTGTTATGCCCATGAAGTTCACAGACACCAATATTACTCAGTTTCTCAAAGTACAGGCACTTAGGTCTCTGTTCATATTTTTAAGGAGTGTTGCTGGTGATACAACCAAAAAGGTTGTTTACTAAAGCTTTCATCAACCAGATCAGGCTCAGGGGCCTTTAAAAAAATTAGATAAGGTCACATTTTTTTAGAAACACCATAAAGGTATTCTGAAATGCACATTGACATTGCTATATTTATTCATGTTTTTATGAATCTGGAAATAAAAATGACATCTCTTTTGCCACATCTCTGAACAAAAGAGGCAGCCAGATTAAAAGAAATATTAGAGTCTCTCTATCTTAAATAGGTGGGATTTTATTTCCTCCAAATACTTACAAAGCAAACTCAATCTCAATTTCTCTGAGGACAAGCTTCCTTGAGCCAGCCAAGCTCCAACACTATTCTTTTCTGAGTGACCTCTGCTTTCACACTAAAAGGGGCTTAGTCCTGTTTCTGATAGCAGCAAAACAGTATCACATCGAAGAGCAAGAGATGTCACCATCCAAGTCTGCCCTGGCTTCATACTGTTATGGGTTCTGACTTCTCTCCAACAAGTGAAATTCCAGGCAGAAATTTACATTAAAAGAAAGAAACACAGTTCGATTCCTTTAAGGGCAGGAGGAGGGGAGGGGAGACACAGGGGCACTGATGAAAGCCCAAAGGGATTTCTTCTAAAGGAGCTGAATTTGAATGTTTCAATAATATTCTATGCTAAAATCAGACACACAAAAAGAACAGAATTAGAAGCTTTAGAAATAAGTGAGCATTACCATGTGCAATTGATATATATTGTATGTTTGATGATTACATTCACATTATATATCTCTGTATTTATATCCATCAATCTATCCATACACATACACACCTACCCACACACCAAAGAAATCATAAATCCAACCCCTCTAAGAATATATATATATAGGTATGTGTGTATATTTAATGCATATGTGCATTATATATGTATATGTTTGTTGTAAATTGTTTTTCTCCTTAGAAGGGAAAGCAGAGATTTGGAGGGGAATTCTTTTTTTTTTTTTAAAAAAACCCAAAGCATGAGCATAAAGATGAAAATATTTAAATGGCATCAATAAAAAAGAAATCAAAACTGAGCATGCCAAGAGAGAGAAGACCCAGGTGGACGACCAAACAAGAAAAATCCAGAGCTCCACAGGATATTAAAGAGAAAACCAACCCACTAGAGAATGGCAACTGTTACTATGAGCTTCTCCAGCTACCTCTGCCTTTGGATATTTTTAAAAAATTTATTAACCTGACAGCGGGAAACTTTCTCCAGATTGCCCCCTGACAGGGTGCCAGTTTGGTATAAGCACTTTTCTATCTTTTTTCTTTAGCATAGGAAAATCAGGAGCCATGCTAAGTGATGCCAGGTGCCTGTTTGGGCACCTAGGACTTCTGCTCTTACACTCTCTGAGCCCAGATGCATTCTCATTGAGGGTCTGGGTAATCAGAAGCCAATAGAGCAAAATGCCACCGTGGGGCCTCTCCTTCCCCATTCCCATCCACTTCCTTTTTAATGTGTGAATGTCTGATGTATTATTAATCACTAAACATAAAGCAGCAAGATTCTCAACCAAAGAAAGCAGCAGCTCTCTTTCAAATTGTCTGTTTGCTGTCGGATAACAAGTAAATGCCCTTTGAAACTGCTAGCCACTTATGTCTTTTCTTTCATGGTGGAGGGCAGGCAGAGGGGAGAATTTGATTTGGTTAATTCCTGAGAAGAATAATGTTTACCAGGTCACTGCCAATTAAATTTCTTTCAGGATTTAGACTCTGGAAATGTTGTTTAAAGCTCTTCACCACACATACACACACACACACACACACACACACACACACACGCACGCACGCACTGCACTATTTTGCTTACCATGAATTATTCTGTAGTTTGGATAGTGGGAAAGCTTCATATTTAGAAAGCCAACTCTGAGGAAAAATAACATATGAGGCTTTGCTCAACCAAAATGGGATCAGTTCTAGAAAGTGTTCACATGGTAATCATCTTCGAATTATCCTAATGTGACCCGGGGTTGGGACATTCAAAGCAAACTAGAAGTCATGACGATGTCAATACATCACAAGAAACAAAATCCAAGACCACCTCATTAAGAATTTCATTCATTGATTATCAGGCTCTGCTTGGATATTAAGTACGCTTCACTGAAAAACACCGCATTCAAAGGCAAACAAAGATATAGGTAGAGAGACAGGCAGACAGAAAGACATCCAGGTAACCTTGTCCTCACCTTCAAACCTCTGACCTGAGGACATCAGGCCTCTCTGGAAGAAGGAGAAGAGAAAGGAAACAGGGATAAATTCACTCTTTTATGCCACATTCTGTGTGCTGTCCTCCGTCCAAGCACTGCTGGGAAATGGTGACAGCTCAGTGACAATACATGGCTCACAGTTCAGACATTGAAAGGTCCTTACAAGAAACTTAAAAGAGTGGGGTCCTTTCCTCACGTGAAAGTGGGCACATTTTTATAAAGATATAAATATATGTAAATGACAACTAATATTGTCAAAACACAGGCAGCATCTCCACTGCATAACAAACACTGTGTGTTCGATTAAAGAGCTATAACTAACATTGCTAAATGTACACCGTTTCCCTTGATCACCAGATATCAAAGCACATCCGAAGATACATTCTGACACCATCACAATTAGTTTTGGGATTGAACAGAATACTGGTTACCTCTAGTATTAAATAAATATACTTAAAATTGGCTGCATCATCACAGGAACAGATTCTCAAATTGCATCATTGGTAATATTTATTTTCCTCTGATAGGACAGAATTCCTGTATTCTCCAATGAAACTCTTTTTTTCCTGTTGAGAAATTTTTGCTCTGATGAAAATATGGCAACTCTTAATTTCCTCAAGCAAAATAAATGTTCCACTCTTATGCATTTCTCTGTCAGATCCTAAACCACTTTCCACCACCACTACCCAGTTCCTCCTGGGGTGAGGCCCTGTGTTCTAAGGTCTTGCCCTTAATACATTTTATGAGCAAATTATTAACAGCAAAGCGTGAGGTCCCTAAAAGAGACCCTTAAATATAGTGATGAAATCAGTGATACTGTAACAGGGGCTACAGTATGTCTAAGCACAAACTTCCCCACAATCCCCTACCAGTGACCTCCACTCTGACCTGCAAAGACCACTGTCTCAAGGGGTGAAAGACAATTTATTCTTTCATCCTTTTGTAGTTGAAAATGACTCTGCGGCAATAAATTCTATTCAAGCCAAACTGGATGGTAATTTTCAAATCAAATTCTTATAATAAATATTTTCTGCAAAAAGAGATACCGGAATGCATAAGGTAGAACTAACCACCCCTCCACCCCACTGCAGCCCCTTAGATGGAAGCTTTTCTAGCAAAGATTCCCCAGCCTAACTTTTAATCCTTTTCAGAGAGTTCACAGTCAAATGACATTGGATACCCACTCCTTCGAGCCTAGTTGCATGCATGCAATTTCTTTTATTCTGGAAAAAATACAGTATGATTAAAAACACAGGCATCAATTTTGCTTTCAAGTGCTCTGTTTCTCTGTTATGTTTTGTTGAAGCCTCAGTCCAAGGCATTGCCCATTTCAAGCATAGTCCAGTGCTACTCAAAAGCAAAATCCAAGCTGAGAGAGACACGTCATCACTGGGTGAAAAGCAATCATGAGACTGAACTTGAAACAAGTAAAATTTTCCCAGGAGCAGACATGCTAACAATTTATCCTGCGATGCTCAAATAGAAGAGAAGAAAAATTTAAGACATGTTTCCATGCGGCCTAACTTTTCAGGCTCAATAGAACACACTGGCTTGGCAAAAACCTGACTATGTATATTACTTTATCCAATCTATATCTTCAATCCTTTTAGGGACCATTCCTCTTATCAAGTAGTGAATGAAATCATTTTAAATTCTGATCACCCCCTTTAAGTAAATGTGAAGAAATGTTGAATGGGCACCCAAACTGCAGACAAAAGCATCACAATTGATGCATGTAGTAGAAATGTCACTATAGAAACATGTTCAGCCTCTTCAGACTAAAGGCCACTTGTGATCATGGTTCAGAGTGTGGACCTTGTTAAGGAGATAATAAACAGCTGCCCTATAGGAAATCCCTCATTTACTCCTCTATCTATAGCATAAGGAGCCAGGATGACCCTGGGACAGCCCTCCTCTAACATAGGAGCTGGGTTTCCACATCCAGGGTGGGGCTCCCTGTCATGCCATCAAGTCGACCCAAGAAGCAAGCTTTTTCTCTGGATTTACGCAAATAAATAACACTCTACTTAATGATTTCTAGGCCCAGGCTCCTTCACACGAGGCAGATTTATCTCTCATAAGTGTGCTATCATGCTGACGGGCGTGCAAGTTAGGCAAAGCATTACCCCTGACATAATTACTTCAGAGAACACAGGGGCCCTCTTTGGAACTTCCTGCCCACTCTGGCATCTGGCCGCTCACTTCTCCTTCTGCCCTTCTGAACTCTTCAAAGCACTGATGATTTCTGCTCAGTATGTTTCCCCCTAGATGTTCTGAGTGTCAGGGTATAATTTACAGAAAACCATAAAGGGTCTGATTGTTCCTGGGATTTCCTTTGTTCATCCACAGAGGGCATTCCGAGGAGGTTGGGCCCATACTGTAGGTGGCAGAGGGCTAGGGCACCAGCATCAGCTCTGGACCTCATCAGATGAGCCACCAATAAACCCCAGATGAGAGCCCACCCCTGGATCCAACTGATCAACACATGACAATGGCAAAGGCACGAAAAATGAGACCCTTTGTTTGCCTTGCTCCTGGTTTCTCATCTTACTCTTGGGCTCTTTGTAAATCTTGGCAGAAAAACTCCACAGAAGCTTCCTTTCTATCTGCTTTGTTTTTAGTGTGAGTGGCTCTCCTTTCTGTGCCCATGGGATGCCTTTCTGTCCTCTCCTCCCATTTTTGTTTCCTGATTTTTTAAAAATAAAAAAAAAAAACAGAGTTTTGAGGAGAATGTTGAATGCTCTCATTCATTCCCCAGAAAGTAAGTCTCCTTGGGAAAAAGCACAATAAAAGAATAGGGCCTAATGAAAAATGTTGAGAAAAATAATTTTTGTTTTCAGTTCAAGGAAGCTGTTTTGTAGGTGTCCAAATAGCTCAAGTCAAGAGAGAAAGACTTTGCCTGGTGGAGTTCATTCTTCAAGTCAAGGCTAAGTTCTTAGCCCAGGCAACACCTAGGCTTATAGTAAGTCAGCTGCTGTGTGAGTGGGATCCTTTCAATATTTTTCAACAATGTCTACAGGAAATTGAAGGACAAAGGTCTAGCTTGCATTTGGAAATCTGTAACTCCCTTCTCCCAGTCTTCTTTTGCTCATGTTTCCAGAAATGGTCCTTATTTTCTCATTCTGTATCCCATATAACTAAAAGCTGGCACCCATTGACAGTAAGTCTGAAATGCCATGTAGACACTGAGACAGATAAAATACCCTTTCTTAGGCTTAGAGAACACAATTGAGAGGCTCCCTCATCTATCCTCACTGGACGTAAAATGAAGGAATTCATAAAATAAGGGCCCAAAGGATGAATCATATAAGTAAGTCAGGAGATTCTAGGAAAAAAATGTTCTAACATTCAATGTATCACTCCCATATCATAAGCTTCCTAAACTTATTTTTCCTGGTCTAGCAAAAGAATATGCCTCTCATTATTACTATTACTGATAATTTGATTCATTTTTTTCTCTTGACTTGTACCCCACAAAACAAGTTGGTAACAATCATCCCTGTTTGAGAACTTACAGAAATGTAGAGGAGGTCTGCCTTCTCTCAGCAACATAAGCTACCCCTTCATCTGTGGGTTTACTTGAGAGAAAACTGGTCAGAAGCACAGGAGTAACTGTGTCAAAGGCAGTCACTGACAAGGATTCATGCTCACTTTCGGCACTGACTGTTTTCAGCTCAGTAATACATCATCTATAGTTAATGTGGAATTCACTGCATGAGGGTCAAAAAACTATTCAGTATTGATCTTTTCAGGCAGATTAAAACTACATAAGCTTTTAAAATACATTTTATAAGCACATCACTTGACCCATCTCTCCCTAACCTCCTCCTCTTCTCCAGTAAAATAAGGCAATGGGAAATCCAGGAAATTCAGGTGTTTATTATTTATAATACTTTCCATGAATTTTAGAATTCAATCCACATCACAATATCGTGTTGGAACAAAATAGACTAAAATGAGAATGTTGGGTTTGGTCCATATATATTGAAGTCAGAACGGCTGATTTCCATATAAGAAAGGTGACCACCAACATCCTAAAACTGTATTCTAGCCTGTTTGTCAAATAAGTACAATATCTGGGTTTGTGTTTTGTTTTAACATCATAGCCTATCTTTCAAATAAAGTTTCCCCATAAAATGTTCAGCATGATACCCTAGGTGCCCCAAATGATGAAAAAAGATCCATTTAAAAAACACTCTGGAAATGTTAATGACTGCCCAGTCTATTGTGGTATGTTCTATCCCAGGGGGAAAACCATCAACTTAGATATTAACCACAATGTTAAGACTTTTTAAAGGCTGTACTCCGGGCAATAGGGAGGCTTTCTGAAATCCCAGCCAGGAGATTCTCCTTACATGCAGGCAGGCTGACTTTGCCGGGCATTGTCTATTTTTTTCTTTTCAGAAAGTCATGTCTGAAAATAATTAAAAGAAAGTCTTTGAGGAGTAATTGTTCTGAAAACAAAATGCCACGTCTATGGCACGAAATGCTGCTAAGGCAGACATCCATCAACATCCATCAGTACTGGCCCCGTGCCTCCACAACTCTGCTCCCCTTTCTGATTAGAGATCACTGTTGCCTGGGCTGCCTTACAGGGTGTCATCTGTTTGAATGACAGATGTCTAGGCCGGCCAGACGAGCCACACTCTTCTTCCTGCTCTGCTTTGGTTCCTGAGATAGGGAAGTTTATGGATTTCTTAGGTCACTGAGATCAAAACTGTGACTACCACGGAAACTATCTCAGATGGAAACTATGTATCAGATTGAAATCATGTATCAATATGTAACAAGGGAAAAAGGCCACGGGGGATGCTGAAATCGACAACATCTAACCCCTCGGACAAAACCAAATCCTTCCGGTTGAAATTGACAAAACAATCTGCCTTTCCCCGGACCCCCTGGGGTATAGCTTTTGTTGATCTGGGCAGAGTGGTCTCTATGGGTATTTTTCTCTTCTCTCTTCTTTAGACTACTGAGGAGAACCACTTCCCCTTCCTCATAGCTGCCACACAGCCCACCAGGGAGTGGATATATTTATTCAAGCAATGCCAGATGCCTCTCGCCCCGAAGACTGAAGAGACCCAGATCCTAAGCATTGCCACTTTTCCTTTTCCATAATCATCCAGACCCTACTCCGGAACCCGGGGCAGACAGGTGGCGGGCAGCTTAGACACCGGCATGCCTTAACTTGCTGGTGGGCTCAAAGTTTGGAGAGCGGTCCAGCAGGCATCCGCGAGTCTCCTGGAGGCTGAGCCCCTGCGGCCCCGAACTCCTCTTTTTGCACTTGGGAGAAAAGGGGACAAACAACTCGACTGGGGGGAGGGGTAGGGATAGGGGAACACTACTGCTCTTCCGGACAACACGGTCGGGCTGAAATGAAATACGTCGCCACACTTACCGAAGAGCTTGCTGGGAGCGTCCTGGCTGTCATTGGATTCCCCGGGCGCAAGCAGGGGCTCATTGAGCTCGCTGTCTGGAGTCGCTGCCTGGTCCTCACCTCTCAACTCTGCATTCATTTCACTCCGCGCTGACAGCAGCAGCGAGGGCTTACTGACTTGTCCAGCTATCATTGGATCCTAGGACGGGGAACAGGAGTGAGGGGGGAAGAAAGTGGCAGCTTTAGCTGGCTGGCTGGCGTGCCTCTCTCTCTCTCTCTCTCTCTCTCTCTCTCTCTCTCTCTCTCTCTCTCTCTCTCTCTCTTATCTCGGGCTGCTGCCGTTATTGCTGGCTGCAGTCAAGTGAAGAGCTATTACGGATCCAATGAGTTTTCCATTACTTCCCCCCCCCCCCCCATTAAAGTGCAGCCAGCATGGGAGAGATGCAGGATGCTTGCAAGGAAAAACTTCTTTGAAAGCCACATGAGCAACACTGCTTTAATTGTGGGATGGGCTTGACTAGGGATGTTTTTACACCTTGTTCTGGCTTTAATAAGGGATGGGGGGAAAACAGGGAGAGAGAACTGGAGTTGGGATGCAGGAACCCCCTCCAAAGGGACAGTGCCTCCCAGGCAAGATCCAGAAGCTTTTTAAAGATCACTCTCTATGGGGTCGAAGGAAAGAAACCTTATCACAAGAGCAAAGAAGAGAAGGGAAAATTGGGGTAGGGGAAGCAAGGATGTAGCGGGTTGATAAAATAAAAGGTATTTCTCATGTAAAACCAATATAGAAATAAGTTAACTCCACTTACAAATTTGGACAGAAACTCCCTCCCCATTCCACCCCCAGCTGTGATGCATAGTTTAAAAACAACACTACAGATGTGGATATAATTATAAATACAGAAATGTTAGATACTGATATAGATGTAGGTATAGATATAGATGCTATGTAGGTATCAACTGAAATTATTTTAAAGAATGGTGAATATACTTACAAAATATTTTCAGTTAGTCTTGTAAGAGGGATGTGGCACTCATACCATATTACAAAGAGAAATCAGCCACAAAAACTATCACCCCGTGCTCAACTCCCTACACTAAACTTTTTTCCTAACTGATTTGGATCTCTGTTCTCTTCAGCTCAGTCAGAGGGCATTTGGGGGTTAGTTTGATTCCTAAGAACACTCTATTAGCCAGTTGCCAAACTAAGATGTATCGTACTGTTGGGGCAGAAATACCAGTAGCAGAAGGGAGAGGAGAGACCTGAGTAACCTCCTTGGGCTCCCACCACAGCTATTTATGGCCAAGTTTATGCCTAAGTGGCTTCAAAGCAGGGACAGGTGACCAGCTTGGAAGCGGCTTGGTCAGCGTGCACCCTGGGTCCTATCTTTACATTGGTCTGAGGTCGCCTGAGGGTTTTTTAATGTAGTCATGTCTGGAAAGTGGATTTGATATGACACATGATAATCTATGAAAATGTTAATCAATAGCGATAGTTTAAGCTGTCATGAAATGCACTTCTCTGGTCAATACTCATCTCCCTGAAAACAATGTCACTGTCACCAGGGCTTAATTTGCCCAGCACTTAAATATCGGACTCTGTGCATCAATGCACTCCTTTTCCTTCAAATACTGTAGGTAAACACATTTTCTCCCTATTTAAGGCTGGAGCACTCAGCCCACATTTAGCTGAGCCGAATCCTCCCTTTTGAATACCTTGATAGGTCCACTGGAGGGCAAAATTAATACTTAATTGAATCTCACAGTCATCAAAATAATCAATACTTTTTTATTATTTATTCTTTACAGTCTGTTGACTGTTTCAAATCTCTGAGGGAATGGGGGAAAGGATTCATGGCTCTGAAACACTGTCATTTAACAAGGTAATTTTCAGTGGGGCATTAGAGGTTGTGAAACATATAATAAAACAAAAATGGTGGCTTATAATAGGAAGAAAGAAAAGAATTATATTTCTGCCATCTAACAAAACAGGATAAATAAAAAAGCAAGTGGGGAGAGAGAGAGAGAGAGAGAGAGAGAGAGAGAGAGAGAGAGAGAGAGAGAGAGAGAGAGAGAGAGAGATGGGAAGGGGGAGAGGGAGAGGAAGAGGGGAGAGGCAGAGAGAAAGACTGGCTTTTGAAGGGTTTTATCATATCAAGAGCAGAGCTGAGCTTTCATAATGCTGACATTTCTCATCCTGACAATTCTAAACAAGTGGAAAGGATGAGATCGCAGATATCATCTTTCATCACATTCCCCAGCTTAAGAACCAACATGACAGCTTCTCTCCCCTTTACACTGTTAATTACTAAATAAAATACTGCTCTCTGTCAGCATTAGATTATTGCAGATAGCGCCCCAAACATTACTCCATTGTTGTGTGTGTGTGTGCGTGTGTGTGTGTGTATGTGTGCGTATGTGTGTGGTGTTTTTAGCCAATGATACCTGCCTTGAACTCTTCAGGAAATAAATTAGCCTTGCTTCTCTGTATTGTAAATATCTGAAATAAAATCAATGGAATCGAAAATGGCTAATCCATAGTATTGGCAAACTAAATTGCTTGTGATATATTAGCATTTTATTTACTATGTTCATTAGCTGGCAAGAATGTGGACCTCTTGATGTTATTTTGTGGAGTGAGTAGGGAGAAGATATTCAAAGTTCATGAAATTTATCTGCTTCCTTAATCTACATAATTACCTTATTAGATCATAAGCCACAGCCTTTGAACAGTCTTAAACTTGGAGGCTATTGGTTTTACTCAATATCCTAAGGAAGCATTGATCAATCAATTAATTATATGAGTTGCTTCTTTGGAAGCAAAAAGGCTCATTGGGTATTCTGTGACAATACTTGGAAATCAGACTTTGTGTGCAGAGGTATAACTAGGGTGCAGTGATTGAGCTGTGCCCAAGGAGACCAAAATTTACAGGGTGATGCCAGCATTTGCAGACCTTCTGAAAGGTAAAAATAACCATGTTGTACATGTGGTTAGCAAGTGCAGTTCATTAAAATAAGAGTTAGCAAGATGGAAATTCCTCTCTTGCTTGGCTGCACAGTACAAGAGCTCTTCTGTGATTGGTCTCAGGTAGCTTCCCCACACAGTAAAAGCCTTTCCATCTTCCAGTGTCCCAAGGTCTCTATCTCTTCTCCAATACTTTCTGGAGTCCTAGTGTCTAAAGTGAATAGGCTGTGGAACCACAGTTGCTAATTCTTGATTGTGACCCTGAAGTGGCAGTCCCCATGCCTAACTTCTGCAGCCTCCAGGAGAGATCTGGATCCTGGTCTCTGCTGGCCTTAGAGAACTATATGCCTATATGAGGCATTTGTAGTATTTTCCTGGAAGGTTAGCATAAGATGCTACTCTTTGAGAAAGAGTTCTGTTTCCCTTATGACAAGCCAAATGCATCCAGGAATGCCTAACAATGGCAGGGGTGGGGTGGGGGGAAACCTCCTGCAAAGGAATCACAAATTCTTAGCTGTACACCACATGCCTGCGGAGCAAGCCTCAACCCAAATTTCATAGAGAAGGCCAATTCAGTAAAGCTCCAAAAGTTTAAGCAACTACTTCACGATTTCTGTCTCAGGACAAACCAGAGGGGAATTGGGTATCCTTTCTCATAGCCCCATTTCCATCACTCTTTCCACTGGGCCACATTGCTTCTTTGTCATTGTACATGGCAGCATTGACTCCCCCACCTTTGTGCCATTCTCCTCTCTAAAACCAAGGCACCTTGGTTTTAGATCGTGATTACACAATGACATCTTCTGCTTTGCTTTGCTTTGTTTTCTATGTTCAGAGGCCAACTTTCAAATAGGCAAATGAGAAGTGATACAATCCTAAGAAATCTGCGGGCTAAGAGAAGCAGACGTTCAAAGTATAAGAAGGTGAATTTGTCCAGTAGGTAAGCAGCATAGTTACAGCCATCGTTTATCTCTGCTTAGTCACCCAATAGCCAAACGGCATCCTTTACAAGCAGAGAGATTTAAGTAGGATTTTCTGCCTATGTCCCAGAAAGCTTTAATTTTAAACAATTGTCATCATCTATGTTGGTTTGAGGAGCTATCGAATAAATTACATTTAATAATTTGGCAATTTCATTTATCTCATATGCTTAGTCCAAGAAAACAAAGCCAGTAGTGTCCAAATCCAAAACATCAGGGAGAGGAATAGGCAGCAACTGGAGTTTATTGAGTGAGAAGAAAAGATCATCTCAGCTGTGGAAAGTGGACAAGGGGACAAGCCATGGGTGGTCTTTCCTTAACAAAATGCCAATGTTTTATCACTGCTTAGTCAATAATACAAAATATAACTAGAAGAAGATTTTCTTAATATCTTTTTTTAACAAGATGAAATTGAAGACAGCAAGGTAGCACAGTGGGTAGAACACTGGTCCTGGAGTCAAAAGACTTAAGTTCAAATCTGGCCTTAGATGTGGACTAGCTGTATGACCCTGAACAAGTCACTTAACTTCTGTCTGCCCCAATTTCTTCATCTGTAAAATGAGGATAATAATAGAATATACTTCACAGGGTTAGGATCAAATGTAAGGGTCAAGTTAGTTGACATATGTAAAGCTCATCTCACAATTTTAAAAAGTTTCGAAAAAGAAGACCATCCTCTGTAAAAGGAAGGGGTTGGAATAAATTATTTCCATGCTATAAAATGTGAATCAAGGGGTATGGATTCAAATGTTAATGCTGCTACTTACTTCCTCTGTTGCTTTGGATATATCTCAATCTCCTTGGATCTCAGTGTCCCTATTTGTAAAGGGAGGGGGTTGGAGGAGTTGATCTCTAAGGTTATTTCCAGTATTAAATTCTAAGATCTCTATAAGGGGGTGAATTAATAACGAAAATGCTATGATTCTCTGATTATCTCCTCTTCTTCCACCAATAATTCTGGAAAAAAGTCATTCCATTTGACTTATAGAAATGAAAGCAGACCACTCTCAGTATCATTTCTTATCAGAAAAATCACAGCCACCTGAGAAGAGAAGACGCTTCTGCGTTTTTGTCAAAACCTTAAAATTACATTAAAGTGAGCTCAAATTACAGACACTTTTTAAAAATCAACTTTTGATTATCTTCATGCAGATTGTTGAAAGCCAATTGTTCATTCCCGGTTAATAGCTATCCTCTGGCTAATAAAACCAGCTATTACTCACTGTCTCCTTCTCTCCCATTCTTGGTCCCCTAACGCCTACAAAATGAACACAGAACATAAGGGAAATAGCATCAGTGACCACCCTTCCCCCACTGCTACCACTACTATGGGCACCGCCAGCACTGCCCCACTACTACCACCATGGCTGCTACCACTGTCACCATTACCATGGTTTGCAAATCTCTTCTCATTCAATCCCTTGTTTCAGCCCCACAATGACTTATGTGTTAAGTTCTAGTATAATATGATGAAAAGAATCTTGTCTCTAGAGTCAGATGACCTGGGTTCAGATCCTACTTCTGATGCTTACTACTCGTGTGACCTTGGGCAAGCCACTTCCTTGGCCTCACTTTCCTCAAAGCAAGATGTTTAGGATCAAAGCATCTGATAACTCAACCATGAAACTCCATATCCCCTGATTAAACTACTACTGACTCATGTTGAGCTTACAATTCACTACAATTCTCTAAATTCAAAATACTCTGTCATTTCTAGAATGCAAGAGATCTTCTTTCCTCCCACCAGTTTGAAGCCACTGATTTCTAGGTAAGTTTGGAACAAATGCCCTAGAGTCACAGTTTCCATGTTGGAAGGGCCCTTGGTGGCCATCTAGTCTACCCATACCAGAATATGTCAAACTTGTGGTCTTCCAGACTTTGGCTGAATAACTCTAGTGTGGAGGTCCTCACTACCTGATAGGGTAGCCCAATCCACTTTGGGATAGCTCTAATTTCTAGGAAGGTTTTCTGTCAGGCTGACATTTAGTTCTTTGCAATGCCCTCCCCTCCATGGCTCCTAATTCTCTCCAAGGCTGAGGAGAACAAGGCTAATCATCCCTCTTCCACGTGACAGACCTTCAAATATCTGAAAACAATTAGCATGTTTCCCCAAGTCTCCAGGCCAAGTATCACTAGTTCTTTCAACAAATCCTCACATGGCATGACTTTGAGACCTTTTACCACCTTAGTTTCTTTCCTCTGGATGCCTTCTACTTTATTCTGATCTTTCTAAAGTTCTGTGCTCCGTGGCGAAATCTTAAGTTTTTCCTCCATCATTTTCTTCCACATTCTTTCCTATGTAAATATTGTTCATATTTTCCCACAAATCCTCCATGAAGGGTCATTCTGAGGGTAAGATCCCTGGACTCCTTTCTTTTGTTCTTTGAAGACTTTAAGGCAGAGTCAAAACCAGGGAGGGACAACTAGAGTTTTGTTCCACAGTTCTGAAATTTAGAGTGCTGACAATGCTTTCAGTCTTTCACCAACATGAAAATAATTGAGATCAGCACCTAGTTAGCAAGATATTTAGTCAAAATAGGAAGTTCCAGGAATTTTGTAGTACTGGTAATTGCATCCCAAGTGAGTTTCTTCATACTCTCTCCATCCTGTTTACCCAAGGCACAAAAATGCTAGTTGTATGAGCTCTTAATTAGAAATGCCAATCTCTTATGGTGACTCATGGAACAGAGTAAATCATAATGGGATTAAATGTTGTTCTACTCTCTCTCCCTTCCCACAGGTGAAATAGGGTTTAAATCAGCATCCAAAGAGTCTGGAAGAAGAACAAAAATGTCCTGTGCAGCTAGGGAAGTGTGTGTGTGTGTGTGTGTGTGTGTGTGTGTGTGTGTGTGTGTGTGTGTATACTTGAGCCTGTGCATTTGTATGAGTTTGTGTTTTGGGATGATGACAGTGCCATTTACTTTTCCTTAAGGAAAAGAGCAGGATGTGATGGCAGTTAATACCTGATACTGCCCTGTGAGCCTAGGTCTTTTCTTTTGATGGTGCCAATATGATGCTCCTCACTGCCCATTTGAGCCCCTTTCCAAGTGTCTGGACACAGCAATGTTTGGGACCACAAAGTTTCAATTCTATTTGAGGTGTCCTGGAGAGAGCTCTGCTTAGAAGTGAACAGAAAACATTTAATTTGGTTTTATAGTTTTTCAAATGGTTCCATGAAGGTAAATTTTTATGGAATAAATTAAGCAACCCAGGGAATGGAAATCCCACATCTCTCCCTACTTGTCATCAGGTAAACCACTCCAGCAACTCCTATCCACCATTGCCCATCCACCTACCTGTGGTTTATATTTCTCAATCATTGTGTCCTCAGAGAAGGGAGAAGTGCAGCATAGACACAACCTCTCTGCTCGATAGTGGGCACACCTGCAAGGATGGTTAGGGACAGCTATTGATATTCTAATTGTCTCATCAATTCCATTTCTGCTTCCTCAGTGAAAATATATCAATAAGAACACAGAGTAGAGAGTCATTGGGCCCAATATTAGACATATCACACCTTTACTGGTCCCTGCCTTCTTATAATCTAATAGGACCTAAAATAAGCTCACAATATTCTATGTGCCAAAGCCAGACTAAAACTCAAGTTAGAATGCTATTATTTTGGATACATTCGAGAGAGAAGGAAAGTGGCAAAGAGACAGAGTGACAGAGACAGAAACACAAAGACAGACTAAGAGACAAATGGAGACAGAAAGAAAGACAAGGGAACAGAGAGAGAAGGAGAGGGTGAGGGAGAGGGGGGCAGAGAGACAGGGAGGGAGGGAAGAAGGGAGAAAGGGAGAGAGAGAGGGAGAGAAAGAGAGAGAGAGAAAGAGAGAGAGAGAGAGAGAGAGAGAGAGAGAGAGAGAGAGAGAGAGAGAGAGAGAGAGAGAGAGAGAGAGGATCTGAGATCTCACTGTCTATTAGCATCAAAGGAGTATCTGCTCACTTTAACTACTAATGAAAATAGTCTATGGGTTTTCCTGTGCCAAAATGCAAGATAAGATCTAACCCAATATTTCTGTAAAATCTCCAATGTTCATGAAATATTCTATCAGGGTCTGTCGCTGGAATTGAAAGGAACTTCACCAAAGAATGTAGCCAGCACATTCATGAAGAAAAAGTCGATCTTTTTCTTTGGTGTGTTTGAGGCCAGGTGCAACCATGGAGATAGAAACAAGAGGAACAAGGGGAGAACATTAGGGCAGCAGCCATTCATATGAGTTAGTACCAAAATGAGTCAGCAAAATATCATGCTTTCAGAACTCAGAGAGCATTTGAAACCTTCACGCTAGGTTGGGACGACTAAAGGGAGGGGAAGGTAGACTATAGACTATAGATTTAGAGCCAAAACGGAGTTTAGGAGTCACCAAGTTTTAACACCTCATTTTATAGATGAGGAAACTGAGGCACAAGGAGATGAAGAAATTTAGTCAAGGTCATACAACTAGCAAATATCTGGGTAGGATATGAACCCAGATTTTCCTTACTCCAAGTTCTGCATTGCCTTCATAATATCATATTTGCTTCTCAAGGGATACAACCCAAGATATGTCCAGACACCTGCAGGAACTATGTTCTTCAGGCCAAAACATTATGGAAGGTGTCCACAATGGATGGTCTTGAAGGAGGCTATCCCTGGGAGGTGGTATTCTCTTATACCAAGAATTCAGCGGTTTGGACTCCTGGGTTAGCTACTCCTCTGGGCTCATGGAAGAAGGGCCAGGTGTTTGACTGGAAGGAGCATGAATCTGCTTCTGTCTCAAATCGCATATAAGGAGGTACCAATTATCCAAGAAGTTGGAAATTTCTAGTCTGGAAATTTCCAGACATAGAAGATTCTGGACATGGGGGTATTCCAGGAAAGGGCAAGGAAAAGAGGGAGGTGGAACCAAGAAAGAGGGGGAGGTGTGTCTTTAAAAGAGAGACATCTTCTCAGAAAGACCAAGTACTTCTAGGCTACAGCAGAATCCCTTTCTTCTCTAGTTCCCTCTTTCCTTCCCCTTCCCATGATTTGACAGGAAAAGATAATAATATTATAGATACAGAAGTAGAGGGGTCATTAAAAGTCATCCAATCCAACTGGAAGTGTGAAGTGACTTACCCAGGGTCACACAGGAGGCAAATATCAGAGACAATATTTAAACTCAGCTTTCATGACAGCATCCAACTTATTTCCTGCTATAAAATATCATTTCCAAAGGAGTGCAATATCTATTACTCTATATTCATTTACTTCTGCTCTAGGAAACATGACTTGCTTATGGCTCAGAATTGGAGTTTGCTGAGTCAGTCTTTGAAATGGGTGAAATTTGTCTTCAGACAATCACAATGAGTAGAGTGCTGGGCATGGAAGACTCACCAACCTGAGTTCAAATACGGCCTCTCACACCTACTAGCTGTGTGACCCTTGTAAAGTCACTCAACCCTGTTTGCTTCAGTTTCTTCATCCGAAAAATGAACTGGACATGACCAACCATTCCAGCATCTTTTCTGAGGAAACCCTAAATAGGGTCAGGAAGGGTAAGATAGGACTGAAAAAACTCAGCGGCAACAACAGAAGCACCTTCTCTTTTTAGGTAATCTTCTACCAAAGTATTACTGAGTCTTAGAATTGGGTCCCCTCAGTGGTTGTCTGATCCAAGCCATACTAAAAATCAAAACAAAAAAGAATCCAAGGTATAACATAGGTCGTAAGTGGTTATTCAGTCTTTGCCTGAAGACCTCTAAAGGTAGGTAATGTTGGATTTCTAGCTAGAAGGGACCTTAGAGATCATGTAATTCATCCTCTTCATTCAGGGAAGGAAAAGGATCATCCTAACTTCACAAGGATTGTAATTACCAAAGTCTGGATTCAAACTCAGGTCTCCCAACTCCATGTCAGTACTCTTTGCCTGACATGAAGCTTCCTCATGTTCAGAGAAATGGATTTCATTCCACCATAGTGACTCTTACTCCCCCTCATCATCCTCTGCTAAGGTCTGAGACAATGGTCCCTGGGCTTTCCACACCCAGGGATCCATCATATAGTCATTCTCCTGCTGGAGTCCAAAGCCAGAGGGAAGAAGGATGGAATTATTCAGGGAACATGGTGTCCCATTCTCTGTCCTATCTCACCCACTGTCAAGTGCCTGAAGAGGTTGGAGGGTGGCCATTGGAGAGTTCCTCCCTGATCCTCCACCATTTTAGAAGACTCTTGGGAATTCGCCTCATCATTTCCCACCTGGCTAATTCTCTGGACTTCAGTGTGCTCCAGAAACTCATCATTCTTCAAGATGAAATCAATTCAGAAACTTCCATCTGCTAGACTTCATTATGCCCCCTACTCTAGTTAATCGCCCTCCCTTTCTTCTCACTTCCCAGACTTTCATCTTCTCTTTGTGGGTTATTTTCTCTCATTAGATTGTGAGCTCCCTTAGGGCAGGGAGTGCTAGGCCTTTCTTTGTATCCCAGGCATTTAGTACAGTGCTGGGCACATACTAGGTACTTAATAAATGTTTGTTGGCTCTGACTGTATGAAACTGTCCAGCAGGAATACATAGATGCAGAGGGCACAAAGAGGGAAAAGTAACATGTTAGACGACAGAATTAGGATGTAATGGGATCTTGATAGTTTGGAATGATTGGCTAGTAAGATGAGACTTAATAGAGTAAATGTAAAAGTCTGCACTTAGCTTCAAAATATGAATGGCACACATCCACATGACAGAGGTTTGACATGCTGTTTTTCATGCGAAAAATAGGCAATGGCATAGTGCAGTGGATTTTGCAGTCAGACAACTTGAGTTTGAATTCCAGCTTTGCTACTTACGACCTGCATGACTATTTGGGGCAGGTTGCTTAGGATTTCTGCCTCTTGATTTTCTCATCTATAAAATGAGAGAATTGGTCTTGATGACCTTTCAGCGCATTTCCAGTTTCAGTCCACAATCCCAGGAGCGATGGAGTAGAGTTGGTCTCAAGCTCCACATGTAAGGGCCAACTCTTAATTCAAAGGTGATATTAGACAGATAGAGAAAGTGTAGAATGTTCCAGATGAAGAAAATGATAGTCTCGCCTTGCCTTTTTTTCTGGTCATGTAGTTTCTAGAAGTCACTCTGGGCTTTAATGAATTATTGAGAGAGCTTGAAAGTAGCAGAATCTAGTAACACTCTCATACAGAATGGGAGGCAACATGCCGCACTGGATAGACACCCAGGAGGCAAGAGGACCTGGGTTCAAATTCTTTTATGATACATACTTGCTTTGTGACTGGGGAAGTCACTGGGGAAAGTCACTTGTCTTTTCTAAGGCTATTGATTACAGAGGAATTGGGGACCTGTATTGATAAAGGGGTTGTCTTTACTGGCAGGTCCCTATACAAGGGAATCACAGGAGGGCTGGGTCTTAATGAATGTTTTTAAAAAACACTTTAAAACTGAATTTTAAAATAGTTCATTAAAAATTCAATTTAACAGTTATCTCTTAAGCACCTGTTATATTCAAGGCACTGAATTCTAATCATTATATTAGAAATCTAATGATACAGACAAAGGCAAAGCAGACCCTTCAATAAAAGAACACTCCTTGAATCCTCTGGGGAGAGAAGAACAGAAGGTGACAAAAGGCACCCAAGTCAGCAAGGACAAAATGGAGATCAAGTCAACAGAAAGGCCAGTTAGGAGAGGGGCAGTGTTAACCAAAGGGCAACCAAGAAAGGCTGTACATGGAGAGAAGCTCTGAAGCAGATGTTTGAGGAGAGAGGGGTTTTAAGAGTCAGAGGTGAGTACAAAGAACATCCCAGACATGAAGAACAGTCTGTACAAAGCTACAGAGAGGAAGAATGGGCCAGCAAAGAGGCCACTTTGGAGTAAATGAAGGGTAATGATAGGAAAGGAGTCTGGGAAGAAATGTTAAAGCCAGATTGTAATGAGCTTGAAAGGCTGAAATATGGGAGTTTCTATTTTATTCTTTGGACCCTAGGGAGTCACTGAATCTTCTTCAGCAGAAGAGTGACATAGCCAGACCTGTGCCTCAGGAATATCCATATGGAGAGCATGGATTGGAAAGGGAGCAGACAAGACACAAGAACACCAATGAGGAAGCCATCAGAATAATTCAAGTGAGAGATGAAAAGAGCCTGAATTAAGGTTGGAGATGTCTGACTGAAGAAGTGAGAAAATGGAAGATGGCATGAAAATAGAACCAACAAGGTTTGGTAAAAATAAAATACACAAAACCCTCGAATTGCCATCACGATCTGGTTTGCCATTTCTTTATGGACAATGCAAAGGTCATGTCAACATGGTCCATGAATTCTCACAGAACAGTTATTTGATGACACCTGGGAATCTTCCCCTACTAAAGGGTTGTAATTTAGGGTGTTAATCCTTCCTTTATATGCATGTCTCATTTTGCACATATCACATTAAAGTTTTCTACAGATGCATTCTTTTTGCCCACCAAATGCAGAATCTGATTTCCAGGTTTTGAGTGGCAATATAAAACGTCTACTTAGTTTAAGAAAGTAAGTTCCTTTAGGGCGAGATCTGTTGCATTTTTATCTTTATATCCTTAACACCGAGTATGACATCAGACACACAGTAGGTGTTCCACAAAAGTTTGTTGAATGAAATGAATTGAATCAATCCTCCCCATATTCTGCTATGGGAAGGTCTCTAATGTATTTCACTTCAATTCTGTACAAATGTGAAGAACATACTGCATTCAAGGCCTCTGAATATGGGGATGAGGAACTTATCCTTGCTTCTGGTAGGTAAGGGGAAGGTTTTGAGCAAAGGAGTGAAGTGATGAGAGCCACATGTAATGAAGATAACACAGACAACATTTTCAAGGGTGAATTAGAGAGCCAAGAAACCAGTAAGGAAGAGGTTAAAATAGTCCAGGTGAGAAGAGATAAGGACATGAATTTGTGAGGGGGTTGTTGGTGGTGGTGTAGAGGACATTAATGGAGTCAGGGGAAAGCAACAGATGATGAGAGGCATTGTGGAGGTAGAGCTAATAGGCTTTACCACCCTAAGACACCATTCTCACAAATGAATACAGCATTTTCCTTCTGAATAAGAAGTTTTTATTGGCCATGCTTTTTTCCTCCTTGTAATTCACTAAAACTCCTAGTGATTCAGACTTTAATTTTGTCCTCATGCCTGCTCCACAACTTGGTGGTCACCATTCATTTCATACTCATTTTTTCCATCCATGACTTTTGCCCTGGAATTTGTCTTTATTGAATAAAGACTGAGTCAGAGACAGGTTCACTTTGAAATGATGTATTTTCCCTCCAATGCTGTGTTTTCTTTTTGGAGGTTCTGAACCTATAACTGGATACGAAATTCTAGGTGGAAAATTTCTGACCATTGTCTTTCTATTAGAAAATAGTCACCTCCCTCCTCCCCCACCACCAACTCCACTCACATCTCTACCAACTTCTCCATGGGAATGTCTCATCATCTCACCCTCAACATGACCCAAGAATAACTCATATTCTCCTTCCCCAAACCTGTCTTTCCTCTGAACTTTTCTATTCCTATGGAAGGCATAACCATTTTCCATGTTGTCCAGGACTGTAAATTTGGAATTATTCTTATCTCTTCCCTCCCTTGGTCTCCCATATCCAAGGGAATTTTCAAGTCAGCTCATGCAATCTGATTGCTTCAATGGATAATCCAGTGGCTTGATCTTGGTGACTTTCACCATCCTGGTCACCCTCATTCAGACACTCTTCACCTTCTTCAACTCTTTCATAACCTGTTCCACCCTATATGAACAATAAGCAGAAGATGGTATGGTTCTCCGGGTCAGTTCTTTGGGACAATATTCTTCTCTTGATGTACTCTAATATCTTATTAGCTCTTTTGGTGTCCTCATCACCCTGGTGACTCCTACTGAGCTTACAGTTGACTGAAATCACCAGGGCTCTTCCAGACAAGCTGCCCTGTAGTCACATCTTCCCATACCATGCTTGTGAACTGATTTTTTGGACCCAAGTATAATACTTTAACTTTATTCCAAGTAAATTTATTCTTATTTGATTAAACAGCATTTGAGGCTGTTGAAATCTTTTGGGGCCCTGGTTCAGTCATATAATATGTTAGATGTCCCTCTCAGCTTTTTGTCAACTGAAACTGTCATATTTAGACCATTTATGCTTTTATGAAATTCATCACCAAAAAAAAATTAAGCATATCTGGGTCAAACACAGATGCTTGAAATAGTTCACTTCTTTGTTCATTTGGATCCAATTACACAATCAGTTAGAAATCCATAAATGGCTACATAGTTAGGTTGTTAACTATACTATTATGTGGTTCACATCTATCTTGTCCTCCAGAATAGCGTCAGGCATTTTGGTAAAGACTTTGCTCAGATCTAGGTCAACTATACCTACAGAATTCTTTTGATGTACCAATTTAGCAAGCTTGTTTAAAATGCAAATGAAGTCAATCTGGCCAGACACGTTGTGGGAGAAGCTGGGCTGGCTGACTCTTTGGGATCATTGCTTTCTTTTCTGCATGTTCTCTAACCATTGTGTCGGTGATACTCTTTCTACAGTTTGAAAACTGGCCGATCATTTGCCCTTGTGCTGTCCTGGGGATTCTCCTTCTCCACATTCTTTAAAGGCTACTTCTGATCACCCAGAAATCAATCACCCTTGCCAGTTATTTCAATACTCTCCAATCCATCCCCTACCAGCCCTGCACAGTAACCTTCTGAAAGCAAGATTGGGATCCTATCCCTGCTGGGCCCTAAGAGTTTCAGTAGCTCTCTGTTCTCTCTAGGAAAATATACAAACTTCTCAGCCTCACATTTAAGATGTTTTACAATTAGGTTTCCATTTGCTGTTCTGGCCTTATTTCTTTTATATTTAATCAAAGTGGCTGATAGATGTTTCTTGAACTTTACTTCCTATGCTCAGTCTTCGTACATTCACATAAATCACCACTATGTCAGAAATGTGTTCCCTTAATCATTTCTGTCTTATCTTCTTTGACAGTTCAGCTCAGGTGACTCTCTCTTCCTGAAGGCTTCCCTGACCTTCTTGTTGTCACTGCTCTCTGTTAAATTAAATTACTTTTTTATTTATTTATCTGTCCACATGTTATTTTCCACATCCCAGTAAAATGGAAGCTGAATGAGGGCAGGGAATTAGTTGAATTTTTCTTTGTATTGCCATGCCCCCCCTTCCACATAGTTTAGACATTCCCCTACTCTGAGGACTTGCTCAACAAATGCTTGTTGAATCAACTTAAATTGAAAGGAGATTTGTAATAAGTGCTGTTCGGATTGCAAAAGGAAGTTGGTAAGTGATAAAGCAATGTTCCGACAAATGGTAATATGAGTCTAGGTAAGATTCGCTAATGAGTAGAATTTGTAGCTTTCTTGCTTTCTCTAGTAGTATTTGGCAGCTTTGGGGCAGAAGGGGAAAACAAGATGTTAAGATTTACTCAGGGTTGGAAATTAGAAGGAGGAAAAATGATGGACTTTGGCATGATAGTGAGAATAAAGCTGAAATGGCCATCCTTGGTGGGGGCAGGGGGGAAGTATAGCTAGAGAACGAGGACAGGGAAGCTGGGGGAAGGGGTAATGGACTTGGAGAATGAGGATGAGGTTGATGGAATAGCCATTGAATTGAAGATGAAGAGTGGGTCCAAGAGGAGTTAGTGTAAGGGGAAGGAAGGTGCTGTATTTTATGTCTTTGTAATGTGGACACATAGAGGGATGGCAAAAGCTAGAGTACTGAGATAACAGAACAGAGTTTGTTCCAACAGAACAAAGACTGCCTGACATGTTAAGATGTGTTGTGTAGAATATAAAGGTTGGAGTCTGAGGACTTGGAGTCTAAACTTGTCTCTGACATGACTTCTATGTCATAGGGCAGTTATTTAATCCATAAGACCTTCAGTGCTTCAACTACAAGATGAGGAGATGGAACTAAATGATCTCCAAAAACCTTTCTCAGCTCTAAATAAGTGATCCCGTGCTCCCTTGGGGTCAGGGATGTGACTAGACTGTCAGAAGATCAGTGACACAGGAGGTCACTGGAGTTGAGAAGATCCCACAAGATACTGGAGGTCAGGATGTAGAGAGGATCATGATCTCACATAGCAAGGTCACTAAAAATGAAGACTGGATGTAGATTATGAAGGAAAAGTATAAGAGATTTGGAAATCCCTAAGGAAGGATCCAAAATGTCTCAGGCATCTGTGATACAACATTAATGTAAGAAACCAATTGGGATGGTACTGATGGTACTTACCCCTTCTCTCTTAATTTTCATATGACTCATCCTCACTTCAGTATAATTTTTAGACTTAACATAAATTGATGAGGGAATCTCTCTGACATGTCGTTCAAGATTATGTGTCATGCTATCTAAGAACTGCAATACAAAGATGGATATGCTTTATGCTGTCATGCTGTTTTGATATATTACCAAAATGGTACCATCCAAATATCTTCCCCTCAAACCTTTATTTCCTTGGAAGGTCTTTCTGATAGGTTCCTCAATTCATTGTCTTGGTTTTTCAAAAACATTCAAACCATGCCAGAAAGTTAGTTTTTTGGTTCATTTTTATGAGTGTGAATTCACTTTAATTAAAGTAAATTTTAAAAATCAATCCAGGGTATTTGATTCTGCTTAAATTTTCCCTGAATAAAAGCTAAACACCTGAAAATGTTCTGCTAGGGAACATCCTTCACCTAAATTAAAGATATTTAAATTGTAAATTTTCATTTACATTCCAATACAATTTTAAGAAAATAAAAGAGAACTCCCTCCAAGATTTCTTAAAGCCTTACAAGTGTCAAGGATTGCTAAGCACTGAGGACACAAAGAGAGGTAAAAATTCTATGCCTATAGTCAAGGAGCTCATATTCTAATGGAGCAGACAATATGCAAAAAATCATACACACATGATACATACAGTGTAAATGGTGGATAATCTCAGAGGGAAAGTATTAGCAGAAGGGAGGACAGTGAGAAGGTGTGACTTGGGCTGAATCCCGAAGGAAACCAATGAAACCAAGAGGTGGGTTGTGGAAGGAGAGCATTCCAGGCAGGGAGAATAGCCAGGGAAAATGCTCTGAGTTGGGAGAAAACATCCCCACAAACAAGAGTATGTGGGGGTGGGTGGGAGGTGAGAACTGAGTGAAAGAAGAGTGGGAAGGAAGGAAGGGACCAGGTTATGAAGGACTTTAAATGTCAGAAAATTTTATATTTGAGGTTGCACGTAATAGGGAGCCATTTATTGGAGCAGCTAGGTGTCGCCATAGTACAGGGTGCCAGGTTTGCAGTCAGGAAGACTCACTTTCCCAAGTTCAAATCTGGCCTCCGACACTTCCTAGACCCTGGACCCTGGACAAGTCGCTTCACCCTGTTTGCCTCAGTTTTCTCATCTATAAAATGAGCCAGAGAAGAAAATAGCAAACTACTCTAGTAACTTTGCCTCAAAAAAACAAACAAAAACCCTAAAATGAGGTCACGGAGAGTTGGACAGAACTGAGAATGGCTGAATGACAACAAGAGTTTATTGACTAAGGAGAGGACATGGCCACATATGCACTTTAGGAAGACCACTTTGATAGGGGCGTAGAGGATTGACTAGTATGTTGAGAGACTTGAGCATAAAGACCACCCAGAAAGTCACAGTAGTAAACCAGGTGTGAGATGATAAGGGCCTGTTCAATGGAATGAAGAGCAGGGGTCACATATGAAAGATATTGTAAAGATAAAAAAGATTTGATAATAGACTGGATATGAAAACTGGCTGGAGCTTCCCTGGCATGGATTCAGGGTTATATAGAGAGAGCTGGGAAGTAGCTTAGGTCTGTCAAGTTCAACCTCCTCCTTTTATGATGAAGTAACTGAGACTGAGAAGCTGCCACTCACCTGGGTTCATGTGGCTAGTAAATACCTATCTATCAATCAGTAAGCATCTACTAGGTGTCAGGCACTGTGCTAAGGACCGAGGGGCACAAAAAGTCAAAAGACAATCCTGACACTGGGGTTTACAATATAATGAGGGTGACATTTGCAAATAAATGTATACAAAGCAAGCTATACACAGGGTAATTATGATAGAACTGACAAGGGGAAGGCACTGCACTTAATAAAAGTTAGGGAAGCTTTTCTGTAGAAGGTAGATGTGAGGCATTTCTTGGATATAGACAAGAGTCAGCACAGAATGAGTAGATGGGGATTGGCAGAAGAGGAAATTGACCATATCAATGTACTCAAAGATCTTATAGAGTGTATATCTCCCTTAAAACATTCATGGTGCTCATTTCATAAAATATACAGTATAAGAGAGATGGAAATACCAAACTGCAGTTCTCAGAAAGAACTCACTCCGTAGCTCCCACTGTCAAAGTGGTAAAATAAAAAAGAGCTCATTCTCTTGGGCTTCCTCTCCTACTAGTTTTTTTAACCCTCTTCCCCACCATATTTTCAAAAATATTACAAATATACTTTGAGGAAATACCATGAATGAGGTATGACTGAGGAAAACATGGTGGTTTCTTGTGGAAGGCAGTATGCTGTAGTGGAGAAAGCGCTACAATCAAAGTCAGAAAGACCTAAGTTTAAATCTTATCTCAAACACTTCTTAGCTGTGTGACCTTGGGCAACTCACTCAGCCTCTCTGGGCCTCAGTTTTCTAATCTGTAAAATAATAAGAATGGGCTTGATGACTTATCACATCCCTTTCAGATCTATTTCAATGATTTATGATTAAGCTTTTCATTAGTAATATCTCTACGAGAGAGAGAGAGAGAGAGAGAGAGAGAGAGAGAGAGAGAGTACCAGGTAAACCAGGAGCTTACCTGGTGTGAGTGTGTGTGTGTGTGTGTGTGTACATATTGTGTATGTGTGGGTAACTTAGAACTGGACTTGAAATGTGATGAAAGTAGGAGAGAGTATTTTCAATGCAATTCAATTCAGCCAATAAAGCACCAATCAATCAATATTTATGATGTGCTTATCACATGCTAGGTACCGGGGAAACAAAGAAAGGCAAAAACAATCCCTAACCTCAGGGAGCTCACACTTGAAGGGAGTAGGGGGGAACCACATGGAAATAAATAGGGACTCATAATGTACATGGTGAATAGAAGGAAGATAACCTTAGACCAGAGGTTCCCAAACTTATGTGACCTACCAGTCCCTTTTCAAAAAAAATTACTCAGTATCCTCTGGAAACCTACATGCTTTAGTCCTTTAATGCCTTTTTTTTTGAAATTTTCATAATTTCAAAAACTATAATTTTTTAAATGACTCATCTGAAAATTTAATAATTTCTTACAGATTCATAGTTCTTTTCCTGCATTTAAATTTTGATGATGCAATATTGCATCATGTAACCATATAGTGTTATGTTGCAAGTAAGTCATTACATACACATATTCCTGCCAATGCATGCTGGACTTTCCAACAACTTGCAACATGTTCACCTGCTGACACTTGCTTGTTAAGACCCTCCTTTTCTTGACCACTAATCTGTGTTTTGTGTATTTATTTGGAAAATAATGTAACCATTATTACTTTAACTGTTACACAAAAATGAAACATGCACAAATGGTTTTTCAAAATTCTATTCTCTTCTTATTCCACCACCCCCTTATTTTTATTCAATGCCCCCCAATTGCTTCCAAGGCTACTACCACCTCCCCTGGTTCATTCCAGTGCCCTCTAGGAACTGGCATTGCTTACTCTGGGAACCTCTGCCTTAGACTGTAGCAGCCAGCACACCTGGAAAGGTTTTCTCCAGAAGATGAGATTAGAGCTGAGTCAGGAGGAAAGCATTCTGGTTATGCAGGATAGCCAGAGTAAGGAAATGGAGTGCCTGGTTCAGGGGACCACAGAGATGCCAGTATCACCTGATTATAGAGGGTGTGAATAGAGGGTAGTAAGGTGTAGGGAGACTGGGAAGATAGGAAGGGACCAGTTTTTGAAAAGCCTTAAATGTCAAACAAAGGATTTAGTATTTCTATTCTGGGTGTAATGGGGAACCACTGGACTTTATTGAGCAGGAGGGTGACAGTCTTTAGGTTAATCCCCTTGCAGTTGTGAAGAGGATGGATTGAAGTAGGCAAAGCTGAAAGAAGGGAGACCAGTTAGAAGGTGATTGGGATATTCTAGATGAGAGGGGATGAAGGTCTAAACTATCATGGTGGCTGGGATATTCTAGATGAGAGGGGATGAAGGTCTAAACTATCATGGTGGCTGGGATATTCTAGGTGAGAGGGGATAAAGGTCTAAACTATCATGGTGGCTGCATGAGTGGAGGGCAGAGGCATTACACAAGAGAATATGTGGAAAAAATTCTAAATTTTTCCAACTTATGGAATAAACGAGGTAAATATGATGAGTCAAGTATAAACCAAGTTTGGAATCTATTTACTTTGGAGGATGGGACGCTCCTAAAAAATAAGGAAGTTCAAAAGAAAAAAGCATTTGGGATATAGGAAGATAATGTGAAAACATTTATTAAGCACATGCTAGAGGCTAGATGGAAAAAGTGTCAGTTCTGTTCTCAAGATGCCATTCTACTGGATAGCTCTCCTTCAGATGATAAATGCTATTCTACTATCCACCTATTCATTCACTCAACAAAACTCCTCAAGTACCTCTTATGTATAAGCCACTATGCTAAGTAGTAGGGGAGATACAGAGAGAAATATATTATTAACCTCTTACTCTTGGGTAGCTGACTATTTTCCAACTTTTGTGGGGAACCTGCTTTTGAATTTCACTCTGTATCTTTTTAGTGTGAGTTAGGAGCTGTCCAGAAAAGATATGAAGGGGGATAGGGAGGGATAGGGTAAAAGATGAATTTAAAAAGTTGCAAGATAAAGGAATAGGAAAAGCTTGACATAGTGTAAGAGGAGGAAGAAGAATTGGGTTTAAATTCTACCATCCAGGTTTCCTCTGGCAAGTCATTTCACTTTTTTTGGCCCTCAGTTCCCCTATCTGTAAAATGAGGTTGTTAAACTAGATTCCTTCTAAGGTACCTTCTAGCTCAAAGTCTTTCATCCCTCTTCCTCTTGTCCTCTTCATCTAAAGATGTCACTGAAAAGATTCAGAGTACTTCCTTCAGAGAAAGTAACCTCTATGACCCACTTTCTTGAAAACAAACCAACAATCTCTCATACATGAAAGGAATTGAAAAATAAAAAGATAATTACACAATTGGTCTATATGATTTGCTAGAGGATTAAATGTGGTTAATAGTCATAACAGCAGGTTTGGCTGTCAGACGCAAGACAGGATTGATGATGTGGTTCTGAGATTAGCAGATTCACAGACTAACATAATGATACAACTCCTGCTGTGGCAGAAGCCAGGGTGCTGTCACATCCCCTCCATCCCTGGAAAAGGAGAAGCACAAGAGAGACATATGACTAAGCACTGTACATTGATTCAGAAGTACCTCAGGCTTCCATGAAAAATTATCTTCCAGGACAAAACTGGCATGGACTCCTGTCACAGTTAGCACTTTCACTCTTTCCTTTCTCTTTTTACCTCTTTCAAATTTATAATGACTAAGATGAAAGAGGGGGAAGCTAGGTGTCACAGTGGATAGAGGGTCAGCTCTGGAGTCAGGAGGAACTGAGTTCAAATCTGGCTTCAGACTCTTATTAGCTGTGTGATCCCCAGCATATCATTTAACCCTATTTGCCTCAGTTTCCTCATATGTGACATGAGCTGGGGAAGGAAATAGCAAGCCACTTCAGTATCTTTGCCAAATAAAACCCCAAATGGGATGATGAAAAGATGGACAAGACTAATGAGCTAACCAGCAACAAGATGAAAGGGGAGTCTGTTTCAAGAAATAAAGTCAGAGTGACAACATCACTATCCATTCATCTCAAGGCTTACCTCCTTAGCTTACTGTCACCCTTTATTGTAGAGAGAAAAAGCCTCAAACTGACCCATAGGGGAATAGTGAGTAAACAGAAGCTGTGTGCTACTTTCATCAGAGACTGGTTCTCATCATCATCCCTTTTCACGGTCTGACTTACCGAACAGGTGACTGGCCAGACGTTGCTGCCAGCCCAGGTCATCGATAAACAGGGTCAGCATCATGGCTTGTGAGTCACGTGGAATCAAGGTTTACAGAATGAAACTGTGATACATTAGGGTGGCCAGGGATGGAAACCCAAGACCACCATGAGTGCCAGGAGCTTCTCTGCTTCTATAAACCAGTACATGTGTTTTACAAAGTTTACAAACTTGTAAAGTCTGTCTAATTGACTTTTAAAAGTGTGTGTCAGTAAATGGTCCTCTCACCTTTTAGCCTAGGAGTCTTTTCTAAGATGACTGAGTAAACAAAGAAAACAGATGAGGCTTCTTTGGAAGTGATATGGACAAGCCAGACTTGATCTGGTCTGTCCAAAAGAGGGAAAAATGAATAGTTACAGGTACCAAGAAACTGCAATACTAGGATCCTCTCCTATGAAGGGTAGTCAAGTTACCCTGGATCAGGAATAATGCTTCTAATTTCTTCATTAAATATTCTAATTCTTCAATAACCTCTCCTCTCCTAAAGATCTGTAAACAGGGAGGTGGACTCCCAGTGTGGAAATTCCTTCCATCAATGCAGAGTGGTAAATCCTTCTCAATTCAGCCTCAGAAAGTTGCCTGAGGCTAAGAGGTTATGGGATCCACCCCAGGTTATACTACCTATCTATACCAAAGACAGGTCTTGAACCCAGGTTTTTAGTTTTTTACCCTCAGGCCCAGATTTTGACCATTATGCCCCACTTCTTATTACACTACTCACAACCAGTGCCTGTCAGAGGTAATGATTCCAACCCATCCAACACACAAAAGAACTGGCCACTGGGTGACATGGAAAGGAAGTCTTGCCCCCTCCTTTGGAAATGGATGTCAGGATGTGACACATCTCCTTGTGAGTAAACAGAAGCTTGGAGATAGGGAGGGAGGGGTTTGGAAGGATAAAGGATAAAGCCCACAGTAATTATGACTAGAAGTGTGTTCAAGGCTGCATGACTTTCAATTCTGGTCTCTGGGCCTTCCTCACAGAAGAAGGGAAGAAAAGGGGAAGTAGCCCTGAGCAGATCTAATATTCATCTCAACAATCATATATAATCATATATTCCCTTCTAATAGACCCTTCTGTCAACAGTCCAAGTAGCTCATGGGCAAACCAAGACCTGACAGGTGACACAGTAGAATACAGAGTATGTCATATTAATCCCAAGAGCTCATAAGAGCAATAATAGTGAACACACACACACACACACATGAGTGGAGATCTTTGTCAAAAAGTAGGCTTCTTTCATCAGCAAATGATGCACTGGCTTGAAACCTAGACACCTGAGTACAGGTGTAGGTACCTGTATTTTAAGGTAACTCATTTTTTTTTGTCTAGTGCAGTTTTTCTATGGCCAGATCCATTTGTATGAGATGGTCCATAGACTGGGTGTGTATGGATTGTGAAAGGACTCAATCTACAATGATATTAGATGTTTCACTATCTATGATGAACTTCTTAGGAGAGTCTTGGTTGAATGAGGTAGAATACTGAGGCACAATGACACAATTGTATCTGAGATACAGCTGAGATATGATACTGGTTGAGCTTCCTGAATGAGCCCTCCACATCTAGTATCCAATCAAAGACTTTGCTTTGTCTCATCATGGTTTTTTTGTTTTATTTTTTGGTTAATCTACTTGAAGTCAACCCTCTTTCTCTAGGTGTTGTTTCCCCTCCTCTCCAAGCCCCCTCCCATTAGTCACCCCTTTTCCCCAGGGGAGTGTCCTTTGGTGGGACCCCTTTACCTCACTAATTTTCCTCTTTCCCCCCTTCATCCCCTTGCATCCCCCCTGCAGGCCCTCTTGTTCCTAAAGACCACAGGAATTATTTTCCCCTTCATTATTAACTACTGACTTTATCAGGGCATACCCCACATTTGCCTCTCCTTTTTTCTTCCTTCTCTTATGCCCTCCAATTCTGCAGTTTAACCCAATCAAAACAACAACATTGATTCACCTGTAAATGGGGCATTATGTGGTATAGTCCATGACAATTCAAGCCTGCTTCTCTACCATCAATGCTTCAGTTAAAATTCCAGCTTAACATTTGCCTGTTTGTGTCCTTTTAGAAAAGAGCCCCTTCAAGGTCCCTCTGCTGTTGGTTGTTACTGTTGTTGGCTTTTCTTTTCTTTTCTTTTCTTTTTCTTTTCTTTTCTTTTCTTTTCTTTTCTTTTCTTTTCTTTTCTTTTCTTTTCTTTTCTTTTCTTTCTTTCCTTTCCTTTCCTTTCCTTTCCTTTCCTTTTCTTTTCTTTTCCTTTCCTTTCTTTTCTTTTCTAGTTTTTCTCATTTTGTGGGGTTGGGGGATAATTTATTTTGTCATTTATGTCTTCCTTAGGTGCTGTATTTGTTTACCCTTCTGGGTGTTTCTGTTGTCAGGGGTGTTTGCAAAGCAAATAATTTGTTTGTGTCTCCTTCTTGTGCAAATGCTTCAAATGCCTCCCTTTTTATTGAATATCCATCTTTTTTATTGATGACTATACTCAGGTTTGCAGGATACATCCAGTTGGATCACATCATGAAATTCTTTGCTTTTTCAAACATGTTATTGAATACCCTCCTGTGCTTTCTGGTGGGTGCAGAATAGTCTTGTGTTATTCAAATTTGTTTTTCCTTTCCTTTTGGAGGACTTGCTCCTGGTTGCTTTTGGAATTTATTGTTTGATATGGGAACAGTTAAATTTAACCACTTCGAACTTGTCCTGGAGTTTGGAGCTTAGAGTACTTTTTTTGTGAAGGTGATCTATGGATTCTTTCAACTGGCATTTTATTTTCTGTGTTCAGAAGAGCTGAATGCTTTCTTTTATTATTTCATTTATTGCTATGGCAGTTTTCCAAGTGTAGTCTTCAATCCCTTGAGGGTCCCCATCACCCTTTCAAGGGTTCCTCAATGATGTTTTAAAGGTTTAGGGGATCTGAGACTAAAAAATTTGAGAACCACTACATTATAGTATTTACTTTTTTTATTGTATTCTTATGGGAGACATATAATCCTTAAGTTGTTTATATGCATCCTGTCTTTGAGATCAATATGTTTTGTTTGCATAGGGATCATATTTTCCTTTAATATTATTAATTTTTGCTTCTCTTCCAGACTGACATCACTTTCCATGCATTTCCAATGAATAGTTCTTTCTTTCAATTCTTTAATAGGACACTTTTGCTACATTCAAGTCTTTTTCTTTCTGTCAGTTAATATATAAGCCATAAATTCTGCTTTCATGATTGTTATTTCTCTTGATCTGTTGTGGTTCCCTTTCCCTTTGTCTTTGGAGGTGCTTGGATTCAGTTAGTTGTGCAGGAGTCCATATTTCTTTCTGTGATCAATATCCTCTCAGCTGGTCTACCTGCTTGAGCTCTGAGTTCTTAGCTGAATCTTCTTCCTCCTGAGATCTTTGTTAATTTTATTCTCCTCCACCCTTACGTTGCAGTATTGCTCACTTTCTGGCTCCTTCCCCTTTGATGGCAGATCCCTCGATGGTTGGACTGCAAAGCTATCTGAGCCTAGAGCGGACAATTCATGTTTTTCTGGCCTCAGTCTCTACCCCATATGACTTCTGGGGAACAGGACTGACCCTAGCTGGATGCCAGTCCCCTTTTCTTCAGACTTAGTGTCATTTCCCAGTTTTGTCTATTCTTTAGGCATCTGCTTGATTCCTGTTACAGCACAATGTTCTGCCTCCTCAGGCAGTGTTGACTTTTGCTTTGCTGTATCTCCAACTGTACAAAAGGGTGTGCATGTGTGTGTGTGTATGTATATGTGCAGAATTTAGGTGTGTTGGTTGTTATCAAAGCATGGCGGGGTGGTGGGAAGGACAGGGAGTCTCTGGAAAAGAACATCACAGAATAAAGAGAATGAGTGGATACCAGGCTACAAGCCTGTGGGTCCCATTGTGGAGACCTGTCAGAGCTTGGAGGCCAAAGGATGATGTGGGGCTAAAGTTCAGGAGAGAGATCAGGGATGAAGATAATAACCTAGGAGTCATCTGCATAGAGATGACAATTAAACCTAGAGAAGCTGATGAGGTCATTGAAAGAGTATATAGAAGGAAAGAGCATAGACCCCAAGACAGAACCATGGAGGATACCCATATTTAGTATCTCTGACATGGATGAAAATGCAGCAAAAGAGACTGAGAAGGAGCAGTCACACAGATAGGAGGAGAACAATGAGGGATTGCTGTCACAAAAACCCAGAGAAGAGAAAGTATCAAAGAAGAAACAATACTTAACATTATGTAGGGCTGGGTTGGGCTGCAACTGGAGCAACCCAACGAAGCAACCTGAAAATCTTTTTTTAGTTGGATTTAGTTTGGATTTAATTGGATAAAAGAACACTCGCTTGATCTCAGATCTTCTCTCCCACCTCTGTGTGCCCATCTACTCAAACTGTGGAGCTTCTCATCAGACCTACTCCACCTTCATTCCAGAACAAAAATATATGTGGGATAGCCTGAGAAATCTGTGCAGGCATTACTGCATGCTTTTCTGGCCATAGAATCAAGGTGGTGTGCAATTACTCCAGTGTGACACCTTATATAAGCCTGAAATCATGTCTTCACTTTAAACATTGTAAATCAATGAAATTATATTTATGGTCATTGACAACACATGCAATTTTACCTGTTTGATGCCCTATTACTACAATATACCAGCACTAAGGAGAGGAGCAGCCTTCTCTCTCTTTGCCTGAGTGAGTAGTGGGTCTCTCTCTCTGTCTCTCTCTCTTTGTCTCTCTCTCTCTCTCTCTGTCTCTCTCACTCTCTCCATCTATCTCTCCCTCCCTTGCTCCATCCCCTCCCACCCTGCATGTATCCAGGGCATATTTATAGATAGAAAATACATATAGAGTGTGTATTTGTGTGTATCTTACAGGCAGTAGAATTTACAGAAATTGATTTGCTAGAAACTGAACACTGTAGTTATAACTACCAGGCTTTTGCCTGAAGTAGAGATGAGAAAACTCCCCTTCTTCTTGTCTTTACAGAGGTGGAGTACCATGGGTATGATACCTTGCACATACTATTAAACTTGGCTCTTCTGTTGATTAGTTTTGCTGAAATTTGCTGAATGTGCGTGTGTGTATGTGTGTGCATGCGTGTGTGTGTGTATGTGTGTGTATTTGAGAGGCAGATTTATATGGTGGATAAAATACATCATTTAGTGTCAGAACAAACCTGAGTTCAAATTCCACTTTAGGCACTAACCGTGTAAGTGCCTTACCTTTTTTCAGTTTCAGTTTTTTCATCTGCAAATGAAGATAATGACAGTAACTCCTTCCCAGGGTTGTTGTAAGGATGAAAAGACATAACCTACATGAACCCCAAAGTAGTATAGAAATGTAGCTATTCTGATAATTTCCTCTCTTTTTTGTTACAATAACTGGCTAGGGAAGAGGAAAGGGACACATTCAGAAATGAAGGGAATATAAAAAGAAAATTTATCAATGAAAAGTTTTAATTTTAAAAAGCTGACCTGGTAGCTCATTAAGGAACAAATGTGAGAAAAAGGTGAAAGGAAGTGGAAGGAGTCAATACTAAATAAAGGAGACTAGAAGAAATAAGCCTTTCCCAACGAAGGCTGGAACAAGAGTAGTTTCAGAGAGAAAGAAGGACCAGTTAACAAATGGGAAGGGAAAGGGATGGAATCACAGGTCAACCTACAATGGCAGAACTGCCCACTGTTCTTCAACCAGAAAACTAAAGAAAGTGCCAGCTCTAAAATCAAGGAAATAATGAGAAGATTGTCAACACAACCATTTGATAAAAAGCAGGGGAAAGAGCACTTAGAGGCCTGCTTAAGGCCAGGATTCCAGTGACCTGCTAGAATGGGGATTGAAAACCATCCAATCAGGCTCAGGTTTCAAGCCAGCATTTCACAGAGTTGAGCCCAGACCAAGTGCCAGAAACCCATCTCCTTCCCCTCCAGGTCCTCCTTCCATCCATGTGCTCTTTCAGCAGAAATGTTCATTACTAGCCATTTGCCTCACCAGCTGATTCTCCATAGCACTAAGATGATATTTCATATATTCATCCACATAATTTACTGTCATTTCTGTTGTATTTTTTTTTATAAAAACATGAAATGACTCAGATAAGCATATGTACCTGTATGTGCTTATTCAACAGACATTTACCAAGCACTTACTATGTGCCAGGCACTATCCAAGGTGCCAGGCACTATTCATGGTGCCAGGGATATAAAGAGAAAACATGGAATTGTCTCATAAACAGGAGCATAGATTACTCAGAAGTCATTCAGTATAACCTGTTGTTGTTACAGATGAAGAAACTAAATCTCCGGATGAATAAGTGACTTGCTCAAGGTGGCACAGACTGCAATTATCAAAGGCAGGATTTGAACTCCACTCCTTTGAATTCAGAATCAGTGCTCTTTCATGGAGGGTGGGAAGGGGACAGTTTTCCTTAATTCTAAGATTAATGCTCTATCTACTATATCTACATGTTGACTGATGTATGCATTAGGGAGGATTTCTCACCAATTCAATTCAATTTAATCAACATTAAGCACCTACTATGTTCTATCTGCATCACTGAGCATACAACTGTGCCCAGGATTATGGATAAAAAGACAACCAGGAAATAGCTTCTGCTTTCAAGGAGCTTTCATTCTACTGGGAGAGGGGGATGGAATTTTCCATTGCTCTTCAAAAAATATTGATCCACAAATATCAATTGACAGTTGAAAAGAAATGGTAGATTCTTTTAAAGAAATTGACTAAGAATGGTGTTGAGCTCTCTACCAGAGAGTCAGCATGGCAAAGATGAAAAAAATGCCCTTGATTTGGAACTCAATGGTTAAGAGATGAATCCATTTTCTGCCACTTATCACCTTTGTGAACCCAAATAAGTCACTGGATGTCTTTAGGACTTAGTTTCATCATTTGTAAAATGAGAGTTTGTGCTAGAAGAAGTAGGCAACTCACCTAACCTCTCTGGACCTCAGTTTCCTCAAATTAAGAAGAGGGAGTTGGACTAGATGATCTCAAAGTTTTCTTTTAGGTCCATAACTATGATCCTAAGGTCTCCAACTTCTGGGGTCCCTTTGAGCTCCAAATTTCTGATGCTACAGTCTAGATTTTAAATCATGGATATCCAACTAGGCATCCTCAGAAAAGGAAAAGTAGATGTGGTCCTAGTCTTCAAGAAGGGAAAGAATAACCCTCCATGTTTATTGTGGCTAAAGAGAACTTTTGACCACAGTAAAATAGTGAGGGAATAGTGGGGAAATCAGATAGAGAATAATGGGATGAAGAAACAATAAACTGCAAACCAGTAAAGAAGGGGATATACCAAAGCCAATATATCTGGACTTGAGTCAATATTCTGATACGATTGTCCAACAAATCTTAGGTGAATTCCAACTGGCTTAAATCCAGCCTCTGAATCCACAGGATAAAATTCCTTTGTATTTATATATTATTTTTGTCCAAAGAGTTCCAAGTTGTTTATAGCTAGTCTTTGATACTTCTGAATCATCCACAATTCTTTCTTATGCCTTTTCCAAGAGGGTAGAACAATTCCAACTATCAACCTGAGAAACCGAGGCAGAAAAAAGTGTGAGATTTGCATTAGCTATTTACCAGGTCTGCTGATGTCCATACTCAGTCATAATCTAGTCATGCCCTGAAGGGTGAGGTGAGATGACTTTCAGTCAGTCCTACATCCCTAATCACTGTGGGAAGAATTGTGTCTACTCAGGGAACTCTGGGAGGGACTACAGCATTTTCTCCAAGAAGCAAAGCTTAATATTCTTTTTCTTCTTTTTCATTTTTCTGGGGAGATGGGAGGGTAGGGATAAAGGAAGGTTTTTACAACCACTAAGAGAGGCAAGCAGCAGATTCAAATTTTATAAAATGACATTTCTTTGTTAAATGGAAGGATGTTAATTACTAGATATGATTATAAACTTCCACATAGACTTTCCCCAAGACTCTTTAGTACACAGGGCATCAAAGGACTTTTCATATTTGGAACTATAGAATTTGTCAAGCATACACCAGTAGGTGTGCAGGAGACAGCAAATATTAAAACTAGTGGCATAGTATAAGGAAAGGACATTAGCCACCCCACCCTCATTTAGTCCTGGAATGTCTGTCAGGTAAGAATAGCCCTCGTGTTTGTTAGTGAAAAATATCCAGGGGTCTGTAAACTACCTTTAAAAAAACTTTTGATAATTACATTTCAATAGAATTAATTTCCCTTGTAATCTCATGTGTTTTATTTTTATGCATGTAAAAACATTTTTTTTTCCTGAGAAGTGGTCCCATAGACTTTACCAGGCTGCCCAAGAAGTCCATGACACAAAACAGTTTAATAGCCATTGTTTTATGCTAAGAAGAACAAGAAATCCTTGACAGTCATTGGATGAAGTGTAGTGATATTGACAGGAAGTCTGTTCTGCTTGGGTGAAGGACTTGATAATGCCCCATAGGGCTAGCATAAAAGTAGGGAGAGTTCAAACATTTGAGAATGGGGAGGAAGTAAGGGAGATATCAGAGCTCATTTAGAAAGAATTTGCAGTATAGGACTATAAGGGCAAGCAAAGTAGAATATTTTGCTGTTTTTGTTTTACTAAAAGTGCCTCTGAATAACGCGATGAAGGAGGATCTTTCCCACTCATTGTTAGGCCTGGGAAGTTTGTAGGAAAGTCCACACCTTTTGTTAATGAGGCATTGGTTGTCAAGAGATGTGATACCCTCTCACTGTAAAAAGTGTATAAATCCTCTGAGGTGCGGTTTTATTTTGGGGCTTACTGATTGTTTGTTTGGCCAGAAGAAGACTCTGGGAAGCCGCTAAGGAGCCCCCCCCCCAACTTGGAAAACCCAGATATTGGTGCTTCCCTTTCTGGTAACTATAGTCAGACAGTTGAACCTATCTGTTGATGGTCAGGCAAAAGAAATCATGTCTGTGGATCTTTGATTTCTCTGTATTTTCTTTGAAGTTCAAGGTGCTGACTCACCTGAACTAGGTGAATGATATATGTGCTTGGTGAAAAGAAAGATACACGTGCTTGATTAAAGTGATTGTTAACCCCTCAAAAGTTGCCTTTCCTTTTATGAATGCAGGTCTAAGAATCTGTGATAGCAGACCCCCTGTGTATGTTGGGGTGCTTACTGTTACAAGAATCAGGTGGAGAAAGGAGAAAGAGAAAGCAGGTCTAAGCTGGGGCTCACAGGAGCAAGAAATTGGGGAGAGTCACCACCTCTATAGTCTTTAAAAAAGACTCAGGAAAACAGTATCAGTTGAATCCATCCACACATGAGGGAAGTTCTGAGAAAAGATCTGCTTTCTCCCCAGGTTTCCTCTAGGTAGCTGCCTATTAATACATATTGAAGTATACTCTACTGTTTCATTACCCAAGTTTTTCTGGTGTTTCAACCACAATGAGGCCAGGAAATAGAAAGTGACAAATATAAATGTAAACTAAGGCAAATAGCAAACTTCTGCCTAAATATTAGGGATTTTGCTAAGGCTACAGAGGAGCAAATCATTGAGTTTATCATATTGCTTCTAGGCTTAAAACAACCTTTTTAATGGAACAGGGTATTACTCCTTGTTGGGTATATTGTAGTGGTGGGATGGACAGTGGGGAATCTTTTTCTAGGATGGAATGGGAATCCATTAAAATCCTTTTCGGCTCTGAAGTTCTGTAATTCTTTGGTAAGTTTTATAAGAGGGAATTAATCAGTCAATGAACAAGCATTTAGTAAGCACCTACTATGTGCCTAGGAGTGGGTTAGTGGATGGAGTTGAAAAGACAAAAGTGGAATGTTCCAACCTGTCAAAGAGCTTCCATTCTATTAGTGAGAACCACATTTAGATATATAAGTACATACAGAAGTAAATGTGCATATCTATACCTGTACACATCTAAATCCGTACAAAACAAATACATGATGGGCATGCAATCTGCTTTGGATAGGGGACAGGGGATGTAGTGATATTGATAAAGTCATGAAATAAAATATATCCTCATGTGCCATTTCCATATTCAACACCCCCCCCCCCCAGAATTGTTTATTTCTTCTAAATAGTGTGCTTCCCTTATTTCTGAGTAAACCAGTTTGGTAAATATAGCGAGGGTTACCACTCCTAAGTAGCTCACATTCAGCAAAACTCTCTGACCATAACTCAGTCTGCCTTTGGTGATTCAAAGGCACTCTGTATGCTGCGTGTCCCTAGATCACAATTATGACCGTCGCTGCTCAACGTTCTTGTCTTTTGTAGTTGAGATTATGTAGGAATTTTTTGTATTGACTTCTTAAGTACAAGTAGCCAAGGCATTAAGTGAAAAAGAGTGGTCAAAAGTGAGCACACATCCTCCAAGGAAAGACAAGGCACTCAATGATTTGCTCAATCAAATTGCTTTTATTTACTCCAATCGATATATGCACTCAGTTACTTTACTCAATTTACTTAAGAGAGAGGGGAAAGGCCCCTACTCTAATCCCTATACCACACGATAGAAATCACCTAAATTCCATAAGATACACAATAGAGAATACCCAGGCCATCATCTCATTCATACTACCTCCAACAATCTTACCGCTTTCAGGATAATGGCAAAACAGCAACGGAAAGGAATTCTGACGGTTTAGGACACAGGAAAGCAAGATCTGGGCTGAAAGCTCTTACAGTTCTGGGCAGTGATGACTGGGGGCTGGATACTGCCTCACCTAGCCTCTGATGGCAGTTCAAGAGGTTCCTTCTGGATTCCAGGAAGCCAGACTCTCCTGGTTTCAAGTTTCAAGTCGTTGCCAGTGTTGGCTTTCCCAGTTTTGCTTTGTTTGATGATAAATCTGATTCCCACTGCAGCACCAGATCATTCTTCCCTGATTAGAAGTAGCAACTTGCACTCAGTAATCTGCTTTCAAGGTGACATTCTGTAACCAGGGGTTTATTTCTGTTTTAAGGGGAACTTACTAATCAACTTTTAACTCTTATAAATCATAGTTGAGGTGGTTTATGTTATTCTAAGAGTATATATTGATGGCACACTTCAAGGTGGTTATTACATGGTTAGCAAATAGCTTATGATAAATAGATCTTGGATAGTAATAACAACTATTTAGTCAAGGCAACCAAGCATTCTCATTATAAGCATCTGGTTAATGCAACCTATGCAAACATGTTGTTGACATATGTATGTGCTTGGTATTAACATGCGTATTACAAAATCAAGAAGGAGTCACTCAAGTCAAGTCCTTTTCTGACATGGTGCCAGGCCAAAGCAAATAGGTAACGGTGACTGAGGATACAGCATGTCTCCTTAGGTATATATAAAGTATTTACTTTCATCTGTAGAAGGAAAAATAAATCTTTATTGGAGACAGGAAATTGAAGAAGAATTGAAGCTAGGAAGAGGTTTTTGCCAAATTCCTAGTTGTTCATAGGTTGTGGATCTCACCAGTGTCTGTCAGCTGTTATTGGTGAACTTTTTTACCAGAACTTTAATCCCCCTACGTTTAACATCATTTTCTCTGAGAGGTTTGGGTAGCATAGTGGATCGAGAAGTTCACCTGGAATCAGGAAGATCTCATTTCAAACCCAGCTACAGCTAGTTAGCTGATGTGATTCTGGGCAATACTGTTTGTCTCAGTCTCCTCATATGTAAAATGGGGATAATCGTAGGGATATTAGATAGAGTTATTTGATATTATAGGGATATTAGAAGGCTACCAGAAGGCTCAAATAAGATATGTCATAGTGCTTTGCATGCTTTGCATATCTAAACACTTGCTATTTTTATCTGTCAAATAAATCTTCTGTTTTCTGTAAATAATAGTAATAACAGCTTCCAAATGCTTAAGAAAAGACAAAATTCATAAATCTCTAATCCATATTTCCTTTGAACATATTCAGCTTTCAAGTTCCAGGGACCACCTTCTAAGAGGAAGGATGGATAAGCACTTACGATCCGAACAAGGGGGGAAAAAAGCTAGAGAAAAATGATGACTGGGTGCAAAGAACCCTTCTTGGATTGTGTAATAATGATTGCTTCCATTTCTATGATGCCTTAGGATTTGGAAAGTACTTCCTTATGGCAATTCCATGAAAAAGGAATCGTAAAAGGCTTTGTAGACATGGTTACATTTGAGTCTCACAACAACATTGAGTTTAGGACTTCAGATGTTATTATCCCCACTTTGCAGATAAGTAAATTGAGACTCAGAGAAGTTGAGTGAGTTTTTCAAAATCTCACAGCATGTGTCAGAGACAGGACATATGGATAATGACCTCATTCTTAGGATCGTCCTACATATGTGGGGTATGGCATAACAGGAATATTATCCCACAGATTCCTCAAATAAACTGGATCCAGAAATTGGAAATTAGACAAGAGGATCACAGATTTCATGCTAGATGAGACCTTGGCAGTCATTTAGTCTACCCTCCTCTTTTTACAAGTAGGGAAGTGGTGAAATGACTTGTTCAAGGTCAGTTGGTTCAGGTATGGCAGCTTGAGTCTGACTGAAATCCACCTTTTCCATTGTAATGCATGGCCTCCTAAAGAAAGGATCTGATCAGGTAAAAAAAAGGGTGTTGTTTTCCAGCCTCACACCTTCTGCTCTCAGGAGCCTGGAAGAAAACGTAACTGTTCCACTAGGCTATCCTGGAGATTAACAAGTTCATAGTCAGTCAACAAATCTTTACTAAACCCTCATTCTGTGCCAGGCATCATGCTAAGCACTGGAGCTAGCCCTGCCAAGGACAGAAACCTTGGGGTGCTGCTGTGAACTACTGAGGAGGATTTATTAATAACCTATGTTATTCTCTGTTCTTCCTCATCTCCCTCCACCTCCTAGTAACCAGGGGTTTTGTTTGTTGAGCATTTATTATTGGTCTTATAGGATCTTAGGTCTAGAGCTGGCCAACTCCCTCCTTCAGAAGACCAGAGAGATTCCTTTTGTTTTCATTTTTTACATTTCTCACTTTGGATTGTGCCACTGAACACTTGTAGGAAATGGGGAAAAAAGCTGACTCTGGAAAGCACCATCAATCACAATGTAAAGCTCGCTTCCCAGGAACTTTTCCCCTAAACAAATGAGGTTGTTGGAAGGAATCAATTGTAGGTACCACTTGTTGTTCTGTGGCTGTGGCATCATGGCAGGGCCCTTTCCAAACCAAAAGAAAAACATAGAGTGTCACACGTGATCCTGGGTCTCTTTATTAGGCTGATATACGGCAAGATACACAGGAGAGAGCAGGCATTAGTGGAAAGTAGGATTTTCCCTGAAATAGCCATTATAAATATGTCTCTCTGAAAAAAAATTAAGACAAAAGAGAAGGCCACCTTCATCTCTGAAATCAAAGAAAAGCCTGCTTGGGGAGAATGTGCTGGAAAAACTGGTTGCAAGCAGTTCATCTAGGTAAAAATATGACCCTCTAACATTGCCAAGGTCAGTAAGACCTGGGTGATCCTTTCAGTAGTATTGGTCTCCCAAGCTAAGGCTGCCTGGGGGGAAGCTTTAATTTATGGAAACAATTTTCTCTAGATCTCCAAAAAGAAAGAATTAGATTAATTTTCAGCATGGCATGCTGTTCATTGCATAGAAACCTTCCTCTCCACTCCAGCCCACCACCCTACTTGCCTTAGAAGAGATATCAAACCTTTAGCATAATTCTCCATTCTATTTCTTCCCACTAAACCAACAAAACAGAATAAAATCCCCACAGTCTCCAAAACAACAGCTGCATCTCTGAGAGTTCACATTAAAACAGTAATGATCTGCAGGATTTTGAAGCCTCAATGACTCTCCATTTTTATGACCTTTTGCCATAGACCTTCAGGGTTCAAGGGCTAGGGCCTATCAAAGTTAAATGAGACACACATCTAATTATTTGTGATCCTAGTACAGTGCTATGGAAAGCTTAAAACAATGCAAGCCAGTTCATTTTTTCAAGAGACATCTTTCCCTCTGTCTCTGCCTCTCTCCCTTCTTCTTTCCTTCCCTCCCTACCTTGAGAAAGCATCAGGTTAATGTGAAAAATTTCCAGTCAGCTTTTATTTCTTCTAATGTGAATAAAAGTTGCCTCTTTCATAAGAGTTGACTGATTGGGCCATTTTTCCTGAATCAGGAACCAATTCCCTTCAACATAGTACTTTGTCATAAGGTACTGGCATCACATGTAGTCCAAGGAACCAATAATGGGATTGTTTTGTCATCCCAAAACACAAGTTCTTCAGTATAGTACCATATGCATCAGGAGAAGTGACCAGGGAAAGAAGGTCTGCTCAGCAACATGTATGATGCATGAAATGACTACAGTCCCCTCTCCCTGTCCCCATTATACTTAAAATTTTGGAATTTGTATGTCCTTCATACTACTGACCCATGTAAGAGGAAAAGATGCTTCCCCCTAAATGATAAGTTAGCATGGTGCTTGGCATACAATAGGTAGAAATACCTGCTTAAGGTTGATTGGATTATCATTATTTTATGTTGCATTAGAAATTCTAGCTATAACAATAAGATAAGAAATAAATTAAAGTAGTAAATACAGACAACAAAGAAACAAAACCATCACTTTTAGCAGATGATGTGATGGAATACTTAGAAAACCCTAGAGAGTCAAATTAAAAAAAAACTATTCAAAACAATTAGCAACTTTAGCCAAATTGCAGTAAATAAAATAAACCCTACATGAATCATAAGCATTTCTATACATTACTAACAAAATCTAGCAGGGAGAGATAGAGAAATTCCATTTAAAATACCTGAAGAAAATATACAACAATAGAGAGTCCACCTGACAAGACATATGCAAGAACCATATGAACACAATTACAAAACACTTTCCACATAAAGACAGACACAAATAATTGGAAAAATATTAATTGTGCATGGATGGGCTGAGCCAATATTATAAAAATGACAATGCCACCTAAAGTAATACCCTCATTCATTGCCATAACAATCAAACTACCACAGAATTAACATAGAGAGCTAGAAAAAATAATAAAATTTATCTGGAAGAACAAAACTTCAAGAATATCAAGGGAATCATTGAAAAAAAATGAAGGCAAAGGATCTATCAGTGTGAGATCTCAGCTATACTACAAAATGATAAGAATCAAACAGTCTTGTCCTGGGTGAGAAATAGAGTGGCTGATCACATACTGAAGCAAATGAGCATAATAACCTAGTATTTGAGAATCTCAAAGATCTCAACTACTGGGACAAGAACTGCCAATTAACAAAAACTGCCAGGAAAACTGGGAAGTGGTCCGGCAGAACAAAGCACAAACCGGCATCTCTCTCCACTTACCAATATAAGCTCAAAATGGGCACATGGCTTAGTCATAAAGGTGATATGATAAGTGAATGAGGGGACCATGGGATAGGTCTACAGGATAGGTTTACAGGAGATAAAAATAGATCAATTTTGATTACATTAAATTAAAAAGGTTTGCACAGACAAAAACCAAAACAGCCAAAATTAAAAGGGAAGCAGGAGGAATATTTTACAGCAATTTTCTCTGATCTTATTTTTCAAAAATGTAGGGAACTGAGCCAAATTTACAAAATAAAACCCACTCCCCAATTGATAATCAAAGGATATAAAACCATTTTTGAAGAAGAAATGAAAATTATCAAGTAATGAAAAATGCAAATTAAAACAACTCTGTGAAACCATCACATATCCGCCAGATTAAGATGACAAAAAAGAAAAACAAGAGATTTTGGAGGGGATTGTGGGAAAATAGGTACATTAATGCACTGTTGGTCGAACCATGAACTAGTCTAATCATTCTGGAGAACAATTTGGAACTATGCCCAAAGAGCTATAAAATTGTGTATACCTTTTTGATCCAGAAATACAACTACTAGGTCTGTTTCCCAAAGAGACAAAAGAAAAGGAAAATAACTGTATATATACAAATATTTATAGCAACTCTTTTTGTGGTGGCAAAAAATTGGAAACTGAGGGGATGCTCATCAATCGAGGAATGACTGAGCAAGTTTTGCTATGATTGTGCTATAAGAAATAAACAGAATGATTTTAGAAAAACCTAAGAAGATTTACATGAACTCATGCAACATGAAGGCAGTAGAACCAGGAGGATGTTGTGCACAATGACAGCAATATTGTAAGAGTGATCAGTTGTGAAAGACTTAGCTACTGTGATCAATACAATGATCCATGGCAATTTCAAAGGACTCAAGATGAAAAAATGTCATCCTCCTCCAGAGAGGGAACTTATGTACTCTGTGCACCAGTTGAAGTATAGTTTTTCTCTTCATTTTTCTTGCTTCCCACCTCTCCCCTGACTCTACTACCTGCAACACAGCTCATGTGGAAATATGTTTTGCATGGTTTCATATATATAATGGGTATCCTATTTCTTACCTTCTCAATGTGTGGCAAAGGGAGTAGAGAGATGGAGAAAATTTGGAATTGAAAATAAGAATTTAAAAAAGAAAAGAAAGGAAGAAAAAAACAGAAGACAAGCAGCAATGATAAAACACATCTAAGATTTAAAAAAAAATTATTGGATCCAACACTCTTTCTGGATTTTTTCAGGATACTGTTGAGGTTACTAATCCATGGTAACCTCCCAAAAAATCCATCTGACAGTCCATGATCATTATGGCATGGCATTAGTCTGGTCAGGGTTTTTGATACTGAAATTGCCTCCATCTGAATTAATTCAGTTGAAGAAACTTTCTGCTCCAGCTGGCAACAGCCTGGCTACCAAGAAACATTTGGAAGCAAAGGGTCCCTGAACTATTCCCAGGGACTACATGGTACAAAGCTCATCAAATCAGAGCAGTCAGGATCCTTAAAGATGTTCTAGTCCAAACTCCTCCTTTTACAGACTTTGAAGCAGAGACTCCGAGAGGAGCTGACTTGTCTGAGGTCCCCCAGCCAGCCTGAATCAGATTCATGATTTGAATTCAGGCTCTGAGACTCCAAATCCATCACTCTTTCCCCTATTCCAGTGTACCTACTCCTTCCTAGGGCCATGCTTCCAGCATTAGTCATTGAGGTTGGCACTCTTCATATTGGCTTGCCTTTGTAAAATGGGAATTTGAATGAAAATGGGCAAAGGCCCCCTTTAGTTCTGTGTGGAGCATGTGCTTAGCTCTCTCCCATGAATCCACCCACAGCTTATATTCACCTTCCTTTGAGTCTTTCACTAAATTAATATCTTGGCTGGTGGGATTTAAATTTAAATTAGATGCCACTATTAGTGGGATCTTCCACAGTGGGAGAGGGAGGTGCTCAACAGCGACAGGGATTTGGTAGTGGTTATATATATCCTTCAATCCTTCTTTCACCAGTAGGGCACTGATTGTGTAACTACAGGCATTTATCTTAAACTATCTGAGCTTCAATATTTGCATCTGTAAAATGGGGTTAATAACACAGTATGCATGGTACCCACTTCAAATCATGAATGTGGAGGGTATGGGGGTCACACAGTCAATGTAGATCAGAGATAAGACAGGAACCCAGGTCTTCGTGACTTTGAGGCCAGTTCTTTGTCCACTATGCCATATCGAGAACCACAAGAGACAGCTAAGTGGTGCAGTGAATAGAGTACTGGCCCTGGAGTCAGGAGGACCTGAGTTCAAGTCTTGACACTTACTAGCTGTGTAATCCTGGGCAAGTCACTTAACCCTGATTCTGCCTCCCTTCCCAAAGAAAACAAACAAAAAGAAAAATAACAAAAAATAATCCTGACTTGTGATTTTTTCAGCGTGACATTCCCACCAGTCAAGTGGAACTTACAGTCTTGGGGAGTCAACAGGGGGCACTGATATATTACATGGTTTTTCTAGGGCCAATGTATATCAGAGGCAGCATGTGAACCCAGGACTTCTGAGGTGGGGGTTGGGGTGAGGGGGACAGAGTCCTGAAAGGTTAGGGTACTTGCCAGAATCTAAGGCTATCAGTATTGGAGAGTTGAGAGAGACCTCAGAAGCCATCTAGGTCAACCTACATGTGACAAAAATCCCAAAGTAGTATGAATCAGAGGAAAAACTCGAACTCAGGTCTTTCTGACTCCAAGGTCAAACTGCCTCATTATTGTAATTATATTATATTTATAATTATATTTTTCTTCTGCTATTATAGTCATCATCATCACCTCTAAGAAGAGTGATGTCTTCACAATTAACCTATCACCTTGTCTTTGATTTAGGAGTCCTGTCCAGAAGCCCCAGGAGATGGGGTATATCCACTCATCTGCCCACAGGGCAGCATTCACAGGAAGGCTTGCAGAAATCTTGCCTGCTCTGCCCAGTGCCTCTCATGTCACTGGATCATTAAAGGAAAAAAATAACTTATTTCCATCACATCCTTCATCCTACCTGGTCCAGCTGAGCCCAGCCCAAGTCTCATACCCAGCAGAGTCTACTTTAAGTAGAAAAATCTCCCTGATGGCCTGATGCTCAGATTTCTTTGTAGCCCATCGATCCCCCAGCAACCTTCCACAGCATCAAAGCCCAAAGCGCCCCTGGCCTGACCCCCACTTTATGGGCATTATTATATGAACAGGCAAGAGCTACTTACAGTCCAAGCCACTGTCTCTATCTCAGTGTAATAAAGTATTCCAGGATTGCTGCTTACAAGATGCAGTTGGCATCTTCTTCTCTCTCCCTCCTCCCCACACTCCCCCCATACTCACACACATACTCACACACATGCACACTCTCTGTCTCTCTCTCACACACACACTCACACACACACTCACATACACACACACACACACACACACACACACACACACATACACACGACCTGGCCTCCTCTTCCAGCAATCTGAAAATTCTCCTCTGGGCTGATGCCTTTCTCCCCAAGTAGAGGACAGCTCCAATGAGTAACTTCACATTTTGACTAATACCCCCATAACTCTCAGTAAACAACATCCGTCACCTGGATCCATAACTAATAATGATGCTCTTTATTAAGCTCTCCTGTGCAACAGTATGTCTGATAAAAAGCTGCTCCCCATGCCATTTTAATTATAATAAATCACCTTTGTTATGATGTATGCATGCTGAGGTAGAGCAGGCCTCGTGCCTAGCTGCCTGGGATACTTTCATAATGAGGGAAAACCAACACATCCCCCTTCCCCCCAGAAAGTTATTTACATGCAATACTGGAAAGATTCAACAGTATCTCCTTCCCCCTCCCAACCTTGGCAACCTGAATTCCAACAACTCTTATCTTACCTTATAGCTAAGAGCATCATAGGCAAGGAGGGGTGGGAGGAAATAGCACCTGAAAAATGCTGTTTACACAAATAACAGGCCCCTGAATGCATCCACTAGCATGGAAAAATCAGTCCTTGCAGGGCAATCCTTCCTCTATAAATGTGTAAAAGTATTTTACCACCCCACACTACAAATCAGGGATGAGACCATCGTGTGTGCAGCTTTCCAGGGACTGCGTGTCAAAGTCAGCTTCCCCAGTGGTTCCCCAGGGAACTGTGCCGGGCACATTCTCCTGAAAGGTGTGAAAATCTGATTTTCTAAAATGGATCAGTAATTCTCTATGAAGGGGGAAAGGATCGATAAATCTTTGCTAAGTAGATTGTAAAGGAAAAAATTATTCTTTCAGTGACAGTGCATTAGCACCCTCCAAACAATCCCGATAAGCTAAAGGCATGACAGTGCGTCTCAACCTGCTTCTTCGGACTTCTGATATATTCTTGTAATCTGGGCTCATTCTGCAACGCACATACATTTATATTTGCTAAGCAAGGCTCCATGTTGATGGTGATTTATGGGGAGATGCCATTATGAGGCTTGGCAGTGACTAGAAAAAGAAAATTATTAGCTGTTTGTAACCTGATAGATGCGATACAAGGAAATGTCATTACCCCCGCAAACACATATTCGCTGCTTACTATATCACTCCCTGTGTGTGCCCATATGATATGCCTTCTGCAGGCACCAACCAAGTACAAACAGTGGCCTGGTTTACAGGCGAGCTTGTGATCTTATGTGTCTACCATCTACATGCATAACCATGCCTGGGAAGAGGAGAGGGAAAGGGGAAGACACATTTTCAAGTCATTGCACTTTAATGGTCCTTTGTGGGCACTGGCTTCTCCCCTCTTGGCAAAGAACTAAAGCAGCTCCCTAGCATTGGAGTTCTATGAACCTGAGCCCTTTTCCATTAGCAAATTCTCCCTTTTCCACACCCCTGGAAAGCAGTGACTTTTGGCCACTTTAAGGTCTGCAAATCCTTGTTCCAAAATTCCTTTAGTACTACTTGAAATCTTAAATAATATGCATTAGGAAGAAAGCATGAACTTTGTATCATGACAAGTCTAAGGGTGGGAAGAAAATGCCCCAGAGAATAGCCTTCCAAGAATCATGTAGCATTCCCTCAGATGGGGTTAAAAACATTACTTTATGTCGATGAGGTGACTAGGATGTGAGTTGGGGAATCAGGAAGACTCAAGTTCAAATCTGGCCTCAGATATTTATTAGCCGTGTGACCCTGAGCCAGTCAGTTCAACTGGATCAGCCTTAGTTTCCTCATCTGTAAAATGGAGATAGATACTAATAGTGCCTTTCACAGAAGGTGGTTGTAAGGATCAAATGAGATAAGAAAGCACTTTGCAAACCTTAAATTGCTATAAAAATGCTAGGTATAATCATCACCACCACCATTATTTGACAATGTGGATAATCTAGAAAGTATCCAGGAAAATGCTGAATATCACATGACTGCTGCTATTTGGACAAAAAAAAGTCGAGTCTGAGCAGGGCAGCTTTGCATGGAAATATCTTCATATTTCAATCAATCAATAAGCATTTCTTGAACATCTACTACGTGCCAGGTCCTGCACATGGTGCTGGAGATACAAAGAAGAAGTAAAAAAACTTCCCCTTATCTTACAGTGAAGGAGTCATTATATACCTAAAGGAGTACATGCAAAATGCAAACAGAAGGAAGGAAGCATTTATTAAATGCCTTCCATGCGCTAGACACTTTACAAATATTGTAACACTTGATCCTCACAAAAACCTTGGGAGGTAGCTGCTGTTATTTTTATAACTTTATAGTTGAGAAAACTGAAGTGACTTGTGCAGGGTCACAGAGCAAGTAAGTATCTGGATATGAGAAGCTGAAGCTGAATTTGAACTCAGGTTCCTGACTCTAAGCTTAGCACTCTATCTACTGCGGTACCCCTCCATGCCAATATGGAGCCACATTAATGGGAGAGGACAGTCGCAGATGGGAAGGGGAGGAAAAACTTACTGCAAAAGGAAACAGCTGAACTGACTCTGAACTTGCCAGCTGAACCCAGGATTTATTGGAGTGGGGAGACATTTGAGGCAGGCAGACCAATTAGAAATCTATTGCAGTGACCAAGCAGGAGGGGATGTGAGCAGAGAGAAGAAAACAGATGAGAGATGTGGTAGAGAAATAAATTACAAAATTTGGCAACTGATCGGACAGGTGGACTGAGGAGAAGTGAGGAGCTGAGGATGTCACCTAGCTTTCAAGGCTAGGTGACTGTGAGGATGGGGGTGACCTCAACAGGGCTGGAATGTTTGAAAGAACGGAAAGTTTTGGGGAAAGGTAATGGGTTCAATTTTGGGCACATTGAGTTTGAGATGTCTACAGGACATCCAATTTGAAATGTATAGACCTAAGAATCGTCTGTCTGGAGATAAGAGCTGATCCCAGGAGACCTGAGGAGATCACCAAAGGAGAGAGTAGAGAGAAAAAGAGGTGACCCAGGACAGAACCTGGAGGGACAGCCTTGCTTGCTGGGTATGACATAGATGAAGATCCAGGAAAGGATAAAAAGTCTTCATTAAGCACCTGCTCTGTGTCAGGCCCTATGTTAAGTGATGAGGGTGAAAATACAAATAAAAAATACTTCCTGCCCTCAAAAAGCTTATATTCTGCCAGAGGAGGCCATATGTACATCCACAGGCTCATGCAAGATAGATATAAGATGAATGTAATAATTTGGTGGAGGAAGGTCCCCAGCAACTGCAAGGAGATCTGGAACAGCTTGCTGGAGGAGGCCATACTTGAGCTGAAACTTTAAGGAAAAAAAAGTACGAATTTGATATTGAATGGGGAGAACATGGGGAGGTGATCCTAGCGTTGGAAGCTAGCACCTATAAGGTCTAGTTCAGGGGTGGGAAACCTGCAGCCTTGAGGTCACATGTGGCCTTCTAGGTCCTTGCGTGTGGCCTTTCGTCTGAGAACAAGTTTTACAGAACAAATCCTTTTCTTAAAGGGATTTGTTCTGTGGAATTTGGAGTCAGTCGAAGAGCTGCACTTGAGGGTCTAGAGGGCCACATGTGACCTCAAGGTCGCAGGTTCCTCACCTCTGCTCTAGTTACTCCAGAAAAAGGAGTACACAAATAATATGGGTCACATTGTAGTGTAATAGGCCTGGCACTACATAGAATAATTACAGAATGAACTAGTCACACGTCAACATTTATTATGTGTCTACAATGTGCTGAGGGCAGAGAGGTGGCACCATAGTGGAGAGAACATCGAGCCTAGAGTCAGGAAGACCTGAGGTCAAATTAGCCCTCAGATGCTTACTAGCTGTGTGACTATGGCCAAGTCATTTAACCCTGTTTACCTCAGTTTCCTCATCTGTGAAGTGAGCTAGAGAAGTAAATGGCAAAACACTCCAGTAGCTTTGCCAAGAAGTCTCCAAAAGGGGACAGAAAGAGTTGTACCTGGCTGAAAATGACTGAAGAACATGTACCAGAAACTTTGCTAAGCCCTAGGAATATACCCAGCAGGTGCCATTCTTGTGGGCTGAAGTAAATGCCACCCTGGGCAGCATTGACATTGATTCCTCTTCTCCCTTTCATGCCAGAGAATTACTTGCATAATTGTTTTTAATTTGAAAATAGATGCAATAGTATATACATGTAAAGATGCATATTTTCCAAGTTAAATCACTACTTATATTTTCCTTTGGTCTGCAGAATATTTTTTCCACTCTAGAGAAGAAGGACTAGGTTGATGCCTGAAGGATCTGTGATTTTCTCTGTGAAGATTCTCCCTGTACCAAGGCAGAGCAGAACTTCTCAGTAACCCAGCAGATGATCTCTGAGAGGCTGTGGCCAAAAAATACATTACACTGCAGATAGGCAGGTGATGAAGAAAGATAGGTCCCAAGAAAACAACAATCATTCTTGTTTCAGGAGCACTTAAAAGGTGTTGTCCTCACAATAACCTGACACCAAGGTAGCAGTAATAATCGAAGTGACAGAAGTAGTGGTGGTGGTGACACAGGATGATAAGCCTTGTCATAAGCCTTGGCAGAGGAAATCATAGTGGTGCAACAGTGGTGGCTGTGTTAACTGTGATAATCAAAGTGGGTTTGCTGATGGTGGTGGGTAGTAATTTCAGATGGCAGAATGCAAACACAATGTGATCTAGATGTCCTTTTAAATAAGAATGATTCACTTCTATATGAAGTCATCAGAAAGATGTTGCCTCCAAACAGATATAGGCGAATTGTGTCATGAGTCAAAGAGAATCAAAGGAAAGACCCTATGCTCCTCTGGCATCTTCATGATGTCAAGAATTCTGGAAGAAGTCTTCCAATACATTGGACAGCTCCTCCTGAGAGCATCTGTGCAAGACTATGAGAACAGGAATTGTCCAGGATGGAATAACAGTTAAAAAATTCAGGTAGACTGAGGTACAAAGTTCCAAGCATGATCAATTTATTAGTAAAGTGCAAATTTACCAATTAATAGGATCTTTACTTCTCCAGCAAAGCTAAGACCCAGCTATGGGATTAATAGAACTTTTTGGAGTTTGGGAGGGCACAGAAAATAGGAAGACTAGCATCATAGATGGGAGAAAACATGGTTGGATGGAAATTGGGAATGAGGGATAACAATAGCTCCCTCCTTACTTCCTGTGAACAAGAAAAGTTGTTGTCGAACCAGGTATCCTTGAAGGATAACTAGGTGGTGTAAAGAAACTGACCATTCTCCCTGTTATCCACCTGCATCCTTCAAGAATAACAGATTTCCTTGACACAAAAAATAGAACAGTGATTAACAGGAGAATTGAATTTCTAAACTTAACTCATTACAGGACAGCTGAGTTTCTGAAAAGAATGACTTAGGCAGTTACAGAACAAAATCAATTAGCTGTAAAGAAGATCAATTAAAAGACACAGAATCAATCTGAGTATTTCGATGGAATGGCATAGTTGGATACTGTTCTGTGTTAGAGATTATGGTTCCAGTAAAGTATGGAAGGATTTAGCACTTTCATGTTTGTGAAATGTTTTCTTCTCAATGACCCTTCAGGGTAGTGAGCACAAGTATTATTACCATTTTACATATGAAGAAACTGAAGCTCCGGGAGGTTACTTGGCTCATTCAAAATCACACAGTTTCTATTAGAGTTGTGACTCCAACCCAGACCTCTCCTGACTTCAGAGATATAGTGCTTTCCACTATTCCACGTGTTTACTCTTGAGATCATGGTTAGAAATACACATCATAGTTTCTTCACTGGATTATTGGGAGTTTTCAATGACATAACAGAGAACAAAATGCTTTGCAAATCTTAAAGTGCTTTATGAAGGTCCATTGTCAGTAGTACCATCATCACCACCACCATAATTACCATGGCAGCCACTACTGCAATCACAACTTTTGCTTCCATGGGTGGATTGCTAACATCCATGTTGTCTCATCCTGGGCAACTCTTATTATAATAGTCTTCCCCAGACACTCCCTTGAGGACCTGTCCAATGTGTTGGAAGTCTTCCTCTAGAATTCTTGACATCATGAAGATCCTACTGGAGAATACAGTCTTTGATTTTTTCTCTCACTCTCATGGCATTTACCTGGCCCATTTTTTTCTAGTCAAATATCTCTTTGACAATCTTGTGTGATTGTAAGGTGTTCTTATTTTAAAAGACATCTGGATCACATCATATTTGCATTCTGCAGTCTGAAATGTCCTATGAGTAGCCACAATATCTTGTTGACCCTCACCCTTGTCTTTTGTCAGACATCTAATAGAATGGCTCCTTGAATCAAATGTTCACCCTTCCTCACAATGACAACATTTGACTAAAGACATAATTGGTTGGGCAAAATTTCATACTAACACAATGCTCGCTGGTATTCAAATATTAGTAATATCAGAGATTTACTTGTGACGCACCGGATGTTCTGACATCACATTTTCAAAGACTAATTTCACACAAATTTCAAGGGGAATTGTTTAGCTCATTTATTGTTTTTAAATTTGACATTATTCAATTTAGCCTGGACTTTAATATTTCAGTATTTCAGTATGCCAAGAGTCTGTCATTTTCTCAATGTGGGCCTTACTTACCTCAATGAACCCTCTATACCTGAGGATATGTGACCTTCAAGAATGGCCATGTCTATGGCATTTCTTTGTTTTCCTCCTAGGGTTTCTTTCAGATGATCAGTGGATTCTTTCTATTTCTACTTCACCTTCTTGTTCTAGAACTTCAGGGCAATTTACCTTCATAATTTCTTGGAATATTGTATTCAGATTCTTTTTTGATCATAACTTTCAAGTAGTCTGTTAATCCTTATATTGTCTCTCCTTGATCTATTCATTCTCCAAATGAGTTTTCTAATGAGATGTTTCAGATTCTCTCCTATTTTTTTTGACTTTTACTATATTTAGGTGTCATAACATCATTCAATTCCACTTGCCCAATTCCAGTTTTTGAGGAGTTATTTTCCTCCTTAAGATTTTGTTTGTCCTTTTCTAATTGGTTAACTTTATTTTCATAATTTTCTTGAATTGCTTTTATTTTCCCCTAATTTTCTCCCATTCTCTCTTATTTCATTTTTGAATTTCTTTTTTAAGTTCTTCCAAAATTTTTGGGTGTATGACCATTTGAAATATTACTCTTTAGGGTAGGACTAACTATTTTTACCTCCCTATCTTCCCCTGAATATGAACCTAGATCTACTTTTAGATCAAAGTACCTATCCATGGTAGTGTTCTTTTTCCTTTACTTACCCATTTTTATTTTTAATTTCTCATTTTATTTTTAGCAGCTTAATATTATTACTATCAAGTTTTAATCCCAAATGTGTGCCCTAGGCTGTGCGTCCTCCTTACTGATATTTTCTGCACTTAGTCTGGGGGCCCAACCTCTCTTCCTCAGTTGCACTATCCTGAAAATGCTCTTGCTCCCTGGGGTGCCACACTCACCAGGCTTGTACCTAAACCTACTGTGCTCAGTGGTGAACTCAATGATTTTAGAAAAACATGGAAGACTTGCACAAATAAAAGGAAGAAAATGATCAGAACCAAGAGAAGATTGTATATGTTGCTGCAACATAAATATTATTTTTAGAATGATTTTGAATGAATGTTATTTTGTCTGTTATAAATATTCACATTAGCTATAAGTGACGTGAAGAAAAATACTATCTGCATCCAGAGAAACTAATTTTACACACACACACATATACATACTCTCTCACACATGTGTGTATATATGTGTGTGTGTGTGTGTGTGTGTCTAGTGGTAGTCATGTTTAGAGTGGAAGGACAGGGAAGAAAAAAAGAAATTTACATGATAATTTTGTTGTATATTTGAAAGGAACAGCAAGTTGTGCATAGTAGATTTTCAGTTTCAAGGACAATTATATGTTTATTGTTCTGTTACAGAAATGCTTGTTTTAGTCCATAAATTTAATATATATATATATATATATATATATATATATATATATATATATGTATATATGTTTCGTTTTTTAAAGTAATTGCTATGGCTGAAAGATTCATTGTCTCATCACCACCCTGGTAATGAGTCTCTGTGTCCTTAGCAAGTCTTGTCTTTGGACAAAAATTCAGTCTAATGACAAGGACTTATTGAGTACTGAGTATATACCAGAAATTATGGTAGGTGCTAGAGACATAAAGATGAAAGCAAAACAGCCCTTGCCTTCAATAAGTTTATATTCTACTCAAGCCATGCAACATGTGCACAAGTCATTGAATACAATGTACAAAGTAAACCCCAGAGGGAGGAGTGTTAATAACCACAAAATTCCTTAAACAGATGATGGCACCTGAGCTCTTCTTTGAAGGCTATAAGGGCTACATAAGAGGAGTATGCAGTGAGACAAGAGATAAAATGGTATATATGAGAAATAACTAGCAATCAGATTGATCAGAAGAGAGAGTGAATGAAAAAGAGATATGAAATAAGACTAGAAAGTTAGGTGGAAAACAGATTTGGAAGGCTTTCAATGCCAGGTCCATGACTGGACCTGTATTCCAACATTTTGAGCTTGACGGGGCCTGACAGAGCTTATTTCCTTTGATCTAAACCTTTGGGATGCCCTGTTTAGCTCCATACCATAAAGATGTCTTGGATCACAGGAATATGGATTTAGAGTGGAAGAACCTTGGAGGCCATAAAATCCAACCCCTTCATTTTATAAATAAAGAAACTGAGTCACAGAGAGATCAAGTGACTTGTCCAGGGTCACATATAGCTAGTAACTTTCTGAACAAGGTTTTTCATTCAGATGTTTCTGACTCCAAGTCCATCACTCTATTCACCACCTAGAGGAAATCATCAGTGGAGAGGTTTAACCTTCATGGGCTGGAAATCTCCAGAATCAACTCCTCAAGGGTTCAGACTGACTCAGCCATCACTAGGCAAAGCCAGAGACTGCTCTGCCCACTTGCTAACCTTTAGGACCATGGAGATAGACCTGTTGATGGCTGCAGAAAGAGCCCTCTTATCTCCATCTGTATCACTGCTCACTTATTCTCACTACCCAGTTGTAGATGTCACCTCTTTTTGCTCATTAAGTGCACATGGATTAATCCTGCTTCAGTTCTCTTCTGTCAACCTGTCTCACACTGTATAACTTTTCTTCCTGTTTGGTCATTTGTGTTCTTTAAATGTTAGGGACGGAATATAAGTACTTTGGGAACTGACCAATGAGTATTCAATCCTAGGAGCATGCACGTTTAGTAAATATGGCTCTGATTATGCCCAATGACATGGAATGGGGGACTCTGCTCTCTGCTTCAGAAAATGTGCAGATATTCTATGGCTGTTTCCAGTCTAGTTACCACCTGAGGAAGAAATGACCTTTTGACGGTCTACTGAGTCAGAACTGAGAGTTTCCCCAACCACTTGACCTTGTTCTTTTTGCCCTTTTTCCTCCTGGATAAAGAGAGCACAGTGGCCTACTCTCTCTACCCCAGGTTATCATGAAGCCATGAGCCTGAGGCCCTACTTTTATTTCTGTACCAACTGTGTCTATTCTTTTATGCCTAGATAAGAGAATATTAGAGATGAAATCATCTGGGCAGTGATCTTATGAATTATAAAAGTTCAAAAGAATGAGCTACTAAATAAATGTCTGATGACTGGTATCCATGCCACAGTTGGGGGGAAACCAAACCTGGGAAGGTGCGGAACTCTGAGTAGCCATTTGATCCAGCATCCAAGAGGGAGAAATTCATCTGTGGTCTATGCCACATTTGGAGATGAACTTGGTGGCATGGCTTACATTAGCTGCTTTTTAAAGTCTGAGCCCACTCTCCCAAGGTTCAAAAGTGATATAGGGGGAAGAGTGCCCTCAGGGTAGGTGGAGTTTATACTTCTGTTCTTGCTATACCCTTCTCAAGATACATCCCTCTTTATGAAAGGTAACTGATGCTAATTGCTTAAAAGTCCTGGACACTAGTCACTGGTTATTTATATTGGAGAGAACACATCAAAATGAGTATGTCGGGGATGAGAGTGTGAGTATAAATTAATAGGACATAATTCTCACTAGAACAGTATAACAAATATCTTCAAGGCAATTCAAGGTGCCTGAGAGTTGCAATAAAATCATCAGCAATTTACTACAATGGAAAACTGAATCAGAAATATGATGTTTGTATCATGTTTCAGCACCTCTATATCTAGCAATTTAAAAAAAGAGAATATAAGTATTAGATAAATATGAGTGTCTCAAAGCCTGAAAAAAACTTGTTCCTTTTAAATAGTCATTGATCATCAAGGTGATAGTGAAAGTTTTTCCTTTTATCCACCTCCTTTTCCCTCCCATTAGTATCTCTATTACTGAAATCACTTTCTTAACCCTTACTAGTAAAAACTTGATGGGACTAGACTTAGAATCCGATCCCTTGGCAATGATGACAGTTTTTGAAAACAAAGGGTTTCACCCTGGTGATGGAGGTCTTTGTCAAAGCCCAAGTCTTATCACCGAGGGCCTTGGTGACCACCTCGGTGACACCTTGGTCACAGCCTAACCTTTGCTGAACTGCTATGACCTTGAGCCATAAGAATCCTAAAGGTAACCTACCAATCCGCTGCTTCCTGTGTGGGAGATACAGATATATAACGTAACAACTGATGTTTATGTGGTATGCTAAGGGTTGTCATGTGCTCTTATAAAGGTAGCTATGTGGCACAGCGGGTAATGAATAAAGCATCAGGTTTGACGTTGGGACAATCTGAGTTCACATGCTACCTCAGACACTTATCATCTGTGAAACTCTAAGCAGATAATTCAGCTTCAGTTTCCTCATTGGAATAAGGGGAATAAAAATAGTGTCTGTTTCATAGGGTTGTCCTGATCGAATGAGACAATATAAGTAAAGTAGTCCGCATACCTTAAAGTCCAAAACAATAATCCTTAGAATAACCCAGTTGGTTGAGGTGCCATTATCCCCATTTTACAGTTAAGAAAAGTGAGTTACAGAAGTTAAGTAATTTGTTACATGGCTTAACATTCAGTATCAGAGACAAGATTTGAACCCTGGACTTTCCTGACTTTAAAAATGTGGTAATGTGCTATCCAGAAGTATCATATCATGAGAGAGGAAAGGAATGAGATGCATGAGAGAACAGAAAACTATAAAAGACAATGTAATTAAATGTTCATTTCCCCAGTATCTGCTGGAAGACCTAAGGAGAGAAGGGTTACATAGTAGAGTTTCCAACTAGCATGTGAGCAAACATTATTACAGTACTGATAAAAATGCAAGTAACATGCATGGAGCAACAGATGTCTACCTGAGATGTAAGCATTCCCAAATGGGTGGTTGCTCAATACAAATACAGCCCTCGAAGAAAGAGATGTCATCAAAGAGATAGAAATGGAAGGGACATTAGAGATCATTTGACCCAATCCCCTGATTTTACAGATGAGGAAACGGAGGCTCAAAGAAGTCCAAGCTACTTGCTGAAGGCCACACAATGAGGCAGAAAAAGAGACAGACCTTGAACCAAGGTCTTTGGACTACATCATTTTACCTCAACAAAAACCAAACTGATCAAGGAGGAAGTAGGACCCAAAATGGGTCTTGAAGGATGTGTAGGATTTGTATGACTAGGGGTAGAAGAGAAGGCTTTCTAGGGGCTGTATGCAGTGGAATTTGGAATCCAGTACCTGGACAAAAATGGTCATGGGCATGAGATATGAGTGAGCTTTCTGTTGGCACACACTTCTCAACAAGTGCCAGATTTTTAAACCACAATTTGAATTATGATCATGAAAAAAATAAATTATAATACTATACTACCAGTAAAATAAAACTGGAAATTCAAGATTTCTCTCTCCACACAGAGCTGAGCTACATGCCAAGACTGTTCTTCTTAGGATCTCCTGGGTTTCTTAAAAATCCTCTAGATTATGGATGACAGAGCACCCATCAGACTAAGAGCTTCATTCTTTCCTTGATCCAAGATCTGCCTTCTTTGATCCAAGAACCATGATGATTGCCTTCTAGGGATGAAGAAACTGGAAATAGAGGCTGCTGTTGGCCTTCATATTCTCACCACAACATTCAGCTCTCTGTCACAAGTATCTTATCTATTCAGCTTCTCTCCCATTGGCCTCCTGTTTTACCTTCTTCTGAGGGAAGTAGAGGAAAGAGAGATAAGCAAGAGGTCCTGGGTTGTTTAATGTGTCTGTGAGGCCAAAAAGTTGGCTAGAGAAGGGCTACAGATTCACTTGTTTCTGCAGCATCCTCTGGAGTAGACAAGTAATAGGGGCGAAGATAAGATGGCTAGCTGGCACATCTGGACTTCATAATTAGCAAAGCATCTCCAGAGTGATCGGCTCATTTTAAAGCATAGCATCAAAAGAAGAAGCAAACATCTAGAGGAAGGAAATCTGGTAGATTTGAGGCCCTGGATTTGCCACTTATTACCCTGTGACCTTGGGCAAGTCTCTTCTCTTCACTGTCCTTAGTTTCTATCCCCTGTAAAATGAGGGGTTGGATTAGAAAATCCTCTAGTTTCACCCCCAACTCTAAAATTCTTCAGTTCTGATTCTAATTCCACAGTTGCCCGAGAGTTGACTAGGAACATCATGTATATTGTTTCTACATGCACACACACAAATAGAGAGACATGCACATGTATGCATGTGCACATGTACATACACTTACAAATATTCAAACACATACACACACATACATGTACATGCACGCACATAAATACAGATGTACATGTATCTATGCAATACACAAATACACACAGACATTCCTATACATGCACATACATGCACATGAATACGCACATGAGCATTCACATACAATACATACACATATGCACACATACAAATACTTACACATAGACATACACACACATGCACCCACACTTGTTCTATTGCAAAGGGCAGGAAATATTTTTGGAAGAGTTTCAAAAGAATCATGTCAACAATCAGAACTGTTCACAAGTGGAATGGGCTCCTTTAGGAAATGAGTCCCTGTTCACTGGACGTCTTCAAGCAGAGGTTTGTTGGGTACTTATTGGGTTTGTGACACGGAGGAATCTGGTTCCATCAGAAACATTGTGTTAAGAAGAACAAAACATGGAAAATATCTTTACCAAAGATGAAATCTTCCGAAATAGCTGCTTATAATCCAGCCCACACTTCCCCAGGTGATTATATAGGCTTCATTTTGAACTTTGACTGTGGTAGCCTCTATCCCTCATCCTCGAAGCAGAGAGCCAGGCTCACCTCTTATACTTTAAGAGGAGGGGATGAAATAACACTTAATTCACACAGCAACTCCACCTCCCACAAAAGGTCAAACATTACAAAAGATGGAAATACTCAATGCTGGAGGGGCTGTGAGAAGAAAGGTACAGTAATGAATTGTCAGAAGACCTTTGAATTTGTTCAACAATCCTAGAAAACCATTTGGAATGAAAAGGAATGAACTGTTCATATCCTTTGAATGTCAGAACTGGCAGATGTGTTCGTTATTTTTTTTGAACTTCTTTTCTTTCTTTTTGAAATTATTTGTTATAAAGAATTTCTATCTGACTGTGGAATGAGGGAGGAGGAATATATTGAGAAATGATGATGACATAAAACCAAAAGAACACAAAACAATGTCTAAAAAGCAATGGTATCAATAAATCATTTTAAAAAATAATTTAATAAACAACCTTCTTTTCCAAATGTTTTTTCATAGTATGGAGATGACCCTGATTCTTGAAGGTCACTCCTGTAGAGCATACAACATGTCAGGTCCTACCTCTCACATTGGACAGGCCTTGACTATGGGGCAAAGATGGATTGTATGTCTGCTTTTCAAGGTCTAGCCTAGCTAAGTTCAAAGAGGATCTTTACCAGGTTGGTTAAAGCATAATGAATGCCTAAGCCACAATGCCCTCTAAAGGCCTCACTTATAGAGAGCTTGCTGTCTGTGTTGGTGGAGCAGACATACACTCTTGCAAAATTACAAATCCCTGAATTATCCAAGTATTATACAAATGTTAGTTATCAAATGTCTCTAGGTTGTATAATAACCATTCCCTTGCCTGGAATGCACTCCCTTTTCAACTCTTCCCTGTTGAACCCCTTACTTATTTCAAGACTCAGCTCAAACCTTTCCTGATTTCTCCAACTGCTAGGGTCTTCCCTCCTTAAATTGCCTCATGTTTATTTTGTAATTATTCTGTATGGAGAACAATGTGGTGTAGTAGATAGTGAGGCAGGAAGGCCTGGCTCCGAGTACTGTCTCTGGCTGTGTGATTCTAAGCAACTCTCATTGGTAGATAGGAGTTTCTTCTTCTGGAAGTTTCCTGTATCAATGAGATTGCAAGGTCAGACACCTATCTCTCACCCTTAGTATTTCTTTATTTTCATTTATCCATGATATCTCCCCATCTAGAGTATAAGCTCCTTGAAGTCAGGAACCATTCCACTTTTATGCTTGGAACTCCAGTACCCATGATAATGCTTGTATGTAGTAGGCAATTCAGTGTTCATGGAGTTGCATTAGGGTATTGCTTCATTATATGAGATTAGTTTTAAAAGTTTATTTACCCTACACAGCCCCATTTAAATCTCATTTTAGACCCTGACTATCCTCACTCACTCCTGGAGATTTTATGGCATCTTTCTTCCAGACTACTCACTTTCCCACTTACTAAAGGAACTCTAGTGGTCTGGTACACTTCCACTATTCCACCTTTTTTCACTTGGCAGGGACAAACATTCATTTAAAAAAGATTCACAAAGCTGCCATCATTGGACTGTGCTTTTCTGGAAATTTCACTGCTAAACATGGGCATCAACATCTCTGCGTAAAGAGCTTCCCTAGAGACATGCAGTTGATGATCCAGTAATGAGTGTTTTCTTTTGACTAGAAGGAGATTTCTGCTGCATCCATATTTGATTTTCTTGAAAAGCTATAGAGTAGTGTGAGCTTTACACAGGAGCCAGAATAAGCTGATTATAAGCCCATCATTCTTCCTTATGTGGCTCATACAGATTTTGCCTATTGCTCTGGGTGGTGGTGGGGGGACCCCAGAAAAGCAGTAAATTGACAACCCGAGGACATAAATGAAGTACGTAAATTCCTTACAAATGGGGCTCTTGGTAGCACATTTAAAGTCTGGATAGCACTTCTACAGCATACCCTAGGAGTTCATTTTTAAAACGAATGAAATGATGCTGGAAAGATGACATTTGAGAATTATTTTTCCCTATTTGTTGACTCACAGTTACTTTGCTTTTTGAATGTTTTTAGATGAACACTGTTGTGGGGAGTGAGGAAGTGGTAGGATCTTGCTCAAATGTCCACCGTTGTAAAGTACAGAATGCCCAGCAGCAACATGAACAGCTGGGGGGTCATTAGTCTCATGAGATTAGAAGTGTAACTAAGTCATATTGGATCTTGATATTCTAATGGCATCTGCTGTTCAAAGGATGGTAAACGGAAGTAGAAATCAGAAGACAAGTTCTCACATCCATCACCTAGCCCTTCTGCAATACCAAGCAATGAAAGTCTCTAATACCACAGGAGTGGCATACATTAAATAAGAACTACATTTCCCATGAGGCTTTAGGCCTTAAGGAGCTGTCCTTGGATTCAGATTTAAAACTGACATGGACCTCTGCGGCAATCTAGTCCAACCCCCTTAATGATAGATGAGGAAATCAAGACCCGGGGAGTGAAGCCGCTTATCCAAGATCACCCACGTATTAATGTGACTAAGTTAAGTTCTCAGCATCCCACTTCCTTAAGAGAAGGAGGCCTGAGGCCCAGGACAATAATGTCACCAAGTACAGGAAGGAGGAGAAGCTGCCTAGGGACGTGATTATCATGGTGGTGCCTGGTTCAGCAATAGTAGAGCCTGCTTGCCAGCTTCTGAGAGCTGAAACAGAATCTCTATTGTTATGACTGAGAAGTGAGGAGATTTAGGCAACACTCGAATGAATCTTGTCCCTACCCTTGAGTTGGGTCACAAAGGAGCTGTTTCCCATGCCCTTTTCCCCCACCCTCCGGCTTGAGCCTCCCAGAAGATAGTTGGCTGTACTATTTACTTAGAGTTGGAATCTTAAGCCTAATTATGAGCAAGTATTTACGTATATAGGCTGCTTTCCCTTTCCTTTGTTGTTTTAGCTCTGATTAAATGATACTTTCAAAATGCATATTCCTCATCTACTGGCTTAGTACAAACAGAGCTTAGATTATGATGAGTGGGGAAGGACCCAAGCTGGATGAAGCCCACCTATCATAACACATTAAATTCCATGTAATAATCTGGACTACGATGGCAAATGAGCCACACTACTCTCAAAACAGTGTTTTAGGCTGAGAGGCCTCTCCCGTATGCCTCAAGTGGACATTGTGTGGCTAGAAAACATTTCATCAGTGTAAGGAGCTCTCTACTTCAAAATCTCTGATATGGATGGGCAATTATCTAACCTCAATGAACTGCTTAGAGCACTGAGAGATTAAGTGACTTGCCCAGGGTCACACAGTCAGTCACTGTTAGATGTGGGACTTGAACTCAGGAATTCTTAACTCAAAGTCCAAGTTTCTCTATCCTGTAAACCATACTGCCTTTCCAGATGGACAGTGGTTATCACCATGCAATCCAAAATTCTGTCTGAAAACGTGACAGCATTTAATTTCCATTCTTAAAAACAAATTTAAAAAAACACAGCAAATACCCCAGGTATTTGAGAGACCATGGCCAAGACTTCCAATGAAAAATATGAAATGATGAAAATAAGGGAAGATTAGCTGTTTAAAAATCCACAGAAGGTAATTTATAGTTTTTATATGCATATATACACGTATAGGTCATATTTGCATATAGCTGTATGTATACACACATGTTATGTGTATATACATATACATGCAGAATGCATATGAATGCTCTAACCTAGGCACCAGTTCAGGTGCAGTTTACTGGTTTAGAACAGTATCTACAGGTCCATCTTGCACACTGCCAGAAGCGATATGCATACTCTTGGCCATGACACAATGGTCTCACTGACTGTTCATGCTCAAGAAGAGGAAAAGCGCAACAAATCACCTGTGGAGGCAAAGTGCACCTGAGGTGGAAGCAAGCTGGGAATGTGCCAGACATTGGATGCCACCTGACATTTAGGGGAGCAGCAGCTCTGGGTGGAAGGAAAACCCTCTCTTTCCACTGTGGATATTAAAACAATTCCCACCCCCTCCCATTCGCACAAGAAACAATGGTTTTGTTCCAATTTCCTATCAGCAGTCGTCCTAAAACCAGAACCAAAAATTCACAAACAATGCGGGGAGATCCACATCCTACCCTTTCCTCCTGAGCCATTCATTAGGACAGCAGGAAGCAAAAAGGGAAATACTCCCCAAGAGAGTTAGTTCATTCCTAGAAGAAAGTCTCAACTCTGTATTTAAATGGCAGCATCTCACGGAGAAGTGTGCTATTTGATAGAATGATGTCTTTATGGAATGATAAAGCATGGAGATATGGATGAGTTTCATTCATTGTGGTCCAGACTCTTTAGCTAGAATACCTTTGATGCTTATTAGCTCTCTGGGCCTCAGTTTCCTCATCCCTAAAAGAAGTGGGTTGGAATAGAGAGCCTCTGTGGTCCCTTCCAGCTTTACATTTATGATCTTGGGATATGTTCATGAAGGTCAGAGCCACAGTGACCTCCTGACAGTCACCCTCCCAATCTAACCTGAAACTCCAGCTAGATGTTCATTTAATTACAACAGGAACTTACCTTCCAGTTTGGAAATTGATTGTCATCCAGCCTCCTGTAATTAAATGAAGACCTGGGTCCCTGCCAGAGTCTGAGTAAATATTAATTTGGGTGAAGAATAGCTATTTTTCCCCTCAATGCTCCATTTGCCTCTTGAATCGGGCAGTGAGCTGGACTGATTACTTCACAGTGGAAACAGGTATTCACAGAGACGAGCTGGATCCTTCAGAAAATGCAGCCCTTCTGGCTTGGCTCTAAAGATCCAAAGTCTGACTCAAGAGCTCCCATGCCAGAAAGAAAAACTCAGGAGCAAGGTAGGAAGGTCTCTCCTTATACCGCGCTACCCTTCCATGACCTCCTCCTTTCCTTTTGCCTCAGAAGGTGGGAGGGGAAGTCTGCAACAGTTCAGTTTAGTGGGCAGCTCTCCAGTCAAACCTGCACACACATCTCTCTCTGCCCCCTTCCCCATATTAACAACGTGACCCACCCAGACAAAAGGCCCAATTTTCCTCTTGCTTTTGTGTGTGGCATCAGGAAACAAGGGTCAGCTACATTAGGGACAGATGGCATCTGGGGCTTAGTGGACACATGCTGCAATGTTCCAGTTGAAACCCAACTCGGAGAAATTTTTTAAATGTTTTCAACACATCAGCATGAGGCATCGACCTAGTTGAAATCACTTAGATCTAAAGCAAATGCACTGATTGTTTTCACAGCAGGTTTTTCTTCTTGGTTCTTGGAGCAGGCGCATCAGCCCCAGCTGCTTGGAAAGGTTTTCAGCCCCCTGCCTTGGTCTGCCAGGGCCTGTGACCCAGGCGATCAATACCAGGAGGAAGTCGGGAGGGATTATGAAGATGAGGTGAGGGGCCCAAGAACCTGGCGGGATGTGCTCCTTCACTCACCTTGACTCTTCCTGTCTCACACAAAAGCAGGAAACGTGCAAAGCACAACCTCAAATCCATTCCCCCAGCGAACAGAAAGTATGAGTGGAGAGCTCGGGCTCTTAGTGTCGCTAAGATGCCATATCAGGCAGGCAGATGCATCAAGGTGTTCTGTGCTGGGTCAGTTTGGAACTGCTCACCCGAGTGCCATGATCATTACAGTGACCACTTCTATGACCCAGTTCAGGTGCCTCCTCCTACAGGAGACCCTTCCTGATCCCCCCAGTTTAGAGCACTTGCTGCCTTTGGAAATCCTTTTGTGTGATTTTGTAAGTATTGTGTGTTCATTTACTTATGTACAGCATCACTCATTGAGAGAAGGTTCCTCCAGATTATTAGTATCAATGGAGTTAGAGATGAAAGGGGGCGCCATTTAATCTAGGGATGCCAAGCTCATTTAGAAATGGGGGCCACTCATCCACACATAAGGATCCTTAGGAGCTGCATATTGACTTAATTTTCAAATGTAATGTTATCTATGTTTTATGATATTTTTGTAGCTTTCTTCCAATTACATTTCCATTTGGTTCCAGGTACACTAGTGTTGAGGGTCTCCTGTTTGACACCTGTGATCTGATATAACTTCTACATTTAAAACATGAAGAAACTGAGGCTCACAGAGGTGATGAGATTTGCTGGAATTCACGCGGCTATTATGTGGTGGTGCTGGGATTGAACCAAAACTGCTGTCTCCAAAGTTCCTGATGATTTCTGAATTGCCCCATCGACTGGCCTCGTCTAAATCTTCATCTTTCTTGACCTTCTCATAGCCTTTGATATTGGTCGCCCTTCTCTTTAGGAAACTCCTAAGTTCCTGATATCTCTCTCCTGGCTCTCCTCCTATTTTCTGGTCTCTCCTCTGTTTCCTGCTGGATCCTCCTCCAGGTCATACCCCTGGGAAAGGGGAGCTGTCTTGGACCCTTTTCTCTTTTCTCTCTACAATGTCTCACTTGGTGATCTCATCAGCTCCAGTGCGTTTAATTATCATCTCTATGCAGATGACTCCCAGTTCTAATAATTTAGCCTTAACCTCTTTCTTGATCTCCAGTCTCCTATCACCAGTTGCCAACTGAACACTCTGAACTGTCTATCTGTCCTGCAGACATTTTGAATTTAACATTTCCAAACCAGAATTCACTATCTTTCTCCTTCAAACCCTCCCCTTTTCCCAACTTGATGCCACCATCCTCCTAGTAGCCCAGGTCTGAATCCTAGGTGTCATTGACTCCTCGACTCATAGGTCTCCAGTCTGTTGCCAAGCTTTGATATTTCTGTCTTCTCAACATCTCTTTTATGTTACCTCTATACCCAAACATCACCCTAGTGGAAACTTTTATCATCCCACATCTGGACTATATCAACAGCCTTTCAGTTGGTCTTGTTGCTTTCAAGACTCACAACACACTAATCCATTCTTAAGGCATTCCAGTCCATGAACTTAAAGGTAGGTCTAACTATGTCACTCCCCAGCTCTCCCCCAACTCAATAAATTCAACTGGTTCCACATAACCTTCAAAATCAAATATAAAATCAGCTCCATTTAAAATCCTCCATAAACTGACCTCTTCCTGCCTTTTTAGTCTTCTTATAGTTTACTCCCCTCCATTTATTCTATGATCTAAGGCAGTGGCTTTCTCACTGTCCCTCAAACATGTCTCTGGAATCCATGTACCAGGCTGCCTAAGGAGGGGAAAAACTGCCCCAGATGGAAACAAATCAAACCTTCTTTGATGATCGATAGTTGGAAGGCCCATGAATGGCCACTATATTTTTAGCCTCAGTGAGATGGAAAAAAAAGTCCCTAAATGAATTAATCCTCCTTAAGATCTTTCCCAGTGCCCCAGACCTTCCTAAATTATCTTGCATTTATTCTGGGTTTTGCTCATCTGCATACAGATTGTCTCCATCTCTGGAATGGAAGCTCCTTAAGAGCTGAGGCAATTTCATGTCTGTATTTATATCCCCAACACCATAAAGAGTACCTAACACCCAACAAGAACAACAAAGATGGATGGATGGATGGTGGGAGCATAAGGATTGTTTCTCAAGTTGAATTCCATAAAACTGCACTAAGACTGTATTATCATCTTTGAGACTTACAGCACAGTGAGAGAAGTGCTAACATCCACTTGTGACAAATGAAGAACCATACTCTGAATAGTCAAGTAATTCACCTCTCATCACCCAGCCAGCAGATGTCAGTGGGGGGATTTGAACTCAGATCTCACTAAGAACACATCCAGGCCCTAAGGTGCTATGTCATGCTTCTCCTTCAAAGACATGTTCTCATCATTCTAGTTCATTCTGTGTACCTGACACACACTCAGGGCAAAATCGGTTTTAGATTATTTTTCTCTTAATATTCCAACTTCTTGACCTCATATAATAGTTAAGAGACTACTAGGTCACTAGTTCAGACAATGATTTGCCTTAAAACTTAATGAAGTCTCTTATGGGCAGGGAGATCTACCTACAAAAAATCTAATTGAAGATGAGACTTGCCTACTTATCTGTCCGAGCCCTCTTATTTCTTGAGCAATGTTAACTCAGCTATACTTATTGATGGGTTCACTAGATGGCACCATAGTGCACAGAACGCCAGACCTGGAGTCACAAAGGCTCCTCTTCATGAGTTCAAATCTGACCTCAGACACTTATTAGCTGTGTGACCCTTGGCAAACTCACTTAACCCTATTTGCCTCAGTTTCCTCATCTGTAAAATGAGCTGGAGGAAATTGGCATACCACTCCAGTACCTTTACCCAAAAAAACCCAAATGGGCTTCTGAAGAGTTGGACATGACTGAAAAATGACTTACAGAGCACAAGAGGCATAACATACAGTAGGTACTTAACAAATACTTATTTCCTTCCTTCAAATCCACTGCCCCCTGCTGCCTCCCTGCCCTCAAGAGGCTTCCATTCTACAGAGGGAGAAAACATGTACATATGTAAGTACATGCAAAATACATATATGACAAGTACATGGTAAGTTTGGGGAGAAATCCATCAAGGCCAGCCAAGTGAACTTAGATAGGTCATTCATTTACCCTTCTGGTACTCATTTTTCTCATCTGAAAAATAAGGAGGGGAGAAAAGATCTGTCAGGTCCCTTTAAGGTAGAAGTCCTTTAGTTGCCCCTCCACACACACATACATACACATACACATACACACATATGCACACACACACACTCATACCCACAGATGCACACATACACACATACTCATATTCACAGAAACATGCACACACACTCATACTCACAGACACACAGACACACACTCATTCTCACAGACACACACACGAGGCCACTAGGGTCAATATTAATTCCAAGTGAATAGCGATATCTGCTCAATTAACCACAAGTCTTTCTGGCAGCGATTTATTCCTTTGAGGAAGCTGACTAAATTAACTGCATTATCTTTATTAATAAAGTTGCTTAAAAGCCTCTCTACCTCTAGGAATACAGAATCTAGACACTTAAGCACTAAGTGGCCTCCAGGGCAGCCCTTATTGTCAGGACCACCAGGGCTGCTTGTTTCTGGGTTTCTGCAGCCAAGCCCCTGAGCAGACGTTTAGGGAAGAAGAATGAGTCTTTGGCATGATCTATCTTCCTCTCTTGTCCCTCTTCTCTGTCCAGGGGCTCCCTCTCTTGTGCCCCAATTGCTTTAGAGCCTCATCCAAGTGGGCAGTCCAAAGCCCCCACTGCTAGAGCCTGGTGAAGGGGACCGAGCTCTGAATGGTGACATCAGACTTGCTCACTCAAGCCTTAACAAAGGGAGGTGGGGCAAAAGGGGCTTTGTTCCAGGGTGCTGAATTTAGGGAGTGATGACTATACTTGTAATCATTTAGCAAAGCAGAAACAAGAGAGCTAAATGCCTAGTTATTATGAATAAGGAAAGGAAACAGGGAGCCAACAGTCAGGGAATTCGGGTGAGCTCTCCCCTCTCTTCGTCCCTTCCTAGCAGGGGCAACAAGTCAAAGTCCAGCCTCTGTTGTGTCCCATCCAACAGAGCAATCATCTGTTGTTCTTTCCCCCGCTCCACTGAGGTCACATTTCCTGCTCCTCACGCCAGGTCCAGAAGCTGTCCTTTATGTGCTCTGCTGTGTAATAACGGGCTGCATGACTTGGGGCTGGTCATGGCCCCTCTGGGTCTCACTCTTCACATCTTTAAAATGAGATTATTTGACTAGATGATTTTGAAAGTAAATTTCAACTCAACCAATGTAGCTGAAGTCATTGGAAGCCATTTGGACAGCTCTACCCATCCTCCAAATGCCCTGGGTAGCTTCCCATGTTCCCTGTCCTCAGTTCAGCCCCAATTCAGTAGCTGTTCCAGGTGGGGAAGCTCAGGCTGAAGGCATACAAGCAGAGGGGCCCCGAAGGAGAAGGGAAGGCCCTCTCTATCTTCTGCCTTGGTCAGACCACATCTGAGGATTGGGTTCAGCTCTGGGAGCCTCAGTTCAGCTGGAAAGAACCCAGAGGTTATGGATAGGGAAGGGCCCAAGGTCATGCTTGAGCAGGGTCAATTGAGGAAACTGGAGACATCTTACCTGACCAGGAGAAGACTCAAGGAACACAAGGTGGCTCTCATCAAATATCTGAAGCACTGTCACCTAGAAGATGGATTATACTTGTTCTGCTTGGCCCCAGAGCCAAGGGATGAAAGTTGCAACTGTACATATTTATCCTCAATGTAATAATGACATGAATCATAATAATAGCTAGCATTTATATGGCACTTTAAGGTTTTCAAAATGCCTTATGAATATTAGCTCATGTTAACCTCCAACAACCTTGGGAAGGAGGTGCTGTTACCATTCCCATTTTACAGATGAGGAAACCAAGGCAGAGGTTACACAGGATCACACAGTTGGTAAATATCTGGAGTGGGATTTGAAATTAACTCTTCTTCATTTCAGGTGAAATGCTCCACCCACTGTACCCATTGGCTGCTTCATCTTACTAGCAATTTGTGGCTGAGTCATATCAGTCATGCCCAACTCTATGGGCTTTCTTGGCAAAGATAATAGAGTGGTTTGCCATTTCCTTTTCCTTCACATACCTTGTCAGTGGGCAAATGAGGGTCTTGGTCTGAGCAAACTGAGGTGTCACCCACTTCATGGGGGTTCCTTGAGCTCCTGGGAATGACTCTTCCAAGGTGGAAAAAATCTAGCTTAATGGTTCCTTCTGAGAAGCACTTTCAAGGAGATTGTCCAGCAGACAGGTAAGGAACCCACTACCATTTACTAACTGTGATTATGGCAGAGAGAGGACTAACCTCTGGGAAGTCTCTGGGACTTTCATTTTCAAAGAAATCATACTTAATTAAATTTTCTAAATTTGAAGAACAATAATAATTGAAGTGAAAACCAAGATACCCTAATGAAATCAGAGCTGTTGCCTACAGGCTATGGCTAGGTGCCACAGCCTCATGCACAAAGGGTCAGCCCTAACCCTAAGCACTCATCAAAGCTAATATGTACAAAAACACATGCAAGGGAGATAGGTGCCATTATTAATAGTCACATTTTATAGATGAGGAAACTGAGACTTACTGGGAAGTCACAAAGCTAGTTAGGTGGCAAAGGCAGGAAGTGGCTGAGGAAGGATTTGTCCAAGTCCAGGACTCCAGCCACCTCACAGCTTTGTCTTTTAAGACTAAGGACCCATCTCACTCCCTTCATGGGCAGCCCTGCACAGATTGTGAATGAGATGGAATGTCATAAATATACATCATTATGATAATAATAGCATAATTAATAATACTAATAATTCACAGCAACTCTATGATGCTTAAATTAGGCAGCATCTATGAAATGCTTCACATTTGTTTAATGTGGTAGCTAAATGCCAGGTATTAGAGAGTGTTGGACTTGGAGCCAAGAAGACTAGGGTTTGAATCCTGCCTTATCTACTAGCCATTATGGGACATCGGGCCAACCCCTTGGCCTTTTTTGACTTAGTTTCTGTGTCTGTGAAATGGAGGTAGGTGTGCCTATGATAACCGCATTGCAAGATTGTTGTGAGGCTCAGGAGCAAACTCATCTCTTTGGCATTTCAAACTCTTCTCAACTTGGTTCCAACCCACATTTTCAGGCAGAATATTCATCCCTCCCCTTCATATACTCTTTGGGCCAGCCTTCTTACTGGCCTTCACACACAATATTCCATCCCCCCTTCCATACCTGACCTGTGCACATCCACTGTATCCACCATCTCATGTTGTTTCACTGGCAGCTTATCTATTCTTTTCTGAATTGTGATACCCAAAGTGAACACATGACTCTAGATGTGGTCTGACTGGGGCAGAGGATTACCATGTCCTTTGTTAGTGTAGCCTAAGACCCAATTAGCTTTTTTGGCTGCCATAACCCACTGTTGACCTCCAAGGAGCATAGATACCTCTGGAAGCTCAAGTCTTCCCTCAGATGTCCTTCTTAAGTGGAATAATTGTAAAGTACCTGCCTCCAGCCTTAGAGCCTTATCTTATTTTACCCTGAGAGGTCATTACCAATCCCAGGAGAAAAGAGAAGTTTCTAGAATTGTGGTTTATTTTGCTTCATTTTATTACATTCACTTCTCTGGTTGTAAATTTGTCTTGAAGGGAAGGTAAAGTGCTTTGTAAACCTTAAAGCACAACATAAACATTACTATATTAAAGCAGGAAGTCAACAAGCATCTCTTAAACACCTACTATGTGCAAGCAATAAGCACTGGGGATACAAAAATAAAAGAAATCTACCCAGCTGTCCAGGTGCTTACATTCTATCAAGGCAAATAGATATGTAAGTGTACACAAAATACATCCAAGAGAAACACAAAAAGAAGTACACATTTCCTACTTCATTGCTAGTTCTAGCCATTGAGGGGAAAAACTCTGAAGCAAAACATTTCACTTAGGTCTGTTATTTCCATCACAGAATCAGTGTTTAAGCTCATCCTCTCCTACCATCATCATTTTTTCATTTAACCATTTCCCAAGAGATGATTTCCAGCATCCCCTCCCCATCTCAATTGTTCTAGGCACTATGCTGGGTTGTTTGACGCAGAGTGAAAAGAGAGGTCTCTGTCCTCTGTGATATTGAAGAAGATGAATATCTCAAGGGTCCCTGTTCTGATATCCTAGATATTGTTGTTCAAAAGCAAGTTTATTGTTGCTACCCCCAGAAGGAGTCATTTTTAAAGTGTCTGTATACTAAAGATTGTATCCTGAATCAGCCTTCCATATATAGCAGAGGAGTTGCTTTTGGCTGGATGTGATTAAGAAAATCCAACCTTCCAAAAACATGATATACACCTACCTGCTGAAAACACCTACTTCACTGGGTAAAGATATCTTTTTCCTAAATCCTTAAAATTTCTTTTGAAATATGAATGTATTACTGGAACATGACAAATTAATATTTAATCATGAATTGCCATATCAGATTGGTTGGGAATAAGAAACAAAACAGGCACATTTGGATTTGGAAGGAGGAGGGGCACAGGTGGATGCTCAGTGCTGATGGAGAGATAGACTATGGCTTGTAACTCAGTGTGAGTCTTCCCATCTGGAGAAGATCAAGGGTGTTCTACAAACCTGAGAGGAAAGAGGCATCAAAAAAGAGAGATGGGAATTGAGGTCTCCCTTACAAGTCCCTTCCTGGGTACATTATAGACAAAAAGTCCCTCTCTATGCCTTTGATGAAAAGGAAAGTGCTTATGTGTGCTTGTATATGCTAATCTGAGTGCTAGTGACAAAACTAGCCCCTCCTAGGTCACCTATATGTGTCAGTGAGGAATTTCCTTCACCACATCTTCATGTGGTCAACCACCTCTGCTTGATTTCAGTGTTCTTATAAACTGAAGAGAAACCAGCTCCATCCTGAGAAGCCTGCCCCACATCTAATAGTCAGGAAATTCTAATAATAATTGTGATATTTAGTTCTAATATTTTCCTGATATAACATTGCCACAATATATAGTTGACTTATCCTGAGCAAATGGTCTCCTGGAATCTCTATATCTCTCACAGGAATAGTTGGAGATATAGTCGTGGTTCCTCCATCTCATGTTTTGAAATTGACTTATGTTTTGAACCCAGTTGTAAAGTTTTGCTTATATTGATGTCTAGTCAATGTCATCTTATTATAGAATCAGAGAATTTGAGAGGTGGAAGGGATCTAAGTAGTCATGCAGTACAACTCACTGTGGCACACCTTAAAAGTGAACATAGAACCTCTGTCTGAATGAGAGGAAACTTATCAGCTCTGAAGGTAGACAGACCATTTTAGTTTTGTGAGCTCTCACTGTAAGGAAAGGTTTTCCTGAAATTGAGTCTAAATTTGCAATGTAATACCTGATTTAGCTCCTTATCTTGCCCTCTGTGGCCAAGCAGAAGGTGTCATCCCTCCTCTGCAAATACTTGAAGGGACCCCCTCAGTCATCTCCAGATTAAACATTCCCAGTCCTTTTAACTGATTCTATTAGATTCAGTCTGTCACTGTAGCCCATCCAGACGTTTTAAAATACTGAATCACCCAAGTTTGTGTCATCTTAAAATCTGACAAGCATAATATCTATACCTTCATCCCAATCACTGATCAAAGTGCTAAGCATCACAAGACCAAGGACAGCTCCCCAAGATCCCCACCAGGAAGATGTCAAGAATCAGTTAATACCTATTGTCTGATTACAGACATTTAATCAGTCTCAAATCCACCTAGTTCTAATATAATTTACTCCTTTATCTCTCCATCTTGTCTAGAAAGAAGGAAACTTTATGAAATGCTTCACAGATATTTTGTTTGCTTGCTTTATTTAGTCCTTACAAGATTTCCCTTTAAAGAAACCTCTTCTACCAATTCAGATGTGCCATTGCGCTGGAGCTCTCTTAAGAGAGTTCCCTGGAACACTGAGAAGTGAAATGGCTTCTCCAGGGTCACACAGCTGGTACATGTAAAAAACTGATTTGAATCCAAATCTTGAGCTGAGATGAAATTTGGTCTAGGGGATAGAGTTTTGAACTTAGCGTAACATTAACCTCAATCTAAATTTCACCTAGGATAATTTCAAGTTGTGTGATGTAGGCAAGCTACTTCACTTATTTCAGCAAGCATTCATCTAATGCCTTAAGGTTTGCAAAGCATTTTACAAAGGTTATTTTATCAGAACTTCACAATAATTCTGAAAGTACTTCTTCCAAGTCTCACTTTCTCAACTTCCACTCACATTAATGGGCATGAATCTGACAGGGTAGCTGACCACTTCTCCGAAAATTCTGTGAGTAACTCTAAGAGGTTTCTAGTAAGTATTTTCTAGTTTGATCGTCATGAACCTCTATCTGGTTTGTTCCTCATTGACTAACAGGCAATTAGACTTCATTTTCTTTTAAAGGGAAAGAAAGGTCATTATTAAGGGCAGTTGGGTGATGCAGTGCTGGGACTGAAGTCAAGAAGACTCATTTTCCTCAGTTCAAGTCTGGCCTCAGACACTACTGTGTGTGTCCCTGGGCAAGTCAACCCATCCTGTTTACCTCAATTCCTCTCCTGTGAAAAGTGAGCTAGAGAAGGAAATAGCATACTACTCCAGTAATACACCAAGGAAACCCCCAATGGGTTCAGGAAGGTTTGGATGTGACTGAAATGATTTCACAGCAACAAAATGTACTAATATTATATAGTCAAAATCAATGTTATGAAAATATCCTCTTCCCTTACACTCGCGGTTCCTTTAGAACCTCGGCTCAAGCTTAGAGAGCACATGCAGCCAAAAGAGAATTTATATTTCCTGGACATTGGAAGTCCTTTTCTCCCTTCTTGGAGTCCTCATTAATTTTCCTCAATTGTAGCTGCCTTCTGAGCTCTGAGACTTGTGGCATTTGTAGAGTCCTAATCCAACTTGTCCTCAGTGTATCTGGTCTGTCTTCTCTCAGCTCTCAGTGAGAAGCCTTACTTGTTACTGGTCTGGTGTACTGGGGGGTGGGGGGGAGGGGTGTAACTTTCTCTGGATTCACTCCCTGTCTCCTATTACTGTTCTCTGACATAGGCACTAGGGTCTTGCTCCTCAAAGAACGATTAAAGCTTGATTCTCTCAGTAGTAGAATCCCCTCTCCGTTATACACAGGTCCCAAAGGGACATCTAATTCTTTCAACTAACCCTAATATATTATTGGTGTGCATTGAATAATTTCATACAATAGGTTGAAGGATTTCACTGTTTCCAAATTAAGGATATATTCACGCCTAGTTTACCTCTTCAAGTGAATGGTTAATTCTGTGTTCTCACCTGATATAAGCAACAAGGCTGGCTCATTCTATCAATTGCAGTCATTGGTGTTAGGTGGTATGGGGTTGTCATATATCCTATTATGGGACTTTTGGTTGAAATTCTTCAGGCAGCTGCAAGGGGATGTCTTATTCTTGCACCTGTGAGGTGATAGAGGGATCTGTCCTTTCCTTTTACATTTGTTTATTTGTGTCCCTTTTTTGGCCACTACGTGGATCTATACATTAAATCACCCCATCTGCTTCCTTGTGTGTAATACTACATGAAGCTAAGCAACACAGTAGATAGCAAACTGGATTTGGGAGTCAGAAAGACCCAAGTGTGGTTCCTGACTCAGACATTGCCTAGCTGAGTGACATTGAACAAGTCACTTAATCTTTTACAGCCTCAGTTTATTCACTGTAAAATCAGGATAATAATAGCACCTTCCTCTCTGGGCTGTTGTGAGGATCAAAAGAGGAAATATTTCTAAATCACGTAAGCTTACAGTAGTATAAATGCTAACTGTTATTATTACCTGACACAGATTATCTGTTACCTAAATTAACCCTCCTAATAACCCTGTGAGGTAAGAACTATAGATATATGGTCCCCTGTCACAGCTGAAAAAACAGACTCATTGAGATTAAGCAATTTGCTGTTCCTCAGGAAGTTTAAAATTGTCAAGGGCAGAATTTGAAGCCAAATGTTCCTGGCTCAGGGTCCAGCATCCTATTTGTGCGTCCCCCCCACCCCAAAGGATGAGACAGACTTCTTTGATGTTGTCCAACTCATAATCACATCACACTTTCCAAATGGCTTAAGTCTAAAGTCAAGGAGCGTGGGATATAGTCTTTACTAAGAAATTGAGAAGGGAACATTCTCTCCACTAAATTTGATCCTGTCTCTCTCTCTCTCTCTCTCTCTCTCTCTCTTTCTCTCTCTCTCTCTCTCCTCTCTCTCTCTCTCTCTCTCTCTCTCTCTCTCTCTCTCTCTCTCTCTCTCTCTCTCTCTCTCTCTCTCCAGTCCCACGTAGGACACTCCAAACCTGGCCAAAGATCCTCTGAATTCATTAGCCCAGGGCCTGGCTGGTCAGAGTCTAGTCAGATGAGAAAGTCACTGTCACCACTAGAATGGAGCTTCCTTCTAGAGTATATGATATATGTAAATATGTATGTTACACATACAGACATAGTCATATGGAATCCCCACATCCACTCAGGGGACATTAGTTTATAGGCTCAAAGGGCCTCAAAGAACCAGCTGAAGAACTGACCTTGTACTTGAGATGATGAATCATCACAGCAAGATTCAACCTGTAAATCAGTCTCCTGCCACAACAACTATAATAATATTAATTATAACTAGCATTTATACTGCCCCTACTATGTGCTAGGCAATGTGATAAGGGTTTTTTAAAGCTGAGGAAACTGAGGGTAAGTGATTTACCCAAGGTCAGTAAGTTTCTGAAGTGAAACTTGAGCATAGATCTTCCTGACTCCAGACTTCCTGACTATAACACTTAGCAGCCAATGGTTAAAAGAATTCTGTAGGAACCATGAACTAAATAAAAATGGAAATTATTCTGAGAATGCAGATCCATGTTCTCTTTGAGTTATCTCTAGACCTTGAAATTGCCTTGTATTCATTTTACATATATAATAAGTACATGTGTGCTGTTCTCTTTCCTGATAGGATATAGGCTCCTTGAGGTCAGGAACTGTAGACCTAGCAAAATGTCTGGCACAGAGTAAGCACTTAATTAGTGCTAACAGGCCTTTTGATTCATTGATTATTCAAGTTATCCTCATCTGTAAATATTTATTGATTTCCCACTACAATAAACAAAATGAACAAGTACTAATATTAATAGTAGTACTAATAATACTTAACTAGTGCTGTAGGATTTGCAATTCTCTTTACATGCAGACTAGATGTTGCCTTGTACTCTCTCAGATCTTCCAGACTCCAGGTCCAGTGCTCTATCTACTGCATTACTAGGATTATACTCCTAAAGAGTGCCCGTGGTCAGATTCCAAGCTAGATCTTCCTGACTCCAATCTACTACTCTTTCTTCCATGACATACTTTTATTTCACCATGTAGCGTGTCATAGGTTGGGCCCAGAGCTAAATAAGAGTACAAGTGGGCTGGATTGCATCTGGGAAACTGCAGGACTTTTGAATGATCTCAGTCTGCTTCATAGTATACAATCTTCTCTTTTTAGGGAGAATAATAATGGTACTTACCTCCCAGCGTTGTCATGAAGATCAAGTGAGACAATATTTATATAGTAATTAGTACAGTGTATGGTGCAGAGTATTTGTTTATGAAATATCTTTTTCCTTCCTTTCCAGAGCCCAATCCAGCATCTGGCAAATAATAAGAATATTTATCTAGCATTTACTATGTCCCAGGCACAGTGCTAAGTACTTTATCATCATCATCCCATTTGATCCTCACAACAGTTTTGAGAAGTGGGTGCTGTTACCCCATTTCTACAGATTGATGCTTAATGAATGCTTATTCATTGGTAAAAAAAGCAATGTCTAGGCAAGTAGTCAGATATATGTATTTGAGAAGATGGGAGATTTCCTTAGTTCCAAATGGCTATCCAACAAATATTTATTGAATACTCACTATGTTCAAGGCAGAGCTTTACATGTATATCTATGTAGACTTGTATATGTGCAAATGTGTATATAGACTTGTATATGTGTGTATATGTATATATATTCATACATGTGTGTGATACACACACACACACACACACACACATATATATATATACTTGTCATGTGATGTGGGGTTAAGAAGTGAGCTTATTAATGACAATGAGATCACTGTCAACAGTTGAATTGATATCAAAGCAGGGCGAAGAGACTGTTTCTTTTCAAGAAGTCTGCTACTCTATTTTTTTAAAGAAAGTCAGTCACACTTTGGACTTCATGATATTAATTTTACATTAATTCTTTTATAGCCAATTCTCAAATGACTTTTAAATACACATGAGGGGGAACATCTTTTTGAAAAATGAAGAGAAATGTTAAGATTATAAAATGTAAGTAAAAGCATAGATAACCTTATTATATAAGCATATGCACATCTATATACATCCCCTCCCAGTCTGATTTTTTTTTTATTAAAGGGGTCATCCCTTGAGTAACTATGAAAAGAAATCTATTCATTGAATGGGTATATCTCACTCAAAGTGAGAATGTGATAAGGTCTCCCATTGCATCCTGGGCCATCTCCAGTTATCCTGATGAATATCTGGTCATTGGACCCAGATGGCTCAGGAGAAGAAAGTGAGGCTGGTGACCTTGCACAGCCCTCCCTCACTCAAATCAAAGTCAACTGCAAGTCATGTCATCATCTTGACATCGTGGTCCTCTTCCAGGACAAAGCACAAGCACAACAACAACAGTTGGATGCTCACTATGTTCAAGGCAGAGCCTAGGTCCCCCTGGGAGTATTGAAAGTAATTTTCATTATGGAGAGTGAGGTGAATTCTGTAGCCGCTTGAATGGAATGAGTGGTGTCATTTTGACAACTGCCTAGGAACTGATCTCTCCAGTCCAAATATAGGCTACAAAGCAAGATGAAGGGGCTCATCCAACTCCTCTCCACATGCCAGGCTACCAGGAACAATGTAGTATGCCTTTTAAAAAATAGAAGCAGGCTTTAAAAGGAAGAAAACAAGAATCCAAAGTGGCAGAGAGGAAACTGAACTCTTGTCAAAAGGCTGGAATCAACAAGAAATCCCATTAAACAGGAAGAGGAGGAAAGAGACAAGTGGACACTGAAAACCACATTTGAGGCTCTAGGAGGTAGCAACATTGACAGGAAATAAGTAAAGTCACAGATCTTGCCCGGAAGGAGAGCATTCAATAAGGCTCAGAGGAAGAAGGGAACGGTAGTGGTGCTTGATGATTCCCTGATCAGGAGTCCTGAGCTGAGGCAGTTCTTTGTTAACCTGGTAAAAGCAATAGGAAGATCTGGTGTCTTTCCAGGGCATGCATCCAAGACATAGCAGAGATTCTTCTAAAACTAATAAAAACAGATATCAGCTACCCACTTCTGGTGATTCACATGGGAAAGAATCATGGTTATATTCCAATTTTCAACTAGAGATCCTAATGAAAGGAGGCAAGAATCACTTCATAAGCATGACAGAGACTTGGCAGATGAAGGCCTGACTGGAATGTCAATCTTAATGGACACATCTTACTCAAAAGAAATAAGACTATTGAACAGTGTGTCAGTATTGGACATTAAGAAAGTATAGTCATGGGAGGAAATCCTGGAACTAGACTGTGGAAGCATGATAGAGATTTGTGGGTAAAGATCAGTGGAAGGAGGAAAAGATGTAGTTTTTTGTCACTGCAGGATTCTGTAGATCACTTAATAGGAAGAGAAAATAAATGAATTGGGAAAACAGATCACAAACTGAAAAGAGAAACATGGAACCTAGAGGAGAGGAAGGAACTCAACAAGGGGAAATTCTCTTCTGATTCTCATGAACAGTGAGGAACTGGTTGCTGGAGGTGCTGATAGAAAATTTCATAGAAAGTAACCCCTCCTTTTGAGAATTTGTGATAGAGAGAAACAACTGGTCATAGTCTAACATGCCCCTTGATTTGGCGAAACTAGATTTCAAATGGTTTAAAGGAAAACAAAAAGGGGTTGTGTTATTATGTTTAAGACCTTCACTGTGGGAGAGAGGAGGAACCAAAAAGGACAGCATCCCTGCTTGAAGGGGATTGAACAATGGTAGATGCCAGCTGGGAGAAGGCTTAGCTGCTCAGTAGGTCTTGGTTTTTTGCCTCTCTTTTCTCTGCACTGGAAATGATGAAACAAGAAGGACTTCAAGACATGAGGAGATAGTGAGAGAGCCCCCATCTGCCCTTAATGGATTCAGATTCTGTGGTCTGGATAAACTACCTTGACTGGTACTGAAAGATTTCATGGATGTGATTCCAGAGCCGCTGTCAGTGATTGAGAGATCATGAAAAATGACTCTCAAGAGTCTTATTGAAGTATAAATATTTTCCAAATAAGAAAGATGACAGAGTCTGTAAACCATAAGCCAGTAGACTTGATCTAGATTTCTGAGAATCTAGAACAGATCATTAAATAGATGGTTGGAACAAATCTAGACAGAGAGCTATCCACCAAATGGATAAAGAATCACATGATAGCTGGAGAGTAATCAGGAGCTGATCTTATACAGAATAACTGCCCCTACCTTTCCATGACAGGCAGGATGATACAGTGGAAAGCAAGCCAGTCACGGAGTTAGAGACCTTGACGTCAAATTCATCTTCTGATGCTTGCTTGGTGATCACAACAGGTCACTTAGCCTCTCTGGGCCTCAGTTTCTCATCTGTAAAATGGGATCATAATTCTTTCTTTCCTGCCTGCCTCATAGGGCATTATGGAGAAAACACTTTGTAAACCTTAAGGCACTTGAGAAACATAAATTGTTACTATCAACTCGAGGACCTTCAGATGACTGGAGTTCTTGGAGAGTAAAGTGCTCCCAGAGGTGCCTTCATAGCAGCTTTAAGGACTTGGAAGTAAATAACATCTTCCCAGACATCAAAGAGTGTTCTACTGTCCTCCAAGAGCAAAACGACCCCTCTAGCTGATAATGCTTCAGCCGATCACCAAAGAGCTTATTCTCTTAGCGTTGTTGTAGGATTGTACTCTCAACATCCTTAAGCATCCACACCTGGGAGTTCTCTTAAGAATTTTTGTATCAAAGTTGAAGCACTTGCTCAGTCTCACTAAGATTTCCTGGACTTTTCCCTCTTATGAGGGAAAATGGAAAGATTGCAATAGTGAAATGAACAGACGTGACCCTTCTTATAAGTGACAGACTAGAGCCATAAGTAGGGTGGGGCTGAAGTATTTTACCCAAGAGAAGAAAAAGGTGTAGAGTGGACAATGATGCCACCCCTGTGCTCCTCTGAGGGAGCAGCAGGCGAAGGAGGTGTGAGCTCACAGACTGGACAAGGGCTGGGGAAGCAGAAGTCGAATTTCTGATCTTTGTGTGTGTGTGTGGGGGATTGATTACAGCTGCAACTCTCTGAATTCCATAAAGAAATCCTCCCTTTCCATCTTCTCCCTGCTAACATGCACACATGCATACACAACCCAAAACTTCCCATTCCTTCCATCCTTTTCTGATATCTAAGCCTAACCATCCTTTGTGCAAACAGTAATCTTCACCTCATTGAGCCTGAGCAATCCTGGGGCTACCCTTTCTCCCTTGTGTTGTATAGCAAGGAATCTAATCAAGGTGTCTGTTAGCATAGAGAAGTAGGAGGGGTAGGGAGTGGAGAAGTGGAGGGGAATGAACTTTTACGTAGCACATACATCCCTACCTGGCAGGCACTGTGCTAACGGCTTTTTTTTTTTTTTTAACAAATATCTCATTTGAGCCTCAGAATAACCCCAGGAGGTAGGTGCTATTGTTATCCTCATTCTACAGTTGAAAAAACTAAGGCAGATAGAAATTAAGTGATAAACACAAGTGAAAAGACTTGCCTGGGGTCCCACAGCCAATAAGTACCTGAGACCAGATTTAAACACGGACTTTCCTCCCTCCAGGCTCTCTCCATTTTACCACTAGTTGCCTGTAGCATAGGAAAAAAACAGGGCTTTCAATCCTATGGGTGGATCTAGAAGACCTCCTGGGAAGAAATGTGATCCACATTATGTCCATTAATGCAGCTATGAAGGGAGAGGCCCATCATTAGTGGGCTGGTCCCTTACGGATGAATTCTTTCCTTGTGGAAACCCATGAAGCAAGGAAAAAAATTTAGTCCAGTGTGACTCCCTTATGTTTCTGCTATAAATGGTGAAGTCATGGAAAAGGGACAGGGCAAAGACTTCCAAGAATCACATGATTTGCAGATGTCTATAAACTTTCATCCGATTGTTGGCACTCTAAATACAAGGTATTTGTCCAATGACCAAAGAGAGGGGAGACTGCTGGAGGAACTTAACCGTCTCAATCTTGTCATTCTTTTTTTTTTTTTTTCAATCTTGCTATTCTTAACATAAACAGAACCAGAAGAAGAACATTTCATTAAAATGGAGGGATGAACTCAATGGTGCCCTCTGGAGAGGCAAGGAATGGAACTGACACAGTTGGTTCTAGAGGACCTTCAAAGGAATACAGAGGTATCAGCTCATGGAATGAAACTGATAAGTATTTGCAAAAGGGCCGCTGTGGAAATAATTGCAGCTTATGTAGAACATTAGTTGCTGAGGATGATGAGATAGAGAAAGTTTATGAATAACTTGACATGGCTCTCATAATTAACATACTCATTGATACTCTTGTTACTTCAATGCAAAAGTGGGAAAAGCTGAGGATGATGACAAACATGGGAAATCATGGTTTAGGAAAATGAATGGTTCAAAGAAGAGATGAGGCATAATGTAGATGATGCTGGAGCCCCATACCTTTACGTCATGAGCTCTTTTGTTTGATTGTTTGAGAAAGTAATATGCAGATTCTGGACATGGTAAACCTCAAACAACACCCCAAATGAAGTATGTGATAGTTTAACAGTTAGTTAAGACCCATTATTGTTATGGGGGGGATTCTAAGTCAGCTCTCTAGTAATTTGACTGTTGACGTGTCAGGACAAAGATTAGGATTAGCAGAAAACAGAAGGAACAATAATGAGAAATATATGTGGTATTTTGGTACAACTTTACCCAAAACTATTTAAGTAAATAATTAGAAAATAGAAATGGGCATCAGAAATGGCATCAACCCTGATTATCAAGATTTTATGTAGAAGTTTAACATCTGCAAAGCTATTTTCCCGACGGATCAAAAGAGCCCAGGAACCTGCGTGGTCAGCAAGCATTTCACGTACTTGCTAAGTAGTGGACAGAGGCATTACTAGTATAGAATATAAACTCATTTGGAAAGTCTTATGAAGGAGCATGGTGAATGATAGCAAGAAGTATCGAATAAAGGGATGGATATGTAAGGTACTTGAAGGAAGGTAAGATGTTGAAGGATGAGAAAGACTCTTGGACATTATGAAAACAAAAGTGAATAAAAAGGAAACTGAGGAAAATACCCTCAAAGAAATGTATGGTAGAAACTAATGATAAACTGGTCGTGTGGCAAGCACAAAGAATGACAGGGACAAAGCTAGAGTGCTCCATGACTGAGTCAGAGGCAGGGATACAGTGGGAGAAGGAAGTGAGGAAGGCCTCCAGCTCATTGGAAATCATCCTCCCTGGTGGTGAATTATGGTAAGAGATGGGTACTTACTCATCAATGAATCAGAGATCCATCTGAGTATGTGAGAGTAAAATGAAATTGATATGAAAGTACTTTTTTTTCATCTTTCCCCAGATAATGTTGCTTGCACTAGGCGGTGGTTCCCCCAGTTATGGAAATTGTCACTTTTAGTTCTACATAGATGTCCTGAAGATATGAAGATAGGTATCCTTCATATTCAGCTCCAAGAAAGAAACTTCACTTACCTGATCTCTGTTCCCCCACCGACCCCCTCTGATTACCTTATCTTTTTGTACATGGTTTCTATATATTAATATGTGCACCTATCCCCCCCTTCAATAGAATGGAAACTCCCCCAGGGTAGAAAAGTCTGATTAATGTCTTTGTATCCTCAACCCCAAAGGACAGTACCTGACACATTCTAGGCATTTAATGAATAATTATTGGCTGACTGATTCATTGATTGATTTACGGTTATACCCTATGCTTAGGCAGACTGCTCTACAGGGTTTCCATTGGAAGGGAAGCTTTGGTGGCCAATGTGAACACATATCTTTGGGAATATCTGCCCTTTAAAGTTGTGGATAAACATATTCCTCCTGTTGATATCTTGTGGTTTTCTGATTCTCTCTATATAAATTTCTTCATTTTCCACAACTAGACTATTCTGGAATTTAGATCTTGAAATTGACAAGCTGTTCTATATGGACCCTACTCATATAAACAGAGTCAAACAGTGAACACTTGAGGTCAGTAGCCCTGGTGTAAAATCTTTGTTTTAAATTTTTTCTTAAATTTGTTTGTTTGTTTTTGGTTTATTCTAAAGCAAATATGCCCATATCCTAAGGACATTCTTTTCTATCCTGGTTGCCATCAAACAGGAAGAAATGAAAGAAAAAGAGTAAAGAAAAAAACTTTTGGAAATGTCTGTTGTCAGAGACACAATGGGGAAACAGAGCAGAAGAAAACATACAAACTCTGCAAGGCTGTCCTGGTCAAATCTAGGACTAAGAAGTGACAAGTTCTTATGGCAATAAAGGAATCTCCCGACTTGTCTCTCTGGACAGAGGTATAAGGCATACAAGAGGGTTGTTGCCCAGGAATTGGGATGAGGGCAGGAGAAGACAGTAAGCGCCAATAAACTTGGTTTGGCCAAATAGAGTGCCCTTTAGACGCTGTCCACAAGGCCGAATTTTACCTCTGAATCTCTCTTTCTGTATTTCATTCTGCACTTAGAATCTCATGAGAGTGGACAGAACTCCTAATGAAGAGACTCCTGCTATAAAATCCAGTGAGATCTTATTAAGCATTGGGGAGGCTTTTTTTCTTTGAAGGGGGAGTTCTTTTTATGTTGGATCTGTGATTTTGTCAGGGTAGAGAACTCTTGGTGAGAAAACTCCCTCCACCTGTGAAGAAGGGTAGAACCTCTGCAATTTGTTGTCTTGAAAATTTGCCTGGAGATACTGAGGAGTTAAGTGATCTGCCCAGGGTCACACAGCCAGGCTGCGTCATAGGTAGGAACTGAACCGGGATAGCCCTGATTCCCTGACTCTCCATTATGTCTTGCTCCATTTCTCACTGGGGGCACAAGAGGTACAAAGAAGAAAATTAACACTCTTAGCCCCCAGGGAACTGATAGACTATCCCAGAAAAACAACATGTAAACAGAAAAATAAACACAAAATAACCATACATTAAAAGCAAAGTAATTTGGGGAGGGGGAAGAATACTGAACACTGGAAGGATCAGGGCTTCCTGGAGGAGGCAGCTCTTAAGTTGAAGCTTGAAGCAAGATAGGAAGAGAAATAAAGGAGAGGAAACCATTTGATTGCACATCATATATCATATTGGGTCAATTTCTGATCTTGTATACTCCAAATTGTATTTATGTGCTTAAAAATATGATTCTGAGAAAGGGTTTCTAGGCTTCCACAGACTGCTGCTGCCCAAGGGATGCATGACTTCAAAAAAAAAAAAAAGGTTAAGGATCCCTGGTTAAAAGTCTCTCATTTTATAGATAAGGAAATTGAAGGCTAGCCAAGAGCATGGACTTGTTTGAGGTCACACAATTGTCTGGAAGTTTCTGACCCTAAATCCAAAGTGTCATTCTATTTTTCAAACTAAAAATGTAATTCTACAAACTAAGTATTGTCCAGGCTTTGTTTTATTTTGGTCTAGACTTGTTATTCCTTTGGTGTGTAAGTAATAGAAAAAAAAACTGTCTTTGCCCCCAGAGCATTTATATTCTGTGTGGAATATAACATGTAAACATATGCACAATAGAAGATAATTTGAGATGGGAAAGAGCCTTAGAAGGAGAAGGACTTCCTAAGGGAAATAAATCCACACTCTAAAGGAGTGAAAGTGAGAGTGACATGTATGTCAGGCATATGGACCAACCATGGCAAGGGCTTAGAGGAGGAGATGGAATGCTAATTTTAGGGAATAGATTCCAGGCCAGGTTGAGTGGAACATAGAGTGTGTGAGAGGAGAAATCTCTTGAAAGTTTGGAAAGGCCTTTGAGAGATTATAAAGGGCTTTAAATGTCAAAGTGACGCGTTATATTTTATCTAAAGGGCAAAGGGAGTCAATGGTTTCTAAGCAGAGGAGTGGTATGGCCAACCCTGTGCTTTAGCAAGATTGTCTTGTCAGCTGACAGACCTCACACGACACAGGAATTTTACAAAGTAAGTCCCCTTTTATATTAACAGAACAGTTTCAATCATGGGCAAGAATGTGAAATGAATGAGAGGAGAGATAAATGCATTTCTGAGGATATCATTCCACACTGCAAGGAGAGAGTGTTGGAAAGCCGTCCTAGACAGTCATCCTCCAATTTGCATCCATCAGGTGTCAAGCACAATGCCTTCACAGAAGTTCCAATCTGAAATCTGGCTCTTCACATGGTCATGATGCTAGTTTAGTCATTTCAGGCTATGAATCTGGATTTAGATTCATGCTTATAAAGTCCTGAGAGGTCAGCTTCTTGAACCAAGTGATAAGCAGGGGTTTAAGGTGGTAAAGTCCTTCTCCATTGTTTTCTCCTCCCTTATGAGAAGACTTTCCTATGTCTCATTAGAGGAGGGTCATAACTGTGGCAATTCTTCCCTGGTGTCAAGAAGAAAATGTTGGGTGTGAACCATAAACAAGTGATGGTCATTTGGGCCAAGGCATTAATTGTCCATCTGGACCATCCAATGAAATAAAGACTTCCTTACACTGGACAGAGCCCTTGAACACAATTTATACCAATATTTATGCCTAATTCATGAAGCCAAAAAGATTGCTTGATAATCAGGTCTATGATACTGGGAGGAGAAATGGATAAATACAACATTCCTCCTAGGCCACTTCCCTCAACTTGTACTAGAGGTTAAGGTCCCCAAAAGGTCAGTTGGTGATTATTCCTCCTGGGGTTCTAGGGGTAATACTTGTGGGCAGGAGTACCATTGCTCACAGATCCTACTTACTAGAAGTCTTTTTCTTCCCTTGTACAATCCCAGAGAAAATTCATTCCTCTTAGGTATAGCTGTGTAATGGGTTCCAGGCTTTGGTGTATCTAATGTGTCCACAACCAACATTTCTCTCTGACATTTGGGATCACAGTAGATGAAGCTACTGCCATTTCAAAGAGTCTTTCCATATCATGTAGATACTTCCTCCCTCTTCACTCATTGTTCCCATGACTGATTGATGGTGGGACCTCTTAGGGACCTCTGGATGTGCTGGAGCTCACACAGTCATCAAGAGCAAGGGAGGAGGAGATAGAGCAAGAAACCGCATCTTCCCTCCAAGAAATTCACTCAGGAATGATAGTAATATTCTAAAATGTGCTTGCTATTTTCTAATGAGATCCAGAAGTGTGTCTGATCCTTTTGACCTAACAAAAAAGATTTCCTGTGTGGCATCATTGGCCTTTATCCAATGATAAAAGCATTTGTTCACACCTAGTTCATATTTTCAGTTCAATGATTCATTAAGTTCTCTGGAGCTGCTGTTATTGCATTAATTGGGGGTGGGAACAGAAACCCCTAATTCCACACAAACTTCATTGTGGTTTAGAAACTGAAGGATTCTCAAGCATTCAGCAGGATACTTGAGTCACTTTTCTGCAAAAATGCACATGAAAGAACTGGGTTCATTCAGTTTTATAGGTTGATACCTGTTCATGACCTCAGAGGTCAATTAATCCAACCCCCTCATTTTCTAGGTGAGCAGTGGAACCCAGAGTGGTGAAGTGACTTGTCAAAAATCATACAGTGACTGAGCTGGGCTTCACTCTAGTCATTTGACTGCAAGCATGTGATGTCTTCCACTGTATTTGTGTATATCACTTCTCTTCCAGTTTTTTAGTTATTTTTGTTTTGTTATTAAAAGTGTAAAATGGTACTATCCCCATTGGATAGGTTACATTTAGTAGAATAACTATACTTTCAGCAATTCATCATGATGCTATGAAAATTATTGAGATAATGTGGTTAGGGGATGAGCAGACGTGGTGGCCTTAAAAAATCCTTATAATTCTCTTTCCCTCGTTCTTGCAGCTATGGGAATGGCACCCAGCTTTTTGGCTAGCTTCTCTAAATTATTGATAGTAGACCAATAAGTTTGAATTCAACACTCCTTCCCATAGCTGCATTATTTAACCTATGAATCAGAGTTGAAGGATTAGTCTGACAATATGAAATATAGAAACCAGGAATTTAGCTGACATTAATTACCATGAATTTCATCTGGTCTCTTTTTCACTAATCTATGTGTACTAACTGAATCAAGCAGTGGAAACATATATCTTTGTCAGTTGGTTTTATAAATAACGATGAGATCCATGAATGAAAAGAAGCTGGGTATTTTGTTCAGCTGAGTCGATGGTTTGGAACATGGACGTTTTGAAACCATAATGCACTTGATTGATTAAAAATCTGTTCTGTCTTTCACTCTTACTCTTACTTATTTGTTACTGAATAAGGTAATGCTTCCTTTGTGGCTATTTTAATTGAGTGGATTATTCAATACAAGAATGGTAAAGGTCTTTTCCTGTGAAACATCTTAACTATCAATCCAGTCTCTTGCCCGCTGAGTCCCTCTTCACAAAGGAGACAATTAAAAGCAAATTCCATTAGTAGATTTATGTATTTTTAAAGTTTGCACTAAAAGACAGAAGGGACGAAATATGGAGTCATAACTAGGACAGGATGACCTGGGTTTTGTTCCAGGGTGCTGTTTGGAAAGGGGGCTGATAGCTCATGCTAAATACCCATGACTGCTCCCAATCTCCCCTTCCTTCTTCTATCTTCCCCTACCCCAATCTCCAAAGTAGTGCCTCTGTACATCGCTTCCTGCTCAACTAAGTGCTTTTTTTGTACCCTATGACCAGGGAGTAGTTTGTGGTACTTTTACTCATGAAAACAGATCCCTACTTATGATTACATAGAAAGAGTTATCTTGTAGATCCCTTTACAGAATGCTCAAGTGTAATTAATATCAAAAAGGAACCATGCATGATTCTGTTGGGTTTCTGTCTATTGCTAACCACCAAGAGGGAGATGGCCAACCTAGGCAATGTCTTTTAATACTTCAAGAGCATCTGCCAGTCAAGTAACCTCTTTATTTTGGAAGTGAATCCTCTATCATCCGAATCTACCATGTCCACCGATGCTCTTTGCAGAGCAGCCCTAAACTATCTTGCAACCCCCTCAATTTAACTTTACTTTTTTTTTGTAATTTTGACTTTACACACAAAGAGCATTTCTATATACAAAAGTGAAACAGAAAAAGGAGAGATGGTATATGAAACTGTAAGTCTCTCCTACGTTTGACTTGCTTTTATTTTTAAGAACATAATAAACTCAACATGAAACTTTTAAAGCTGCTCAGCTTGTCTTTGCTTCCTTCTAGATTTCCTTCTGCTCTTTTCTTCCTTATGGCTAAACAATTTTTCTGAAAATCTTAATTTTCAATTGTTGACCTAATGCTTTGAAAACATAAAGGCCATGAAAGTTTCTTATTTAAATTGTCAGTCTTATACTCAATTCCTATTTGAAAAACCTTAAAAATGGTAAACTAAGAATTTTAGAAAAGTTTTTGTTTGTTGTCTTTTGGGTATAGATAGGGATAATAAAACAAGCAGCTGAGTGGTGGATAGAGAGAAAGCTTTGATGTCAGGATGACCTGTATTCAAACCCTTCTTCCTCCCAACAAAGACACAGACCCACAAACTGACCATGAGACCCTGGGGAAGTCATTCAATCTGTCAGGACCCCAGGCAATACTCTACACCTCTAAGTTGCAGTAGACTTATCAATATGTTTTAGTAGAGAGCACTCCCTCATCGGCATTGCCTACAACCAATCAACTTTCAGAACTGGATCCAAAAAATAGACCAAAAACATCTTCCAGGTTTCTTGTGAAATCACGGGAAATTCCTATTTTGTTGCCAACTTTGTTTCTCAGATCTTGGGAATTATGATTATGTTTCTTTAATAACCAAATGGAGGGTAAAAGGTAGCAAGAGAAGATGAAGAGGAAAGCATTGGTCAGTGTAATGAGAGTGTAATAAGCCCTGCTTTGGGAGTCACAGACCTGTTACATGTTGCTACATGACCTAGGGTGGACCTTTTCTTTTCTTGTCTCCAAATAAGAATGGTGGACGAGACAGGGGCCACTAAGGTCCCTTCCAGCTCTTTGTCTATGATCCTAGGAACATTCCCCTAGGTTCTGGTTTTAAATTTTTGATGGTCTTAGATTTGAAGTCATGAGACTATTTGATTCCTGAAATATTCATTTACTTAAGATACTTCCTAAGTCAGCAAAATGAGAAGTACACCAAAGAATGTGTGAAGAGTAACTGATGAAGCTGAACAGATAGTACTGGAAAGGAACATGCACTTATTAAGCACCTGCTAAGGGCTCTGCAAATATTTAATACCCACAACTATCCGTATTTTACAGTTGAGGGAACTGAGGCATACAAAGGTCAAGTTAAAAGGTTTTCATGTGGCTATTAACTGTCTGAGACCAAATTTAAACCCAAGTGTTCCTGACTCCAGGCCCAGTACACTAACCACTGCACACTTGCTGCCTTCTAGCCAAGAGATGCCATCTACATAGGCTGGATCTTACATTAGTGCAATCCTGGTCCCAGTCAGTCTGATTTGGGATAGGTAAGCATTCCTAAGATGACAGATTTAAAGCTGAAGGTGACTTTACAAGCTGTCTTATCTCATCTCTTCATTTAACAGATGAAAAACTGGATCCCACTGAACTAAGGACATGTGCCCACAGGCACAGAAATATTAAGTATCAGAGCCAACATTCAAGTTCAGGTCCTCTGATTCCAGACCTGTAATTCTGTCCACAGCCCCCCACTGATTACACTGACTCTACTGAAGGACACAGCATCTGGAGACCTGCATTCAAATTCGATGCTAAACCCATGAACAAGTCACCTATCCTCCCTGTGCCTCCGTTTCTCTATCTATAAAATGATACTTGGTCTATCTATGTCACAGGACTGACTTTTGCTAATCACCTTGCAAACCTCTAAGCACTTTGAAATGTGAGTATCATATTTGATTTTTTCTCTGGCTAGTGTGAGATTTTTTTTGGCAGAGACCAAATCCATCTCAGGTCTAGTTTCCAGACCCATGAACGCCTGAATGCTTTCTCTTGATTCAAAAACAGAGGAAATCTCCACTTCGGGGGTTCAACATTTGAGCAAAATTCCCCCAAGCATCTCCCTCTCCCTTTTTCACCCAATCTCTGACCTTGGGCCTTGTACCCCACAAAGCATCACTTCTGTCTACCATTCAGCCAACATCTTGTCAAACTGGCCTGCAAGATTAAGTTTCCTGATTCTGAATTCAATATTGCAACCCTAAGGATATAAGAACCAAGCTGGAACATTCTGTTTAAAAAAAATGGATAAAATTGTTTCAGCTCTGAGACCACAGTTTGCCCTGACTCGAATGATAAATCATGATGAGTGACACTAAGTGAAATGAGTTGGATGTTCTCTGCTTTATTCAGACCCATTAGGAGGCCCTTTACATGTGCCAGAGTTTTCAACCTTCCCTCCGAAAGGCTGGTAGAGTATCATTGGCTGGTCCCATTCTGGGCTCTGGTGAGTGCCCATTCTGTATACAGCAGCACCCCTAAGGTGTTCTACTGGGGCAAGTAGTTGAGACATGGTTATGTCTCATGAATTCATGGACGACTCTCACATGATACATCACTTGACACAAATACACTTACAGAAAATATTAGGGTTCTCTTGTTGAAGAGGGGATTGTAGATTCCCAAACATCTATATCTGTTTGTGCAGCTAGTGCTGAGGCTGAAATCAGGAACACCTAGGATCAAAAGTCACTAATGTATGTAAACCTCAGTTTCCTCATGTGAAAAGTGGAGATAATTTTGTTCATACTGCCATAGGGTTGTTTTGAGATTTGAAAGATATATAAAACCTAGAAAGTGCTTTGCACACTCTAAAATGCTCTAATATTTAATTTAATTCAATATGTTTAATACTATTAATTTAATAGTAGCTGTCATGGATTTTTTAATGTTTTTTTCTCACTTCCCCAAATAAGATCGCTGGGGCATTCAAAATCTGATTAAATGTCACTCTGGGAATGTAGTTTCCTTGGCACCCTTTGGAGAAATATTATAGGCCAAACAATGGAAAATGATTTATTCTTTTTTTTAAAAGGCGACTAGCATTCCTTAACACTTGGGTAGATATAGACCTATAAAAGACCATAGAAGACACTGATCCCTACTCTCTTGTTTTACAGATGAAGAAACTGAGAGTAACAGGCATTAAATGACTTGCCAGTCTGAGGCAGGATTTGAACATAGGTCTTCTTGTCTCAATTGTACCAATGACCACTAAGGTCCTTGGTTAGTAGAGATAGGAAATTTTTTGAATAGAAATATTTCTAAATATTGATCATGAATTCACTCATGAAATAAGTAATATTGGGCACCAAAACTGATTCAAGTTGGTGACATTCAGCAGTTGCATTGAGGAGGATCCCTGTAACAATGCATATCTATATGGTGCTTTGTAAATCTTAAGGCATCCACTAAGTGTGACATTTCAGGTTATTATTCTTCTAAGGCATTTCTGAACTTGTGAGCATATTTATGGTGTAGCAGGTAGGTGCTCTCTCCACTGCATACTGGGCCATGTGTCCCTATACAAGTCTTTAAAATCTCAGAGTGCTCCAGGCAACTCTGAGACTCCAAGTTGTAGGGAAGGGCAGATTTGCATTAGTGGAGGGAGGGAGTTTCCGCACAGAGAGATCCTGTTACCAGTTAAATCAGACATCCAGTTCCTGCTCCCTTCCAAGAACTGTACAAGTTACACCTATGTCTCAGTCTTGAAATTCTTCTTTCCTTGGTACAAAAATTTAGAAAACTTTTTTTTAAACATTGTTTTAACACACACACACACATATATCCCTTGGTGGTATGTCTTCTTTTTTATAGTTTTTTTAAAATTTAAACTTAAATACAAAATGAGAAAATAAAAAAAAAAAACAAAAACATTGCCATGTACATAGCAGACCGTAAGAGAGAATTCGATATAAGACAACAAATTTCCATTTCAAGAAAACCGATATAATAAATGTTAAACGTTGTTTTCAAAGCTGCCAGGTTTTGCTTTGCTTCCTTGTAGATTTTCTTTTGTTCTCTGTTGTGAACTTTTTACTTTATTGTCCCCTTCCCCTCCAAGGAGGCTACAATTAAGCATGTAGGTAGATAGATAGACAGACAGATAGATAGACAGATAGATAGGTAGATAGATAAATAGATAGGTAGATAGGTAGGTAGAGAGAGATAGGTAGATAGAGATATATAGACATCTATATATAATTCATATATGTATGTATACATTTAGATGTATATATGTATACATGTATATAAACACATATACAGTCATTCACATATACGTTAGACCATACAATGCTTATTTCCTCTTACAATCTGTTTCTCTGAAGGTGGATAGCATCTTCCTTCATAAGTCTGAGTTTTTTTAAGCTTTTCTAAATCAACCAGATCACTATTTCCTATACCACATCTTATCTGAGAGATTGTCTATGAAAGTTTTTCCCCAATTTTCTTCACTCCTTCTGTTCTACCTATGTAGGTTTTATTTATACAAAAAATTTTAATGTAAATAATTCAAATTATCCTTTTCATACTTCAACAATATTTTCACCTTATTATATAATTAAAGGGCTGATACTGCTGAATCTACTTCCTTTATATCTTTTTCCCCGGTTTCTTTTAAATTCCTGACCTTTTGTTCTTTCAAATGAACTTTGTTATTATTTCTTTTAACTCAGTAAAATAATTATTAGTAAGTTAATTGGGATGACATTGAATAAATAGATTAGTTAAGTAAAACTGCCATTTTAAAAATTACTTTGGTTTTATCTACCCATGAACAATAAACATTACTTCAAATATTTAGATTTGAGTTTATTTGTATGAAAAATGTTTTATGTTTATGTTCATATAGTTCCTATGTCTGTTTTGGTACATATAAGCTCAGACATTTTATAGTACCTAGGTATTTTAACTAGTCTAAACAATATTGAATAATATTGCTGATATATATATATATAGTGTAATTTCTCTATTTTTTTTCTTTTGATTAGATCTATTTTAACTTTTAACTTTGTCTGAGACCATGATTAGTATCTCTACTTTTTATTACTTTCTAAATTCTATTGCTGTCCTTTATTTTATCTTTGTGTGTATCTCTCATTTTTATAATGTTTCCTGAAAGCAAAGTATTGCTGAGTTCAAATTTTTAATTTGCTATGTGTTTCCATTTTGTGGGTAAATCCATCCCATTTACATTTTAAGCTATAATTACTTGTTGTGTATTTTCCTTCTTCCTATTTTTCCTCACTATCCTTCTCACCTTATCACATCCCTCTGCACTTATCTGCTTTACTTCTACCCACTACCTCATTCTCGTATTCCTTAACCTACTTATCCCTCTAAGATTCCATCCCTTATCCTCTCCCCTCACCCTATCCCCTTGTCCTCTTTTTTCCTGAATTTAAAAGTCTTTTATGACTATTATGTGTGTGTATACATATATATGTGTATACATATATATATATGTACACACATATATATATTTCCCTTTTTAACCCATTCCTGATGAGAGTAAGGTTTCAACCCTACCTACCCTCCCCTCACTAGTTTCTTCTGTATCAGATTTTCCTTTTATGCCTCATTTATATGAGGTAATTGCTCTTTTTTGTCTCTCCGTACACAGTTTTATTTTTTTAGAATCACCCCATCATACTTGACTCAGTCCAAACCTTTATTTTTAAACTACCTAAATAATAATATCATAAAAGTACTGTAATATTTTCACGTATACAAAATAAGTAATTTGACCTTATTGAGTCCCTTATTGAGTTCCTTAATGTTTACCTTATATTTCTCCTGAATGCTATATGTCAAATTTTCCCTTAAGTTCTGGTTTGTTTGTTTGTTTGTTTGTTTGTTTTTTACCACAAAAACATTTAAAAACATTAAAGTCTTTGAGTTTGTTAAATGTCCATTTTTTTTTCATTCAGGATTATATTTAACTTTGCTGGGTAAGTTATCTTTGGTTGTAACCCCAGATCTTTTTCTCTATGGAATATAGTATTCTGAGACCTACAGTTCTTCAGCGTAGTGGCTGCTAGGTCTTGTGTAATCCTTATTGCAGCTTCATGATATTTAAAGAGTTTTTTTTTCTTGTTGCTTCCACTATTTTCTCCTTAGCCTGGGAGCTTTGAAACTTGGCTATGATGTTCCTGTAAATTTTCGTCCTGGGATGTTTTGGAGGTGGCAATCAGTGGATTTTTTTCTATTTCTGCTTTGCCTTCTTTTTAAAGAACTTCAGGCCAATTTTCTTTGATAATTTCTTGTAATATTGTATCTAGATTCTTTTTTTTAATCATAATTTTCAGGTAGTCAGACTATTCTTATCTCTCTTCGATCTTTTCTCCAGATCAGTTGTTTTTCTGAACAGATGTTTCACTTTTTCTATTTTTTCATTCTTTTGATTTTGTTTTATGATTTCTTGGGATCTTAGAACGTCATTAGCTTCTTTTCCAATTCCAGTTTTTTATTTCAGTTTTGTTTAGTACTTTATTTTCCCCAGTTATATGTAAAAACAATTTTTTAACATTTGTCTTTAAAACTTTGAGTTCCAAATTTTTTTCCTCCCTCCCTCCATACCCCTACCCAGGGAGAGGGAAAGCAATTGGACATGATTTATACATATGAAATCATGCAAAACATTTCCATAGTAGTCATATTGTGAAAGAAAACATAGACCAAAAAAAAAACCTTCAAGAAAAGTAAAGTAAAAAAATATGCTTCAGTCTGTATTCAGATAGCAGCAGTTCTTTCTCTGGGATGGATAACATTTTTTCATCATCCATCATTCAGAATTATCTTGGATCATTGTATTGCTAAGAATAGTAAATCATTCACAGTTAACACATTTTATAATGTTGCTGTTACTATGTACATAGTATATTTCACTTTGCATCAGCTCTTGTAAGTTTTTCTGGGTTTTTCTGAGAGCATCCTGCTCATCATTTCTTATAGCACAATAATATTCCATCATAACCACATACCACCATTTGTTCAGGATTGCCCAATTGATGGGCATCCCCTCAATTTCAAATTCTTTGCCACCAGAAAAGAGCTGCTATATTTTTTACATGTAGGTCCTTTTCCTTTTTATTTTTTTATTTCTTCTGAGATACAAACCTAGTAGTGGTGTTGCTAAGTAAAAGGGTATGAATGGTTTTATAGCTCTTCGGTATAGTTCCAAATTGCTCTCAAGAATGGTTTAATCAGTTCACAACTCCACTCACAGTGCATTAATGTGTCATTTTCTCTACATTACCCCAATTCAAGTTTTCAAGAAATTTTTTCCTTAAGTTTTTGTTTCTCTATTTTCAGTTGATTAACTTTCTTTTCAAAATTTTCTTGGATTCCTCTTATTTTTTTTTCTAATTTTTCCTCCATCTCTCCCATTTGATTTTTAAAGTCCTTTTTAGCTTCTTCCAAGAACTCTTTTTGTGCTTGGGATCATTTGCATTTTTTTCATTGAAAAAGATGTGTCCTTTTTTGTTTTTATTTTGCTTTTACTAGCTATTAGTGTAACCAAGTTGTAGGTCCAAGGTATGGAGAATGATGGAGTCCTTCTTATTGTTATTTTATGAGGTCTGTCTCCAGGTCCAATCTTGGACTGTCCTCTCCACTCCTAATCCATGGCTAGGGTCCACAGTCACACTGTCCTGCCAATGATCTTGCTTCTTGTGGCCCCTCTGGTCACTGTGAACTACACCTGTCCTCTCTGCCCTGGAATGGAAACCAGGGACTTTGATCTTTTGCATGTACCCAGAGACTACAGGATCTCTGCTGCATTCACCAGGTGTGCGCTAGCTCCTTCTTCCCCATCGTGGCAGCCCGGAATATGTGTGATCAGCACATCTGGGCTTGGCATCCCTCAACAGTGGAAGGTCCTTCAATCATCTCCTACTCCACTGTCAGACCCCCACACTCTCTGTGAGATGAAAGTGTCTATGGATGAGGCTACCTCTCAACCCAATTGCCCCCAATGCTTGTTGTTCGTAGATTGCACAGAGTTGTTCTGGAGGTGTTTGCATCTCACTCACTGAATCTCCAACCTCTGTCCTGGGAGATAAGGTCTTTTCAGGAGGGTCTTCTCATGCTGTCTTAGGAGAACACTTACTTTACCCTGACATTGTTTATTTCTACTGCTCTATATTCTTTCTGAGTCAACGTTCTACCTTTTTCTGTGGAGGAAATTTGGAGCGCCTGAAGTTTTCTGACCTACTCCACCATCTTCCCAGAGTCCTCTTGGTATGGCTTTTTAGACAAATTTAAATTTTGTGTTCTGTGAGACAATGATCTAGTGGATAAGGGGCTGTCATTGGAGGTAGGAAGATTTTGGTTCAAGAACCACATCTGGTATTAACTGACACTCTAGCCTTCGATAAGTCACTGAATTTCTCAGTGCCCTGAGCTTCTCAAAGGTTACAAATGACAGATGCGTTGTTGATGTGCATTGGAGGAGATGGGTTTGGGTGGGGGTGGGGGCAGACAGCTGGATGTTGCAGTGGACAGAGCACCCAGAACGTAGTCTGGGGGACCTGAGTCCTAATCCAGCTTCAGACACTTACTGGCTTTGTGACCTTGGGCAAGTCACTTAATCCTGCTTGCCCCAGGTTCTCATCTGTAAAATGATTTGGAGAAGGAAATGGTAAACCATTCCAGTATCTTTCCCAAGAAAACCCAAATGAAACCAGGAAGAGTTGGACATGACTGAAAACGATTAAATATCATTGGAGAAGGAAGTTTCTTAATCTGGAGTTCTCCCAAACCAAAAAGATTTCTCCATTGAATTATTTCCTCTCCCCACCCCTTGTCCATCTGTCATTCTTACTGATGTCATGAATAACTGGTAAGGGAATTCCCTTTACCTATGCAGACATTGTCTGGAAAAGCACCCAAAGGTTAAGTAATTTGCTAAAGGTCACACAGTCAGGATGTGGCATCCTGGGCATGACTTGAACCCAGCTCTTCTGTCTCAACACATTTCCTGCAGCACAATAAGCACCACTAAAAATAACAAGAAGCACAGATTCAAGTCACAAGGGCTTTTTCTTGTGTGATCCTATGCATCCATTTGTTTGTGAAAGTGAGAGAGAGGGAAGGAGGGAAAGCAGGGATGTGTGTGTGTGTGTGTGTGTGTGTGTGTTTGTATTCTCCCATCCCACCCCTGGGGCTTCAGTTTTGAACTTGTCTGAGCCTTAGGACTTTCTCCTTGAAGTCTTGCTTGGGAGAGCTGGAAATATCTCTCTGCCTTTCACTTATCACACTGGCTCTAGGTTTATCGTGTAAGAGACACCACACAAGAAGAGAATGAGGAGGGGAGGAGCCCTCCCCAAAAAGGAAACTGCTCTACAGAATGTGGACACAATTTCATCCACACTTGTAGCCGATGAAGAAAGAGGACAGCTGGAGAGGAGAAACAAGTCTCCAGGCTGGAAATTTTCCCCCCATTGACACCTTTAAAATAGATTGGAGCTCTAGAAAAGTCCTTTGATCTTTGAGATTCCCTTTTGGTTTAATGGTTAGAGAAAACTCTCCCCTATGAAAAAGCTCCACCTGTCAGTAGAGAAGCTGTGGCCAGTAGCAATAGTCAGTTTCAGGCCGTGGAAGAAGCAGGCCTCCAAATCCCAGAGATTTCCGTCTTGGATGAAACAGAAACCCAATAGGTGGGATCAATTCCTTTACCTGAAGCCCAGGCTCACTTGGAAAATGAGAATGGGAAAAAATGTAGAAGGGCACTTTTAATCTCCACTGTCAGAGTCAATCTTTTAAAAGTTTGTATTCCAATTCTTGCCCTGCTATTTAAATGAAATCACTTTGTCTTTCTCAGGGGATGACAGTTGTTCATAGGAATGGTGACCCACAAAGGAGCCAGGCTGTCTTGAAGGCTGAACAGCGTTACAGAGGGATTGGCCTGAACAAGAACTCGCTGGAACAGAAATTGTCAGGGCCAGTTCTCATGGCAGAAATGGGGAAAACAGAAACAAAGATCACCCCATAGAAGCACCGCAACTGACATACAGTACTTGAAAGACCATCCATGATCACCTTGAAGCAACATAACTAGATTGTAAAGGTAGTAATCTTCTCCATTTTACAGGAAAAGAAACTGAGGCTGAAATGAGGGAATGATCTGCCCATTGGCACACCACTGAGTTTCCTAGAAAAGTGACTTGTCCAAGGCCATGCGCACAGGTGTGAAGAGGAAAGAATGAAACCTATCCACTAAGAAGCATTCCCAGAATTGGGGTTGAAGGGCTTCTTTCCTTTGTCTACATTATGGGCCCTTTGCCAATTTCGGGTGTATGTCACATTAGTAGAGGCAGCTAGGTGGCACAATAGATAGTGTGTGGGACCTGGAATCAGAAAGACCCGAGTTTAAATTTGGCCTCTGACGCTATTTAATGTTTATTTACCTCAGTTTCCTAATCTATAAAATGGGAATAATAGCACCTGCCTCCCAGGATTTTTGTGATGATAAAATGAGACAATATTTATAAGTTATTTGCAAATCTTAAAGCACTGTATAAATGCCACATTATCATCATCGTTGTCACCATTATCCTCGTCATCGTCACCATCATCATCACCACCATCATCATCACCACCATCACCATCATCACCATCATCATCACCATCACCATCACTATCATCACCACCATCATAATAAGCAAGGGTTTATTCCACAGCAGCCTAAGAGAGGCAGAAGTCCACCACTCATTCAGTCGCTCAGTAAGTATATATTAAGTTTCTACTGTGTGCTAGGCACCGTACTAGGTGCTTGGAATAAGAAAGCACTTAGCACAAAATTATCTCTGCCTTCAAAAACTTACCTTGTAGGGGTTTGGGAAGGGGCGTGTGTGTGTGTGTGTGTGTGTGTGTGTGTGTGTGCTCGCTATATATTGAGCACCAACATATGGCCTTTTATTTTATGATTAAGTTTATCAGTTCAGATCTCAAAGAACACCAAAAACATTGCAAATGAACATCTAAGTGGTTCTCCTTTTTCTGGGCATTCTCTCCTAGGGACATTTGGAAAATGGCCATCAATAGAAAGGTCACATTGGACAGATTTTGTTTATGTGCCCAAATGAGGATGAAATTTTGTCTTTTTCACACACTGATTTGTTCGTTTGTCGAGAACATTCTACTGCATGTTCTCCAGATAATTGGTAGAAAAAGGAGAGCTGCTTGAAGAATCTCTCCTCTCCCTCCTCCCCTCTCTCCCTTCTTTGCTCCCTCCCTCCCTCCCTCCCTCTCTCTCTCTCTCTCTCTCTCTCTATATATATATATATATATATATCACACACACACAAACACAAGTTCCTTTGAATAGCAGCTGACCTGGACAAATTAAAATCTAATATTGCTTCAGAAAACAAAAGAACATTACAAGATGTTTTAAGATATACAAGAAAGTTGGTAATAGCCCATATTTCGTGTAGCAAAGAAAAAGCCAGTTGTGAAATATATTCTTCCATTCTACTCTGGGGCAACATCAAAAATTCGACATATATGTAAATGACATGGAAACTCCCCTTCCATATGTTTTCGCATAAAATACTGTGGTGTCATCTGCACCCATTCGAACAACTCTCATTCTTAAGGATCCATTATTTTATATGAGGTGTAAATATACTAAACTCAAAACTTAATCAAGTCTTCATCATTTGAAGTATGGAGTCATTTTTAACATAGAAAGAAATATCTTCTTAACAGTTAATGTCATTAAAACCAATCATTCCACCTGGTTTCTCCAACTATTGGTATTGACTTCTACTAGATACTTGCTCAGATCATAGAACAGAAATGTTTCTAAATTTCAGCTTTGTCATAAATGACTTTCACTTTTTTTTAAACCCCACTAAGATAGAATTCTTCTCTTAGCCCCCATGGAGGGTATAGCAACTCCAAGAATTCTGAATACATACATTGTGATTTTAATGACTCAGAATCCTACCCAATTTATTTTAAATACTATTTTGCATCCACAAAGAACCACTTCAAGACTGGTTTCAATTCTCCTCTTACAGCATTTCAGTAAAAAATGGAGAAGAGCAATGTTCTCAGTCAAATCTATGTGGTGTTACCTTCAGGTCAAGGAAAATAATGGCATCTATTCCTCTAGCATTAACTCGGCTTAGAGTTTATGAAATGTTTCCTTCACAGGGTGGAGGGTGGGGGAGGTATACAAGAATTATTTTCATTTTTTTGGAGGAGGAAACTAAGATCAAGGTAATCCAATGGTTTGCTTATGACCAGTCTTCCTAGAACATGTATCACCAGGCTTGAACTCAAGTCTCTGGTCTCCCAGGTCAGCTTGCTTTCCACTCTGCTAGATCACCTCCCTAACAAATTCTACTTTCTCTTCAGGATAGGAAGCATTCTTACCCCAGCCTTGGTCAAACAATGGGATGGAGGTGAGAAACCAGGTCTCTATGAAAGAGAAATAAGGATTTATATTGAGGAAGAAATGGTATTCATTCTACCAAAATCATAGAGATCCATAGGAAAGGACTTCTGAGGTCCATGTTGTTCCACCTACCCAACCACCCCTCATTCTACAGGTTCAGAAAGCAAAGCCCATAAAGAGGAAGTGACTTGATCAAGGTCACACACGTAGTAAACACCAGAGATGGGCCTTGACCTAGCTCTGAGCTCATAAGTCGATGTTCTTTCCACTGTAAACCATTGCCTTACTTGTTGAGTTTTCATATATATATATATATATTATATATATATATTATATATATAATATATATGCATATATACTGTATAGTATATTACATACACATGCACACAAACACACACAGTTACAATGACCATAAAAGTTTATCATCTGCAAAAAGGCAGTTTTCTTGTATGTCTACACAATCAGTGCTTGACTATCTGAATATAAATAATCTACAACCTCTTCCCTTCTTTCTCAATTAAATTATTTTAGTATTAAACTCACTTTCTTTTCCTTTATTATTGTAAAATAGGGACCCTGAAGAAGGAAATGGCAAACCACTGTAATATCTTTGCCAACCACTGGGACCATGCAGAGTCGAACATGACTAAAAATGATGTAACAAGAACCACAGCAAGGCTGACTTCTCTTTTCATCAGCTGGAAGATTTTTAAGGAATTAAAAACAACTTTAAGATATTTGAGATCTCTATCCCCCATTGCCTAGCACAGTGCCCAGCACATGGGGAACTCTTCTTCTGATAGAATGAGCAAATAAAATTAGAATCCCAGATATACTATAAAAGTTAATTTAAAAATTGCCGTGTCAAAGGCTTTGGATTCTCTGTTGATTCTTACTAGCCCCACCACTGATCCCCTCAATTAGTGTACCCTAATATTTAATGTACAAATGACCATTTTTTGAATGCTTAAATACATCCTGAGGAAAGTGCCTGTTTTACCAGTGGGGTCAAAAATGGCAAAATGTGCCTAGGATTTTTATGGCTCTTCTTGGCATAGTTAATATTCTTGCTTCCCTATTTGGCAAGTCTTTTTTTAAAAAAATCTGTCAATGAGGACCTCCCCTGAAACCATCTCTCTGTCATGTTTCTCCCATATTCTAATATCCTCATAAGCTATGTGAATATTTTTATCTAATTTACTTCATCTGTTGTTTTTATTGCCAGTTAATTTAATATCATCTCTTCTTTTATATTTGTAAAAGCCAGTGAATGCAGAAATGTGCAGCCAGCCCAGACCCTCAGGCCTGTGGATCAAGATGGCAGGCTGGCCTGGGCTCCCGTGGGGACAGTAGTGCCAGAAGGGTGATTGGACACAGTGACCTGTCTGCATGAGATGAGACAAAAACAGGAGGTCTGTAATGCTGATGAACTAACCTGTCACTCACAAGCTCAGGTCTGCAAAAAAGAGAGGATGCAGTCAATATTTAGTGACCATATGAGGTGGAAATGCAAACAATCATTTATTTAAAAATGGGCAGACCCCATTAGAGGCTCCTTTAGTTTTATTTATCCAGATTCACAGGAGAAAGGGGGAGGAGGTCCAGAACTCACTTTGTGGTTCCATTTTTAAAGAATTTGAAAATACAAATGAAATGCTGTAAAATCTCAACCTGAGATTCAGTGCATACAGAAGCCTGACACAGCGTCTTGCTCCCTGGAATCAGGGTTGGATTCCAAACAGTGCACTTATGAATCAAATTCACTATGAGCAATGAGTTTCTAGATCTTGACATGCCAGGCAAGAAGACCGGGCTGCAGAATGCTGGGTTGCTTAATTGCTTGCTTGGGGGAGGGAAAATCCAAGGGGAAAGGTAGAGGAGCAGCAATGTACCTTGGAGCCCGCATTCCCAGCTGCTAGATAATGGGCAGCAGTACCAGCCTCTGTCTACCCACTGTCATCTCCAGGGGAAGGCACTGTGGACACTGGCTCCGAGAGGTGGAAGAAATTGAGATAAAGGAAAATCTCGAGCAACCCTCCCAGAAGAAGCTTTAAGAAGTCTGGAGGAAGAATGTGTCTGAAAAGCAAATAATTGACTCCTGTAACCCTGGCCATTTGGCAACTAAGCTGGTGGTTGTGGATTGGGAGTGGGGAGTGAGGAAGGAGAGATAGATGGGGAGGGGAGAAAGAGAGAGAGAGAGAGAGAGAGAGAGAGAGAGAGAGAGAGAGAGAGAGAGAGAGAGAGAGAGAGAGAGAGAGAGAGAGAGAGAGAAAGCACTTAATATTGCAATTCTAAAATATACATGTAAAGGGATGCACACTAAATTCTGACAAATGAGCAGGTCCACAATTCTGATGACCTCTGAAAATGGTATTTAAATTGAGAGCTACTGGAATCTGGACATAGAAAGCTCTAGAATTGTGTTAAAGTTTTGCATCTCTACAACGTTAGAAGTTAAGCAATCATCTGACATCACTTGTTCCTTCTGTTCTGCCAGAGCAGGAAAACTACACTCATTTTCCAATATTAGCATGTCTTACTTCTTCCTACATCAGCAGCGATGCATTTGCTTCATTTCAACGTTCTGATTTCCAAGGAGAGAGGATGATTTTTAGCCATTTTTCTTCTTCCATCAAATGGAGTTTAGTATTTTAGGTTCAAATAAAAAAAGTCCATTTTTCCTTTTACCAAATAAATACACGAAGTCTGTTTCAATTGCAATTTGCAAACTAGTAACTTTCCTCATTTTAACCAGCCAAGAAGCACATATCTGAGTTGTTGTTTTAACCAAATAAGTGATGAGAGATACGACTTGTTTTCACAACTAAGTCCTTCAGTATAATGACTTATTAAGTATTTATTCTAATGTCAAAATGCACAGAAAGTTGTCAATATATATGACACCCCTGTGTACTGCTCCTGGAAACAATATTTGGAGTGCATTAGAAACTCAAAATCGTATCATGATCATGATGACGACAATGGCGATGATGATAAAAATATAACCCAGCTTTCTATTATAACCCCCAAAGGAAAAAATACTCTATGTCTTGTCTATGTAAAATGTGTTTCCTTTTAGTGCTCAGCCCGCTGTTATTGATTTTCGCAGAACATTAGTAAATAACGAAATAGAAGGATCGCACCTGATTCTTGCCTGAGCCGCCTTTTCCTCAACTGAGGGACACCCATGTAATAAGCAACACGAAAGGAAACCGTATTTCTTGTTGGAGAGCAGAGTGAAATCATGTCACCCAGTATTTATTCACTGCCATGTATTTAAACAAGTGCCCTGCTTACGGACATGAGGGGAATAGGCTGATGAAACAGGACAGGAAGGCTCTCAGGAACTCAAGTTTCATTTTGGTATTTGTTTGTAAGTGCTGGTACCTATGTGATTCCTCACTGCCACGATTGTTTTAGGAACATTTCATGGACTCATCCAGTAATGCACACGTGTCTCAGAAGGAAATGAGCACTTTACAACATGGTCTATACATGTATTTTTTTCCCCTGGCAAATAACTACCCACACTTCATTACTTGAAAGCCTGCATAGCAGAACAAAGCTTTAAAGTTAAAAAAAAAAAAACATTTCCTTGATGAAGAAAAACAACCACCAACCCTATCTCTTGCATTGAAATGAGCGCAACTCACTGGTAAACAAGGCATTCTCGATCTCACATTCTCCATCTAAAAATACATTACAAGGCACGCTGGTATTAATAAACCATGTGCTTTCCGAGCCGTAAATGTTGGGCTGTAATTTAGTTGAGAACCGTGTAAGACGGTGTGTTTTCTATGACTGTATTAAAAATATGGGGAACAAATTCCATGTCCCTAGCATAACCAGCTTGTCTTAATTAGACACTGTGTAAAAATAAAAAAAAAAGGAAAGGAAAGGAAAGGAAAAAGAACTGTACATATGCAAAAATTAAAAAAAAGAAACTTTTGAGAGTTTTAAAATATCTTTTTACTGTATTCAGAATTTATGACTCAATAGTCAATGAATAAACTGAGAGCACTTAGAAATTTGTTAGTAAAAAAGAGATACACGTCGATTTTTAAAGCCCAGGAATCCTAAGCATCCCTCCCCACCCCCTTCTCACCTCCCACCCCCATCATACTCATAGACAAATAAACCTCCCTCAGCAAGAAGACCCTCTTATTTCTTCCTCTCTTAGATTACTGGAAGGCAAATTCAAAGACAATGCCTATGCCTCCTCTCTCTGCTCTCCACACCAACATTTCACCATGGACAGAAACTACAGATTTAACAGAAATCACAAAAACAGAGAGAAGCGGGACTCACACTGACCCATTTGGCAGACAAAGACGCCCAAACAGCCAAGCTCTACACAAAATCAGCTGGGGAGGCCTCTGCGAGGGATTCTTCTGACATTTCATCACAGCAACCCCAGCCCAGCTCACCTCCCTGAGTCCAGGAAGGCAGAACAAAATAGAGCTGTTTATGAGAGCTGTTGTACGGGATCGCATTAGAGCTAGCCACCTGGCCCTTCTGATTGTGGCAGGAGTCCATTGCAGCTGGCCCCCTCTGCAGCACACAAGACTCCCCTATTTACCAAGCTCCAGAACACATTATTTGCTTTGGGAGTAAAAGTTTAAAAAAAAAGAAAAAGAAGAAAAAAATAAATAAAAGGAAAAAATCTGTAGCTAGGATTAGAAGAATTATAGTCAATATTTAAAAAATTGAACAGCATTAGAAATTTAAAAAAAAACCCTCACAACTACTAGTAAATGTATCACTTTATTCTCCACTTCTTTCACTTCATTTCTCTCACAAATCACAGTAGCAAAGTCTAAAGTAAGGTCTAAAAAGCAGTTTTTACAAAACTCAGACAAAATTTTCAGATGGGATATTTTTAAAAGCATTTATCCGATGAGTTTTAACCACTGCTGCCCTGGTCAGGTTTAATGTGGTCTTGTGGCTGCCTCACTCTCAGGACTACACTGGCAGGCAGCAGAAATACAGATAGAAAGATGGTACTGTAAATATGAATTATGTGAATCATATGGGGAGACCCTTGTGGAAAAAAAAAATTCAAAGGGGAGTTGAGAGATGGCTGACTCCATACCTGACCAATTACAGCTTGCATGGTCCATGTGTCCTGCTGAGCTGAGAGATCGCAATCCATCATACGTTGTCTTTGAAAAGGAGAATGGGGCTTTCTGGTATGCATCTGTCAATCAACTTCTGCACTCCCAACCATCACCAAAAGCAAGGGAAAAAAAGTCCAGCGGCTCCACCAAATAGGATGAAACAGTCATGTGACCTCCAGCATACACACACACACACACACACACACACACACACACACACACAGGCACTTCCAAGGAACGGAGGAATTTTCTCCAGATATGAAATGACATTGACAAATATCCAATACCAAGTAAATAAAGTGGGACAAACAGTGAGTCACCAAAGACAAAACATTTGCTGTAATCTTCACACACCTAGAAGAATTTTTTTAAAGTCTAAACTTTCCTGTTATTTTTTAAGCACATAGTTATTGAAACTTTAACCCTTTGTCTTCTTACCTGCTGCTTTTTCTTTCCTTTTCTTTCCTTCTCATTTCTTCTTTATTACTAACTTGTTCTCTCTCCCTTTTTCTTTCCTTGTATTTTTTCTCCTGTTCCTTTCTTTTCCCTTTTCTATTTTTTCTTTCATCCTGTCTTTTTTATTTCTCCCTTTCATTCTTCCTTCTTTCCTTCACTCATCTTTTTTCCTTCCCTCTTCGTCTTCCTTCCTTTGAAATTCATTGTGTTACTTCTTTGACTACCCAATGTTTTTAATCACCAATTCTTTAAATTATTTTTAGGCTAATTAAAGCAACCATTATAAAATTCTTTTCTTTTACTTGCAAGCTTGACAATCTAAGAACTTTTCCCCCATGCTCTGTGATATTTGTTGACTGGAGATATTTGCAAACACTCAACCATTTGTGTTGACCGTGATGACCACTCAAAACAGAAAGCATTCAGATTTTACAAGTATATTTTCACCACATTTACACCATTCAGTAGGCTATTTGGTTTGCTCACTTCTCTCAGATTCACAAAATGTGATAGCAAACATTACTTATGTCTTCTCTTAGATAAGTTGCTTTCAGGATCTTTAAAGATTGTTTATTCATTTGTTTCTGGCCAAGAACATCCTTTCCTTGTCTTGAAAACCAAGCATGAGCAGTAGCAGATGGATGTGTGTGTGGTCAGAGACAGCTGATGGGTTACCATCCCAGGATCTTCTTAACCCTTTCAAGATGATGGTAGACACCTGGCACTGAGTAACAGCTGGGCAGCCTTTGTGGCTGATTGCTGGTCATTTTCATATAAAATTATGTCCTGTTCAAGCCAATAAGTAATATCCACAGATCTTAGAGTGGTGTGCTGATCTTCATGCAGATGAACTTTTGGTCCTGAAGTCATTGAATTCATTGGGATGATCTTAACCTCTCTGGACCTCAGTTTCCTCATTTGTAAAAATAAATAGATTTGACTTGCTGGCCTCCAGGGGCCTTTCAATCTCTATCTAAAATCCATGAGCTAAACTGTGACCCCCTCCCCCAAGTATTTCAATATCTGGGTTTTGTATCGCTTTTTTAAACGGTGTGTTTATATGTAGATAATTGGTTGCCATATTTGATGGTTAATATTTAAGTTGAAAGAATTGAGGAAAAGGGTGTGAAACGTGTAGAGTTTTTGTCTCTTGATGTCCACAAATTTCCTTGAAGACAAACAAAAATGAAAAAGGATTTTTAAAAAGCCTACAGGAAAGGGGGGGACTCAGACTTCCTTAACCCCTAGCAACCAAGACTTTGAGGAAGAAATCCTCCTCACTGTTGCCAATCCCTACTAAGTGCAAAGGAGCCAAATGTGTTTGATGACATGGGTGTGTTTGAGGCAAGAAGGCTCTTTCTTTGGACCTGGGAGAGTCCAAAGTCATTTGGCATGTGTTCTGGATGCATGTCACCAGATACGTGGGATTCCCTCTCATTGTAGGCCTTCAGGTAAAGGATAGCTAACCTTTTCCATGTTGAGGAAATGTCAGAGCAACTCTGGTTCAGGTTGGACTAGCAAGGCACCTTGACAACTTGTAGCCCTGAAGAAGCAGGGATACTGGGCACTCTTGGCTCCTTAGGGGCTCCAAAACTACGTATAAGCACAGTAGGAGTTCATTGATGCTGGGGTGACTTGTCCCTGGCTGGTGGTCTGAAGATACAGTCAGAACACTATGACCTACCCTAAGGCTCAGAGAAGAACCCTAGTAAGGGAGAATGGAGAGGCTTGGACACCAAAAGACATCAGCCTTTACCCATGGGAGGCTTCTATTCTGAGAGGGGGTAAGGTGACATACCGAGGAGAAGAAGCTGAGGAAGGGATTCTTCTCCCCTAAGCATCAGGATCCTCCACGCACACAAATACTCCCTTAATACTGGTGCTGTGATCCTAATTCCCAACCTTGTAGACCCTGTTCCCTGGGCTCTGGCTTCTATGGCACCTGCTGCTATGCTGGGATTGGTATGACCTAACCTGATGAGGGGGGAATTGCCTGGGAAAGGGCAAAGGGGTGCTTCCCAGGGTCACTAGCCCACACAGTATGCTCTTCTCCCTGCTCCAGACCCTACCCAGGCATATTCCCATCTCTTACCTCAGCAGCAGTCAGCCTTCCTGCGTGGTGATGTATTTGACTCCTCAGACTCAGCTTCTTCCTGTCCTTCTGCTGTCTCCTTGCTTTGCATAGGCACTCCCCCATGCCTGGAATACCTTCTCTCCTCCCCTCTGACTCTAAGGATCCTTAACTTCCTTCAAGAATCATGTCCCAAAGGAAGCTATTCCAACTTCTCCTGGTTGCTGTGTCCTTACCTGCTAAAATTACCTGTCAAAATTAATTTTAATTATGTAAGACTGGATTTAGTGGTAAGAAAAAGCTTAGAGGTCCCGTAGCATCACAGGATCCTCCATCCAAAGCTGGAAGAGACTTCAGAAACCATCCAATCTAAACTGTTTCCTTTTACAGATGATGAAATGGGGTCTAGGGAGGTCATCAAAAACTCATCCAAGTAATATCAGAGGCAGCATTCGATCCCATAGCTTGATACTGATTCAGTGCTGCATTCCTCACTGAATTGACAATGTAGTAACAACATTTACATTACAGATTATCAGGAGGGTAGACTCCTAGTGTAAGAATTCAAACAGAATAAAAGGGAGCAACATTTAAACTTAAAGGCAAAGATGAGAATGGGCAGAAAGGGAAAAGTACTAAAGAAAATAGAGAAATACCCAGTCCCAGAAATGAATATTGATTATGAACATTTTAAATAAAATCCTGGCAAACAGACTATAGCAAAGATCCAAAAACCTATATTCACTAATGGCAAGTAGGATTCAGATTAGGGGTGCAAGTATGGTTCAATATTAGGAAAATAATTATTATAATTAATCATATTGAAAAGAACAGTATCCAAATCCACATGATTATAGCAATAGACACAGAAAAAGCCCTTGACAAAGTCTATCACTTTTAAATAGTAAAAATTCTGATTGACTAATATAAGAAAAATCTACTTGCAATGGATCAAAGTACATCATTTTTAAATGGTAAAAATTCTAATTGACTAATACAATTTTTAAAAATCTAAAATCAAAATTTAGTTCTTCTTGGAATGCGATAACATGAGAAGCTTCTCCATGAAGTACAAAAATAAAGTAAGTATTCCTGGTTCCTCCTCTATTACTTGATATAGTTCTAGAAATCCTAATAGTAATAAGACAAGTTAAAGAAATCAAAGGCATAGACTGAGGCAAAACAGAAACAGAACTATCTCTATTTGTTGATAAAAGTATGTATGGGTCTAGAAAATTTTCAAAAATTCATCCAAGAAACTAATTGAGATGATAGCTTCAGTAGAATACAAGGTAACTCCCTCAAGATTAAGTTAAAGAAAAGGTGTTACTCCCCATTTTTCAGGGAAGTTCCTCATCAGGAGTTCCATGTCAGGGAAAACAGAGATTGAGTCCAAAAGAAAAGAAGCAGGATACAAAACAAATTCACAAAAGAGTCTTGCTACGTAGAAATAACAAAATCTAAGAGAAAATAATTGAAAATTCTATTTAAAATGTCTATAAAATGTATAAGATATTTGGCACTAAATTTGCCATTTATCCTGAGTTGAGATTTATAAATATATAATAATAAAATAATCTTCAAAGAAATAAAGACTGCGTTAAATAACTGCAGGAATGTTCAGTGCTCATGTTTGGGCTGCACCAATAATACAGCATTGATATCACTTGGATTAGTGTGCAAGTTTGGTGCTCTATCAAGTTAACAAGGAGATGCTTTATAGAAATAGACAAAAATAATAAAATGCATTTGGGAGAAGAAAAGTTCTAGAATCTCAGGGGGGAATCATGGGAAAATGTATTAAATAAATTAGTAGTAAGTAGCGAACATCTAAATAATTTAGTACTAATAGAAAACTAGAATAGTTGAACAGATTAGATAAGGAGAAATCAGACACAACTGAAATCATTAATTCAGTGTCCTATAAATTCAAAAGCATAAGTTGTCTGAAGAAGAATTCCCTTGTTGAAAAGAATTGTTGAGAAAGTTAGAAAGCAGTTTGGCAGAAATCAGGATTAGACCAACATATTATACCAGATGACCCATAAGTTCAAAATAGCTATGCAATCTGAATTTTCCAAATCAACCCAGGTCTTCAAACACAATGATATCTCAGCTCCATCTCATTGCTTTAACTATGAATCACCATTAATCTCTAGGATTTCTTAAAATCCTTAAGAACAGGGAAACGAAAGGGGCTTTTTAGCTATCTTGGGAAAAAGTCAGATTAGATTTTTCAGACAGAAGCTTGGGTAGAGGGAATGATAATAACCAACTATGATGCTGAGAAAGAGAAACTACTCAAGCCTTATTTATTTTACTTCTTTTTTTAATCTTCCAAGAAGAATGACTTCTGGACTGGAAAGGAGAGAACAGAAAGGTCTAGTAGAGATTGGAAACCTGACATGAGAGATAGCCAGAGAGCACTTGCCTGCTTTTAATGGGTTTAAGTCTCCAAGTCAGAAACACTACATCCCAAGACACTGAAAGGATGCTCAAGGAGTTGTTGGTCTTTTGAAGATTGTGTGAATCTAGATCTAATTAAAAATCTTCATGATATTTAAAAAGTAATCAACTTTTTTGGGGGTAGGAAAGAGTTAGAAACAATGATGCCCTAAAACAGGAAAAGAGAATCATTGTAATGAGTTTTAAAAATCTCCAGATGAGGACAGGAGTTTCAGGAAACACAGACAGTCAGGACAGCTTTGAAACTGACATGGTGAATTTATTATATTCTTCTTTTAATTGTAAGAAGTACATAATAAACGTTCATGGCCTAATATGCAATCCTATTTTTCTGCCTGTGTATATGGAATGTTTACTGATGTCCGTCAAGGTCAGTATAACTATACAATGAAAATGTTTTTTAAAACATCACAGAAAACAGGAAGGATATTGCATTGCTAGAGAACACAGAAGTTGCCTCTCCAAAACCTGAAGAGATCTGTGCCTATAAGCTGCAGGTCTGTGAGTTTAACTTCAATTTCTAGCAAAATCCTAGCACCTCTGTGACATCCATGAACACACTTTTATGCACACTGTATGACTGTGGAGACCAGCAGCCCAAACCACCTAGAGATAAGCCAGGGGCTAATGGAGAACAGAAAGGAAGTGTGGCACAGTAGATGAAGGTAGGATGGCTTGGCTTCAAGTCTCACTTCTGACACGTGCTGGCTGAGTGACCCTAGTCTAAGCTGATGAATTTCTCAGGGCCTTGGGTAACTCTGGAAGACTCTAAACTGTAGGGCAGGGGCTGGTCTGCGTTGGGAGAAGGAGGACCCTTGATGGGAGTTCCCTACAGAAATGAAATCCCTGGTCTAACCCCAAGTCAAATAATAGAAACATTTCTTTGGACATAAAAAAAATACAGGAAACCTATGGCTGTAGTCCTCACACGTATCTGGAACCTTCTCATTCAATTAATAACCCTGACATTCTCAGAAGACAGGCATTCAACATACCAAGGCCATATAATTCATCAAGTTCAGCAAAAAGTATTGGAAAAAACATGTGTTCCTTCATGGAGCCCTGTAGCCATTTTCCCATACTTATCTCAGTTGCCCTCCCAATTCTTCAGGTACATTCAGGAAATAGTCTGAGCCACACTCACCCAAAGGGCAGACCAAGGAAATAAGTGTGTGTGTGTGTGTGTGTGTCTGTGTGTGAGCATGTGTGTGTCTGTGTGTGTATGTGTCTGTGTGTGTGAGCATGTGTGTGTCTGTGTGTGTGTATGTGTGTGTGCATATGCGTGTGTTGGCTCTGGGCCACTGAATAAGGCCCACAAGAAACATGTTGGGGAGAGCAATCTTCTTGCCCCCTGGCTCACTGTCCACCAGGATTCCAGATAAGCTTCTTTATCGTCATGTTCTCATGACCTCACTACTGGTCTCTTCTGGTCCCTACTGGTCCCTACTGATCTCAGCGTTTCCTTCACTCCTGGTCACAACACATAGAGCCCCAGGTGATAGCAGCCTGAGACCACTGCCAGCAGTTCCCAATGTTTAAGGAAGCTGTTGCTCCCCCAGATCCTGAGCCCAAAGCTCCAGTGCTCACAGAGGTTCTCTGTTCTCTGACAACCAGGATATCTTGAAAGTCCATGGTTCAGCCTGATCACTGCAGCTATTTGCTCTTATATCTCCAATGGCAAGATAGGAAGTCTTCTCAACGGCAAGGCCCACTGATTCTCTAATTTTCCAGACCTTTCTTGTAGCTCCTTGCCCCTCAGGAGCATGTGTTCTCCCAGACTCACAGAGGAAAGAAATTGGGGATTGTAAGAAACTATCTTACAACTCACTGTCTTTGAATTATTTAATCATTTCCCTGGATCCAGGGGAAAATAAATCAAATAGGTAAGTAGGAAGGGCATGCGCAAAGGTTAAGGTATAGTATAGATACAAGGATGATAATATTGTATTACAAAGAGGGACAATTTCCAGTGGTGAACACTAGAAGAGGGGGCTTATCAAGAACAGATAACAGAATAACCTCTTTTTTTTGGTGATAGGGCAACTAGCTTGGAAAATGAAGTAAATGCTATAAACAAAATACATACTTAGATTTCAGCAGAGCATTTGAAAAAGTTTCTGCTGCTGAACTTGTGGAGAAAATGTACAGAGACATGAGCTGGGCCATCATACAGTTAGGTGAATTTGGAACTGGTTGGATGATTGGGTCCAAAGAACAGCAGCTCAATGCCAACTTGGTTGGATCGGTCCTTGACCCTATGTTGTTGGATGGTTTCATCAAGAGCTTGCACTAACACAGAGAAGGCAAGCTTTTCTAGTTGGCATTTTTGAAGTTGGTGAAGATTCCTATACAGATGTGGATGGACCCATTAATCTTCGAGGTCCCTTCCAACTATGAGATTCTGTAAGAGAATGTACTTAGTTCAACCAAAGTTATCACAGTTTAGAAAAACTCAAGGATATGTCAATTCTGTTTACAAGAAATTTTTCCAATTGTGCTGAATATAGTAATAAGATTGCCTATGATGATGACCTTATTTGAACATTCTCAGAGGGTATGGTGGCTCACCCATATGATCCCTACTACTGGGAGGCTGCTGGATCTCTTGAGTTTAGGAGTCTTGGGCTGCAGTGGGCTAAGCCAATCAGGTGTCCTTAATAGAAGAGCTATGAGGCTGCCTAGGAAGGTCAGAAATGGAGCACATGAAAGCTCCTGTGCCAGTCACCAGAGGGATTAGACCTAGGAGAGGACACCATCTGTAAAGCATAAGAGAGGCAGGGAGACCTGGTCCCCAAAAATGAAAAATTCCCATCCCTGTCATCTGTTTACATTTTCATTTCTCCAATATTCTTCAGTATCCTTCACTGTTTGGTGTCCTTTGGTCTTATTCTCTCTGGACTCCAAATTTCCAGCATTTCCATTGTCAAAATCTTTCCCCCGGTTGCTTTACTTTGTGTTAAGGGCCAGGATGAAGGGGCCCTTCAATACTGCAAGGTAGTGACTGACTCCTGGGCTTTTTATTACACCCTGAATCTCCATATATGTAGGGTGTACATCTTCAACTGAAGCTTTATAATTCTCAGGCAGCACAGTTTAGTATGAAAAAGGATGGGAAATTAGGTCCCAGGCAGTGTGGGATTGTGCTGACTATATATTTGTAGCTAATTGCATTTCTTAAATAATTTATAAAATTTACATATCAGCATCCCCTTAACATTCCTTTTTCTAGGACTGGCATTAATGGGAGAATTCCTCAGGGTATGGATAATAGGGCTCATCACCTATATGTTTAAGGGATGACCTTTAGGGGAAAGAAAAGCATTCATCTTTAAGGGTAGCCCTAATTAAGGGCTAATCAATTGGCTTTTTTGCACTATTGACACATATTGAGTTTGCAGTCCATTAAAACCCCAGATCGCTTTCATACAAACTGTACTCCAGACCAGCCTCCCACATCCTGTACCTGTGAAGCTGATGTTTTTGAACCAAGATGTAAGACTTTAAATTCATCCCTAATTCAATTGTGCTGTATTTGATTGGGCTAAATGTTTTAGCCTAATGATGTCTATTTTGGATATTGACTCTTTCCTCCAGGGTGTTAACTATTCCTCACAGCTTTGTGACATCTCCATATGTGCCAAGTATTCGCTTCATGTTTCTATCATCCAAATTACTGAGGAAAACATTTGCTCGATATTCACTTACTTGGGGAGTCTGGTTTCTTTCTCTGTGAAACTCTGTATGTGACACCCATCCCGGATCTATGCCTGGTTGTTTCTATTTGTTTTCAGAAAAAAAGCAGTGTGTTAAATCAAGCCAAAAGCAGACTAAAAAAAAATGAAGAAATCCAGTTGCCAGGGTAAGCCCAGGAAGTGTGACCTTGGTAGCAGGATTGGCACTGTTGAACACAGTCCAACATCCTTTGATTTCAACTTATTTCTTCCTCATGTTTTGTGGAAGGATTTTCCCCCGTTCAGGAGGAAGAGCAGGAGAGATGCTCTTGTCTTCAAAGCCAAGAGCTGAGCTGGTGTTCAAGATCAGCTCACTGGGGGTGAGAGCTGCCTGGTGGCCACCCAACTGTCATTCCTTGTTCAGGGGACTGTCTGTTCAAACAAACAAACAGACAAGACAAAGGGCAGTGGGAGGGAGGCAGCCATTGCCCCTTCAATTTTTTTAACCATTTCATAAAGAGCTGTGTCTGGTAATCAGCATTTTTCACACCCAGGATGTGCTCCAGCTCTTGCCTCAGACAATATCACAGACTTGAGAATCTCAGAGTTGGATGGTCGACTGGGTGCCCTTTGAAAACTGCACTGAAAAGCTGTTTGGTTTCCCAGTCCCTTCTGTAATTACCTTCTGTTGCCTCAGCTGAGAGGCTAACTTGTAACTCTTCAGAGAAATCTTCCTCAGTGAATAGAAATACGCATCCCTTATTCTCCCAGTCACTGTTCACTGAGGGGCTTTTCTTCTGTCCTGTGATGGGAGGGCCACACTGTCAGCAGAAGCCCGGCCACCATTGTCCCTTTATGCTGTGGCATCAATAGGCTCCAGAACCTGGTCTGTGGTTTGGTAGATCAAACGGCTTGGTTCACTGTAGAGGTCTGGGCCAATTAATAGGACACAGATTGGAACTGGGGACTTCTGCAGGGCTGGCTGATCACACACGTGTGTGTGTGTGTGTGTATGTGTGTGTGTGTGTAGGGGGAGAGATTTCTTCTACTCTGTTTTCTAGGGAAGAGGCTGACATATCTGAAAATGTCTGATCTCGTTTCACATAGGAGGAACCTCAACGAGGAACAAATTACTTGTTCAAGGGCATTTCAAGGAGGACAAGTAATATTTGAAAAGTTTTTTTATTTAATTATCGTTCATGAGTGGTAACTATTTAGCACACAAGATGTACACTGCCTAGAGGACATTCCCCCCAACTCCCTGTGCTTTCTCTCTCAGGTATCAGTCTACAAGCATCTGGGAAGGGCTTGCTACGTACCAGGCACTGAACTAAGAACTGAGGGTACAGAGGCAAAAGGCAGTTCCAGCTCTTAAACAGTGCACTGCCTCATCAGAGAGACAACATATAAACAATGATGTTTAGGAAAGATAGAAGCAGGATAAATTGGAGAGCATCCACAGACTTAAAGCAGCAAGCTGCCACCTTTCTTGTATAATCGAAATTGTCTCACATTCATTTAGGGGTTAAAGCTATTTTATCCAATCCAGTCTCAGAACTCAATGACTGTGCCTTCTCCTTCTGCTTCTTAACTTGCAATCTTTCATTTAAAGTATGTGAAGATGTGTGACCCAGGCCAAGTCATTTCCTCTCAGTCCCCTCATTTATAAAATGAAAAGGTTATATTGATGATCATTAAGGTCCCTTCCACTTGTAGTTCTATGATCTCTTTGAAACTATTTAAAGACCTAAATCAGAATGGGAGAAATAAATCAAAACATGTTAAGATCCATACACCCAATAGGTGCATTTCATGAAGTCCCTATACCAATCTCCTAAAAGTTGGAACTCCAGCACCCTATCCCTGGCAGCCTGGAGTAGGGAACAGCTGTTTCTTTGAAAACTATCTTTCCATTTGGTGAATTAACTTCAGTGGGAAAGTCAGACACTCTGAGCTGGGATGTGACTTTGCCACTTCATATCAATGTAACCTTGGGCAGGTGCTTAACCTCTCTGGGCCTCAGTTGCCTCATCTGTAAAATGAGGGGAGTTAGACCAGATGACTTATAAGGTCCCTGCTGGCTTCAGGATCCCATGATCTTAGTTCAATCCCCTCCTTTTACAATCTAAAGCTAGCTGGTAAACTAGTATTTGCAATGCCTTCCTCTGGGCCTGTGACTTTGTTTATGTACTAAACATGAAATAAATACCATTAACATACAAACATTCATTGACTATATAACATTGACATTTAACTATTTGGCTAATAAAGGGGCAACCCAAAAGGAAAAGATTTGAAACTGACCGCCATCTTGCCATGCTAATCAGCATGATAGTAATTAGCCCTGGTAATCTCCCTAGCACAACAGGACTTGAGTTTTCAGCATAATGCTATAGCTAGGAGGCATGGTATCCACTCCTTAGTACTGGACAATCTATAAAAAGACAGAAATGAGGACAGCCACTGATTGTCCCTGGAGAAACCCAAGATTTTACTGTAACATAGAGATAATCAGTACAGTAATGAGATAATCGGGTTTGTTTTCAGAGCCGTGTAGGGAAATTTAGGGACCCTAATTGCTCTGTCAATTACAATTAGACATGAAAGAAGTGGTTACGAAATACAAGCAACAATTTCCATTTATTTATTTCCAACTTTCAGGCATGCAGAAGATGACAGGTTATGTTGACCTGGATGCTAATGAACTTAGAGAAGAACTTACCTCATCAGAAGATGAAGTGTTGGCAGTAGAGAGGAGAGCCACCCTGGATAACGAATGATATAATGGCACCTGAAGAGGAAGATGCAAGTTTACTACACCCAGCACCAAGGAGGGGAGGCTTCCTTGGGATTCTACATCAAGTTGGGAAGTAGGAAGTTTCCTTCACCACACCAAAGGTGAAAGTCACAGGCCTTTGAAATGCTAATAAAGTCCGCTGCTAGACATTCTTGCTGAATTCATGTTGGTGAATATTCCTGTTCTGTCACATGCTTTCTGCCTGTTTCCAGGGTCATTGTGGTTTGTTTACATCTTTGCAGCTTTTTCTTTTTTTAGCAGAGGACACTGATGGTGATCAAACCGAGCTTCGGAGAGACAGTGGAGGACGCAGCTGGACCCAGCTCCTTTGCAAAGTTTAGTTCCTTCATATGGGTCTCCCAATGGAGGGCCGCCGTTATGTCCTTTTTCATGCTCTGAGTCACAGAGCCATAGACACTCAGAACTGGGGATGCATGCGGTACAGTAGGAAGAAGAACACCACAGTGGAGCCCAGGGACCTGGGTTAAAATGCCATTTCTCTCTTTCATTTTGTGTGGATCCTTGGGCGAGTCTCTTCAGGTCCCTATGGCTGTTTCCTCAGCCATAAACAGGTAAGGGTTGAATTAGATGAACTCCTACCTTCTTTTCAGCTCTACAGATTTGTGATCTTAGGATGGAATCTGAACTATGCAAACAATAATCAAACATTTAGGGCATGTGGTGGATGAAGAGTTAGAGTCAGGGTCTGCAAGTCCAGAGGCCAAATCCTATCTCGGAAGCTCACTGCTTGTGTGATCTTGGACAAGTGACTTCACTGCTCCATGCCTCAGTTTCCTCATCTGTAAAATGAGGGAGTTGGATTCAGTGCCTCTAAAGTCTCTCTCTGCTCTAAATCCATAACCCCATGATTGATAAAACCATGGATACACTCAAATAGAATCCTGCACAACATACCTGACAAATGATTACCCAGCCTTTTCTTGGAAACCTCTGGGGAATGGGGTGAGGGAGAGCCCACCTCCAACGTCAGCTCATTCTACTTTTGGATGGCCCTGCCAGGAAGCCCAGGCCTGGCTCCAACTTTGCCACTTCCTGCTGTTGCTGTGTCTGTATTCTCAGGGCCTGTTGCTTGACAAATCACCCATAACACAGCAGGTATTTCATAAATGCTTTTTGAGTGACTGCTGTGTACACTCTCCCACCTACCATCCTCTGAATGATCACCACCTTCTCAATAGCACTCCTCATATATAGTGCCTAGTACTGGAGCAGTACAGACTTCAACTACCATCTAGCCTGGTCAGGTGGCAGGAGGCTTCGTTTCCCTAGTCTCAGACACTGTGGCTCATTAGCATAGCCCAAGATAAAATCAGTTGTCTTGTTTGACATATCTCACTGTTAACTCATCTCAAGCTTTACTCTTGTCCCATGTGACATCAAACTCAATCTGGAAGATTCCTTCAGGAAACATTTCTTTTGTGAGACTTCTCAAAACCAGTCCAGTACTTGCAGTTTCATAAACAGGTGAAGGGAGGTAAACAAGAAAGACAGAAAGGGGTGGTGGTATGGAGAACTTCCTTTGAAAAAAAATGTTTGGAGACCAACCAAGATGGCAACAAAGAAGGAAAGAGCACAGCCAAGATCTCCCTTGTGTCCACACCACAAAGATCTGGAAAATGCACCAAATAGCATCCCAGTGGAGAAATATGAGGGGAAAAAAGCATGAGTCATTTTTTTCAGTGTAGGTCTGTGTAGGGTGACAGACAGGTGTCTGGACACTAGGCATGGGGTCTAGCTAAGAGTACACCCCACAGAGTCTTTTAGTGCTGGAAAGGCATTGAATGAAGGACTGCCCTTAGCAGTACATCAGGGAGAGAAGGGGTCCCAGACCTTGTGCACGAAGCAGGAAGAGATATTACCTGAAAGCACCATCACTAACTACTCAGTGGGGGTCATAGACCATAGTAGATTCAAAAGAGAACGTACACTTAGGGGTGAAAGTTTGGGGCAGGTCTGGATCATAAGCCCAGTGCTATTTCCTGAGTGAGGGGCAAAACTAGAGAAACAGTTGCAGAGCTGGATCTCAGAGCCACCTTCTAGCTCCTCCCTGAAGTCTTTGGAGAAATGAACACGGTAGGAATTCTAGGTCAGAGGGAAGACTAAAGTTCTGTCGCTGAGATTACAGATCCTTCCAAGTGCCCAAGGAGTCTATCAGAGCTCCAGCAAGGAAAAGTTTAACCAACTTGGTCTCTCCCAAGTACTTGCCCACAGATCACCTTCTTTGTCAGCAATGGAAAAACTAATCTTATTGAAGTGCTAATAAAACTGATGAAGTCCCCCTTTCTCAGGGTGTTTGCCTTTGAACAGAGGATTGAAGATGGTGAAGTCTTAATTCAAAGGAATGAGTGGTGGGCTGCAGATTGCAGTGCATGAGGTATCTGGGGGAAGGAGGCATTTCTGGCCCCACTAAAAGACAGTATATTGAAAAGTCCCTATTGTGCCAGCCATAACTCCAAAACCAGAGCCAGCCCACTGATGCTTCCCACTTACAAACATTCCGTAATTTGCCTCTTCCACAAGGTATGTCTACATTTCTTTGAGGGGAGAAACAGACCTGTGATTTCACTGGTATAGGAAGTTCACTCTATTTATACAGACCTATAATTAATTTATAAATATTTAGGGTTGCCGGGGGACACTGAGAGGTTAAATACTTGCCCAGGATCACACAGCCAGTATGTCAAAGACAACATTTGAATTCAGTCCTTGATTCTGAGGCTCTCTACCACTAATCACAGCATATTATCTCTTCCTATTTAAATAAAGGGAAGAGATCACCAGCCCCAGCCATTTTGTAGCAATGTGTCTACTCAACTTGGACATTTCTTGAAATGATCTCCCAGCTGCTCTAGTTCCTTACTTCAGCTTCTCCCTGTCACAGGAAGTGTAGTCACTTACTAAGTAAGACCAGATTCCATTTGAAAGGCACTTCCACACTTGATGAGTAACATCCTACTAATAGCAGACACTGGTCACATCTTGATCCCACTCTAATGAGTTCCTCATAGCTGGCTTATTAGCCCTAACAAATCTCAGAGACACTTTACCTGGGTCAGGGCCAATTGGCTTGACTGTTTAGACCAGAGCATGGTATTATTAACAGTCATTAATTTAGATTTGGAGGGGACCTCAGAGGTCAACTAGTCTTATTTTACAGAGGAGAAATCTAAGGTTCAAAGAAGAAAATTGACTTAGCAGTGGTCACACTTATAGTGAGTGACAAATCTATGATTTTAACACTGGGCCCTCAGACTCTAAATATAATATTCTCTCCATTGTAACCACACTTCCTCCCTGTGAACAAGATAATAGACGAGCATAAGAAATAACAGGATTTATAGTGAGGAGATCACATATTTTCATTCAATTTCTTACCCTGCCCATTCAGTTCAGAAAAATATTACACTGGTCCTAAAATAAGAGGCAATCAGGGACTTTATGCATGCCATCAGCTCTTCTGGAAGGAAGATCAAAGTATATGGAGAAGGCGTCATGGTCTGGGGGGGGCGAGTATTGCTTTTAGAATTAGAATGTGGGTTCAAAACACGTTTGATTTCTACATGTGTGATTATCGATCAAGTCATTTCATTTCTCTGGGTCACAGTTTGCTTTTCTCTTAAATTACAGAGTTAGATCTCAAAGGACCTTCTATTCGTAAACCTTTGATCCAATTGGTAATGGGTCATTTATATATGTTCAGCTGAATCAAACTGTACTATTTAAATGGCCTGTTGATTTTTATCAATTTAGCAAACTTCTGGTGTGGGAATTACCTCCATGAAGTGCAGGTTGCCACTGTCTGACTTAGTAGCTGAGTACCAGGGAAGTTGCCTAAGATACTGACAGGTTAACTCCCAGGCTGAAAGCAGGTTGAATTATAAAGGATCCAGTATCTGGTTGCACTGATTCACCACTACTCATTAAGACACTAACACCTGGTGGGCTGATTAGGGCACTGGTAATATGTTAGCGTACCTGTGTAAAAAGGTGGTTTTCTCAGTCTCCGAGTGAGTGGCTGCTTTCACAGCATGAAAGGAGCAAGTAACAAATGAGGTATGTTCCTTCAGATAATGAATGGTCATATTTGTGTATGAAAATGGCAGGAATGAATGCCGTTGAACCGTGAGCAGAGACAATGATGTTGTCTTGGACATAAATTCCTTCTGGGTCTTTTCTTTGCTTACTTATTTTACTTGGGCAAACTAGAGAGCTTTAGAATTTCACAAATATGGAACTCTAACACCAAAGTGTTTTGGTGGCTACTATCTGGTTTATGGGCATCTAGATGGTACAGTAGATAGACAGCTGGCCCTGGAGTTAGGAGGAATTGAGCTCAGATCTGACCACAAACACCCGTGTGTAACTCTTTTTTTTTTTAATATAGATAACTTTTGACATTCATTTTCACAAAATTTTGGGTTCCAAATTTTCTCCCCATTTGTCCCCTCCCCCCACCCCAATACATTCTAATTTCCCCTATCACCAATCTGCCCTCTCTTCTATCATCCCTCCCTTCTCTTGTTCCCATCTTCTCTTTTGTCCTGTAGGGCCAGATGACTTTCTATTCCCCATTACCTGTATTTCTTATTTCCTAGTAGCAAGAACAATACTAAACAGTTGTTCCTAAAACTTTGAGTTCCATGTGTGACTCTTGATAAGTCACTCAACCCTGCTTGCCTCAGTTTCCATTGTTAAAAGATCTAGGGAAAGAAATGCAGAGCACTTGGTTATGTTTTCCAGGAAAAGCTCCCAAAAGGAGTCACAAAGGGTCAAACGTGACTAGAATGAGCAGACAACAGCAGCCTCCAAGTCCAGTTTGTGTTTCAGCCTTCCAGGATGGACTTTGGAAAGCATTTTGACCCGTCAGCATAAGACAGGCTAAGGTTTTGGAATGGCCCCAGACCGGCACCCAGGAGGCATTCTAAGAAAAACTAAGCCAATGGAGACTGGCATGCTGGCATCACCCTGCTCCTCTAGCTCCTGATTGGGAGACAGTTGATATAAGAGTCAGAATGAAAGGACTAGAACTAGGGAGGGTTCTAGGCAAGAGTTTCTATTCTTTCCTCTCTGAAGAACTGTGTCTTCGGCTGTGTCTTTGCCTGCTCTGAAAGCTATAGATGAGGGAGATGACACCAACCAGAGCCCTGGAGAGCACGGTCCAATGGAGCAGCCAAATAGCAGCCCCACATGAATATATCTATGGGCTTGCAACTTGGGGAGTTGGGAAGGACTTCCCCCATCTGCCCAGTACACATATCATCCCTAATGTCCTGGAAATACTGATTCCCAACATGTGAGCCTATCTGCATGTGACCTCTATGGGTGTCCACCTTACCAAAGCAGGGTGTACTGACAGAAGGTTGTACTCTGGTTTTTATTTGGTACTTTTTTTACTTTGCCATTTTAGTAAATGGCCTTGCTTTGTGCTCATTATGGCCTGTGGCTGGCTATTGGAAGGGAAACACATCAGTGGAGACGTGCAAGTTATAGCTTTAGGATTATAGACCCATAGAGCATTGGAACCCTGGGATAATTTATCTCTTAGGAAACCTGATCGATGAATTTGAGTGTGGAGGTAATTTAGAGGGAGGTGCTACTTCTTCACACATGTACATACATGCAGACGTGTATCTGCATATGCATATATATATATATAAAATCAATTGATATGAAAGTAAGAGTTTCAGCATGACTAATCAGAGAATATTTTACTTCTGTTGCTCTCTCTTTGGAACCCACTTTGAGTATGACTCCTCTATTGCATTTTCACTAAAAGAACTAAATAAGAAAATCCACATTTGCCAGATTCACTATATTGGGTGGTAGATTGAATTCCATCACTCAAACACAAATAGCATAAAACAAATTTCAGCTAAGTATCTGAGGATAAAGTTGACTCTCAATGTCTTTCTCAGATTCTCCTAGTTCAGATGCATTTCATAGATCTTCTAGTCTAACCTGCCCTTAAATAGCAGAGCCACAACTAGGGCAGGGTAGCCTGGAATTTTCTCCAGGGAGGTTAAAATTCAGAAGCTATAAAACAGTGTTTATATTCTTTCTACAAATAGGAAGAGCAGAGCAGTGCAGGGGAGTTCTTCCCTGGTTCCAGTCTCCTCCTTATTGCAGGGTCCTGAAAAACATCCAGTATCCCAGAGTATTTCTACTGTGATTTGTACGGCAAGGTCTGAAGTCGCTTTCTCTCATCTTCAACTGAATTTGTCTTAAAACGGTTAGAGTTGGGTCACCTTTTGTGCTATTTTCCCCAGATGTCAAAATTGTTGAATTGGTTCTGATAAATGAAATCTAGATTTAAACTCTATAGACTTCATTAAATTTGTAAATGTCTTCAGCCAGCTCAAAATCTGTCATCAGTCTCGGGAGAGATAAAATATGCATCATTGACAAAATACTCAATAAGTGTTCCTTTGAGAGCTTTGGTTTGGAATAAGAGGAGACCTTGATGCTCACCATGCCTCTGAAATTTGCTGCATGAATTAGCCAAGTCTCAACTCTCTGAGCCTCAGTTTTCTCTTCTGTTTAAAAAAAGCAGAACAACATCTGTAGTACCTACTTCAAAAAGTTGTGGTCAGGATCTCCCATAATGTGTATAAAATATTTTGGAAACTTTAAAATCCTATGCAAGTATTAGCAACATATTACATCCAGAAGATGTTCTCACTTTAGGAGAGCTTTAACTCTTAAATAGTTTGTTTTTATCTTACATTGGCCTCCCTCAAATTGGGAATCATTGATCCTCTTGGAACAAACAGAACGACAATAGTAACAAATGACAACAAATAATATTTGTACATTTCTTTAAGGTTTGCAGAGTAATATAATTTGATCCTTACAACAACCTTGGAAGGTAGTTGTCTTTATTATCTCTATTTTACAGATGAAGAAACTGAGGCAGACAGAAGTTAAGTGACTTATCTAGAGTGATACACCTATTAAGTATCTGAGATTGGATTTGAACTCAGGTCTTTCAGGTTCTGTATAGTTTATACAACTTTAAACCCAAATCACTCTGCCTCTCACTGATTGATCTCAATAGCCAATGGTCAACCCAGGCCTCAGTTTGTTATTGCTTGGGTTTTGTTGGCTCAGAGTTATGTAAACAGCGATTGTTTCTGTTCAGTCCAGAAATCCTCAAGCTCTTCCCTTCCTAGATTGAATTTTTTGAATAGGTAGAAGAGGTCATTTTTTTGCCTCATTTTGTACCTAACTTTAATCACTAAATGGGTGTTGCCTCAGATAAACTGAGACCCAGGAAAGACCTTACCTTAAAAAGGTCAAGGTCTCCCACTGCATCCAGGGCCATCTCCAATCATCCCGGTTTACGTTTTACCACTTGACCCAGATGGCTCTGGAGGAGAGTGAGACTGGTGAGTTGGCACAGCTTTTCCTCATTTATATCCAATTCACTTGCAAGACAAGGCATCACCTTCCTGATGTCATCGGTCCTTTTTGAGAACAAAGGCCAATAACCACCACAGTCACAATCTATCCAGCTACTGCTCTATGCTGCTGACAACAAAAGCTAATAGTTGTCAAATAACAGACCCTGAAGTAATCCACAAGAACTCAAGCACTGGGGGAGCTAGAAGGAGGGAACTTAGAGGTCCTCTTATCAACCTGGTCATTTTAGTGATGGAGACATTGAAGCCCAAAGACATTGAGGGACCTGTCTGAAGCCATGCACATGTTATAGTTGGGATTTATCTGCCTGTCACCCAATTCTCACCCATAGCTCCAAAAAACTGTAGCATTTGCAGTGGCAGATGGGCCAAATCAGGTTGAGGGTGTCTATATACATACATATATACACATATGTATACATATATCCATATATCCAGCTGACCTCCAGTTGTTAGGACTGTCCTGAGACCACTGTATATTTATTTGGTATGTATCCTGAAATCACTTCTCTGAAAACGTTTCAATGTTCTTGCACCTCAGAAGCTTCTTGAAGGAAGGCATTTGTCTTGTTTTCCCAGTGCCTAACCTGGTGTCTGGTACAGAGGAAGTACTTAGGAAATAGTTGTTGATTCAATGATCGATTCCCTTCTGCTAACACATCTTTTGAATCCTCTCCTCACTTTAGGAGAGCTTTAACTCTTAAATAGTTTGTTTTTATCTTAAATTGGCCTCCCTCAAATTGTGATTCTCTCCAAGTTATAATTAGGCAACAGCGTGTGACTCTTGTGGAGGCTTGTTTGTACATGTTTCATCATTTTAAGGGTTAGCTATTGGGCAAGTTGAAAATCTTCTTGTTCATTTCTGAAATTTCTGAGATCTACAGCCCACTCAAGTATCCATAGATAAGTATCCTAAGTATCACATCTCCGAAGGACAGAATGCTTTCTAAATCAATGGGAATGTTGTATGAAGACTTGAGAGATCTTCCAGATGCCCTTAGAGGAAAATATATCTTCATTTTATGGGCAAACCAGGAGCTCATTATGTGTGTGAAAAATCTCAAAGCACAAAGAACTTAAGAAAAAATGGAGGAGAAGACAAATGTGATGGTGTTGTGACATGAACTGGAGATACCAGAACCATATCCTTGTAACGAATTTTCCTCACTTCTGTATAGACATCTTAGCAGAATGTATATGGTGGCCGCGGCGACTTCAACAAGGCATTGAAGGTGGAACACCTCTGGGAATGAGCTGCAGTTTTCTGGAGAGCCCCCTAACCTGGTTTGCTTCATGAGATGCAGTTCAAGTCTTAATGTACTTGTTATATGCCATAAGATAGAGCCCACCTCAATCCTGCCCCCTTCCACCTCTACATACCCTTCTCCAGGGCCTTTTGAGGGCACTTCACTGCACATTTTGGCATCTAGTTAGTTGCTAAGTAATGAAATGTGAAGTAGAAGGTGTTGCGTGAATTATTTTTTAATGAATTCATACATCTGAGTGTGTGATCCAGACAAAGTCACTATCTCTCTGGGCCTCAGTTTTTTTCATCTGTAAAATGAATGGCCCTGGTGAGTTTTAAATGTCTTTCAGTACTTAATCTATTTTCTGATTTGTTAGGTATTACTCATAGCTGACCTGTAAATTCCTTGAATTTCTTTTGTCTCCCCTCTAGTAGTCTCAAAACTATTAAAACTACTCAAGAAATTAGAAAGGAAAAAGTCCATCACTGAAAGGAAAGAATCCAGGAGAACAACAGTCACCAATTCATAAAATTAAAGAGCTCAAAGTTGGACACTGGAATTTCACAGATTCATGCCAGGAGGGCAGAAGACAATCTCTTAGGCTGGGGAGATTCCAGTATAGTCCCAGCCACAGGTTGTCTGCTGTCCAAGGGAGAGTCTACGGAGACACCTTTAGTTGGCTGAATGCTTGGTCATGACCTCTTCGGAGAAGACAACTCAGCAAGAAAGAAAAACAGAAGCTGGCTCTCAGTGTCTTGGGGCCCCTTCCATTCCTACAGTGATGAAAGGAGAGCAGTAGAAAAGGCATCAGGAACTGCAATAGTTCCTGTAGCATGTAGGCCATCCAGAAAGACACATTTGACTGTTGGTACTTTAAACATCCAAGAGACCCATAGGATGGGAAGGTAGGGATTGATTGTGGTTTACATCAGGAAGTAGGAGCACCTACGTTCATGAGATCTTGGACCACTGGAGTACTGAAAAAGTTCCATGTTTTTGTAAATGCATTAACCTGAGAAAGAGAAAACTGGGTCTAGACATCTTCACTCTTATTAGATTCGTTCTGGTTGGCCTCAGAGAGCAGAAGTAGGAGCGATAGGAGCAATGAGAAATTACAGAGGAAGATTTGACTCAGTATGAGAATATATATGTGTGTGTGTATATGTGTATATATGCACACATACATACACATACACACATTCTGTATTAAGCATATGTTTATGTATATAATATGTAGGTGTACATGCAGAAAAAATATTTAGAGTTATCCAAATTGGAATGAGGTACCACATTTCACTGTACTAGCTCCCTGTCACTCAAAGTCTTCTGGTGGAATCCAAATGATCATTTCTCAAGAAATTCAGTATAGTATAATGGCTAGATTGCTGATGGTGGAGTCAAGAGACTTGGGTTTAACTCCTGTATAATCATGACCAAGTTACTTGGCCTTTGAGAGTTTCATTTTCTTCATCTGTAAAATGAAAACCATATTTACACCACTCACTTTGAGCAGAAAGAGATAGATTTAGTCTTGGGGTGGGAAGAAGGGAAGACTTCCTGAAAATAAGAGCACCCTATAAGTGGAAAGGGATGTTTCAAGAGGTAGTGAGTTTCCCATCACTGGTCATCTTTAAGCAAAGGTTCAGTGGTTTTGATTCTTGCTTTGTACTTATATGCTTCTTGGAAAAAAATCACTTATTTGATGTCCCTCATACATGACCTTCATGCTTTTACAGAGGCTGTCCCTGCCCTCTGCCTGAAGTGCCCACTCTCTTTCCTCACTCACTCCTTTTGGAACCCCTACCTTTTTTTCAAGACAACTCAAATATCTTCTTCAAAACTCTTTTGTCGACTCTTTCAGTTTTCACTTCCACCTCTAAACTACTTAATATTTTTGTACATTTCTTGTATGTGCTTGTTTGTGAATATATATTCTCCCACCTCAAGTGGAACGTAAGCACCTTGTGGGCAGGGATTTTCCAAATTGCCTAGAACATAGTAAGTACTTAATAAATCTTTCTCAATCAAGGAAAGTTGAGTTAACATTTGTGCTCTGTAGAAATTGCTTTCTGCAATGTTTTGTAGATTTCTTTTATCATTTCACTAACTGTGGCATATGAGATCTGAGAAATTCACAAATATCATTCATGGAATGAAACAGAGATACTAAATAGGAACAAAAAGAAACTGGCTGCTTCCATTTTGGTCTCAGCTGAGACCTCCAGAACTACACTAATAAAATAGCACTGTTACTGAATTAAATAAAAATGCCGAAAGTAAAAGTAAATTAAGTTTCTTAAAAATTTTTCCACCTCAGTAGTTACATGATTTTTATTAACTTGGGAAAGGATTTCTGTCAGCTATTATTGTTTTCAAAATGAAGGAACTTTACATTTTTACTCTCCTTCTGAGTTCTCGGTTTGAGCAAATATGCTTGTTTTTTGGAGCTGGTCCTAGACTTCTGTACTTCCCAGCTGTTGAAATGAAGTGAAATTAATTGAAAGGTATTGTTGTCTTCTACAAAACACCACAATAAACCTCACACATGTTCTGCTCTGAACAGCAGTGAGAAGTTTCCTCCTTATCTTTGTATAGAACTAAGCTATTCTGATAAGCTTAAGTCCCATAAATACATAAATATCATGGGAGTCATGTCCCCTCCCAAAATGTATCTAGAAAGTATTCATGATTTAAAAAACAAAGCAAATTTTTAACTTTACTACCAGAGGAAATATTTTCTATTTACAAATTACAACAAAGAAGCACTGATCATAGAACTGTGGAATTAAAGCATCAGAAGGGACCTTCTGAGCTCTATAGCCCAATCCCTACTCAAAAGAAATCCCCAGTGTAAGATACCTGAGAAAGGGCCATCCAACTTCAGCCTGAAGGTCTCTAAAATCTAAGGAAAGAGGAAATCATACCTCTCTAGGCAGCCCATTTCATTTTTTCCCAGCTCTTCTTATCAGAAACTTTTATCTGGCAACAAGAATAAATTTTCCTTTTGGCAATTTCTACCCCCCATGACTTTTGGTTCTGCCTTCAGGGCCAAACAGAACAGAACTATTCTCTCTTTCACCTTGTGCTTGTCCTTCATTCTCGAAGAGGACCATGTTATCAAGAAGATGGCGTGATTTGCAGTTGAGTTTGATTTGAGTGAGCGAGAGCTAGGCAAGGTCATCAACCTCACTTCCTTCTCCTGAGCCATCTGGGTCCAGTGGCCTGATATTCATCAGGATGACTGGAGATGAACCGAGACCCTGGCCCAAGGATGTTTGGATATGTCTCCCTTTGGGATTCTAGGGGCAAACTTTGCCAATCAAGGGTAGGGTGGGGTGGTGGTTTCCTAGAATGATTGCTTTTGAATCCTCATCTGTTGGATTTTCTCCAATATCAGTTTTCAGATAGTGTTTCTCCAAACCTAATTAACAAATTAGCCTGAATTATATTTTGCTAAGAAGAAAAATCAGGAACAGAAGCACAAGAAACTACCCTTTACATACCTACTTATTTCCAAAGGCAAGTGGACTCAAACTTGATCTGAAGTGGCTACTTTTAAATATACTCCCCATCCAAGTTAATTCTACATTTGGCATACCTAGATGCAATGCCAGGACTCATGGGGGACTTCAATGCTAGGCTGGATCAAGAAAGTTGCTCCTTAGTGCTGACTACTTCTTGGGCTCTGCTGCTGAGGCTGCTAACAGACTCTATTACCAGTGTTAGCCCTGGAACCTGCAGTGGCTCTTCTGACCTTTTTAACGTTACAAGGTCACAAACTAGACTATCTCGACTCTGAACCACATTCATCCGAGATCAGAAGAGAATAAATACAACAAAGACAGGAGAAATAGTGGGGCCATAGGTTCCTGACCACATGGTGACCAGGTCAGGAGATGAGGCAGTTAGCAGCAGGCATAGCAGCTTCTGAAACCCCCATGGCCAGTGCTCTTCTCTTTCACCCAGAAGCCTAAAACAAGTCTTTCCTCAACTGCTACACAGAAAGAGAGAGAGAGAAAGATCTGTTCAAAGCATTTGTCTGTATGTTCAGTTCTGAGTACGGGGATGATTAAAAGGCTTTCTGTCATTACACAATAAACCAACAGGGAACAGTCATAGAATACTTGTGTCTGTTCTGAAGGAAAGAGGGAGATTTCTAGCAGCAGGCTCGCACACAGGAGCATGGGCATATGTGTGTGTGTGTGTGTGTGTGTGTGTGAGTGAGAGAGAATATAAGGATATTTAGGGAAATAGGAAGAAGCAGGGAGGCATTAATAGCTGTGAAAATCAATGGAACCCCCTGATGGAGGAGCTGGGGCTGGAGCTCAACTCTGAAGTGGAGGGAACAGCAAAGAGCTTATTGGCCCAAACCAAAGACTGGTAAAAGGATGGTTGTTTGTTCTTCATGATGGGAGAGGACCCAAACGACATTCCAATGTTGGAGTCAAGGTACAGCATGTGCAACTGTGACCGATCAGACCAACGTGAGCTTGGAAGGCTCCATCATAGGTTGGGTACAGAGAATTGACATGACTATTTGGGGTGAAGATGTCTCTAAATTTGTGCCTCTCATGTTTCTTTTGAGCTACTGCAATTCTGCTTTGCTCGTAAAGAACAGGGCCTCCTTTGAAGCAGCTATGCCATGCTAGGCAGTACTGTGCCAGTGTCTCCTATGTCTCACAATTGGTTCCAGAGTTCTTTAGAACTTCTGTTATTTCTTCTGACCTCCATTTGAGCACTTGCCTTGTGTGTATTCTACATACAATAGTCTTTTAGGCAAATATACATTTGGCATTCAAACGTGTCCAGCCCATCAGAGAACTGTGCTCTCTGCAGTAGTCGGCAGTTTAGTTCAAGAAAGGACCTCAGCGTCTCGTACAAGGTGATCTTTAGATCTTGCTAAGACAATTCAAATGGGAGTGATTCAGGTTTCTGGCATGGCACTGGTAGACTGTCCAGGTTTCATGGGCATACAACAATGAGGTCAGCACAATCGCTCTGTAGACCTTCAGTTTAGAGGCAGCCCAATACCTCTTCCCTCCAACACTTTCCTTTGGAGCCTCCCAAGCACTGAGCTAGTTCTGGCAATGCATACATCGACCTCTTCATCTATGTATACACTGCTGGAAAGTATACCGCCTAGGTAAGTGAACTTATTCACAACATCCAAAGTTTCTTCATTTGCTGTAATGCCCTAATCACCAGTTAGGGTAAAGGGGAGTGTTAAATACCACATTTAGAGAGGTATCTTGGCTTCCCCCATGCCGGGAATCACATACATTTCTTCTACCTTCCCTTGCTTCCTTCAAATCCCAACTAAAATCTCATCTTCAACACGAAATCTTTCTTGATCCACCTTAACATTAGCACCTTCTCTCTGAGATTATCTCCAATCTTCTTGTAAAAAGCTCATTTGGACACAGCTGTTTGCATACTCTCTACCCACTAGACTGTGAACGCCTTGAGAGTAGGAACTTTCTTTTTATCCCCCGAGCTTAGCACAGTGACTGCCACATAATAGGTACTTAATAAACATTTCTTGCCTGACTTGAACCAGCTTGTGAAAGGTTTTAAATGAAATAGGAATTTCCATTTGATCTCAGCAGTAACAGGGGTCCATTTGAAGCTAGGAAATAACATGGTGACACTGAGAACAAATTTAGGCTAGTGGGATGGTGTAGGATGGCCTCCAACAATTTACCTACCAGGTCAGGCTCAGTGTTGCAGGAGTAAGCAACTTGGGTTGAGAAATCATTTGCTGGGGAATCCCAGCCAATTACCGATCCAAAGAATGTCAACAGCTGAATGAGGTCAATAGACTTCTGGTGTGAATTCTAGGAGTTTTCAATTGAAGATATGCTGGTGTCCTGATAAGCCTTCTAGTCATTTCATTTCTTATATTTGATGGCAGAGGCCTCCCCAAATGAGGAAGCATGTGGCAAACCAGCATCCTTACTCAAGAAAACTCATACACAAGATTTGTGTCCAACTAAGATTTATTAACAGATATGCTGTAAACTAGGAGGCCTCAGGTAAGCTGAAGACAGAGGAATGGACTGGTCCTCCCATGTACATGGATATTGGGGGTGACAATATCAAAGTTCCAAATAATTACTCAGTTTCCCCACATGTAGAGGAAAAATTCCATCTCTAGTGTATGTTAAGGATGGCCCCTTGCTTTTGAAAGACTCCCAGGTGATGATACACATATATTTTGGTATTGTTGAACATTGTATTTAGTTCAGAGCAAAGGAGAGAGAAAGGGAGGTCATGAGAATATCTGAATCATCCTATGGATGACATTGGCCTTGTCTGAGCTTTGTCAACAGCCTTTCCCCTTCACAGGTACTCATGAGCTCATACAGGAACAAAGGGGCTAAAATTTGCCTCAACTTTCAATTGAGCTCAACTCTTCTATGGCAATCTCTGGACTGCAAAGTATGTTAAGAGTGAAGTAAACAGGTTTATCTTACTTTCACTGCAGGCTTTTGGCTTGGTGTTTCTTACATTGAGGTATCATATCTATGAGACAGGCTATTGGGCTATTATTATTCTAGCCTTAGGCCAGAATGGGCCCTTATATTGGCACAGAAAGAGAGGGTAAGAATTAATACTGAAATGAGAGGCAAAATATGGAGGGATGTGGAAAGAGTTGGGTTTTTTTTTGTTCAATCTGTCTCTCCAAAATCTCCATCTTTCATGGTGATTGTTTGCATTTCCTACCTTTGTCCTGCAGTGATGGATTAGTGTGATCCTAGGGTGAATGTGACGTACCCTTCCCTGTACAGCTGGATGTGAAAACTCTTGGGTCCAGACATATGATACCTCCATTGTGAACCAAACATGTGAAGATGACCTCTGTCCTCCAAAAATATTGATTTAATAAGCAACAAACACAAATCAAAATGTGTGCTGTCATCACTGACTTCACACACGCACAGTGAGAGAGTTTTTGATGCAAGAGATTTATAGTTTCAGGGACTGATTAACAAATTTCTTCCCATTTCCAAGTAAAAGTTTTCATTTAACTTTCTTAAATGCTTGACAAAATTCTAGAATGTTTCATTAAAGGGATGGCTTTTGAGCATCTAGAAACAAGAAGTGAGGTCTAATTAATATCATTTCAGTTTTCATAGTCTGATAGACCAGGAAAATACTGGACCTATAATTTAGCTATATTTTAGCAGAGTATTGGACAGAATCTCTTATGTCATTCTTGTGGAAAAGATGGAGAAATGCAGGTTCAATGATAGTACTGGGAGACAGAGTCAGAACTAGGTGAATGCCTGGAATGAGAAAGGAGCCATTAATGACTTGATGTTGCCTTGGGAGCAAATCTCCAGTGGAATACCCAGACTGTTACTGTAGTTCCTGTGACCAGGATAGCGATTTTTCTCAAATACTTGAATAAAGAGATGAGATTATTAAATGTAACACACAGCTAGGAGCTAGCACATTGGATGACGAAGAGTCCTGACGGCCTAGAACATTGAGTCATCAGCTCTGACTAGATGGCAGTTTCATCTGAAAAGAATCTGAGGGTTTTGTGTATGCGGTCCTCAGCAAACTCAATAGTAGTCAACAGTGTGATATGAGAGCCCGCAAAGTGGGTACTGCTTTGACAACAAGCAGGTTAGTTTAGCTGCAACATTCAAAGCAGAGGAATAAAATGTAAAAAAACTGATCTGGAAAGTCAGTCAATTGATACATATTTATATCACCTGCTATGTGCCAAGTCCTGCATTGGATCTGATTGGGTCTGGATTGTGAAAGGTCTTAAATTCTGTACAGAAGCTTCACAGAAGGCTTCATGGATGGGAGTAATGCAATATGTAAATCCAGAGTTTAAATGAAGGGAAAATGTGCTCATGGACACATCACAATTTGAAAGAACCCTGCCCTGACATTGTCTTCCAACAGAGAAAAGACAAGCATCGGACAAATGATGACTCCAACCTAGAGCAAAAGCGCCCTTTATAGCTTTGAGTATTTTCCTTGACCTCTTTGATTCACATTCCTGAAAATTCACATATCTGAAAAATGAGTCCGGCAGTACCTTCTTCACTGGGATGCCGAGAAAGCTTCGTAATTAGGGACAAGAGAAACTTCATTCCTTCCTCGTGATTATGCAATGCTTTAAAATGTTCAAAGCACTTGATGTATGTTGTCACATTTGATTCTCAAAACAACCTTGTGATAGAAGTATTAGTCTCCTCATTTTACAGAAGAGGAAACTAAGGCTTACAGAGCCTAAATGACTTGCCTGGGGAGTCACATGGCCAGGAAAATGTCTGAGGCAGTATTTGAACCTAGGTTTCTTGACTCCACTCCAGCATGAGACCCACAACAAGATCTTTCCTCCTGAGAGATGAATAATTTGACCCTTCTCAGCAAATTCCAGTCTTGACGGAGTTGTGCTTTATCCTGAACTATAGGTTTTTGAAGCAGTAACACTGACAGATATTTGTACGAGAATAACATCGTAACCTTCTTCTGCATTATCTGTAAACAACACTTAACTCCCTGGTAGAGAGAGTGAGATTGACAGGGGAAAAAAAGACCCAACCACAGGCCATTTAATTGAGTTGCAGAATCTGGGAAAGGTTTTGTAAAAAAAAAAAAAAAAAAACAAGAACAAAAAGAACTAAAAAAAAAAACCCACCCGTTGGATTCCATGTAGCATACTTATCAATAGCTCTTATTTTAACACAAAGCAATAGCCAGAGGTAAAAGCTCTCAGTTTTATTATTCCATTATCCTGAGTTCCAAATAAATTTGCCACATGTTTCCCTCAGATGGTAAAGAGCAGAGACCTTGCAGTTTATACCACTGGAAGTGTACACTTGAGATCCAGCCTAAGTCAGTCAACTGGGTTCTCTTAGTGGGGCCCATGCCAGTGTGAGCCGATTGTTTTAACAATCCCAGTATAGAATAGATGTAACATGCCTCATCTTTCCAACCAGCCCTGATCACTCCTGGCTACAGCCTGTGCCTAGATTTCACAAAGGAAGGTAGATCAGGGGCCTTCAAGAACTAGAATGGCTTGGTGGGTCTGTCATTCCTGCTGCCCAATCAGTAATGGAAGTTGACATCACTGTTGCTACCAGTCAGCTGAATGATTGGCTTTCCAAAAACGACAGGCTGGAAATTCTCCTAGAGATGAAGTATGCCTGGCTAGGGGTCAGGAACTTTGTGATGGGCTATGCTGCTTTTTCATTAAGGCAGCAGTGCCATGCTTGCAAATGTTGACACTGCCTGAAAATGGTCAAAGACTTGGCAACAGAATGATATGGCATGTTACTGGAATATTCCATGGGTTGCTTTAAAAAAAGACAAAAAAAACAAAACAAAACAACCCAAGCCCTATGTCTTCAGTCTCTTTTCCCCTTCCCTCCAGCCTCAGAGAAGAAGGTGGAGCTTCTTTTTGTGAAGACAAAACCTTCCACCTGGAGTCTAGATTTGCTCATTTCCTTTGATAACTTTCTCTAACATGTTTCTCCACTACTCTTTCCACCTTCATTTTGATCCTCTCTACTGGCTCCTTCCCCTCTGCCTACAAGCATTCTTGACTCACTTTTCCCTCTATAAAACTCTTCTTTTACTTTTATTGGCCCCTTAAGTTGCTGCGCAGATCTTTTCCTCCTGTTTTGTGTTTTTGCCTTTCTTTGCATTCCTGGCACTTAACACAGCAAACGCCTGATAAATTTTTCTTAAGTGATTAATTGATTTGGGTTAGTCTCCTGACCAACCATCTTGTTCTCCAATTCACTGTACCCTCAGCAACCAAAGGAACGTACTGAAGGCTCAGTTCTGAGACGTCACTCACTGAGACTGCTCTCTTCAAAAGACCCATGCTTTGGCTTCAGTCATGATCTTTCTGAAACAAATGATACGTTCACGGAGGTTTGGAGTTGGAGAATACATCAGAGGCTATCTAGTCCAACACGATGCTGAACAGGGATGCCCTCTACCACATAAGCAACAAGGGATCATCTGGACTCTGCTTGAAGACACCCAGGGATGGGGAACTCACCACCTCTTAAGGGAGTCTATTCTTCTTTTAGAGAACTCTGATGGATTGAAAACATTTTTCCTTGCTCTTTCCTTGGATTCTGTTACTGCTCTTACCTGGCAATCCTCCCCAGTCTGCTTCGTTATTCCCCGCTTTGTTCTCTGACCCACTATGTGGCCATCCCCCAAAGCCGTATCTTTAGCTCTCTTTTTTCTACGTCCCCTGCCTTGGTGATTTCCTCTATAACCATGGCCTCTCTATGGAGATGACTCCTAAATCTGCTTCTCCACTCTAATTTTCCTCTATTGCAGTCCTTTATTGCCTTTTATCTACTCAACATTCACATACAGATAACCTAATAAACTTCAGCTGTCTGATGCTGCACTCACCATTTTGCTCTCCCAAGTCTGTCCTTGTCGGAACATCTGCATTTTTGTTAGTCGTCCTACTTGTCTCCCAGCACAGTAGCCACAGCAGCGTTTTTGACTTTTCATTTTCTCTTGTCCCCTTCCTCCAATCAGGAGATTTTGCCCCACTGGTCTCTCTCACATTTACCCCTTTCTGTCTACTCTCACCACCACTACCACAATTTGGACCTTCATTATTTACCTTTTAGACGATGGTAATAACTTTCTAATGGATCTTCTTCTCTCTAGTTTCTCTTTTCCAACCTTCCTATTGCCCTCTAAGTATATATGGAAATGCTATGTTGCAGTTATGTCAGCAAAACACAAGCTCTCAAAAGTCCTACTGGGCTGGGAGGACTTTGAAGGTGAGACCAATGATGGACTGTGGGTCTGTTGCTTGAAGACCAGCCTAACCAAGTACAGGGATCCTTGTCCTGGCACAAGGATCTCACCAAGACCATGCTCGTCAAAACAGTGGAAGGACTGGAATTATTGCAGCTGCAGAGACCCCCAACTCTTAGTATAGCATCATGCATAGGAAGGGACTTTGAAGGTCATCTAATCTCACTTCTTCATTTGACATATGGGAAAAAATGAAACAGAGAGATTTGATCACTTACTCAAAGCCACAGAAGTAGTAACAGACAGAAACAGGAATAGAATCCAGTTTCCCTGGTTCCAAATGCATCTATCTTCTCATTACACCATGATGATGAAACAAATCTTTTTAAAGGATACATGCAAAGATTTAAATGAATTTTTAATTAAAACCTAGCCTATTTCTGGGTTATTTATGCAATACTGTGACTCTCTGCCTCTATCATGTTTTAAAGGCAGCATAAATGCCTAGTTTCACCATGTGAGGCATGTTTTTGTTGCCAAGAATTTCAGGAGAAAAAGAGGCATTCTTGGAATTGTCTGAAGCCAGTTTTATAAATTAAGGCCTCTTTCTACTGTTGTACTTCTGCCTCAAAGAGGAAAAAATTCCACATCTTCCAGGTCAGAGAACAAGGAAGAAATTCAAGATGGAGATAACTAGATGACACAGGGCATAGCGTGCCAGTCTTGGAGTCAATGAGACCTTGGATCAAAAACTGCCTCAGACACACTTAGTAGTTGTGTGACCTTGGGCAAGTCATATTACCCTCTTTAACCCTGTTTCCTCATCTGTAAAATGAGGATCATAATTGTACCTTCATGTGATGATCAAAAGAGAAAATATGTGGAGTGCTTTGCACTTGAAGTGACACACACATACTTGTATATGTCTATATGCACACACATGCTCACATACATATATGTACATATGAACCTGCATGTACATAGATTCACCATATTTATGATACTTTAGAGACACAAAATTGCCAGCTACTGAATTTGCTGTTTTTAACCCCTTATTGTGATTCCGGTCTTGGCTCTTCTCCCTACCGGCATTTTAGGGGTAGGGTTAGTCCTTTTCTACAAAGATGCATGTGAGCACTGGTAACTAACATGAAATATTCAATGTCCAAGTGGTTGCATTTGTATGTGCTCTGGAGGAATATCACTATCATTTTCCAGTGCACTTGTAGACATGTATCAAGCCAGTTCTGAAAAGAACTGCAAATGATTAATCAACTTTATGAAAGTTTATTCCATATCACTAATAGGAATAATCAAAACAATTCTGGTTTTTATCTCATACTCAAAGAACTGGCAAAGATGAGAAAAGTTGGAAATGTGGCCTGGGCAATGATAGATGAGCTACAGAAGGATGGAAATACCAACGTGCTGTTGGCAGAATAGTAAATGAGCCCAATAACACTTGAAAACAATTTGAGATGATGCAAGAAAAGTGACTAAATTACCCAGACTTTTTAACCTAGAGATTCTACTGCTAGGTGTATACTCCACAGAGGTTAATGACAGAAAGGTTGTGTTCATAAGAACAGTCCCCAGAATCTGAATAGTTTTTGAAAGAAATATATTAGCTCATTTAATGAGGAGAAAGTTGGAAAGAAGGGGTGGTTCCTCTTCCCCGGTTCTAGAAAATTTACATTACATAGGATTTTCACAAAGGTTTCCACACACAAATCATCTGACAACGGTATCACACTTGAAATACACATTAATCACATGAAATGAACCCCAAACCCAATCTTGGGCAGATCCTAAACAAGTCCTGGGTGTGGGGGATGCAAAATAAGATTGTGTTAGGTGGATCTAGAACCTGGGGGAACCCAAAATACCTTATAGCCATCTCCAGCATTCCTTGAATGTTACTGAGATCAGGATGACATTCTGGGTGCAAATAGTCTCTAAGAACAAGGTTAGATTCAAACAATATCAATAAATGATAAATTACAATCCACAAAGATTCCATAGACAACAAAACATTTAAAGTGGTACTTTTGTGGTAGTAACAATCTGCCAATGAAGCAGACATAGGTCAATTGGGAAACGCCTATACAAGCTGTGGTACATGGAATATTCCTGTGTACTATAAGAAACTATGGATATGAAAAAGGCAAAGAACAACGGGAAGAAGACAGAAGAAGACTTAGGAACTAAGATACAATAAAATACAGAATCAAACAAACAGAATATATAAGGATAAAAGTGAAAATGGACCAAACAAGCAAGCTGACTGCTCTCTAGTTATGATGACCATGTTAGACCTTGAGGAAAAGACAGAAGACACTTTCCTCCCTTCTCTGGGGAAGCACAGTTGTAGAACACAGCATATGCTGCTAGATTTGATTGGTATATATTTTATTGAACTACCTTTCTCCTTCCTTATTTTAGGTAATGTTTGTCTAGGTTGAGGATGGACAAGGTTGCATTCAGAGATGAAGGTGATATTAAAACCAAAATGATCAAAATTATTTAATTTTATTTTTTAAATTAAATGTTATTTTCCAACATTTATTTTCCTTCCCTCCCACTCTCAGCCCCCCCAAAAGAAAAGCATGACCTCCTGGATATGGCAAAATAATTTTTTTTAAGTAAAAATAAACACAAATAAAATTTCACTGTAACTGACTCTTCTCAGTTTCAGGGTCAGAATGGCCCAGGGAGCTAGTGGTTTGATAGGTCCCATTCTGAGTGAGCAGGGGAGAAGGATAGTTTCTGCTATTCAGAGTCATTTTTAATCAGAGAAAGGGACCTCCTGAAGACAAGGAGACTTTGAGGCCATATTTTTATGAGATTTCTTCTCCTCGCTCCACCCCACCATACCTAACTATCCAATCCTTTCTAATGTTCCACCTTGCTATAATGTTATCTATGGATTACAGAATCACAAAATTTCCATTGGAAGGCTATCAGAGACCATCTAGTTGGGCTTTGGATACATGTACAAGCCAGAACATTCCCTTCCCCATCCCAACTGCCCTGGAAATGCTGAAGTTGTAATTTTATGAGATGCTCCAGGAGGAAAGCCTCTAATTTCTGGATGTCTATCTCACACCCTGGCTCCTATGACCTGTCCCTAGGTCCATTTGGTGTGTAGTGAAAAAGGATGTAATCCTTGTTTGGGGTCATGGAAGGAAGGGATGGAATAAGTCAAAGTTTAAAAGCTAGCTCAGGCTGGGCCCAAGCTTGAGTCATGCCAAGATCTAAGGGCATGAGGTGAACAAGGGGAAAGGTTGCAGGGCTATGGCATAGGGGATGGCTGGCCAATTAGGAAGCTAACTCAGGGCAGGCCAGGTTGCTGACCATTCACCTTTTCTAAAATTTCAGCCTTTTTGTTGCGGTTGTCTGTGTTCATGCCCATTTGGAGAAGAGCAGGCATAAAGTGCCATATCATGGGGCCTGGGGGTCAAGGTGTTTCCTAACCCCAATCCCACCCCAGCCCAGACTGCAATTATGCACAGTCTGGGTATTACATAGAGCTTTTCTTCTACTCTGTTTCCCCAGTGCGGATGGTTGTGCTTTATCCATGGAAGGTTTGTGGTGCACCAGCACTCAGCATGTGGAACCATACACATAGAGATACCCATCGTTAACAGAAAATTCTGCTTTAGTTTGGATGTCTGCCATGACTCAGGCATTTGATAATCATTCATCTCACTATGTAGCCCTTTACCTGGTATCTCTACTCAACAAATCATTAACAGAGTTACCCCTTTCATCCCAGGAGTCTTGGGATGTTATCATATAGGTAAGAGATACCATGTATGATAAGACTTTTCAGGGATTATAATATGTAATAAGGGGACTAGTTGAGAGTTGAGTGAGACTTTGAGCTCGGTCTCCCAACCCACATCTGGAGCAGCAGGTCAGGTCCCCAGTATAAGAATATAACTCCCCTGAGGGTTCTAGGAGTTACCCTGAATGGCTGGGGTGGTTCTAGTCTTTTGTTTACTTGCACTTGTATTTACTTACATTAGAACATCAATTATACCTCCCTCCGATTTCAATCACTTGTTAATTTCCTAATATCATTTAAGCAGTTAATATCAATTAGCTTTGTCAAGGGGATATTGGCTGAGAAGAAAAGCAAGTACTGAAATACAACTTCTCAAACAGGGACCTTACTCTCTTCTGCTTCCTTGACCTCTAGGGAGAGTGGGCTTACTTTTTTTCTTTAAAAAAATTTTTGTTGAATATTTTTTGTCTTTACATCACTATTTTAACTCTTCTCCTCATTGAGGCTGAATCTTCACCTGTAACAAAGTAAAACAATTAAGAGATAGAGAGGATCACAGAAGACAGAATGGGCTCAAAGCATTCTCTCTCTCCTCTGGCCCCACCCCAAATTCACTCCATAGCCAATGGACAAGATACAATCTTGTTTGCAGGATAGTAACTGTGCTATTGGTTCAGTTCCCTCCTGGACTGGTGCAAGCAAGTAGATCTTCAAGACCAGTTCCGCACCAGACTTGGCTATGGCTGCTATTGGCTCCAGTCACTGAAGGGGGACTTTTCATGACTCTCCCAACCTTTTGAAACTCACTAGGTGCTAACCTGGCTCACCGTCTCCAATAACATATAATATTGATATTTGATCTGGATCCATCATTTCTTGGTGGGAGGGGGAGGGGGAGAAGAATGGAAAACTCCTGTTTGGAGACTCTATCCACCAAGGCAGATTGGTTACTTGTCTCTAACTCTATGTTATAGGGCCCAGGGCTCTGAGAGGTCAAGGGATATGCTCTTGCTCATACAGCTTGTATATGTCAAAGACGGAATTTGAACCCAAGGGATCCAAAGACTGCCTTCTATCTTACCACTAACATATATATGAATATCCTTCACTGTGTTCACTGGAGACCAGAACTTGTCTGAGGATGCCCTTGGTGTTGTACGCTTTGAGACTAAACCACATCTACAGATGGTCACTGAATCAGTGAACTTTGGGCCAAATTCTACCTCCTCCCCCATGAGTGTCTTAGGGATGACATTGTGCATGATGAATCTTTTGGCCATGTTGTTGTTAACAACCCCACTGGGTTGTCAATCTGTATGAAGACACCAGCCTGCCTGTTCCCCTCCTCCTTTCCAGTGTCTTTTATCTTGTAAAGTAAGTTGGTTTCTGCCAGTTCAGCACTGGGTCAACATTGATGGAGAGGTTGAGAGGGGAAACAAAAGCCAAGGAGCTAGGAGGCATTCGCTCTGAAATGACCTCAGTTCAAGTGGGGAGAGACTGCTTGTGAATTCCAAAATAATCTGCAGAATAACCATGAGAACAGAGAAGAGAGAAAGAAATAGCATCAGAAGATGATTCAGGAAATCCTCAGAGGAAAACAAAAGGTTCTGAATTAAAGAATTAAGTGGCTCGATTTAAAGCACTGGCTGTTACCAGTGCTCCTTTGTGAGTTCCCTGTCTCCCCAGTTGAATCCCTCCCTCCCCACTCACTCCTTAGAGCTTGAACAAGGTACATTTAGAACAAATGAATAGAGGTAGTGATCCCTCCCCACAATGAGAAAACTTCAGGAGCTCATCACTTAAGAGGTCATCCCTGCTGAAGGGAGAAACGCATGCTAAAATGACTTTGGACAGCCAACTCTTTCAAGTATTCACTTCAACAAACACTTCTGATAAGACTACCATGTGTAAAGGAGGCCCATCACTGGGGACTTAAAGCCAAAAACCAAACAGCCCTCACCTTCAAGGACCTTATCTCCTTGGGACATATTGGGAAATCCAACACACACATTTGGATCAATGGAGACAGCTAAAGGTAGAGTAGCCAGTGAGCTGTATTTGGCCCTAAGACTAGAGTTCAAATCTTGCCTTAGATACTTTCTAGTTGTGTGACTTTAGGAAAATCACATATGCTCCCTCAGCTTAAGTTTCCTTATCTATAAAATGGGGATAATAACAGCGCCTACCTCTCAGGGTGATCATAAGGATCAAATGAAATCAAATATCTAAAGCACTTTGCAAACTTTAAATTACCATATAATTGCTAGCTGTTTTTTTAAAGTAAATATCTGCTGATTTGAGGAAGGAGAGAGCATGAAAAACTTGTGGGGGGAAAGGAAGTCCTTGATAAAAAGAAAGGTTCTATAGATAACAAAAAATTATAGCAGCACTTTTTTTTTTTGATGACAAAGAACTGGAAATAAAGTTGACTTCTATCAATTGGGGAATTGTTAACAAATTATGGTGCATGAATGTAATGAATATTAATGAATATGATGAAAACAGAGAAGCCTGAGAAGATGTGAACTGATGGAGAGGAAAGATATGAAGTAATATTCAAAATAAGAAAATGAAATATTTGTAAAATATTTGGCAAACATTGATGTACTATAGAAATGCTATTGTTTTTAAGTTAGCTGAACCAAGAAAACAGTATACACAAAGGCTATAACAATGTAAACAGAAAGAACCCTCCAAAAATAATAAAATCTGAATATTGCAAAAGTACAAAGAACAAGTGTGGCTCTAAAGAAGAGATATCAGGTAATACCTTCACCCTTTGCTGTGGGGGTCTATGAGTGGAGAACATTGCACATGATGTCCACTTCTGGGGATATATTGATTAGTTTTTTCTGATTTTTCTCCTCTTCCTCCTCTTTTTTTTTCTTTTCTCCATCTTGGAGCAGAAGATTCAGGCTCATCCAACCACTCAGACTCACTTCAGTTCCAAGGAAAAGTCAGCTCTCTCTGACTCCTCCCTTTTTTTTTCTAGCAACAGACAAGATAATATTCCACACTGCTTCTCTAGCCAAATGTTTCTGGGTAACCTGAATTTTTGCTTCAACCACAAAGTGTTTGGAATAGGTGTTAACTAGTGATAGATAGAAAAGGAAATTAGAGCAGGGTCAAGCTTTCATTTGAATAATAGAACTTTTCCTAATTGGGGCCTCAGAGCAGTTGTAACTGTATCGCTTACTTTCTGTCTGATACAAACCCCATAAAGCAGCAGAGGATCCGAGGAACCATGCATTGCTCCTAGGTTTAAAGTAAGCTAATTATTGTAAGAAGATGTTACAAAGGTCTATCACATGAGGAAAATAGATTCGTTTTATGTCCTTCTGAACGACACAGTTCTCATAAAAGGGATGAAAGTAATAGAAAGGCAGATTTCAATATTAAGAAGAGTTTATTGCATTACAGCCTCCTACAAATGAAGTGGGCTTTGTAATCAGACATCCATTAAGCATCTACGATGTTCCAAGAATTGTAAATGCTAAGATATGAGCAAGAGTCCCTGCTCTCAAGGTGCTTATGTTCTATAAGAGACTTAAAACATATTTACACGTGTATGACTTATTACTGACTACATCCAAGGACAATCTAGGTGACCACTGGTCAGAGACTTTTGAGGACTGGGAGGTTGAACAAATGATATTCTAAGCTCCCTGTCAACTCTGAGACTCTAGGATATGAGAGAGCAGATGACATGCCAACAAAGCCAAAAGCCAAGCCATATGTCATGGATTCACTTGGGACATTCCTTGTCAATAGACCAGAATTGTCAAGGAAAGCATTTAGAGGTGCTTGGATACAGATAACACCCTTGTAGATAAGTGACCAATGGCATCCTAATCCACAAACATCCACAAAAGGCCAAGTTAGGGACATACAATATCTGCTCTTAAATCATGAGAATTAGTAGGGAAAACCCGCTCTTTGTGTTATGTAGTAGGCCACTAGATGACAGAGTCTGCCTTTTTAAACTACACGAAGAAAGCACTAAATAAGGGAAGGATGATAAATAAGGGGTATTAACATCTGCAAACAATCCAGTGCCTGCAACACGGGCTGTACTCTTGTCAGAGGAGCCATCTGCGAAATCTCTCTAGCCTAAAAGACAGGGCTTCTTTTCCTTTTTCTTATGTCATGGGTTCTTTGGGGGCTCTGTTGAAGCCCAGCGATTCCTTCTTAGAATGAGGTTTTTAAATGTATGAATAAAATATACAGGATTATGAAGAAAAATGTATACTGAAATACAGCATCAAAGATATTTCTTTGTAAAGTTTACAGATTCTAGGTTAAGAATCTCAGCTGTTGGGGTTGATAAAATGATGTAAGTGACCATTAAAGTTCCTTCTAACACCAAGATTTCATCATTCTCTGACCATACATGCTAATCTACTCTGCTTTGTGGGGAAAGGGAAGAAATATTTATTAGGTGCTTATTTTGAACCTGGAAATGAGTTGTTTTACAAATAATTTCTCATTACATCTTCGCAACAATCCTGTGAGATAGGTGGTATTATTACATACATTTTTCAGGTGATAAAACTGAGGCAGAAAGAGGTTAAATAACTTATCCAGGGACACACAGCTGACAAGTATCAAGGCTATATTTGAATTCAGGTCTTCCTGACTCCAGGTCCAAGGCTTTATCTACTTATCTAAGCTGCTTAGTGGGTTCAGATATGCAATTTATTTTTTAATGTTTATTTATTTATTTTTAGCTTTCAACATTCATTTCCACAAAATTTTGAGTTCCAAATTTTCTCCCCATTGCTTACCCCTTCCACCAATCTGCCTTCCTTTCTATCACACCCCTCCCTTCCCTTATCCCCATCTTCTCTCTTGTCTTGTAGGGCAAGAAAAATTTTCATACCCCATTATCTGTACTTCTTATTTCCCAGTTGTATGCAAAAACAATTCTCAGCATGTTGTGTAAGACTAACTTTATTTCCCTCCATCCTATCCTGCTTTCCATTTATTCTATTCTCTCTCTTGACCTTGTCTCTCCCCAAAAGTGTTCACTTCTAATTGCTCCCTTCTCCCATTTGCCCTCCCTTCCATGATCCCCTCCATCCCACTTATCCCCTTCTCTCCTACTTTTCTGTAGTGTGAGATAGATTTTCATACCAAATTGAGTCTGCATATTATTCTTTCATGAAGCCAAATGTGATGAGTAAGCTTCATTTTTTTCATCTCACCTCCCCCCTTTTCCCCTGCATTGAAAAAATTTTATCTTGCCTCTTTTATGAGAGATAATTTGCCCCATTCCATTTCTCCCTTTCTTCTCCCAATATATTTCTTTGTTACCCCTTAATTTTATTTTTTTAGATATCATCCCTTCCTATTCAACTCACCTTGTGCTCTCTGTCTATATGTGTGTGTGTGTGTGTGCATAATCCTTCCAACTATACAAATACTGAAAGTAGTTTCAAGAGGTACAAATATTAGCTTTCCATATAGGAATGTAAACAGTTCAACTTTAGTAAGTCCCTTATGATTTCTCTTTCCTGTTTATCTTTTCAGGCTTCTCTTGATTCTCATGTTTGAAAGTCAAATTTTCTATTCAGCTCTGATCTTTTCATCAAGAATGCTTGGAAGTCCTCTATTTCATTGGATTATCATTTTCCCCCCCTGAAGTATTATACTCAGTTTTTGTGGGTAGGTGATTCTTGGTTTTAATTCTAATTCCTTTGACTTCTGGAATATCATATTCTAAGCCCTTTTATCCTTAATGTAGAAGCTGCTAGATCTTCTGTTATCCTGATTGTATTTCTACAATACTTGAATTGTTTCTTTCTAGCTGCTTGCATTATTTTCTCCTTGACCTGGGAACTCTGGAATTTGGCTACAATATTCCTAGGAGTTTTTTTTCAGATCTCTTTCAGGAGGTGATCAGTGAATCCTTTCAATATTTGTTTTACCCTCTGGTTCTAGAACATCAGGGCAGTTTTCCTTGATAATTTCTTGAAAGATGATGTCTAGGCTCTTTTTTTTATCATGGCTTTCAGGTAGTCCCATAATTTTTAAATTGTCTCTCCTGGATCTATTTTCCAGGTCAATTGTTATTCCAGTGAGATATTTCACATTGTCACCTACTTTTTCATTCGTTTGGCTTTGTTTTGTAATTTCTTGGTGTTTCATAAAGTCATTAGCTTCCATCTGCTCCATTCTAACTTTTTAAAAACTATTTTCTTCAATGAGCTTTTGAACTTCCTTTTCCATTTGGCTAATTCTGCTTTTAAAGCATTGTTCTCCTCATTGGCTTTTTGGACCTCTTTTGCCAATTGAGTTAGCCTATTTTTCAAGGTGTTATTTTCTTCAGCATTTTTTGGGTCTCCTCTAGTAAACTGTTGACTCTCTTTTCATGCTTTTCTTGTATTTCCTCATTTCTCTTCCCATTTTTTCCTTCTACTTTCTTACTTGATTTTCAAAATCCTTTTTGAGCTCTTTCATGGCCTGAGACCATTCATATTTATTTTGGAGGTATTGGATGCAGAAACCTTGACTTTTATGTCTTCCTCTGATGGTAAGCATTGTTCTTCCTCATCTGGAAGGATGAAAGAAAATACCTGTTCTCCAAGAAAGTAACCTTCTGTAGTCTTATTTTTTCCCCTTTTGGGGGGCATTTTTCCAGTCAGTTACTTGAATTTTTAGTCCTTTGTAAAGAGAGGAGTATACCCTGGGGACCTGTAAGTTCTCAGTTCCTCCAATGTGGCACAATCAAGGGAGGGGAGTTTACTCCTCTTCTGGCCTACACTCTGATCTGGAAGCTACCCAACCTTTTCTGCCCAGGATCTGCAAGTAGAATTCCCTTTCCAGAGCCTCCACCAGCTCCACCATACCACCCAGCACTCTTCCTCACCCCAGGGCCACCACTGCAGGGCTGAGACCCAGATCAGCGTCTCCATACCCCTAGGGGCTTTAGACAAAGGGCTCCAAAAATGAACACTGCTACTGCCCCCACCTCTGCCTGTAGCCAGGGCTAGGGGAGGACCCTACTTCCTTCTCATCCAGGTGAAAAAGCATTCTAACTGACCTTTGAAGTTGTCTTCGGCATTTGTGGGTTGAGGGATCTGGGAACCACAGTTGCTGCCAGGGATTCCACCACTGAGGCCTTTTCTGGTCCTGTTCCTGCTGGTGCCAAATCTGGGTTGGGCTACGTTGGCCGCACTCTGCTCCACACCCTGGGTGAACGACCTTTCTTGTTGGCCTTCCAGGGTATCTTAGGCTAGAAATAGCTTTCACCCTGCTATTTTGTGGCTTCTGCTGCTCTAGAATTTGTTTAGAGTCATTTTTTACATCTATTCTATGTGCTGTGGGGGAAGAGCTAGAGTAGGTGTGTCTTTCTACTCCACCATCTTGGCTGTGCTGCCCCCCAGATATGTAATTTACCAACAGTCACAAAGAAAATGCTTTTATTTGCATTTGAAATTCACAATGGTGATGAAAGTTGACATTTATGTGGCATTTTGGCTGAACTCTGATGTCATCTCCCACATTAGGCCTTTCCCTTTCCTACACATTGTTAGTAATTCCTATACACAAAAAAAAAAACAAAAAAAAATACAACAAAATAATTTTATATCCTTACCTCTATTTCCATGATTCCCCCAATAGAACATAAGCTCCTTGAGGGCAAGGTTTATTTTTTTTTTGTCTTGTATTCCCAGAAGTTATCATAGGTGGGTACTTAATAAAGGTGTGATGAATTAAATTAATAACAAATGTTCACATGAATACCATCTCCTTTGAGGCTCTTAACAATGCCATGAGATCTGTAGTTGACCATTATTAGCCACATTTGACAGCTGTAAAAGCTAGAGGTTCCATAGAAGGCTAGGTGATTTACCAAAAATTGTTCTAAGTATAAACAGCAGAGTTGGAACTTAAATCCAGGAATTTTGATATCAAATCCGGTGTTCTTTCCACTGAGCTATGGCAAACACCACACCTTTATCTTTGGAGCTTCCTTCCATACTTCAAAATATGTACATGCAGAGAATGTTGGATTAGAAGTCAAACGATTTATGTTTCACTCCTTCCTCTGGTTCTTACTCCTTGTGTAGTGTTAAGCAACTTCGAGTCTCCTGGTCTCAGTTTCTCTTCTGTAAAATGAGAGTGATGAATTGGATGACATCTGTGTCTTTTCCAGCTTTAAGGTCCTTGATTTCCTTCATTGTGGGTCCCCCTTCAGCCAAGGCAGATCACATAGCCCTTCCTCATACTGTATCCAAAAGATATGCATTACTTATCATCTTGCCCTATGGAGATAAGCTCAGTTAGGCAGGCTTTCAGAAAAAGGACAGCACATGAATTTGTCAATTTTCTAGCTTTGTAGGAAGTGATCAAGGTTGAACTGCATAGTCATGGCTGAGAACCCCTCACATCACCTCTCATACTGGGACATGTAACTTGGACTTTGGTGACTATGGGTTGGAGTTATTTAAAATTGAAACATTTATTAGGTATCTACTGTATGAAAAGAATAGAGAGAAGCAGTATGGTCTAATGGGATAATTCAGATCCTGCTTTTGGCATCTGTGTGACCTTAGGTAAGTCACTTCTCGTGCCCCAAGGAGCTCTAAGACTGTAAGTTGGAAAGAAAAGACAGTGTCACTCTGTATCCATACTCTGTAATGGAAGCTTGTCCATTACTGATTAAATCATAGACATGAATTAAAAAAAAAATCACAAGACACTATGGACCAAAAATAAATAATTGGCTAGCCCTTGTCTTCAGGGGGCTTACATTTCAGTAAGTAAATGGAGTAGTAGAATGAATTAAGTGCTTGACTTGGCATCAGAAAGTCATCAATCCAAATACTAATTTAGACACTTACCAGTTATGTGATCCTGGAAAAGGCACTTAATCATTTTCAGCCTCAGTTTCCTCATCTGTAAAAATGTGGATAATAATAACTACAATACTACTCTCAGATTTGTTGTGAGGTCAAATTAGATCACATGTGTAAAGTACTTAGGCAAACCTTAAGCTTAATCTAATTGTGAGTTATAATTATGAAACACATTCATGCATTAGTTTTTGCAAAGCCATGAAGTAGGAGGCGAATCTCTCCATTCAAGTCACACAGAACTGAGGAGCCTGGATGCTCACTTCACCAAAGCATCATCATCTTCTTTCATGGCTACAAAGCCTCATCTTCAGCAAAAGACACAGCAAAAGCTGCATGGCAAGCCCTGATAAGGGAGTTTCTCAAGTTGAATGGAATGACATTCTTCAACTTGAAAATTGGGACAGCTGGGTAGAAGTTGTCCCAGGGTTCCTTAGCAAGTTGGGTGACTCCCGCTAAAGGACATAGTAATGGGTTGCCATCTATTATAAAGTGTTCCTTTTATCTAGGTAATCGTATAAAATAGATAGTGAGAGATATTCCTAGCTACAGCTTTTCCAATAGCATCAGCAATTTCAAACGCGATGTTAATCATTCTGGGCAACGAGAACACAAGAAATAACAGAATATCAAAGGCTTTATTTTGATATACGGTCTCTGGTTAGTTACAGGGCAAGCTGTAGGCATTAAGGATTCAGGACATGAGTATGCCAAACTGTGGAAAAGGAGCAGAGCAGCCCCTTCCTCTGTGTCCCCTATAGGCTAGGCTTATACTTAGACAGGGGTTAGAAAAAGTCAACCAGACAGGAGGGAACTAAGGTAGGTGTAGTCTAGGGGATGAGTAATGCCCCCAACACAAGGGTTAATGAAAATAGCCAGTAACCAGCCCTAAGAACAGATAGAAGGGAACAAAAAGAGAGGACAGGGTAGACCTTTGTAACAATAGGCCCAAAGAAACCATTGTCCTTAGTGCCTGTTCCCTCCTATAATCTTCCTTGCCTAAATGCACTGCAAGGCAGCGTAGTAGACAGGATCTGCCATGTCTTCGTCTTCTGGCTTTCAGGACACAGGGAGAACTTTATCAAGCCATAGGTCTGGGAAAAGGTTAAGTTAGGCAGTTCTGGAGGGGATAGAAATATCAGGCTTGGCCAAAAAGACACAGAGTGGCAAACTGAGGCATGAGAGGGAGGGTTGTAGTCTGAGAAGTAAGTGAATTACCTTGCCTCTGAAAGCTGAAGAATTCTCTACTAGGTGAGCAGAAATGGTTTGAATTATATGGGAAATTCTCAACACACCTTTTTATGAGTTCTACTGAGGTGCCTAAATGCACAAAGCTAGTCCCATCTTTTGCCTTCCAGGGCTGAAGTTTTCTCATGAAAGGAGAGAGGCTGGGGAAGCACACAGAGAAGAACCTGATTGGAAAAACAAAGCCATAGATCAATTGCTAGTGTTAAACCGAGGAGTCAGAATCAGATAATTGGGGTCTAGACTAAGACATGGAGAATTATCAGGCAAAAACAGTTGGAAGAGACAAAATGACATTCTCTGGGAGAGAGATGTCAAAATCACATAGTCAGCATTGGGAAGGATTTCAATGGTCATCCAGTCTAACCCATAACCAAATGCGAATCACCTGCACAATATGCCTATCCACGGGTCATCTTCCCTTTTACTTGAAGGTGTTCAGGTGGGGACAAACTATTACTCCCCAAGGCAATCCAGAGATATCCAATCCCCAGGGAGAAGAGAGGGGCTGAGCCTCCAAAACTACCCATTTGTAGCATTCAGTTTCTGGTGGGCATGTGCGTGGGCTCATGAAGCCAGGTTCACCTGTTTTCTCTGATACAAGTTACAGCTGGACAGCCCCTGGCTGCTTCTATTCTCATTCCTAAGAGGCAGCAGACATAGCTCATGGAAAACCTAGCACAGCCAGCTTTCATGAATTGGTTTAATCAATCAAGACATAATTACTGAACAAGTCATCTATGCCCAGTGTTCTAATAGTCACTCTGGAGAATAGAAAGATGGAAGGCATGGTCCCTGTCCTCAATGAGCATACATACTAATTGGGAGCCATAACTCATACCCACAAAACAGAAGGGACAAGACAAAATATTACCCAGTAATAGAGACTCACTTACACTTCCTACATGACTTTGAAGACACTCAGAAGTATCCCTTGGAGGTGCCCTCTTTTCTTGGGTAGGACCAATGGATGACTCAGATAACTAATAGTTTGCAGGGCCTCATCATCAGAATTACCCACTGTATGTAAGATGAATTTTAGTGTAAGGAAGGTGGAATTTAGTGTGTGTAAAGTAAATTTTTGTTATTATTTCTCAGAGTTCAGTTTCCCAGGATCCACAGCCATAACAATCTCTAGTTCCCAGGTACTAGATATGAGTTCCTACAGTTATGGTTCAAAACATCTCCACCACATTTGCTCATACTTACGTAATATTAAATAATATAAACATCCACTGCAACTGGGTAATGAGATACAGGGATGAAGTGACATAATCTTGTGAGGCTATTGCTGGCAATATGCCTACTTTGTCTGTTGACCTATAAAACAGGTGGTCACTATAAAGTGAATGGGGAACTCTTAGGGTTGAATGCACAAATGCTGTGTTTGCCTCAACTGGCCCCCATTGAGGCTTGTGGGGATTTAGGGGAAACACAAGTTGGACTTGTCTCGATTGACCCCATTGAGATGTTGAGGTATTCCCCACCCCCATTCTCACCATTCCTTGTGAGAAGGGTGATTAGTGAATGCTGTAGGGGTTTAAGTGCCCGTTATCAGCAATCCTCTTCTGAGAAAACTAGACCAGAATAAAGTACAATTATTAACTCTTTCTTAGGTTCTTTCCTCTCTGATCAAATCAAGAGTGAACCTGTGCTAGCAGCCCTCAAGTGTCCTGTGTTTATCTGTCTGACACCCACTTACTGACTTTGGGTCCATGGAGATCAATGGTAAGACCCAAGGCTGTACAACTTTTCTAACTTAGTACTCAGGAAGAGGAAATCTGACCGACTCACTCCAGAATCCACTTTTTCCACACCCACAGTTCAAAATTCATTCTCCACATAGAATTCATTCCAGGGGTCTGAACTTAGAGTCCCCCAGTATGCCCTCGAATTGACTTCAGATCCACCCCTGAATATTTTCTACCCAATCATTCATTCTCATTCTTACAACTATTCACTCAGCCTTACACTAATATTCTACTTCATTTGTTTCACTAACTAATCAGTTTTTTTGTTTCTAGTTACTCAAATGAAATGCTAATTCACCATTCTCCATCTGCTCAAAACGTTCTTTACACTTTTTCAAAAACACCCAGGGCCAAGATTCTTTATATGCCTACTTTACTGATGATCCACAGCTGGAAAATGTTCTAAAGATGTAAGATGCCCAAAAGAAAATCCAGAATTTTGGTCAGATGTGTGTACAGTTTGTACTAAGGAGTTATGAAGTAGATGACAGATGGCAGATCCATAAAGGATGATGTGATATTACTGTCACTTTATTTGGTTTGATTTAGAAATCCCATATTTAAGAGACAAGTAATTTCCTTTTGGGTAATTAATCCAAAATTATAGTCAGCTACTACGGTTCTATGAGGGAAGCTTGATTTGTGCTCTCATGAACTAAATAGGTAAATAAGAAGAACTGAGAGGGAGCTTAACATGTCTTTTCACTCATTTTAAAAAAGAAAAGTAGAAATGGTTTTGTTTTTTGAAAGAACTAAGCAGAGTTTAGAAGAGTGAAGCTTTAAAGGAAAATTCTAGATATGTATTTTGGTACCTTCCTCTCTAGCTCCCAAATGTACTCAGATAATATTTATTTCGAAATAGTTTTACACTTGGCCTTGACAATGGATTTCTTAATCTAGATTTCTAAATGTGATGCATGTCAAAAACAGCTTGTGTCTAATTCTTGAAGTGTTTGCAACTTTTCTTCCCAGTTGGCCACCAACAGACAAGTAGGATGCTACATTTAAACAAAAGGATATCCTTAGGTCTTTGAGCTACAAAGAAATTATACTCACTTTGACTCTCTGCCATCATGGAGAAAGACTATAAGTGAGTGATTAAAGTCATCTCATGTGTCATCGGATTCCCTCTCTGAATATATTTCTCATTCATGTGCAGTTTCCTCTCCACCTTGACATCTTTACCTCTGTTTTCCATTTTTGGCTGAGCCTCTCCCCTCCCTTCAGTCCCATGGATTTACTTGGTTTAGGGTAAACTAGGAGTTTGATCATCCCCAGAGCAATCATCACCTTTATAGTCTACCCCTTGAAACAAATTACTTTCTAAAAGAGCTTAGAGTTGCAAAAACCTCATTTTGCATTAGAAAAAATTCCAAAAGGCTCATCATCTCTTAGAAAACAAATTGAATTCAAGGCATACCCAAAAGTCAGTGAGAAGTCACAAGGGTAGAGTTGAAGAAAATATGGTTGAATGGGTAGAGAGCTTTGACAATCAGACAGAAAGGTTTAGAGAATGTAGTAGAAATAGGAGCAATGGAAGCTTCGAAGAGATATAAGACATGATAAAGATCATGTTTAGGAAAGGTCAGTCTGAAAACAATGTGAAGGGGGTGGAGGATAACCTATAGCTAAGAAGGTCAGGTCTTATTAAAATTCAGACTTGAGCCAATCAGGAACTAGACTAGGGGGTTGTTGTGGGGTGTTGTGGGACAGGAAGAGTAGAATATAATAGACATTTTGAAAAAAAATGATTAATTTTTTTTAGCTAATAGGCATAGGAAATAAAGATATTTGAGAGAAAGATGAATATAAGAATTCAAATATGGGCATGTGGAAAAGTGCAGAACCCCCTTAGAGATCTGCAATTTACCTTCCCCTCCTTTTACAAAAACAGAAACTGAGGGTAAATTATTTGCATAGGGCCACATAATTACTTGACCTCATGACCCCAAAAATCTTATCCTTTGACTCCCAGCCTCAGTGTTCTTCTCGATACCTCTTACTGCCACGACAAGTTACCTGCTATAGGATGCTCAAATATTCAACCTTGGTCTGATGACAGTATAGTGGGACTTGGGTGAGATTGGTTGGAAGAATTTCTCATGCAAAGGTCATGATTTAAGCTATAAGCATGATTGAACTCTCTTAGGGAGGAATGGGAAAAAGAAGGGTCTGCGATAATGTTAGAGATGATCCTGAGTCATGGGACAAAAGGAGAAAGACCAATGATTGCAACCAAAGCAACAAGAACAAGATGTTGGAAAATGGGAAGAATCAGGATAGTGTGGAATCTTGAAAACCAAGAAAGAGAAAGTGGTCAGCAGAGTCAAGTATGGCAGAAAGGTTAAAGAAACTTAGAACTGAGAAAAAGGTCATTGGTTTTGGCAAGAAGGAGATCATCGGGGACCTTCAGGCAATTAGTTTCAGGAAAACAGCCAAGAAAAAGCTAGACTACATTGAGTTAAAAGATAAATGTGATAAAGGATAAAAATAAATGGTAAGAGAACTGGGAAGGGCAGCAGGATAAAGCAAAGATTTCTTTCTGGAAAAGTGAGGCCCATATATGTTTGTAGATAGAAAGCAAGTAACCTGTGATATGAGAGAGGATGAAGTTATTAGAATGAGAGAAATAAGTGGAGAAGCTAATTTCCTCAGGATACAGCAAGGAATGGGATCAAAGGCACAGCTGGAGGGGTTTGCTTTTAAAAGATGGACAGCTCTTTCTCTGAGACTGAGTGGTAAGAGGTTACGTCTAGAAACAGATGTGATAAGGGAGAGAAGAAAGCTAATGCAAAAGTGGAATATCAATGATGTCCATCCTCTCTGTGGCTAAGAAAGTCAAGGTTATCCATGGAGAATGAGGGCAGAGGGTAAAAAGCAGCAGGATCCTGAGGAAAAAGGCACTGCAGCCCAGCTGCCCGAGTGAAATAAGCAGATAGAAGGAAGGATTCAGGTTTGTCATTCCCATCAACCAAAAAGAATAGTTAGGTATTCACGTCAGAAGGTCAAGGATGGGATGATGGTAAGTGCAGAGCTGAAGAGACTCATGAATTCTAGGCCAGTTTAGGGTAGCTGGGAAGCCCACCTTAATAGGCTGATTGAAATAGCAGGGCTGAGAGACTGGGAGGTGAAGTGTAGATGGGTGTAGAAGAGCTGGAAATCAGCAAATTTGACAAAGAATGCCATTGTCAGTCCAGATGATGAAGAGATAGAATCAAACTATGAAGGGAGGAAGGGATCAGGTGTAGCCATTTATACTTAGCAGGTGAGTGCACTCACACCAGAGAAGTCAGAAAATGTTTGTGGGAATGGTGCCACTCCAAGACTTATGGGATCCTATTTAAAATTTTGCTGATCTAAAAATCTACAGTGCCCAAGGAGATACAAACCGACAGGGCACTGACTGCAACCAAGCACCTATAGAGCACATTAAAAGAAACCCATAGGATCACAAATTTAGATTTGAAAGGAACCTTAGAGGCCATAAAATCCCACCCCTTCATTTAACAGCAGCAGCTAATATTTATAAAACCCTTTAAGATTTACAATGTGCTTTACATAAGTTGTCTCATTTGATTCTCACCTACTGAGACAGATGCTATTAACCTCGTTTTACAGAGGAGCCAACTAAGAGTGAAAGGAAATGACTTTACCCAGGGTCCGAGAGCTAGGAAGTGTCTGAGGTCACATTTGAACTCAGGTCTTTCTGATTTCAAGTCCTGTTCTCTAACCATTGAGTCACCTGGATAGCCCTTGAGTCTAACAACAAATAAATGGCTAAAGCTAACACAAACCTTTTGTTTTCCTTAGCTTTCCTTGACAACCTTCGATCATTCAGAGCTTTAGCCTTCCTGACACATTTTTGGTGGGTGTGTGCTGTCCTTTATCCTCAAGGGATCATGGATTTAGAACTAGAAAGGCCCTTACAAGCCACTGGGTTCAAACCCTTCATTCTGCAGAAAGGAACCAGAGGTCCAGACAGGTAAAGAGTCAGTATTCAAGCCCAAGTTCTCAGATTCCAAATCCAGTGCTCTCCCTACTGCCTCCTTTGTTACCTTCTCTTGCTTCCATCTTCTGAGCATGCATTTAAAAATCAAAATTGGTTGGTTTCTTGTCATCTACCTCAGTTTCAATGTAAAATTCCCATTCTTCTTCATCTGAATGATTTCTCTTCACATCTTTAGGATTTTCTGAGAGTTTCCTATCCTTCTTGGTGTGATTTCTGATATCTAATTTTTTATCCGTAGCATCCTTCCAGTTCTTTCTCCAAGCTCTTTAAAATCCACTACCCCAAAATCTAAAGTGGATGAGAGCTTATTTCTGCCTCTCCTATCCATCTGCATGATCACAAATTCTTAGAGTTACTTCCCTTCCATTTCTATACCAGCAACCAACCTTGTGGTTAGAATCGGACTCAGAACAGACAAGGACCTGATAATCTTATATTTCAAGTTGTCATCCATAAACACAATTTCCATTTTCAGGCACCATCTTATTTAGTTAGCTGTTCATTTCCAAAATCTCTTTTTCTCATCATGCTAATGAGTTCCAGAATATGACAATGTGAATTGTCAAGGGGAGTAAAATCTGGGAGCAAGACACAATACTAAGTGTCTCCTATGTGATAGTGGCTTTTCTTGATACTAGGGACAAAAGATAAATAGGAAATAGTCCCTGCCCTGGGGGAGTTTACGTTATACTGAGGGGAAACAATGTGTACACAGATGAATACATGTAAAATAAATTCTCGGGAAGTGAAAAGTTATTGGGGTGCTGTGAGGGCAAGCAAAGTAGAATCTTTTGTTGTTTTTGTTCATACCAAGAAGTATAATACCTCTGAATAACATGATTAAGGAGGATCTTTCTCACTCATTGTTGGGCCTGGAAAGATTTGTAGGAAGGTCCACACCTTTTATTAATGAGGCATTGGTTCTCAAGGGATATGATGCCTTCTAGCTCTAAAAACTGTGTAAAGAATCTGAGGTGTGGTTTTATTTTGGGGCTTAGTTTTTGAAAGAAGGTTTGTGTGCCAGATGAGAGTCTGAGAAGCCATTAAGCAGTCCCTCAGCGTGAAAACCCAGATGTTGATGCTTCCCTCTCTGGTTAACTATGTTCAGACAGTTGTACATGTCTGTTGATTTGTGATATATGTATTGATTATGGTCAGGCAGAGGAAGCCATGTCTGTTGATTTTTGATTTCTCTGTATTTTCTCTGAAGTTCAGGATGCTGACTCTTCTGAATTAGGTGAATGATAATACATGCTTGATTAAAGCGATTGTTAACCCCTCAAACATTGCCTTTCCTTTTAGAGAAACAGATCAAAGAACCTGTGATAGCAGTCCTCCCTGTGTATGTTGGCGTGCTTACTGATACAGGTGGGAAAATGGAGAAGAGAAGTTCAGGAAAGGCATTACATAGGAGCCAACACCTAGATTTGCTTGGAAAGAAACGAGTATTCTATCACATAGAGGTAAGCAAAGAGGGTTATCCAGGCATGGAGAAAGTCATTGCAGATATGTGGCTTGTGTGGAGAGAAGACTTCTGTCTATGTATTCAAGTCAACAAGCATTTATTAAGTACTTATTATATGCTAGGTGAAGTCAAGGAATCCAAGGTACTCAAGATATTATAAAGTAGTTAGGGCTAAGGGGAAGGTTTAAAGTAGAAAGAAAGAAGGAGGACAGTGCCAGATGTTGAAATCACTTAAGAAGGTCAAATGAATTTTGAAAGCAGTTGTGATGATTTCGAGAGAATGGGGATGGCAGGTGTGATCAGAAAGGACCACTGGGATAGTAGAGACATTCAACTCTAGTTCCTTTGAGTTCAGTCAAAAGTCCTCTAATAAAATACCATTGCTTTGATGCAGTAGAAATGATGGTGACCTAGGAGTTACTAAACCTGAGTCACAATTCCATCTCTGCCATCTAGCAAGTCTCTTCTCCTTTGTGAACCTCAGTTCTCCTCTCTGTAAAATGGAGGAGTTTGACTTGATGACCTATAAAATCCCTTCCACCCTAAAATCTTTGTCTAACATTAACACTGGGGGGTGAGGAGGGTTCTTAGCCTTCTTGTTCATAGGTCTTTTAGGGCAGTCTGTGAAGCCTATGGATGCCTTCTCAGAATAATTTATAGCCTACACTCATAGTGACAGAAATGCTAAATTTCAGTTAGTCATTAGTGAAATTGAAGATGAGATTTTTCTCATCCAAGTTCTTTGACGGTCTGAATCTATCTGTGGACTCTCTATTAAGAAGCCCTATTTTAGGGTTACATAGTTATGGATCCTTTTGAATTGATAGCTGACTCAAAGATAAACCCTAAAGAGGCAGACATCATCATAAGAAGAGAGGTAAAGTAATTGAGCCACATAGTAGGAAGTCATGAGCTGCTGTCAGTAGAACAAAAAGTGTCCCAAGTGGAGTTATGAACTGATCCAACCATTCTGGAGAACAATTTGGAGCTATGCTCAAAGGGCTATAAAAAAGTGCATATCCTTTGACCCAGCAATACGACCACTAGGTAGGTCTATATCCCAAAGAGATCATTAAAAGGGAAAAGGACCCATATGTACAAAAATACTTATAGTAGCTCTTTTTGTGGTGTCCAACAATTGGAAATTGAGGGGATGCCCATCAGTTGGGGAATGACTGAACAAGTTATGGTCTATGAATGTAATGGAATACTATTGTTCCATAGGAAATGATGAGCAGGCAGATGTCAGAAAAACCTAGAAAGATTGACATGAACTGACACTGAAAGTAGTGAACAGAACCAAGAGAGCAACATAGTAACAGCACATAGTAACAGCAACATTGTGCAATGACCAGCTTTGTTTGACTTAGCTCTTCTGAGCAATGCAATGATCTAAGACAATTCCAAAAGATCCATGATAGAAAATACTCTCCACATCCAGGTAAAGAACAATGGATTCTGAAGACAGATCAAAGTATATTGTTTTCTCTTTCTTTTGTTGTTTTTTTTTTCCTTCTCATTTCATTGATGAAGACTACATCCTTTTCACCATTTTGTATAAGACCTCCAAGAGTTGTGGCCAAACTATGCATGCAAAAACCAACCTAGTAATGAGCCTCTCAGACCTAATCCATACTTATGCACCAATAAGAGATGTTCTTTCTATCACTGGCCCCAAACTGAAAGCATTCTCTACTTGGGAATTCCTGCCAATTCATTTCAGCTCAATAGATACTACATTCCATTGGCCTAGCCTTCAAGAACCAACCAAGGGCAACTGCAGGAGAAATCTTCAGAGGAGGACTTGAAAGAAAGGTTGCCTATAGTTATCCTATAAAACCAAGGAGAGGGAGAATTTCTAGGTTAGCCCATTATACCATAGTCAGAGAATAGTGTGTGTTGGAAGAAGATGAAGAAAGATGGACCGATAATGGAAAAGAAATGTGACTCCAGCAGTCTTGTGTTCTTAGGTGGTTTTTGATGTCTGGACAGCTGTGGAAGTCTCATGTATCAAGTTGTGCTATAAACTATCTAAGAAGCTGCAGTGTCCTCTCTGAGAATAGAGAACAATGAAAGTGCGGGCAGCTGAGACTGTCATGAGGTCAACAGGAGTTACCATCTTGACAACACCCACTGAGCCCCAGTGTTTTAGGAAGGACGTAGGTCATAGGACATAGGTCAGCTGGAGTGCATTTAGGTGAGGCCTCTAGAATAAAGAAAATATTTGAATTTAGGACACCTGGGGGATTGGCTGAAGGAAATGACAGTATTTATTCAAGAAGAGAGAAAGTTGAGAATTTTCAAAGATGAAAATTTATGCTTGATGTAAGGAAAAAACAACCCTTCTTCACTATTAGGCCATGCAAAAATGGAGTGGGCTGCCACCACTGGAGCCTTCACATGGAGGCAGAACACCCCCTTGTTGTGCGTTGTAGTGAGGATTCTTTTAAAGACATGGCTTACACTATGTGGCCAATAAGACCCCCTTCTAGCCCTACAATTCTGCCATTATAACTCTTTAAATATCTATAGGGTTGTTGTGTAGAAACATTGTAGCATTTTTTTTGCTTAGGCTAAAAGGCCAAAGCCAAGAATAATGAGTGACTGTTGTGGAAAGACATATTTGGACCTGGTTTAAGGGAAAATATCCTGACAAGTAGAATTTTCGAAAGAGGGAGTGGATTGTCTCTGGAGGTGGTGAGCTTCCCCTCCTTTGCAAGTTTCAAACAAGGCCAGATAGCCTCTTGCCAGAAGGATTATAGACAGGATTCCTTTTCAAGTAAGAGTTTGCCTACATGGCCACTGAATTACCTTCCAACTCTAAAATTCTGTGCGATTCTAGGTTCAGATGTGAATTCTGTGATCTTGGGGAAATCTCTTCAGCTTTTTGAGACTCAGTATCTGCATATGTAAAATGAGGGAGTTGGACCAGATGACTTTTAGAGTCTCCTCCATTTCTAAATTTAAAATCCTATTCTCTTAAACATCCTTATCTCATCAGGTATCAGAGGTCTATCAATCACAGGACCCTTAGCCAGAGCTTGTAGGATCCAGACAGTAGGGGGAAGGTAGACCAGTAGACAAAAGCTTGGGGCAGTACCCTAGGGAGGGCTAGCCTTAGTGCAGTGGTATATCTGGAATTCTGGTATCCAGGAGACAGTATAAGGGGACAATCTTCTCCAGGGAGGAAAAAATTCCTAGAAATAGGAGCTTCTTCGACATGAGAGACAGAGCTTTCACTAGCAGTTTTGTCTTGGTACAAGCACCATAAAAAATGGTGGAGAGTTGGATGAGCTAGGAGGGATCTCTCTTGGAGTGTGACCTTTGGGGAAAGGAAATATGCCCCAAGGCACTGTGAGACTGATGCCTGAGAAGATGCTTTGGGGAAGGTGCTGGGAATCAGGCCAGATCAGGAAGGATCTCATCTGTGACATGGCCAATAAGGAGAAAACTGGAGCTTTCCATTGTAACTGATTTTCCTTGCTAACTAGGTGATAAAGTCAGTTGTCTCCACCATGGAGAGGAGCTGCAAGGGCTACCAGAACCCCTTCAATTTTGGTACACTGAAATACAGTCCCAGTTATCCCTATACTAATATCCGTATTAATGACAACTTTCTGATAGGTGAGGAGACTACCCACAGAGTTCCTCTTTCCCTGACTCAGTCTTGTGTAAGTCTGACCCATTCCTGTCCACAGAGTAGGTATCCTTATTTTTTCATTCCAGTGCAAATTATAGTGAAATCTAATATCCACTGTGATTCTAGGGTTGTAGATTTAAAGCTAGAATGGCCATTCGACTCTATCCCCTTCATTTTACAGATGAGGAAACTGAGGTCCAGAGGGAAGGGACTTGCCCAGGATCATGCTGCTAGGTAGGATTTAGATCTTGCTGACTTCCAGTCCAGTCCTCTCTTTGCTGCACTCTGTTGCCTCTCATGGAACTCTGATGTCATAAAAGGCTGATTTTAGGAAGAACAGATTGGAGGTTGTGGAGGAAGGAGCCACTTCCAGGTGAGGACAGTCTCTGTATGCCTAATTCTCTTCTTAGGAACATTTGTCATTAAAAATTAGAAGCTATCAAAGAAGGAATGTCTGACTCGAATTTCAGATGCCTTATCGTCTCGATGTGAAAGTATCTTCCTGCGCTCCAAAGGATGCCAGTTCCAATTATGTAGCCTCCTTCAAGGCACAGTGCCCAACACATAGTAGGGAATTTCACTTTGAATGTATAGATCGTGTTGAGAAGCAACAGTGAAATGGCTGATTTCGTTGCTGATTAATTCTGCTTTTCTGCCCCCACCCCAATTATGTATAAAATACACATTTCAAGAGCTTGATGCCAAACCGTAAAGTCTGCCAAAGACAAGCGCTGCCATGGTGGGCAGTAAATAACGCATGAGAGATTTAATGTAAACAGCAGCCTATGGCAGGCCCTGTTGCAGGTTTCTCATAAACTACACAGACCAATTTAGAAAAAGGAAAAGGGGGGGGGAGGTGCTGAGAAGAGCAGCCTGCAAGGAAGCAATAACCCAGAGGTAAAAAATATTGATTAGGGAAAAATATTATCTTAATCAAAATATGTCTTTTAGCTAGAAGTTGTTTGGGCTTCAGAAAGAGAAAACAAAATGTGTTTCTAAGACAAGCTTTCTTTTTTTTCCTTGTGATTTTTGTTGAATAATGAGCTATTCATCCTTCTTCCCCTGGTCTGTGTTGGCTTCGTAAATCCAAGTGAAAGCATTTGGAAGGCTCTCTGAAAACCCTGCCCCTTTATTTATTAGGCCGAAAGAAGGAAGTTGGATTAGTGATTTTTACCCCCGGTTCTTGCTACATACCTATGTGTGCCTCCTTATGTTTCTTGATACTCCACCCTGATCAATCTGATAGGGATTGCTACATACTACATTTTCTTCTAATGAGGCTGAGTTTTCCCCCCAATCTTTTTCATCTGTCTTCTGAGGCGAGAGATACAAATAGCTTGTTTCTGTCAGAATCTGTCATCGATATTTAAGCAACTTTCAAAAAAATAGGCTTCTTCTCTAAGATTTTGTCTTGATCTTTAAAACAATACAACTAATCAGACAAAATCAGAATATGCTTCACGTATTTTCAAAATTTAGGTGGGATTTTTGTATATTTTGGAATGAATATCCCATTTGGAATCCAAAGAATTCACATTCTTTTTTTTCCATCAGAAAATTACCACTATTCCTACTCTTTCCCCCCACCCCTTCAGCCTCCCATTACACCCTGGGCCATCTCCAGTCATCCTGATCTATATCTAGTCACTGGACCCAGATGACTCTGGAGGAGAAAGTGAGGCTGGTGACTTTGCACAGCACTTCTTCACTTAAGTCCAATTTCCTTGCATGTCATGGCATCATCTCCCTGATGTCATGATCTTCTTACAGAATGAAGGACAAGCCACAACCCCTTCAGCCAATGCCTTTGTCACTAATCTTTTCTGTGTACATTCACTAAGAAGATAAGCTAGAGACATGCCCTCTGAGAGAGCAGAAAAACAAACTCCCCTTGTTCCAAATAGACAATATGGATAGATGGATCAATAGATGATGGATGGCTAGCTAGCTATCTGGATGGATAGATGAAGAGATAGATAGACAGACAGATAGATAGGCAGACAGACAGATAGACAGATAGAGAGATGGAGGATAGATAGATAGATGATAGATGGAGCACTGATTTACCATTTACCATCTATTATACTAAATGCTGAATACAAAAATACTAGCCAATAAGATAATCCCTTCTCTCAAGGGGCATACATTCTAATAGGACACCCAACATAGAAAAAGAAGCTATAAAAGGTAGAAAGATGACTAGAAAGTGGTGTGGGGGCCTGCTTCTTACCATAATGACATAAAGTTCCACAATCTGAGCTGAGACAGAATTGCTTAGTGGTCTCCCACATGCAACACAGGAAGATTTCAATGCCAATGCCTGGTATGTTCTAGATCTATTTCTATGTCAACATACACATCTATATGTCAGTTGAAATAAGTAGGTATATATTAAATGCCTGATAGAGGCAATATCCTAAGCTATGTGCTGAGTCCACAATGTCACTCCCCTGATCAAGAGACACAAGTGCCTTTCCATTTCTTCTGGGACAGCGATGAGGAGTTTGTAGCCACAAGGCCACATGTGGCTCCCTAGGTCCTCAAGTGTGGCCCTTTGACTGAATCCAAACTTTGCAGAACAAGTCTTTTTATTAAGGGCTTCACTTAAGACCTATAGGGTCACATGTGACCTCGAGGCTGCAGGTTCCCCACACCTGTCTAGAATAAAAATAACAAATTCCTCTGTCTCTCATTTAAAATCCTCTTAAACCTGACTCCAGGTTGCCTTTCCAAGTGTGTTGTACATAATTTCCCTTCATGCATTCTACACTGGAGTCAATATGACTTGCGTGGGATACCCTGTACACTAAAGTTCATCTGCCATGCCCATGTCTGTCACCAGCCCTCTCGTCATCCTTGGTGTGCTCACAAGTCCTCCCTTCTGCCCCTTAGAATTCCCAGCTTTCTATAAAACTTAAAGTGTTATTTCATTATTTCATTCACAAAACTTCCTTGATTCCCTTTAGTGACTAGTGACTGCCCTTCCCCAAATACATATTATACCTTTGTATGAAGCAATGCTGCTCTGGTTACCTCTCCCAGACCCAGGCCAGCTACCGTTGCTCCACTGGATCCCAGGGCACTCCAAGGGATGGAGAGATCTCTATTGTTGCCAATGGCTCAAGCCCCCAGTGAGTAGCCCCAATTCCATTTAACTATTTAATATAGAGGAACTCTTAGATATGGACAATTTACTTCTAACAGTTGTCAAGAACAAAGGTACAAATGTTTTCCCCATCACCTACGGGCATACTCTCCCCTAGTCCACTTTGGTCTCTATGGGGCAAAGGCTCATAACTGATTTCAGTTTCTACATAGCATTGGCTACACCAGGTTCATGTCCCGATGTCTCGTGACCCAAGATGAGTCCCTGTCTCAGCTTCCTCTGGTCAGAAATTCACTTCCAAAGGCCACTGCTTGTTCCTCCGTAAGCCTATGCTCAACAAAGACCAGTCTTGACTATTACTCCCGGATTTCTATGACTCGTTCTTCCTACTTTTTGAAACTTTCAAGATTGGTGACACTGTTCCCTTCACTTAGAATGGAAAACAAACAAACTCAGTGGTCAAGGATGATGGCCCATTTCTCAGTGCCATATAGCCTTAAAGTAGAGAAGCCCCCAAGTCTTCTTCCCTTACAACATAGATTCTCACTAAATGTTGTGGGCAAATGAGTCACTCCATCAGGAATACCAGGAACAGGCTGACTGAAAGGACTGAGGCAAGAGAGACCCAATGGAAGCCTACAATGGCTATTTGAATGCTTTCAAAGAATTGGAGGGTTAGGGTTAGAGTCAGAGGGTTCCCATTCACCTCCTGTTGGGTAGACCAGAATCAATTGTGAATGTCTACACATGCTCCACAGTATTTCCAATTCTCTTCTCTTACAAGTCATAACGACACTCTATGATACATACTTTTCAGGCTGTCTACATAGAGACGGTACATCAACTGAGAACAAGCGGGTGTTGTCTGAGTATGTGTGGACCCCCGTTACATATATATATTTATCTGCATACATGCATCTTCCACCCAATAGATCCACTCAGTCCCTAGAGGGCAGGAATTGTTTCATTTTTTCCTCAAATCTTAGCCCTTACCAAAATGGCGGCAGTTGGTAGACACTTCCTAGTGTTTGGCCCAGTGCCCGGCACGTGGTAGATGCTTTAATAATGTTTATTGATTGATTACGAATGAAGAAATAGGTATGCAAAGATACTTGTGTCCAGCTACACTTGTGCCCAAGTGTATGCTTGTGTAAACTTTGGAGCTGGCATATTATCTTATAAACTGGATCATCCCAGAAGAGATAACTAAGTAAAATTCATGACCTAACTCTTAAAGCAGATGGAACCCTAGGCCTCTTAGATTCAATTTTTGACTTAAAGATATAGACCTAGACCATGGGATCATTAAATTAGAACTGGAAGGGACTTTAGAAATAATCTAGTCCAACATCCCATTTTACAGATGAGGAAATTGTGGGGCAGAATGGTTAGAGGTTAAGTGAACACCTACCCAGCAAAGGCCAAATCCAGGAGCCATATCCAAGTACTTCGACTCTAAATCCTAGGAGTTACCATACCAAACTATAATTGCTCTATCAATTCTCAAACATTATATTTACTTAACTCCCTGTAGTAAAATGTAAACTCCTTGAGTCCAGGAACTGTTTCATTATTTTGTCTTGGTATCCATCTTTCCTAGCTCAATGCTTGGCATTTAATAAAAGTTTGTTGAATTGAATTAAATGAAATAGCCCCTCTAAGGCCCAATTCACTGACTCATTCATTCTCATCTCTCTACGTTGGCTTTCAAAATTTATCTGAATGTATTAGAGGGGTGTATGGAATGTTTAAGGAAGATTAACAGCTCTGGTGAGGGGGCTACTCATCCACCTTTGGTGTCCACCTGTCACCCAACTCTGCCCTGCAGCTCCAGGAAGCTACAGCGTGTGCAGCAGTCATACTCAGGTCAATCATCTTGGCAGATGGACTAAATGAGGGAAACGAACAGGCCTCCAAACCATTGGTGAGTTGGGGGAGTGTCTACTCCAAATGTGAAGATTTCCTCCATTGGAATGGGCAGATGAGAATAATTTGTTCTGGTGGCCATGAAGGCGGCTGAAGTAGGTACTGTGGAGCCCTTAGAGCTTGGTCAGACCTGCAAATGCCAAGGTCATCCACAGCATCCAGAGCCATTACTAGTCATTTTGATGTTTGTGCTGCCTCTGGAATTCAGTGACTCAGGAAGAGAGTGAGGCTGGTAACTTTGTGTAGCTCTGCCTCACTTAAATCAGGTTCATGCATGAGTGAAGATATCACCTGTGATGTCATTGACCCTCTACCAAAACAAAGGACAACCAGCAACAGTGTCCTAGAGGACAAAAGAGTCTTCTTGATTTTTATTCAGAAAGCAAAAGAAAGAGTAATACCGGAGAAGCTTTGAAAGGACTTTTTTCCCATGAAAATATGGAGTGAGCACCCCCTATTGGTTGACTAACAGTTGGTAACTGACAAGCCGGATGCCAGCCTGGATGCCCAAGGATGAAAGGAAACCAAAGCAATCCTTTGAGGTTGAAGGGGTTTTTTGGGTTTTGTTTTGTTTTTTGAAGACGAGGATGGGGTGAATGAGAGATGTGGAAATCCATATTTGCTCAGTGATAAGGATGATGTTGACAGGAAAGAAAGTTTTGCTCTCAGACTTTCTATAGCATAGGAGAAAATGCCCCCACCCCCCCACCCACTTTAAAGCCTGCAGCTGTATTCTTTTCTAACATTAGACAAATATTAAAAACTTAACCACCTGGAAAGTACATTGCAAAGAAAACCTGAATTTAAAAAAAAATATGCTGCCTCTGAATCTCATCCCATTTCAGTCAAACTCCTAGTTGGTTTATTTCTGTCCCCTATTTTTCCCCAAGCTGAACAATCAGCTCAGAATTTCTGAAATTGCCCCATCTCTCACACCTGTTTCTCCAGTTCTCTCCTTTCTGCATGAGCAGCTAAGCAGTGCATTTCAGATCTGAGATTAACCACCAACACTGCCTCCCCACTCCCATTTTAAGATTGAGAAGAGGTAAGTCAGGGAAGAAAGACAAAGAATGGTAAGGAGACCAGCTACCTCATAAGCAAAACCAGAATTCTCACTGATGGTCATGAGGAATGCCAATCTCTCTAATGTTTCTCTGGCATTTTTGCTGTTTTAAAAGTCCTGAGGACTACTTGCTAAGGCCTGTCAAAATCTAGTTCTGTATTCACTGAATAAATCTCTACTTGCATTTTAAAATTTGTATTCCTTTCTAAACTCTAAAAGTAAAAGTACCCATAGATTGTACAAAAACTGTTAAAATTGGGGAGGAAAGGGGGAGAGGTAGAAAGTAGGTAGACGGACAGAGGCAGACAGATAACCAGGACAGATAGAGAGATAGAGGAAAAGAAACAGACAGATACACAGAGAAAAGAGAGAGGGATAAGGGAAGAGAGAGAGAGAGAGAGAGAGAGAGAGAGAGAGAGAGAGAGAGAGAGAGAGAGAGAGAGAGAGAGAGAGAGATCCAGGACTTGATGGTTAAGGAATCTTAAAATCTCAGGTTCTCAGCTATGTTCTTTCTTCTACAGATGAAATTAGAATCTCTAGGGACAAAGAAGGGCCATCCCCATACTCCCTCCAAAATAATCATTTTTCTGTCAATCTTGACAGATGGAGTAATTGGATGATTTTTTTTCCTTCAAATGTTCCAAAGACTTTGCTGTCTGAGAAGACTTTGCATTAGCATTTCTACATTTATTTTCAATCATATTGACTCCTAGCCATAAGTGACCGGTTTAACTATTCAGAATCAGAGTAGTGCAAACATCAGGACTACAGCAGGATTTAGTAGGTGTAGTAGGTGGGGAGTCAGAAGAGCTGGGTTTGATTTCCATCTCTGAAACTTACTGGGTGACCATTGATAATGGGTCTCCCCTAGAAAAAATAATTTCTCTGAGGAGTTTCCATTTCCTCATCTGTAAGCTCTGGCTTCTCAGACTTGGGCTTACTATGTTGTAAGGTAGTTATGAGGAAAGCATTTTAACTTAAAAGCTCTTGATAAATGTGTGTTCTGGCCACTTATCACGTGAATGGCAATTGACCATTTGCTTTACCTTTGTGAGCCTCAGTATTGTAATACTACCCATCTCAGAGTTGTTGGAATGATCCCGTGAGGGAATATAGTGGGAAGCCAAATGCAAGTAGCTGATTCAGCACACAATTTTATATTTTTAAAATTAGATTAGTGGTTTCACTGATATGGGGAACTCTGAGGGGAGAACTTAGCAAAGACGGTCAGTATCTTCTCTGCAATTTATCGTCTGTAGGAGTTTTCCTAGGACAGTAAGAGGTTAAGTGATTTGTCCAAGGTCCTACAGCCAAGATGAAGCAGGGGAAGAACTTGAACCCAGGTCTTCCTGACACTGAGCCCATCTCTCTTATTTCTATGTCGCATTGCCTCTCCCAACACACACAGGAGGCACTAAATAAATGTTCATTTAATTGAATCAAAATGAAATGTGCTGAATTGTGTACTGTGTAATTGTGATGCATTGTGTACTGTGTAGTGCACTATGCTGTCTTCAAAAGTAAGACCTGAAGACAAAAAGACTCATGTTCAACCCCTGTCTCTGTTGCTTATTCTCAGTCATATAACCTCTGTGTGACTCAGTTTCTTTAACCATAAAATGGAAGTAATTACACAGAAAATTACTCCCTTATAGGGTTGGTTATGAATGCATTAACTCTTTTTTAAATTATATTTCTCATTTTCTTCATCTTTCATTTGATGATGTTCAGACTGTTAGAGAAATAGTCCTCATACAAATCGCTATCCTATTTTTGTTCTTTTATGTCTAACGTTTGGCAGAATATTGGAAAATTACACAAAAGGATTGCTCTTTATAATTAGACAATATATTCCTTGAGGCATCTCTATCTCAATTGCTACATGTTTTGATGAGCTGGATCTCAAGAGCTTTGCTACTATGTCTCCAGCATTCTAGGAGGAGCCTTGAGGGGTTGGGAAGGCCATTTCTAAGCTATATGTCATGAGCCCCCACAGGTGTGTTCCTCCCAATGATTATCAGGTGAGAGTCATTAAGACAGTCAGACTTAAGTAGCTTTTAGCAGGGGTCTATTTCCTAAGGCAAAGCAGAAAGAATAGTTGGTAAAAAAAAAAACAAAAAAAAAAAAACAAAAAACATACATCCCATCAGAGTCGATGACACAGTCTCCCATAAGGATGTATAAAGTCCCAAGGGAAGTGGAATCAAGCTTATAGAGTGTGTGTAGCACAGGGATAACTTACAAATCCTGGTTGATGGAAGTCCTTCTCTCCTTCATGGGGCACTCAAGGAGTTCCTCTTGGGCATAGTCTAGCTGCTTTCTTAGGTTCTTTATAGAACTGTGAGTCAATCTGTCCAAACACTACTACCAGCCTCTGCTGTCCCAGGGGACCAAGCTTATATACCAGTAGGAAGACAAATCTTCTATGCCCTTTGTAACTTGCAATACCTTGCACATTAAGTATTAAAGTAGGGGATATTGTGGTGATGCTGGAGACCAAGGCCAAAGCTGCAATGCTCTTCCCTCCCTTCCTCCAAGCATCTCCTTCTCAGGAGGAGTTAGCCAAAATGCTCTTCTTTTGCTGCTTGCTGTAATCACTTTCTTTCTCTACCAGATGCTCAAAGAACCTGGGTTTTAAACTGGTCTTCCATTTTAGAGACTAAGCACAGGGACATGCTAAGTTTCTCCAACCTGGCTACATACTACTCCTATCAAGATGCTCTAGCTCTTCCAAGAACTTTTCACATTTAATCTAGAATCTTTGACTGGATGATTAAAACATTTTCACTTATGAAGATATTGGAGAAACTCAGCATTTAAAGTTGGATGAGATGATGACTGATTTACTTAATAAACCCCACCCTTAAAATTAAATGAAATAGCATTACTCTTTTTATTTTTATGGATGATGTGGCAGATAGACTGCTGGCCCTGAAGTCAGGAAGATCTGAGTTCAAATCCAGACTCAGATACTTACTAACTAAGAATCATTTAATCTTTATCTGCCCTACTTTCCTTTTAAAAAGAGCAAAAAATTATGTAGAGCTTTAAGATTTGCAAAGTACTTTAAATAAATTATCCCATTTGAACAATTACCAGCAATGTGTTCTCTGAAATACCGAGCCACCTAGTCATCCAGATGAGAGGGCATTATATCAGATATTGGTTAATAACCCCTAGGATAAACACTCTCTGAGAATCTCAGTACTGAGGTCTTGGAGTTCTTTGGAGTCCGCAGAGGACGAGGGTTAAATCATGGTTATCTTCTCATTATGAAGGGAAGGGACATAGAGATGCCACCATGCTATGCCTTTTTCATGACTTTCTAAATTTTTTCTGAGTCTGAAAAAAATGGAGAACAATGGTGACAAGATATCACTTGAGTAGAGGAGAAGGGGAGAGTTTTGCCTTGTTAGGCATATGTAGCCATTTCATTGCCTGGCAAATTATGTGATAGAACCTCTGAATTGGGATTTTTCTCCTCAACTAACCAAGTTTCACTCAGCATCTGTGATATTTCAGGCCCCGCATTTGGTGGTAGGGACACACCATCAGTAAAGATAGCACGTCCATCCAGACACTCCATCTCTCAGCTCTGGGTCTTTTTCTTCACTCTCTCCTGCCTGGAAGGCTCTCCCTCCTCATCTCTGCCTCCTAGCCTCTCTGGCTTCCTTCTAGTCTCAGCTAAAAGCCCACATTTTATAAGAAGTCTTTCCCAGTCCCTCTAATTCTAGGGCTTTCCTTCAGTCACCATTGCCCATTTATCCTGCACTTAATCTGTTAGTACATACTTGTTTGCATGTCGTCTCCCCCATTACACTGTGAGCTCCTCTAGGAACATCTTTGTCTTCTTCTTGTGTCCCTATCACTTAGGACAGTGCCTGGCACATAGTAGGCACTTGAGAAATGTTCCATTATTGATTGATAGGAATTCACATACAAAAAAATGAAAAAAAAACCATGCTCTTCAACAGTTTAAAGTCAATAAGAGATGACAACAAACATCCATTTAAAAAAAAATAAGAAGTACATACAAGTAATTCGGAAAAGAGGGGAACATATGGGAGGAGCAGAAAGGTGGTGGCACCAGATCGATAGGCATTCCTCGATTGGGATCTGTGTCATTGGAGCAAACTCCCAAACTGGTAATGTCCTTCACCTATTTGATCTAGGAGGGGAAGGAGTTGGGGGGAGGGGGGCGTGTCAGGAAAACTTCAGCTACAAGACAGAGCTCCATGCCACCCGAATGAGGTACAATCTTTTTGAAATATAGATTGGTTTCCAACTGTATAATACCTCAGACTCCTGTGGATTGAGTAGAAGATTCACTTTCTTAATAAAGACTGTTCTCTCTTCCAATGAGCAACCCGCCCCCCTCCCTGCTTCAGCTCCTCCCTGCCAGGGTGTTAGCCTGCACTTTAGTTTCCTTAAAACCACCATTTCCCTATCAGCATTGGATGGGGCTCCCAGTTCCGAATGGTTTTTCTTTCTGGATGGTGTCTCCCTGAGAGGGATGGAGGCAGGCGCTGAGGCAGCCCTTAGTGGCTCCATCCTTCCCAGGTAAAAGTGGTCAGGGTCTAGAAGTATGCTCAGTCATTCTGTTTCTCCATAATCAGGAGCTGCCCCAGATGACTATCCATGCTTCCATGGTTGGTGGGGGGAGGACTGATTCCTCAGGGACTTTGGGAAGACAACAAGGAGGGAAGGAGTGATACCTTCCATAGAATGGAAAGTGTAATGCAGCACCACAGCCCCTCTGGGAGGCAAAGCTGTGATTAGAGGGAATTCAAGAAACAGCTCCTCAAGGAGAGCACTTTGGGCACATGGAACCTGGGGTGAGTAAGGGGGCTGCGAATATATTAGTCAGTCCTCTCAATGCTCTGATATGGCTTGTTTTTCCTAGTTTTTTTCAACAGTGATTAGAACCAGATTTCACAATCCAGGCAATCTCATGGCCAAGGCCTTCCACTAAATTAGAGTACTTGAGAAACAGGGGGACTAAATGCAATTTACCTCAGGGAAATTTTTAACATTGTCTCATAGAATCATAATGCTGGAAGGGGCCTTGAGCTATGACCCCAGCCTATTTCTTAGTGTCAATAACCTGTACTATCTCAAGTAGATAAGAATCTACTCTTTTTTTCAGGCATGAAGAGATGATTCCCAAACACACACACACACACACACACACACACACACACACACATTCTTTCTCCTCCTCTTTTCTTTATTTTCTCTCTCTCCCCATCTCTTTTTTGTCTTCTGCTCCCATATACATCTCCTCTCCTCTCCTCTCCTCCCCTTCCCTCCCTTCTTCTCTCCTCCCCTCCTCTCCCCTTTCTTCCCCTCCCCTCCCATCTCTTCACCTCTTGTCTTCCTCCTCTTCCTTCTTTTTCTTTATTTATTCTCTCTTTAATATCCCTCTGAATGTGACTATTTAAAGGCTCAGTTTTTTCTTTCTGGACAATAAACTGTTCAGCTCCTCCCTGGCCCAGCCTTGCCTCGATCCCTTCCTTGGTGATAGCTCTGTAGGCAACAATCTTGGGGAGTCCTGGGATCTCTGTTCAATGGGGCTGGTAAGCCCTGGCATCTTGTTTTCTCCCCATTGGGTCTGCACCCCAGGATCTCTCCCATTACAAGTCCTTGTATTCCCAAATTTCTTGCCACCTCAAAGCCATCTGCCAACAGAATTTGTCTTTAACAGTAGATTGGAAGGAAAGACATGCTCTTGGCCCTAGGTACCAAGACTGCTAATGGCAGCTCTGGAATCTACTACAGACTAAGGCCTTTGCTGCTGAGGGGAATGTCATGCCAATAACACAGCAGCCCTCAAGGACAGAAATGCTATTTTCCAGAAAACACAAAAAGGAAGTCAGTAGACAATCCTCCAGTTATTTCCCCAAGAACAGACCCCAGGAACAAGCAATACAGCACAATGACTAGGGCCTTTGCCCTGGGGACAGAAAAAACTGAGTTTAAGTCCTGCTTCTGACACATTCTCACAGTGTGACCCTGGACAAGCCCCTTGACTGCTCTGTGTGTGCCAGGCAGACTTCTAAGCCTGTAAGTTACAGATGTGTTGCTGCTCTGCATTGTTGAAAGAAGTTTCACCAACACATTAATAAAATTTCAGGTCTGGACAAAAAAAATAATACATATATATATATATATATATATATATATATATATATATATAATAGATACAATACTTTGCACTCAGGTAAAAAGAAAAGAAAAAAAAGAATTTTTATACTTACTATACCCTGATGTTCTATAAGTGGAGATGGAAAGACAACTCAGAAGGTGAAATTCAGAGTCAGTCTCTAAACCAGGTAGGAGTGGGGTGAAAACAACATAAACTACCAGGCATAGCTCAGGGCTGTAGAATATGATGACCCTCTAACCAGAGGCAAGGAAGACAAGAAGCTTTACTGGTCTGAGCTGGGTGACTTTCACAGAGTTGGTTAGCCATGACGCTGTGATTCAAGATCTAGTTTTCCAGCAGCCACTTTGGGTCTACAACTCAGACATCTTGGGGAAAAAAATCACAAAGAAGTTATTCAATTTTACCAGTCTACAAAGGTACCTATTAGTCACCTGCCCTGCTCCTCTTAAAAGCTAACAGTTAGAAACTAGACTGAGAGAGCTTTGAGGAACACATAATGTTGAATTGGTTCCTACTTTAATTCACAGATGAATAACCCAGGTAAATCACTTAACTTCGTTGTACCCCTGACAGCTAAGACTATATGCTACAGAGAGGTGGTCACTCACCCCTCTGGGCCTCAGTTTACTCCTCTGTTAAATGAGACAATTGCTCTACGTGACCTCTAGGGCCCCTCCAGGTCTAAAGTTATGCTCTTATGACTAGAAAGAGTTGTGGAAACATTCAAAAATCTTTTATTTTCCAAAAGGAATAGCAATAGAAACAATGGTGGTCGTGGCAGGAACAGTGATGGTGTTCTTGGTGGTATCAGTAATACTAGCAATGCTGTGTGCATCTTACAATGGGTCGGTGAGCTCATCAATGTGGGTGTTGCCTCCAGCGATGCACATTGTGATCCATCCGTGCCAAGTCAGCCTTAAGGACTCCCATCCATGCCCTCCTTCAAGTTTACCACAATTTACCCCTGTACTGGGAGCTTACTCACATTCTCTTGTCATCATTTGGGTTCCAAGGAAGCCCGTAGGATGGCCATCCATTACCTATTGCTTTCACCTTGCAATTAGTCCACCTTCTTTTTCACCAGTACATAATACATACATCCATATCAACATCTATAGCTGTCTATCTATATCTATATCTATATTCATGCTTTCATCCTTCCTCTCTCTTGGTCCACATAGGATATCCTACCCAGAGGTGTGCTCTGCCCAAAGGAATATAAATTCTGATTGCTGAACCTTGCAAGGTATCTTGACGTTTGGAGGCTAGATTTTTTTTTAAGGATCATGCCTTAAACCCAAATCACTTTGGCTTTCATAGATTGGCCAACAATAGGGCCCAGTACAAGCCTGTGGAGTCCTTGTTTTCATCTTGATTGCTCACTGAATGTAAATAGCATGTGTATTGTTTTGACCAGAAACTCTGAAGGTCTCCCCCCTCCCCCCATGCTGATTTTTTTTTACTAGATAAAAGGGCATGTTCTCTGCCTTATTTTTCACTTGACTTTATTCGCTGAATGGGCTGTTGCCTTGTTTCTCATTTATTACTAACCCTTAAATGGGCATTGCCTCAGTCAAATCCAGACCTGGGAAAGACCTTAGCTTGAAAAGGCCAAGATCTCCTGCTGCATTCAGGGCCATTGCCAGTCCTGATCCATGTCTTGCCACTGGAGAAAGTGAGACTGGTGACTTTGTACAGCCCTCCCTCACTTAAATCCAATTCCTTTGCATGTCCTGGTATCACCTTCCTAATGTTGTGGAACAAAGGACAAACACCAGTAATAACAAACAACCATTTCTATACCTCTGCCTGTGATGACATCTTCCCCTTGTCCTTCGTTGTTTGTAATGTATTGCAGCTTGCTTACACCACTGTGAATTTGTCCAGGGAATAAAGCAATATCAGTCCCAATTGTATTTATCTGGTGTTTTCTTTAAAGTTTGCAAAGTGCTTTCCCTATGTTACTCACGGGAATCTCACAATATCTCTGGAAAGTAGGCAAAATAAGAGTGATTATTCCCAGATATGAAAAGTCTTCTGATGATCATGTGTAGCTAATTCACCATCTCACCTTGAGTAGATGCCTCTTTTAAATTTACTGCCCATTAGCCATGAGAAGTCAAGTATGAGGTGAATGACTTTCAGAGAGTGAGTGTTGTTTGCTGCAAAAACAGTTTGCTGCTGTTTTTGTTACTAGTGTAGTAGTAGTAGTAGTAAGGGAATAGTAACAGACTACTCCCTCAAGCCACAGGCTAGAGTCTCCCCATTCCATTGTCTCTACTGCCAAAGCGAGACTCCTAAAGCACAGGGCTGACTCTATGTCTCCTCTGCCCAAGGACTCAAGAAGTACCCAACCATTACTTCTAGAACAAAATGTGAATTCTTGTTTGACACTCAAAGATCTCCACAGTCTGATCCCAACCCGTCTTTCCAGGCAGCCATCATGTTATGGCTCCTCATACATGCGAGTCAAACTTGCCTCCTTGATGTCCCTTGTTCATTACATTATTCAATCTCCAGCCCCGTGCTATTGCCCTGGCACTCCTCTATGCCAGGAATGCCCCTACTCCTCAATCATCTCTGCCTCCTAAGTTCTCTAGCTGCTTTCAAGGTTGGAAGGAATGACACTTCCTCCATAAGAACATTCGTGATCTCCCAAGCTGTTAGTGCCTCCTCCCCCACAACCTAAATGACTTTAGATATTTGTATTTACTCATAGCTGCATATCTTGTGTGTGTCCCATCTCGCCTCCACTCCCTAAGAAGGCGAAGTTCTGAAGGACAAGGATATTTTTGTCTTTGTATCCTCAGTACCTAGGACAGTGCTGGAGCTTAGGGAGTGCTTAATGAATGTCTGGAGAACTGAATTGAAATGAAATAGTTTCCCAGGACAAATTTTTGCTTTTCATCTCCTCCTCCTCCTCCTCCTCCTCCTCCTCCTCCTCCTCCTCCTCCTTCTCCTTCTTCTTCCCAAAGCTATACTTATAGTACACCCTTAGAATCAGAGAAAACCAACGAGGCCAGCCAGTCCAATCTATCCAGTCCTCTCCCTCTATGCACACTGTGGGCCATCAAATGAATCTTCCTTCTGCTTCTCATTCAGAGTCTTCTATTTTTCACCTCTAGGCATTTGCACTGGCTGTTCCCCATGCCTGGAATAAACTCCCTCATCAGATCTCTGTTTCTCAGAGTTGCTTGCTTCCTTCAAGACTCAGTTCAAGTGATACCTGTTACATGATTCCTTCCTTTATACCCCTAGCTTCTTATCTTTTTTTTCTTCCCACCTTATCTATTTTTTATATAACTACAAATGTACATATTGCCTTCCCCTCTTAACCAACTGGATTGCAAGATTTTTTAAGTATAAGGGCTATTTTTGCTTTTTATTTCTGGGGTCTCAGCACCTAACACAATGCCTGGCACATAATGGTTGATTAATAAGTACCTTTTGTACACTTCTACTGCACAGTGGAAACAACACCACTGCCTTTGAAATCTGTGGCCCTAAGTTCAATTGTCAACTCTGCCACCAATTCTGCTACCTAGGTGACCCTGATCAAGTAATTTTTCTTCTCTGGACCTCAGTTTTCTCATCTGTAAAATGAGAGCATGAAATCAACCTCTAAGCCCCTCCCATTTGTAAATCTATTGTTCTATGCTACTAAGTTTCCAATTAATGAAAGATTGATACACCACTTCTCAGGATGCCTGTTGGTGAACTTTTGTTGAAGATGTTGTAGTTTGGATCATTTTATATACCATGAAGAATAGCATTACTATTTTATTGCATTAGGTATTTGTAACTTTGTACAAGAACTGCCCCTGTGGTTTATATCAAAAGCCACTGATGAGTGAATGCAATGGAGTAAAGTCTCTCAGTGAGTTACTGGAGGTTCAGACAAGCTGAGCAATTTAGTCATATTCAAAGAGATAAAAAGGAGAAGCAGCAGGATTTGAATTCAGGTTTTTCTGAATCCTGATCTAATACTCTAACACTTAAGGAGATTATATGACTTGCCCATCATCACAAAGCTGATAAGTATTAGGATATATGTTTGTACCAAGGTTTTCCTGACTCCAGGCTCATTGTGCTATCCATGACTGCAGGCTTCCTCTCTGTTCCCTTTCCAATGGCCTCAAAGGCAATTTGCAAATAACACACTATTGATATTTTGAAGTGTGCATTTTTGATAGCATACCTACAGAAATATGTCAGAAAGGAGAGGCTGCTTCAAGGTTAAACTTCACAGAGGCTCTGACACCGATGAAAAACATACTCTCCCCAAATAACTCTTTGACAGTCTATGATAAAGGGAATTCTTTGCAGAAGTTTCTCTAAAATCACCAAAGATAGAAAACTCTTTGAACTCAGGTTCCTGTGACAATTTTCACTATATTTGATCAGCTTTAGTGTTCGTAAACTACAGTAACTCAGGGGCAGAGTGACAGTGTCTTCCCAGCTTGAGTGAATGTTAAGAGGGACCAATGACAATCCAACGGGGCTTTGCTTTCTTGGCATCAGGTGGCATCAGGACTGAAGATGACTGAGATTATCTTCTGGCTCAAACCTGTGGTTCTCCATGAGGCACCACCAATCTCATCACTTGTAACATATTAGGATACAATACTGAATTTGGCTAACAGGAAATAGGGGTGAAGCGCAGACAGTCTTAGAAGTGCTATTGTAATGGGACCAAATGATTTCTTAAGTTAACAAGAGTTATAAAAATGGTGATCTTCTAGGCAGAGAGAGGCAAAGCCCCATGGCTATGGGCAATTTCCATGAGGCACCTTGCAGGTAATAGTTCTGCATGGATAAAATGAAACTGTTTCCCTTAATCAGTTCTTATGTATCTGCAACACATCTAATTCTTTCAATAACTGAGGCACTCTTCATTCTTTAATGTTTTTCTTGTCCTTTGGTTTAGAATGAAACCAGACACCATGGCAGAATGGGGGTTGGGGGTGGGGGAAGAGAATAGGCACCCACTATGTGGCAGGCACTGTGCTAAGTATTTCATTATCTTATTAGATCCTCATAATAATAGATGTTGTTATAATAGTAGGTAGATGCAAATAAAAGGTCCAGAATATCAAGGGACCTAATTAAAAGAAATGGCAGGGAAGGTGGCCTAGCTCTACCAAATCTCAAATTGTATTGTAAAGCAGCAATTATCAATACCACTTAGTACTGGCTAAGACACAGAAGGGTAGACAAGTGGAATATGCTAGGTACTCAAGACACAGCAGACAATGAACAAGTAATCTTCTGTTTGATAAACCCAAGGACCCCAGCTTCTGGGACAAGCACTCACCCTTGGACAAAAATTCCTGGGAAAACTGGATAACAGTGTGGCTGAAACTAGGCATAGACCAATGCCCAACACTGTACTCAAGAATAAAGTCCAAATGGGTACATTATCTAGGTATAAAGATTGATACTCTAAACAAATCAGTGGAGCAAGCAGTGGGATATTTATCAGATTTATGCAGAGACAGAAAGCCTTATGAAGTACAAAATGGATAATTTTGATTACATTGAACTGAAAAGTTTTTGCATAACCAAACCCAATGCAACCAAAATTAGGAGGGAAGCAGAAAACTGGGAAAGAATTTTTGCAGCTTGTGTCTGTGATAAAGGCCTCATTTCCAAAATATACAGAGAACTTACTCAAATGTACAAGAATACAAGTCTTTCCCCATGGTCAAAGGATATAAACAGGGAGTTTTCAGAGGGAGAAATTAAAGCTATCTATAGTCATATGAAAAAATGCTCTAAATCACTATTGATTAGAGAGATGCAAATCAAAACAACTCTGAGACACAACATTGTACCTATCAGATTGGCTAACATGACAAAACAGGAAGACAATAAATGTTGGGGAAGATGTGGGAGAGTTGGAATGAATATTGTTGGTGGAGTTGTGAGCTGATCCAACCATTCTGGAGAGCAACTATGGCCAAAGGGCTACAAAAATGTGTATACCCTTTGACCTAGTAATATTACTTCTAGCACTGTACCTCCAAGAGATCAAAAAATTGGAAAGGGCCCCATATGTACAAAAATATAGCAACTCTCTTTGTGGTGGCCAAAAACTGGAAATCAAGGGGATGTCCATCAAGTGGGGAATGGCTGAATAACTTGTGGTATATGAATGTAATGAAATACTGTTGTGCTGTAAGAAATGATGAACAGGAAGACTTCAGAGAGGCCTGGAAGGACTTGTATGAACTGATGCTGAGTGAAAGGAGCAGAACCAAGAGAACTTTGTACACAGAAGCAACCACAGAATGCAAGGAATTTCTCTAGTAGACTTAGTATTTTGTTGCAATGCAAGGGCTTAAATAATTCCTAGTGGTCTCTTAAGACAAAATGCCTTCCCCATCTAGGGAAAAAACTATGGAATTCAGTTGCAGAATGAAGCAGATCATTTTCTTTTATATTATGTTTTGGTTTGTTTTATGATTTCTCCTATTCATTTTAATTCTTCTATGCAACATGACTAAGGTGAAAATGTATTTAATAGGAATGTGTGTGTAGAACCTATATAAAACCATATGCCACCTCAGGGAGGGAGTAGGGAGGTAGGGGGAAAGGGGAGGAGGGAGGGGAAAAAGCTAAGATATATGGAAGCCATTGTAGAACACTGAGAACAAAAAAATAACAGGGAGGCACTATTATCATTCACATTTTACAGTTGAGAAAACAGGCAAACAGAGGTTAAATGACTTGCCCAGGGTTACACAGCTAGTAAGGGTCTGAGGCTAGATGTGAATGTCTCACTGACTCCAGGCCCAGGGCTCTGTGCCCTATGGCACCACCCAGTGGCCTCTTGTGTCATCAGTTGCCTCTAATGGATAGAATGCTGGACATGGAATCAGGAAGAGCTAGCTTCAGATTCTTCCTCTAATGCCGTTTAGCCATGTGAGCCTGGGCAAGTCATTTAACCACCCCAAGCCTTAGTTTCTTCATCTGTTCACAGAGCTGTTACAAAACCTAAAAGTGATCATGTCTACAAAGTGCTTTGAAATTCTGTATAAATGTTTGGTTGTTGTCCTTTGTTCTTGAAGAGGACCAAAATGACACCACCATGATAAGGTCAAGTTTCAATGTGTCCACCTACGGATGATCATATCGATAACAAACTCGGAATGCTCTACTGCAGACTGGGCACAGGCAGTCCATGTGAATGTTTGGGGTGGTTAGTCCAAATTTGCACATTCTGTTTCCTTTGATTTGTATCTGCACCTCCTGCTTCATCACTGCCTGTCACCACAGGACTTTGAGATAGGTATAATAGTAAAATGGTATGGGTGATGTCTTTTGTTTCGTGTGTAAATTGGATTTAAGTGAGGCATAGCTGTATGAAGTCATCAGCCTCACTCTCTCTCCTCTAGTCATTGTAGTCCAGTGGCAAGACAGAATCAAGATGACTGGTAATGACTCTGGATGCAGTGGATGACCTTGGCTTCTTCAGTGTCTAACCAAACTCTAAGCACTCCACATCACCCACTTCAGCTGCCTTCATGGCTGTTGGAACAAATTGTTCTCATCTGCCCATTACACAGGGGAAGTCTTCATATGCTTGGAGTAGACATCCCCTAACTTACCAATGAGTTTGAGACCTTGTGGTTACCCTCAGCCTGGTTTGGCCTGTTTGCCACAGTGGTTTACTAGGCATGGCCACTGCATATGATGCAGCTTCTTGGAGCCACAGGTTAGAGTTGGGTGGAACAGGTGGACACCAAAGTGGAGAGGAGCCCTGAAAAGGGCTTGACAGCCATCACATAAAGGTACTGGTTCTTCCTGAACCCACACTACACCTCTATATAAATGGTAGTTATCAATGATAGAATATGTGCTAATGTGTATGCTTAATATCATCTTGGAGAAATTCCTCCTGCTCTGGGGATTGGGGACATTCAACTGGAACATCTCTCCCCCAAATACTGCAGATACATCATCACTTAAATGCCACTTCAAAACTTTACAAACAAAGGACTTTGGAAATGTACAAAACATAAGTATGTATACATACATATCCATCCATCCTTCCATATGTATGTACCTATGTATGTAACCCCCTCTGTGGGGATAAAAGCAAGTTAAAACATAAGAAATGAGGAAATGCAAAACAAAACTGGAGTGTAAGATGTCATCAAAGAATTAAATGACAGAAAAAGAAGATAAGGGATTGGTCATGTGGTGAGAGTGAGGCATGACAGGCATATAGGCAGAGTGATTCACTGTTGCCCTCATAGTGTGGGGAGAAATCAAGGAAGGCTTTCATCATATTGGGTAGACCCCTTGTGGAAAACTTTTGGCAGTATGTGGACAAAAATGATAGGAGATAGCTGGGCATCAGTGAGTTGTGATCTGCATTGCTGAAAGTAATCCTGAATCAATAAGATCCCATATGCATTTGAGTATATAAACATAATTATATTAGTATACACACATATAAATGTATATATCATATTACATATATGTTTCTGTGTGTATATTTGTGTGTATGTGTGTGTATATTGTGGAACCATTTTCTTCTTTCTCCATCACCCAGAACTTGAAATCAAAGAATCACATAATTTTAAAGTTGGAAGTTTGGCTCTTAGCAGAAAAAGCCATCTGTTTTACAATATACCTAATCAGTTTCTAGGTTATGTTTAAAGTTTATGTTTAAAGTTTTACAATGTTTAAAGAATGTTTATGTTTAAAAACCTCCAGTGAGACCATTCTCCTTTGTGTTTGCCCTAGCGGTTAACATTTCTCCCCCCTGAACAAAACATTGAGCCTAAATCTTTACCTCTATAAAATTTCTACCCCTATGACCTCTCACTAAATTCTTGATCGAGCATTTTCTTTCTCTTCCCTTCTCTTTATCAGACCCCATCCACCACCACCCATTTTCTTACTCTTTTTTTTCCAGTTCTTCCCCAGTTTTCTTAGGGAAACTTCTTGCCTTTTTTCTGTTTCCCCCTTTCTCTTTTCTTTTATTTTTCTTCTCATCCTTTTTCTCTTTATGAGTTAAAACATAAATCCATGCAAGGAAAAGGAGAACCATAAAACATGAAGTGAAATTATACAAGATAAATTAAAAACTGCAAACAAAATGTATTCCTAGTGATTGTGCAATGGTTGAACAAATGGTGGTGTGTGAACATGATATTATTACACAATAAGACAGGATAGTTAAGGATAATTCTGAGAACCATGGAAAGATTTGTATAAACTGATGCAAAACAAAGAAAGTAGATGCAGAAGAATGACGTTTGCAATGACTATAAGAGTGCAAAGAAATCAAGTGAGAGAGAAGGGACAAAAGTCTGGTTTATTATAGTGAGCAATTTTGCTATTGGACTATTAAAGTTAAAAAATCCTCTTTTAATAGTTCAAAATCTCTTTTTGGGAGGGTGGAGTTATGCTTTTTAAAGGACGAAGTTATTTGGTTATTCGTGAGAAAGTATCCGTTGTATCAAAACAAAATGTGTCAATAAATGTAAAGTTTTAAAAAGACATAGATTTTGAAAATTGGTCCTGTCCCTCACATCTTAATGGCTTTTCTCCTCAATCTTCCCCTCATTTCCTTCAAAGCCCTGCTCAAACTCCCCTCTTCCACATGAAACTTTTACTGACCCAATCTCCAGTTGTTTCTGGCTCCCCCTAAATTACAATCGATATGCTTTGTACATATTTCATATACATGCGTATTTGTACATGCTGTTTTTTTTCCAATAGAAAGCTAACTTCTTGGAGGCCGGGTGACAGGGACTGTTTCATAGATTTTTATATCCCAACAGAATTGCCACATTGATTGGTCAATTCCCAATTTCTTGAATGTTCCTAAAGATCAATTTCTTTTCTTTAGAACTTCCACAATTCTCAAATTATCTCCATATCATCCCCTAAAGAAATACACTTTTTCTTAGGTACTAGCATTCAAAACAAAGAACTTTCTAATATTTTTGTCTTTCTTTTTTGTTTAATTATTAGTTTTATAATAGCTATTATTTCCTACTGTTCTTCACAGGAAATAGTTGTGATATGTGAAATGGCAGCTGATGGTACAGCTGGTACTGAGTCTAGAGTCAGGAAGACCTGAGTTCAAATCCAGTTTCAGACACTTATTAGGTGTGAGATTCTGAGAAAGCCACTAAATGGTTTCCTGCCTCAGTTTCCCCAACTGTAAATTGGGGACAATAATAGCATGTACCTCACAGTGAAGATCAAATATGCTTGGCATATAGTAGGCACTATATCAATGCTGTTTCCTCTCTGCTTCCCCTCCGATAGGTTTTTGTTGGGTTCAGAGGGAATGCCACCATTTAAAATGAGAGATCACATTCAAGTTATTTCTTGGTAGATTTTCTAAATGCTTTTCTCTCTGAAGTCTTGGGAATCAAGCATTCCAGTTGGTTTCCCTTGATAGAGGGTAGACAACAAAACTCAAAGAAGTTAGGGCAATTATTAGCACATGGTCCTGTAGGTATAGCAGGTCTTAGAATGTAGAGCTTTTCACTGCAGGTTTGTTACACTTCTGCAGGCAACACGGTCTCCCTAGTTTAGAACATTGTTTCTATTGAAAACTGCATTCTAAATTGCAAATGGCAAAATTTTGGAACATAGATAAAATTTAAGAATTTATTGGTGTGTGTGTGTGTGTGTATGTGTGTGACAGAGAGACAGAATCAGAGAGACATACACACACATAGTGAGACAGAGAGAGAGAGACAGATATAAAGGGACAGGAAGGAAAATAGAGATATAGAAGTTCAGAGTCAGAGATGCACACAGAGAACACAGGTACCGAGTGAATGATACCATAGGACCAGAATATCCTATATTTCACCTAGATCACAATTTATAAGGAAACTTCTTCATCTTGTCCAACTCCCTATTATATTTTCAGAGAGAAAGCCAAGACCTGGAGAGGAAACATGACTTGCCTAAGGTTATAAGGAGTAGACAGGATTTAACCACCCACCCCCCAATTCCATTATTCTTTCCCATGAGGCTTTTTGGCAAATGGGATCCAAGAATCAAGTCCCTTTTTTAAAATGATAAAACTTTTGCATTTGAATGGAATAGGGACATATGAAGGGACCAACCTCTGGGACTGTAAATATCTTTTGGAATTGGACACTTGCTGCAGAGAAGAGCTTCTGATGCTCACATGATGTGCCGACCAAGTGGCAGGGTGAGATGAAGTCTTTTGTTTCCAAATTCTGATTGGAAATGAAAGCTCCTCAATAAAATAACAAGTTTACTTGGCAGAGCTAAACACCTGCATTCAGAGTCAATTGAATTCATGGCCCAAGTTTAAAACAGGAAAAATTAGTTTTGTGCTTTTCTGGTGAAAGATACGAGAGAAGTTCTGTAAGTGAAATGCACTTTTTAAAGCTGTTTAGTCTATGTCTGGAGAGACTGAGAACAGATGTTCTTTGAGCTCTTTGTTAGTGAGACACAGTCTGAATAAAAAAATCACTGGAATAACTCAATTCTATCACCCAAAGAACGTTTGGAACACAGCTCATGTTTGAGGTAGGAACTTCCTGACACAATTGTTTTTGCCCTATGAGGAGTAAGGGTCTGGTTGGCAAGTGAGAGCAGAGATTTGTGGACCACTTTTTAAAATCCTAAATGCTTTAAGTGAGAGAAAATGGAGTATAATAGAATGCAATACTTGGAGGAGTCAGAAAGACTGGGGTTGGAATCCTGACAGATCTGCCACAGTTATTTGACTGTGGACAAGTCATTTAGTTTCTCTCAAACCCAGTTTCCTCATCAGTAGAATGTGAGATCATAAAATCACCTACCTCAGAGGACTGTTGTATGAATTAAAAAGTATAATGTATTTGTAAAGTACCTTTCAAATGTTAAGGCACTCTATAAATGTAAATAATTACTACTATTGTTATAATTTCATTATTATTTACAGGAAAAAAAGGCAAAGATGGGGGAAAAAAACTACCGTCCATTCATTTCATCAATTTTTGTTGCTATTTGGTAGTTTTTCAGTTGTATCTGACTCTTCACGACCCCATTTGGGGTTTTCTTGGCAGAGATACCGGAATGGTTTGCCATTTCCTTCTCCCGAACATTTTTGCACATGAGAAAACTAAGGTATACAGGGTTAAGTGACTTGCCCAAGGTTACAAAGCTAGGAAGTGTCTGAGGTCAGATTTTGAACCCAGGAAAACGAGTCTTCCTAATTCCAGCACTCTATTCACTGCAAAATCTAGTTACTGATTAATTGAACGTTTTTCAGTCAGCCACTGTGTGCTGAGCACCGTGTGCTGAACATTGTGTGCTGGTCCTTGGGGCAGTACAGTGTGGGTAAGTTATGACACTGCCTTCATATGAGCTTATAGTTTATATGGTTTTCTTTAGTTCTGGTGTTGATTTGTATAAAAATGGGTAGTAGGAATGTGTAAGCTTAGAAGATGTAAGATGAATATATTTAAGCTAAAACATTCCAATATATCAATAACTTGTTAAGCAAAATAATAATAACCTTAATATCTCAGTTTCTAAAGGATTTCATACTCATAATCTCATTTGCTAGGCAGCCTAAGAGTGACAAGAGAGATGGATTTGAACTCAGATTTTGCTTCTTATTATCTCTGTCACCTTTGTTAAGTCTTTCAGCATCCCTTGGCCTCAATTTCCCTATATGCAGAAGGAGAGGATTTTACCAGACATCTAAGATTTCCATTTTAAATCTATGATACTATGATTCTTAAAACCACCTTTGAAATTCCTACACATATGATTCTCCATATTTTACAAATAAAGAAACTCACCCTTAGTGAAGAAAAGTGACTTGCTCAGAGTCATACATCTAGAAGTGTCTGAAGTGAGATGTAGTCTGAAATATTCCTGATTCAATTTGGAGCATGACACCCAACAAAAGAAACCCAGGGGATGCTAAAAACTTATCTAACATGGTTCGCTATGAATGAACAGGACAATCTGGGCACTGGAAAGATTGTTTTAGGATTTCCTCCTTCCTATGACCTTTGCAATAGTTTCAGTCATGTCCAACTGTTCATGACTCCATTTGGGATTTTTCTTGACAGAGATTCTGGAAGGGTTTGCCATTTCCTTTTCCAGCTCATTTTATGGACGAAAAACTGAGGCAAACAGGGTTAAGTGACTTGCTCAAAATCACATGCCTAGGAAGGTTTAAAATGAGTCCAAATTTAAATTCAAGATGAGTCTTCTTGACTCCAGTCCCAGCACTTTCTCCTCTTTATCCTCTGCATCACCTAACAACTAAGTTTGCCTGAAGAACTGAACAATAAGAACTTTCTCACCCCCACTGAACCAATACTAAGATTTTTTGTCTTATTTTTAGGGATCTAGACTTCCCTTCTTTCCTTCCTCTATGGAGTATGCTCAAAGACACCATTCCTTGTTCCAATGAGCATATGAGATCTTGGTGAGTGTGCTAATTCCTACCATGGTGACTTCTCAATTCAGCCTTTTTGAAAAAAAAACACTTGGCATTTTAGCATGACATGATAAATCTGTGGGTGGTGCCTTGGTTTTCCTCCATTTCTTTGGCAGTATTGGTGGGATATTATATTAGTTAAGGGACCTCTCCTGGTTTTGAATCTCCTGCACAGGTCATGTGTGGGGTGTGGGGAGTTGGAGGTACTCTGTTTCTACAGTCTGTACCACCCTCATGTGGGACATTTATTCACCAGGAGCACTTGTTCCTAGGTCCTCATCATCAGCCTTTTCTGCTTTAGGAGAACCTCCCTGTGTAGGTGATGGAATATCAACCTCTGAATGGATATGTCTAAGTTTGATGGCAACCTTGAGAGTCTGAGACATGTACAGGCCTGAGGTTCCATTGGTTTGGAGCTGGATGGCAATAGGGAAACCTTCTATACAACAGAAGATGATCACTGACTATAAAACTTAGCATTTATAGAGTAATAGAGAAGAGAGATTTTTAGATTTAGAGACCACGGAATCTCAGAGCTATAAGGGACTTTTTAGCATGTGGTCCAGTCAGAGGTCTAGCTCTAATTTTCTCTTAACTCCAAATAAGTATTCTTTCCTTTTTTCATACTATTTTTATCTAGATCTTTTAGCCTAGTTATCTAACCACTTCTCCTCAAATCCCTAATAGATGGTGTAGTAGTTAGAGCCCGAATTAAAAAAAACAAACATGATTTTAAATTCTGACTTACTTAGTAGTCGCCTGACCTGTGTAAGTCAATTTTCTTTCTCAGACTTCTCTGTAAAGTAAGGGTAACAATAATAGCTACCTCACAGAGTTGTTGAGAGAATCAAATGAGATAGTATATTTAAAATGATTTGCATTCCTAAAAGTGTTATATTAAATCAATGTAAAAGTTGTCACTTTTGCAATTTTTTGAGTCCTGGTATAGAAGTATTAGTTTATATTCATTAAGTTTCACCTCACCAGATCTGATTGATCATTCTATTTTGTTGCAATATATCTTTTTTTTCTGGACTCTATCATGTGCTGTATCACCCAAGCTCCCCAGTTTTATGTAATTTATAAATTTGATAAAGATATCTCCATTGCCTTTATCCAAATCATTAGTCAAATGCTGACCAACGCAGAAAGAAGAAGAAATCCATGGGGCACTTTACTAGGGACCTACTTCAACTGACCTTGACCTATTAGTGGTCCATTTATTCAACCACTTCCAAGTACATCCAGATGCCTTATCATCTTGCTTACATCTCTTAGTTCTGTTTACAAAGTTGAATGAAAAGTTTTAGTGCAAAATTTGCTGAAATGTAGGCATACTTAATATTCAACATTTCCTGTGAAGCTTTCAAAAAATGGAATGGAGTTAGCCATGATCATACATGCCTGATGGAAAGTAATTTTTTAAAAAATAGAATGGGTGTGATATTGGCTAGCATTTGCATAGTGCCTTAAAATTTGCAAAGCACTTCAGAAATATTTCACTTGATCCTCACAACAATCCATTTTATAGGTGACTAAATTGAAGTATACAGAGATTAAATTATTTGCCCAAGTTTATGCAGTTAGTAAATGACTAGATTTGATCAGGATCAGGTCTTCCTTACTCCAAGAACAGTCATCCCCCCTTCTCTTCCTCTCACTGTACCATCTAGATAAGAATTCAGCAGAACCTTCTAGGGAAGAACAAAGCAGGATAGCATTATGGGAGGAGTAGGGCTGAAGAATTTCCTTTATTTGGGATCAGGAAAAGTGGAGGAGTTTGCATCTTGTATTATTTATCTTCTCTAAAACCTTTCAAATATAATTTACAGCTCTGCAATCATTGTCTATTAGTGGGGTTTTTTTTTTTCTGGTACCATGGATATGATTTGTTTTGGTCTGGTAACTTGAATTTTTGAGGACAACTAAGTATTGTTGTTCAGTCGTTTTTCAGAACTGTCCACATTTTTATGATGCTACTCTTGGCAAAGCCACAGGAATGGTTTGACACTTCCTTCTCCAGCTCATTTTACAGATGAGGAAACTGAGGCAAACAGGGTGAAGTGACTTTCCCAGAGTCACATAGCTAGTAAGTGTCTGAGGTCAGATTTGAACTCATGCAAAGGAGTCTTCCTGACTCTAAGCCTGATACTATGGGAGGTTGAGCTATCATGGGAGATGGCCAATCCCCTCCCCAACTAGAAAGCATAGGTAGGATAAACATTTTGATGGATAGTGTAGAAATTATTGTTATAGCAAATAGTTTAAACTAAATGAGGTCCCTTCAGCTTTTGAGTCTGTGATTGTCAGGTCATTTAGCTGAGTTCATACTTGAGCTGAATCCTCATGTAAAGCATCTCTGACAAGTGGTCATCTAGCTATTGCTCACAGACCTCTACTGATAGATTTTTCACTAGCTTTTCAGCCCATTCCATTTTTAGACAGCACTAATTTCTCACTTAAGAAGTACTTTTACTCCCCTACTATAGGTTGGATGGTTTTCTAGGTGCTGAGAATAGAGAGAAACAAGTGAAGTAATGTTTGTCCTCAAGATTCTTACATTTCACTGGGGCGTCGTGTACCTAAATGGGTAAACGACGCACACAAAAGAAATATAACGTCATTTTTCGGGATATCAAAAAGAATTCATGTAGATGGTGGGTTTGTTGCTAGTTTTAAAACATTTTCTTCCCTGGTGAAGCAGTTGGAAGGCATCCACTTTTCGGGGGCTTGGGACACTCGGAGAGCAGTCGCTTCGGCATCTCCGTCAGCAGCTGGACAGTTCCTCAAGGGGGCGGAACTGCTCCAAACTTCATTTCCCATCATGCATCGAGTCTCCGCTCCCGTAGTATCCCATACGTCACTTCCGGGAGCATCCACGTGATATTGCCGGCAGCACCATGGCGGAAGCAGAGGAGAAGGTGAGTATTTAGGAAGTTGATGGGGGTGTGGCGGGCGGCGGGTGGCCTTGTTCAGGGATCTGCGTTGGTTGAAGCGCGGTGGGGACATTGAGGCAGGTGGGGAGCTCACCTGTGTTTGCCAGGTGCTGCCCCCGTATTCATTATAAAGCCATTTCGGGGACGGGCGCAATCTGGAGCTGAAGAGCGCGGGCGCGCCGGGCATGGGGCATAGCCAGTGCAAAGGCTCCGAGGCCAGAGATGGGCCCCCATGCTGAGGTGTCGGCGCTGGCAGTAACCAGAGTGCCATTGACAGGGGGAAAGACAGGGTGATTTCGTTCTCCTGGTAGGGCATTTGTGACCAAACATGGGAGCGCTGGGGTGCTTCGGGAACGGGGCTGGGTGTGAGGAAGGGTTTGGGATAGGTGTCTGTGCGCAGAAGGGTGTGGAAAGGCAGCCTGGAGTAATGGGTAGAGTCTGGGACTTGGGGCCAAGATCTGCACTGAGATTCTGCCTCTGGCCTTCATTTAGCTGGGTGACCCTGCTCAAGTCACCCGTAAAATGAATAGTTTGGATTGGATGATTGACATCTAGAATCCAAGGAGAGTGTTCAGCTCCCTTGGCTCCCCCCACGAGAAGCTCACACAGATTAGATGATCTCCCAAGTTACTTTGTATCTATCCTGTGTTACTTTGTATCTATCCTGTCATACTTTTTCTCCAGACTGACTTTGTTGTTCGTGTGTTTCTGTATCCTCTCCCCTGCCCTCCCCTCAGTGCCTCCTGAGTAAATGAGGCCAGAGTTGTGAGACAGAGGAAAGTTGGTCCTGGTGGAAGATGGTGCTCCTACTTGGGGAAGGCTTCCAGTTTTCACTTCCTGTCATTGCAATCCAGATGCTCTTCCTGGTCCCCTTTTTCTGCTTCTTTGTGACTTCGGTTTTTAGTGTCTGTCTGAGGTTTTGCTTGGTATTCCCCTGCCATCTTCCTTGTGCCCCAGTCTGTCCTACCTGCTTGACAGGTATCCCTTCTGATGCCGCCTTGCTGCCCTTGGAAGGAACCCTGCTTGATAGTGCAGTCTCCTTCCCCAAATTATCTTAGATTATTTATTTGTTTAAAGGTTATGGTTCTATAGAATGTAAATTCTGTGAGCTAAGAATTGATTTCCCTTTTATTCTTCAGAGACCAACGGTTTCTTGTGCAGAGTAGGAGCTGCTGAATTTAATAGAGTTTTTAAAAATGATAATGATGCAAGAACTAGGTTAGTGTGGGAAAAATTGTGCAAAATTTCTGTTCAGCAACACTAATAACAACAGTTTGGTTGTTGATCAGTTGCATTTGACCCTCCATGATCCGGTTTGGGATTGTCTTGGCAAAGATACTAGCCTGCTTTACCATTTCCTTCTCCTGCTCATTTTGCTGATGAGGAAACTGTAAACAGAGTGAAGTGACTTGCCCAAGGTCACACAGTTTGTTCACGTCTGAGGCCGGATTCGAGCTCGTCTCCCTGACTCCAGGCTTGATGCTGTATCCACTGAGCTACCTAGCTGCCTCCTTTAATTTGGAGTCCCCTTCATTTCTGCTGGTAATAGTTTTTGGTTCGTGAATACATTAGGTACCAAACGTTCACAAGTAAAATTGAAAGGTATAGTAAAGTGCTATAAATGTGACTGGTCTTGGACTGAGGGGCAGGGAATAAGTATTTGTGGAGCACCTACTGTGTGCCAGCGCTAAATGCTCCACATGTATCTTCTCATTTGCTCCTCGCTTGAAAGGCCACTTTGTTCTTTCTTATAAAAATTGTCACTCTTTGGTTAAAGGGTTTCATGTTTGTCACCTTGAAGGAAGAAGGAAGGTTGCGAATGACCTGGTAGAAGGGAGCTCTCTCCTGTCAAGTCTTAGTTTCTTCAACTGTAAAATGACTTGAGGCTCTATGACCCCTAAAGCTGCTTGGAGTCTCCCATCCCCCACAGGTCCATTCATTCCCAAATGGGATTATGAAGACCAATTAGACAAGCTTGGGCCCCTCTTTGAATCCCCCTTCTTAATACCTGTGGCCTTGGGGAAGTTATTTAAAGTCCCTGGGCCTCCATTTCCTAATTTGTAAAACGGAGGAGTGAGACTAGAGGCCTCTTAGGTTCCTTCTGTCTCTAGTTGTCCCCCTAAGATACGATGTGGATGTAAATAATAGTAATAGAAAGAAGATGAGGCCCATGGGGCGCTCTGTAACTTCAGAGGATGGCCTGATCTTGTATACCTGGGGGAGTCTCCCTACTCACAACTGCCATGTTAACAGTCCCAGGAGACAGGGTAAAACCCTTCCTGCACCCACATGGTCTGTTATCTCCTAGATAAAATACAGTTTGCTCAGCTTTCTCTCCCACCTTCCTTTTCTCTCTAGTAGAATTTTAAACTCCTTGAGGTTAGGCCTTACTTTACTTTGCTAATTTTTTTTGTCTCTGTACCTCTATCCCCCCGCCTCACTTCGAGTAGCGCTAAAGTCGGGAATGTGCTCTTAACTGGGGGAAGGGAAGTGGAAGAGGTGCCCCTGGCAGGATGGTGTGGAAGGTCCTGAAGGCTGAGGGAATGCTGTTTGGCTGGAGGAAAGGGTGTCCTGGGGCCGGGGGAGGAGACTGCTTTGTAGGATGGGTGTGCTCAGGGCATTGATGGGTTAGGATGCTGCAAAACCATTTCCTGTACTTCTCGTGCTTCTTATGATGTTGAGCCTGTGTCGATGGCTGAATCCCAGGGATGTACCTTCTCATTTGTCAATGAAAGATTAAATTGTGTTCTGTTTAAGTGTATTTTATTTTACTCTAAATTGCTGAAATGGTAACCTGTGTTTGTTCCCAGGCGCAGTTAAACCAGCCGGCGCTGGTTCAGTTGCTCGCTGTGTGCCAGGCACTGCGCGAAGCATCCTCCAGATTTTATTTCATTTGATTTTTACGGCAACCCTGAGAGGCAGACGCTGTGCTTGTCCCCATTTGACAGCTGGTTAAGTGTCCGAGTCAGCATTTGAACTCCAGGCCCTTCATCCTCTCCCTTGTGGCTCCCCCGGGTGCCAAGGGATGAGGGTTAGGCAAAGGCAGTCCCTGCTAGCCTACTGGGGGACAGCGCTGTGCTGAGTAACAGCTTCTGAAGTCGGGTTTCTAGCTGTGAAGTGTGTACCTTTCCCTGAGTGTTTGTGAAATGGAGTGTGATCCAGATGTTGAACCCAAAAGTCAGTTAGGAGCGGTGTGCAGCATTCCAGCTGGGTCTGAGCCCTATCCCGCCATTGCCACTTAATCTTTTCACTTGAATTCAATATCTGTGCTACTGAAAATGGCTGGAGTGGATAGTGACAGCTTTAAGAGTCGATCCGCCTGCCTCTCCTTCCCAGTACTGCTCTGGACAGTTGGACTTACAGGATCTAGCTTTTCTTCCTCTCTGCTTGATTTTTCCTGATTTACGTGATGACAATCAATTTAATTTGGCTGACAGTAACCAGCCACTCTATGCAAGGAAGGAAGACCCAGTGCTGGACACAGAAGGTCATGAGCTATCACCAACAAAGTCCCCCCGTTTGAAGAGCTCACAGTGATTGAGAGGCAAAGAATGGGCAGTGGAATTCAACCGCTGCGGGGGAGGCAGGTGCCGAAGAGGGGCCCAGTCATATGTGGTACCTGCCTCCATTGGCTTTTGTCAGAATGGTCCGATGGGGACAAGGTGTAGCACCAATGTGATAATCACAGCACCTTCTGTGAATTGCAAAATACCGTAGACACTCCCCATGGGAGGCAGAACCAAAACATTTATTCAGACCAGAAAGCTGAATTCATTACAGTTACAATAACAATGCAGAGAACAACACCAGCCCCAGGCCTTCCCGCTGTGAGGCTTCCCATAAACCAGCTCCATTAGACAAATCACAAGCAGGTTCTTTCGCTCTGCTACCCAGCAGCCTTCAACCTTCCTACCTCCGACTGCTGTCATGACTAACTTCCTGTCAACTCTGCTCTAGCTCTATCCCTTCCTGTTCCAGCCATTCAGTAAACTCCTCCCACCACAGGCTCCATGGGACTCAAATTCATGTGACCCAGGCAGGTCACACGGCCCTATTATTGAATATGAACGATGTCTCCATTTAAATGATCATTACACAAGGATTACTCCAGATGAAGGGGGTGGTGCCCAGTCTAGGGCTGGGTTGACAAGTAAGCTGGTGCTGAGGGATGAGAGAGGAAGTGTCTTCACTGTATTAAGTGCTAGAGATACAATGATGGTGGTTTGCAAAGTTGTTTGTAAAGATGATATCATTTGGTCCTCACTGCCTGGGAGGTAGGTGTTCTCCCCTTTTTCAGATGAGAAAGCAGGTTAAATGACATCCCTAGGGTCATACAGCTAGTATTTGAGGCAGAATTTTAACCCAGGTCTTTCTAATTCCTAAATCCAGTACTGGGTGGCTAGGTGATGCAGCAGATAGAGCACCAGTGCAGGAGTGGGGAGGATCTGAGTTCAAATGTCACCTCAGACACTTGACATTCACTAGCTGTATGATCTAGGGCAAGTCACTTAACCCCAATTGCTTCATCCTGGGTCATCTCCGGTCATCCTGATGAATATCTGGTCACTGGATTTAGATAACTCTGGAGAAAAAGTAATGCTGGTGACCTGCACAGCCCTCCCTCACTCAAAACAAAGTCAAGTGCAAGTCATGTTATCATTTCTCTGATGGCATGGTCTTCTTCGGCAGTGAAGGACTCCGTTGCCCCACCTTGCTGCCTAACACTGCCTAACACTAACAGTGAGATAGCCCTTGGCCTTAAGGGACAGTCTAGAAGGTAGTCAGCTGGGGGTGGGGAGCAACCTATATGTAGAAAATTAAAGACCAAGTATATGCAAAAAAAATTCCCAAGGAGAAGGTCCCAGTAACCCAGTGAGGAGAGAGGGAGATGGCTTTTGATTCAAATTGCAGAGGAAGCTCAGATGCTTAGAGGTCCTAAGATGTGGAAGTGAAGAGGGAGTGCATAACTGGCAGAAGGGACAGCCAAAGCAAAGGCATGGGGGATGGAAGGTAGAAGGCTGTGTTTGGGGGAACTGTATTTTAAGTCAGTTTGTATACCATACTTTCAAGGGGAGGATGAAGTTAGTTGTGAAGGGCTTTGAAACCAATAGGAGTTCTTCTTTTAGCCTAGAAGAGACAAGAACTCGATGGATCTTTTTGAGTGGGGAGGGATGTGGCCAGACCTGTTCTCTAGGACTGTTGCTTTGGTGGCTCTATGGGGGATAGGTGGAAAGACCAGGCTGGAGGTGCTGAGAGCCAGAAGTACTGTTCAAGTGGCTGTGAACAGAGCAGAGGGGGCTACAGAGCCAGCCTGTGTGGGCAGAATTGATAATATTCTTCCCCATCACTGTCAAGAGCACCCCCTTACTCCTAGCCCCTTGCTGCCTCTCAACCCCCATATCCAAGCTGGTGCCAAATGACCCTGGTGACACCATCTCTTCTATGGGCTCCTTCTGTCCCATCCAGAATTAGGCTTCTCTTGACCCCAGGCCTTTCTTCTTGAGCTGTGAGCACCATCCTCACATTTACTTTGGATATATTCTAATAGGAACATGATCTTCCCTCCTCCTTCCCAACAGAACATTTGCTCCTTCAGGACAGTTTCTTTTTTTGTCTTGGCATCTCCCTGTGCCTTGAACAGAGTAAGTCCTTAACAAATGGTTGGTGATTGATTGGTTTCTGTTTTCTCATAATATTGGGGTCATTAGGGACAGTTCCGAGCTCATCTGACATTGACGTCTGAACCCAAGTAGAATGTATAAAAATGAACCTGTTTTATTCTTCCCTGAATTTTTTGGTATTAAAAATCATCTGAGATTGGTCCTGGGGTTTGGAACCTGTGGCCTCGAGGCCACATGTGGCTCTCTAGGTCCTCCAGTTCAGCCCTTTGGCTGAATCCAAACTTCATAGAACAAATCCTTCTGTTAAGGGGATGTGTTCTGTGAAGTTTCGATTCAGTCAAATGGCCACACTTGTGGACCTACAGGGCTACATGTGGCCTTGAGGGGTAGGTTCCCCACCCCTGGTTTAGACCATTTAGGGCTTGGCTTTAATGGGTTTTTAGTCTTTGGGGACAGCTTCTAAACTATACTTCTGGTTTTTGCTGTAGTAAGACTAATGCCCCATCTTGCCAGCCATTCAGCTCATTAGCCCTGTCTTGGATCATCCCTATGATGTTGGGCAGTGTCTTGACAACAAACTTGGCCTGGTTCTTGGAGATTCTGGGCAATGGGAGACTCTTAAAGTAAAGATGCATTGGCATCTTTGCCACCTGCCAACCCATTCAAACTGTTATGCTAAGACTGAATATCTAAATAATTCTTTAACTTGAGTATGTTCTCTGACATTTTGAAAAATTGCTAGGCTACAAAATTCTCTTTAAAGATGAGGATTTTTTGATGTTACCATCTAATTTTTCTCAATATCCTTGCAACAACATCTCTAACACTATAGGCTGAAACTTCCAACATCTGTCTATACTAGATGTACTTGTGGTTTCCTCTAATGAAGAGAAAGGAAAGGAGAAATAGAAAGACTTTCCCTAACAAGACAAGGATCTATGTAAAACCAACTTCTAATATTATGTACAATGAAAAGGGATTCTCATTAGAAACAGGTGAAAAGGAAGGCAGTCCACTCTCTTCTCTTAAGGAGTTATGGATGAGTGGTTACTGTGATATAGCATGACTACAGTGAAAGGACAGACCAAGATGGCACCTGACTTTTACAAAGTCCCGCCCTGGTGGGATACAGATTGCACCACAGGAAACCCTCTTGGTTCCTGGGCAGGAAACTGGCCAGCGAATCTAGCCTAGTCAGGCTTGACTTTGCCCACTCCTGAAGTAGCCCAGGCTCCCTTTGTTGGGCCTTATTGTTCAGTTTATCTCTGACTTCTTCTACTCATTGTTTCTAGTGCTGTCCCCTGGGCCCCAACCCGAGCTAGTCTGAGCCCTCTCAGGATCTGTGAAGATCTCCCTCCTTCCCTCACCACCCAGCCTCCCACATGACTGTTCTCCAGGCTGAACGCCCTCAGCTCTTTTGGCTGATCCTCATAACGCCTCATCTTGAAGCCCATCACTGGACTGATTCCCCTGTGGACACGTTCCTCCTTAACATTGTCCTGAAAATGTAACACCAGAATTGAACCTGATATGATTTGAGCAGGGCAGAGCACTGTGGGATTGTCCCTGCTGCGGGCCTAGAGGCAGCCTGACGGTAAACACTGGGCATTATGCTAAGTGCTAGGAATACAGATACTAGCAAGAGGAAAACTAGTCTTTGCCCTCAGCCTGCTTCCATTCTAAGAGGGGAAGACAACCAACGAAAGGGAACTGAGAAGCAAAGAGCCAGAGTGGAGAAGGAAGCTATGTAAAGGGTAGCAGGGCCTGGCCAGGAAAGGAATGAAATATGGCTGGCTTGGCTGTCTTCTCTAAAGGGAAACCCCAGAGGTAGGGGCTGGCATGGGCAGGGAGGGTGGGGGGGGAAGGAGGAGATGTTCCAAGGTGAGGAGGAGTGAGAACGCTGAGGCATGGTGATGAAGCACAGCTTGGAGACCAGTGAAACCTAAGCTGTGCGTGAACTCCTGTGGTGCCATGTTACTTCACTGACTGTGAGCTTGCAGGCCACTGGGATTATTAGTTCCTCTTCAGACAAACTCCTTTCTAGTTCTGCTTCCTCTGTGTTATACTTTTGAAGTTGAACTTTTCAACCAAGATGTTGGACCGGATGTTTCTTCATTATATTTCATCACATTAGACTCAAATCTTTTAAAATCAGTAATCGTCTGGTGTGTTAGCTGACCTTCCTCCTCACTTTGAGCTGTCTACACATATAAAAAGTGGTCTGAGTCATTGATAGTAGTGTAGCTTGGCAGGAGCTAAACACTAGGGAACCCCTAGGGAAGCATTCTGGGAGTGATCTCCTCAGCTGACTGATGAGCCAAGGTCTCTGGGACTATTATGAATCTCCCTAACTCTAAACGTTAAACCAGATTTGAATGTACCAAACTAACGATCTCTCCATATGGTAATAAACAAGACTCATGTGAGATCCTTGTCAAATAGTTTGCTCAAATTTAGGTAAACTGTTCATTAATCATCAAGCATTTCTTAAATGCCTACTATGTGCCAGACCTGTGCCAAATGTTTAGGGTGCAGTGACTAGAGGGAAGGAGTCCTTGCCCTTAGAGAATGTGTATTCTAACAGGGAGATGTGTAATTGCACGTATGTATTCACGTATGTAATATGTATTCATGCCTGATATATGCAAAATAAATAAAAAAGAGTTTGGGGAGGGAATCCATTAGCATGGGGGGGTAGTACTAATTCTAGGAAAAGTTTTCAGTAGAAGACAGGCCTGTAGTCAAAGCTTGAAGGTCAGTGACTAGGAGAGGCAGAGGGAAGGAGAGAGCACATTTGAGGCCTGGGGGAGACAGAGAATGGATGTGCTTTGGTCAGAAGGGCCAGTATGAGTGGATTGGAGGGAAGAGGGAGAGAAATGGTGCAGAAGAAGACTTGGGAGGGAGGGTTAGATATATCAAGCAAGGCCTAAATAGAAGTAGACTTGAAAAAAACGATCTTAGGGGCTGTCCTGGAGAAGGTCCATGCAGAGTCCAAACAGAATGGGCATCCATATGCTCTCACTTGTAGATGGCATTGTTCTGCTTACATTAAACCCTGGAATATATCAGAGCCTCCTTGAGGCGATCCATCTTCACTCAAGAGTTAGGCCTAACTCCACATGGGAAAAAAATGGATGGAGAAAGCTAGCTATTGTCATGACTTTAAATGGAGAATGCATAGAGTTGGCCAATTAGTGTATGTCTAGTGGACAGACCTCTCAGACAAAAGTCTGGGCTCAGTTGAAACAGGAGAAGCAAAGCTGCTTCAGTGTTTTTAGGAAATTGCAAAGGTCCTAAGGTTTGCCTGAGTGAAGGTCTATCTTTTTAACACCAATATTGGCACAGTGATGATAGTAGATGATAGATTGGCACAGTTGATTCTTTGAAGGGCAGATTTTGAGCATTACCCTTTGGGCAGTGGGGAGACTGTTGGAAGGTGTAAGATGTAGCACATTACAAATGAACTGTCTGGGTGAAGTGATGGAAGTTAGCATGGTATCCAATGACCATTAAAACAAAAGACAGGACAGTCTCGCGTGGCAAGAGTGAGGAGTAACCAGTGGATGGCCACTCCTCCGCCATTGCTCTCAGGCTATGTGAAGGTCCATCAGGAGTCTGGAAGCCTCCAGCAGGTTGGGTGCCATGGAGCCTGCCACCCCCACATCAGGAAGCTTGGAGGAGGACACGAATGGGAAGCCGGTGGGAGGCAGGTGTGGATGAGTCGTGATCTTTGTAGTTAGAGGAAATAGTGAAATGATTGAAATCACAAATCCATTGGCAAATCTGAGGAAAGTAGCTAAATATTTTGATGCACTAAATCAGAAAACTCATTCTTGAAATGCTAGGGTGGAAAGGACCTAAGACTCAATTTTGGCTCGGCTCAGCTTTTTGTGAAAAATGCAGATTTTGTGACATCTAAGCCTACTGTGAATTCCCAAGCGATTTCCATGACCATTGCTGGCCTTTCCTTAAGAACTGGCCCAAAAGAAGGATAATGAGTTTTCTCAATGAAAGGCTAAAACACTTCAAGTCTTACTGCACTATCTTACTGTTCTGGGAAATTTTCAGAAGTTGAACCTTGGTGGTAATAATAACCATTTTAAGGTGATGATGGTAATAATTGGTATTTATATAGGATAACGTTTGAAAACACTTTACAAATGTCTCATTTTAAAATCACAACTGCCCTGGTAGGTTTTACAGGTGAGGAAACTGAGGCAGGCAGTGGTCAATCAAGTGAATGGCTAGTCTCCCCGCTCTGAGACTGGATTCAGACTCAGATGTTCCTGAGGCCAGGTGAATGCCAGGCCAGCACATTACCCACTGCACCCCCAGCTGTGTCCAACTGCGCTCCTGGCTAGACTGGATTGCTGGCCATCTCTGTGGCGTTTGCTGGCCTGTTGATAGCACCTTGTTGCTTTATCTCCTGGCTATACGCCTGTCCCCAGACCTTCATTAACGTAAACCTTCTGCTCATTCCGTAGCTGATGATCGTGGCCTCTTGTCTGTAGGCCGTCAGAGCACCACTGTCGGGGGAGGCTTCTGTCTTGTTCCCTCTGGGTTTCTGTCTGGGACCTTGTAAAATGCTTACTTTCACTGTCAGCATATTAGTCGGGACCTTTTATTGCTATTGATAACCATAAGTACATTAAGTAAATCTTCATTTTGCTGACCTCTTTGAGGATGCCCGGCATCAGCAGATTCTCCTTTCAGTGGACAGGTGAGAGATTAGCAGACAGGAGTCAAGTCAATTTTTTCCCTTTTTTCTTTTTTTCCCCTGGGATAGCAAGATTCATTGTCTAACGGGAGAAAGAAGTGTGCTTAAAGGCAGAGTTTGTCCAGAGGTTGATAGTTAGAAAAACAGATGGAAAGCAGATGGCTGGTTTGTGAAGTGTTTAATAGGGAACCAATGGACGGGGGATTGTTTTGGCAATTGGTCAAGCCAGAGAAGCCTTTCTTGCCCCATCCATACTAATGACATTGTGGTGGCTGACTGTAGGGGAGCCTGATAGAGAGGGCTTGAGACAGCAATGTTCTTGGCTCTATCAGGGTGCACTGGGGGAAGGTGAGATGACTTGGGGAGATTGATGGCCCATTGTTGGGAGGGCACCCTGCTGCAGGAATGAGGTGGTATCGGTGGCTGACTGTGGTAGATAGTGTTTCCAACCTTGGGAGCCAAATCATCCCTGCAGGGCCTGGATCCCCCGAAGGGCTGGACAAGATGGGGCTGACATTCTGCTTATCCAGTTAGTTGGTTCTTAAGTCTCCTTAGCATCTTACCAGTGGTACCTAATGATCTAAAAAGGAAATAAATAAAAGCAAGCAGGATATGGGAGAGGTAATAAGTTCTTCATTTCTCCATTTTCCAAATATATATTATTTTTCTTTTGATTGTTTTCCTGACACGTTTTTATTTGCATCACCTTTATTTCTGAAGTATCCCTTGGCTGCACCCCCAGCAAGCTATCCTGTATAACGAAGATGGAAAATAAGCCAGCTGAGTCAAACCATCCAACACATGACCTTATTCTGGCAGCGTAGGTAGCGTTCCACACCATAGTCCCCCAGAAGTGGGTGCATTTCTTTAACTCTTTTCTTGGGCCAGGTTACTGACTAACCTTGTTTTCCCTTGTGATTTTTTTTCCAGGAAATATCTGTTGAAGAATCTACAGATGAGTCTGAGGTAAGTCTGGGACAAGAAGTGCTGCCCTCTGTCTGCACTCAGCCAGTCTGTGTGGCACATTGTCTGTTGTCTTGACGGGCTCTGCCTTAGTTTAAGTCTTCAGCTGGGTATTTTGGGCCCAGTCATTCAGGGAAGAACCATTGAATGAACCCTCCCTGCGTCTCTGGCACTGTGCTGACTCTCAGGTTTCCAGTCAAGACAAAACCCCATTCCCTGCCCTCCTGGAGTTCACGCTAAGGGGGAGATGACATGTAAATTACCAGGTACACACTACATATGTACAGAGTGTTTGGAAGACAGCCTTAAAGGGAAGGCCCTGGCGTTGGGGAAGGAGGGTGGACTGAACCAGAAAACATCTTCTAATGGAGGCGAGGAAAGGGAATGTGCATGCCAGGCCAGAAGGAGTGCCTAGAGATGGGGAGGGGCTCAAGGCAAAAGCAGAAAGCCAGACAGAGCTATAGCAGGGGGAGGAGAAGAGGCTTTCTTGTTAGAAACACACACCACGTGTTCACTCATGTACATATGCACATGCATGGGCACTCTGCACCCCATGTTCTGCCCCCCCAACCAAACGAGAAACAAAGGGATCATTTGTATGCCTGTTTTACCATTAGGCCAATTCTGTCTTCTAAGTTGATGTTTTCACTGTTTCTTTGTGCTTCTTTTACCAAGCTCTTAATCAGCTTTCCTGATTTTCTTGCATCACTCTTGTTTCTTTTCCTAGTTTTTCCTCTACCCCACCTATCTTTTTAACTCTTCCAGGAATTCTTGTGGGCTTTGGGTCCAATAAACATTTTTCATTGAGGCTTTGTTTGTAGCTGTTTTCACGTGGTTGTCTTCTTCTGAGTCTATGCCATGAGCTTCCCTATTGCCATAGTAACTTTGTAATCAACTTCTTTTGCTGTTGTTTGCTCATTTTGCCAGCCTATTTCTTGACTTTGATCTTTATGTTAAAATTGGGCTCTGCTGAAAGTGGAGAAGCTGTCCCAAGCTTCAGGCTTTCTTGTGCTACTGTTTTCAGAGCTAGCTCTGTAGTTCTGCAGGTTTGGGTGCTTTTGAGGTGATTGATATAAAACAGGGAGAGGAATGGTCACTGCTTTCCTGGGTTTGTGCTCTGCTTTTTACCCAGGAAGGACTCCTGTTTCCTTGCAGCTGCAAGTATTAGTCTTTTTCTTGGCCCTGGAACTGTGACCCAGAATTGCTTATGGGTAGTAGAGTTGCCAGTCAGCACCTGCTGCACCCTGTGCCAGCCCAGGGTCACCTGTAATCTTTTTCTGACCAGTTTTCTGACCCCATTCCTGTCTCTGGGCTGAGAGCTCCCCAGGCTGCTGATGCTGCTGATGTGGCCATCTCCAAGGCCCGCAGCTAGAGCTTCTGCCTTGCTTTAGGTCTGTGCCCACCCTGATACTGCAGACCTGTCCTGCAGACCTCCTAAGTTCCTCTGATCTTGTGTTGGCCATACCAATTTTGCCAATCCCAAATTTGATTTGAGGTGTTATTGTAAAGTTGTTGGAGGGGAATATTGGAAGAGTTCAACTCGGTCAAGACCTGTACTCCACTATCTTGGCTCTGTCCTTTGATGAATCCATTTTAAGGAGGCTCCTCAATCTCTTTTTCACCTGGCACAGCAAATGCCCGAATAAACTCTAATTCTTTCGTTCATCCATTTGATGAACATAGCATTGTTCATTTATACATTTATGTGGTAATTTATACATTTATGTGGTATACATTTATGTGGTAATTTAATTGGTGACTCAATAAGCCTTTATTTAGAATTTGCTGTATTCTGGGCACTGTGGAGGTTCTAGAGATAGCAAGACAAAGGACAGACCAATCCATGGTCTTAAAGGGGAGAGAGGGGAAACAGAAGACCACATATAAATATAATCAGCACAGATATCAAGAGAATAAATCCACATTAATACACGGTACCTTGGGAAGTTGGGGAGACCAGCAAAGACTTCTTTCAGAAGGTGGTACTCCAGCTGTGTCTTGGAAGGAAGAGAGGATTTTGCTGAGGGAGAGGGACTGTATTCCAGACTTGGGGGCTGCCCAGAGCATAGGTGTGGAGTTGGGAAATGGATTGTTGTATGTGAGGAACAGAGAAAATCTTCTCTAGTCATACTTTTTATCCTGCAACTTTAAAAGCCTGTTTTCATGCTGGGCTGGTCTGAGGTTTATATTCTAAAGAAAGCAGAAAGAATCACTTTGGGCATTTTCCTTTATTATTTTAAGAGTCTTACCAAAGACCTTTGATACTTTATCATGGCCTGATGGGGGTCCTGAGTTCTGAAAGTTCTGGACATGGAGGCTGCAGGCTCTGGCTGGTCCTGCCAAACCACACAGACTTTAAATAAAGGCCTTAGGTCAGACCGTGGGTGTTGTCTGACGACAGACATAACCAGGTCTGAGAGCCTCCTCACCAGACTGGCAGCAGGATGACGGATGTTCTTGGACATAGGGGAAAAAAAGACCAAAACCCTCTACTAAACTGTCCCCACTGACCTCACACTGATGAAATCCCAGAGCTTTGAAGATTGTGCTAAAGTTTGAGTCTTACCTGGGCACCCATTTATTGATCTCTCAATTTTCTAGATGGACACATAATTGACAGGTGACTTATTCAGCGTCCAGAGCTGAGAATCTTGGCTTGTCAGTGTTATTAAGCAGAGATAAACAAAATATGGAAATGCAGCATGTAATGTGACAACCCAGATGGTCTATTAAATTTAAGGTGCATAATATAATCTATAATAATTGCACGTGTTTCCTTGTGTAGACATTCATGACCCTTTCCAAATTTTTCTAGAGAATGCGGTCCTGGTCACACTTTCTAGTTTGGGTGGGCACAATATAGGCTCAGTTACCCTCTGCAACCCTGAGAAAGCTCCATTTTTCCAGGATTCCTCAGGCTGGAATGTGAAAGGGTTGTAGCATTGTTCATTTACTTATTCCTGACTTGATACTGCCCTCTGGAAGGGCTTGAGGAGGCTTTCTGGTAGCTGTCATGATGTAGCCCTTTCCTCTTCCCCTTCCTCACTGAGAGATTTAGGCCAGTTCTTCCTGAGTGTGCCAGTAAGTACTTTACTCTAGATTATGAGAATTATGTAGTTAACAGACTACATCTTGGGCTGCATAAGTCAATTTTATTATTTGATCCTTCCAACAGTTCATTGATTGCTTAGTGGCATATTTCATGGCACCCATGACACTATGGGTTTTCCTTGGAGGATGAGGCAGCACTGGCCATGTACCCCTTGCCAAAGAGGAGGCAGCTGGAGCTGTTCGTCCGGTCCAGCCCAACAGGCATTTAAGTCGAGATTTTACACTAGATGCTGCCGTTTCTGTCACTTTTGTGATGAAAGCTGAGGTCAGCTCTGCATGCAGTTGAGGGAACTAAGGCTCAGAAGTCACATGACCTTCCCAACATCTCACCTCTGTCTAATGGCTTATGGAGCCTAAGTTCAACTCTAGTTCTTCTGACTCCATTGCAGTAACTGTTCCTGTTGTATCTCACCCCTTAGCCTTTCCAGGAATATTTTTCCTTCTTCTTTTTGGTACCTGCTTTAATTCTTGGTGTATATTTTTCCAGTCTTAATTTCTTTGCCTACATTTTACCAACCTTGTGAAATCCAGGCACTTGGGCCGATATGCCATTTTCATCTCATATGATGCAGAAAGGCAGAAAAATCAGTTTCCCCTGATTTTACGTCCAGCGTGCTTTCAGGGCCGAGCCTGGTAAATTTCTCAAGTCCAGCCGTAAAAAGGAGAGCAATAAGATCATTCACTTCGGTCCATGGCTGTGCATCCGCAGAGTTTATTAAGAAATTCAGAAAGATAGATCCCTTTGTTAGTGGTGGTGTTAAACCATTTCGCCTTGAACTTTCTCATCTCCCTTTTATACTGAGTCAGTGGTGTAATATTTTATTACTACAAGCAAGTTGTAAATCAGTTTTGCCTTCACCAGAGAAGAGCACTAGCCAGAGGATGGGCGTAACATGAAGGTGCTCCTGGCCAGGGCAGTCTGGGGCTCTGGCAGCCTCTCTTTGCCTGTATAAAGAGCTCAGGTCGCCACAAGGGGTGAGTTTCTCTGCAGGTTTGGAGCCCTGTGTCTTCAGAATCAGCCCAGGGGCCATGTGAAGAGGCAGATTCCCAATTATGTGTTCATGTGTCTCTCATTTATAAAGGGTTTGGCAATGTCCAGAGGATGATGGGAAAACTCTTGAACCTCAAGCATTGAACTTTGCTGCTCCCTCATATTGTTTCAGGGAATGTGTCATGGATGGTGCAGATATTTATTTGGGGGTCCCAGAGTTTCGTACTTGATTTCTAGCTCCCTACTTTTTCCTTCTCACTCATTCTCCTTTATGTCATTAGAAGTTTATAGGGTTGGGGTAGCTGGATAGAGCACTGACCCTGGAGTCAGGAGGATCTGCGTTCAAATCAGGCCTCACATACTTCCTAGTTGTGTGATCCTGGGCAAGTCACTTAAGTCTGATTGCCTCTAAAAAAAAAAAAGAAGAAGTTTGTAGAGTTAATATAGGGGAAGGAGTAGTGGAGAGGGATTCCAAAGCCCTAAGTTTGAACTTAACCTTACTACTTCCCCTCTTTATTGGAAGCCACGTGGTCAAGGACCATAACCTCTGGACCTCCTCTGCAATGTGGGCTCACTTTTCACAGGTTCCCAAAGTGGGTGATACTGCCCCTGGGGAGTGCTGGAATGTTGGGGGAGGTATTTTTTTTTGAAATGACACAGATTTAAAAAAAAATCATTATAAGGTTAAAGAAAGTAGAGTTTCATGGGGTGCTGAGTAATTTTTTTTTTTTTTTAAAGGAGGCAGTAGGCCAAATAAGTAGGGGAACCTCTGGCCTCAGTGATGGCGCCTGCTAGTTCTGATTTTGTATCTTACTTCTTTCCATCCAGAGAATCACAGACTTGCAGAGTTGGAAGGGATCTCCATGGCCATTCAGTTTTTGGGGGAAAAAATCCCCATGAAAGTAGCCTGGAGACTTTGACATCGCTCCTTCACTTGAAGACTCCCAGAGAAGGGGAGCCCCCTGCAATGGCAAAACCTTCAGATGGATCTTTCACTGACACACACATTCCCTTCTTTGAGCCCATCCCCATGGGTCCATCCTTGGCAAGGGGCTTCTCTCTGGCAGGTGGAGGCCACCTTGGGTGAATGCCAGCTGAGCACATGGGCAGCTGTGCCAACCCTTATTCCTCACGTTAGCCTTAAGATGAGGCCCTGCATCTCTTTGATGGCATCCTCGGCTCTGGTCACCATCATAGTTCCATGTTTAGAATATGTGGCTCCCAATGCTCCTGGTTACTGTGTGGGTACTCCTCAATCCTTGTTACCAAAGACTGTGGTGTTCAGTGATTCACGGCCATAGAAGGACCCTGGAGAATACTGGTATTAAAAAAGCAGACCTTTGTTTCAGATTTGGGGTCGCTAAAATGGCTGAGATCAGACAGTCGAAATCCACTACACTCTTCTCAATCCAGCTTTATACTGAGCCTAGCTTCTTTTCTGTTTGTAGTGTCCGACCAGGATAAACACACACACACATACACACACACTCAAACAAGTTTATAAGTCATCTCCTAATCTTATGTTATTGTGGATAATGGACTTTTTTTTTAATTAAATCTATTTGGCTTTTCCTATATGAATGGGTTGGCTTTACTATCTTAAATGATTTTTAAAAAATAAGTGTGTTCTCTAAATCTTTGCAGATCTTTTCTACCTTTCATCTGTTTCCTATTGTACAATTTTCATCCTTAAGTGCCCTGGGGTTTTGCTTAGTTTGCTGTCTTGCCAAATTTTATTTGGATTCCCTCCAATGCCTGTCTCTGCTTTATGAGGTGATACTGCTTATCGCCTTTTATCAACCTTTCCCATAAGATTTTACAAATGCGTTTATAGCTGGTCTCGTCCTGGCCGCCACATCTCTACTTGGCAAATAGGTCGTGTTTCCTGATCACCATAGTGACCACCACAACCATCAATATGGCACCTGTTTTATGCAATTAGATTTTTTATGAAATTGTATCACTCACTGTGTGTGTCCTTCCCTCCTCTCTCATTTTCAGTAACTTTTTTTAATAGGGTTGGAGTTGTTTTAATTATAGACCATATTTTTTCTTTTTTATTCTTTTAGCTGTGTACTAGAAATAAACAGCTTTGTGTAGGGGACAGAGTGAGCATCAGACTTAATGGTTGTGTCATATTTCTTTGCCACGATGAGCCTCAGTTTCCTCTTCTCTAACATGAGGACATTATATTAAGTGGTCTCTAAGGAACCTTTCAGCTTTTAATCTCTCGAACAGATTTTATCTTTGCTCTGATTGGTCATCTGACTATACACTGATAGCTGATTCAATGATATTCCTACTTCAGTAATGAGTTATTTTCTGTTAAAATGTAATCATCTTAATTCTTTTTCAGTGATGTTTGGTTTTCACCTGTCTGCCTTACTTTCCTCAACTGTAAAACATGGATAATAATTTCACTTGTCTCAGAGAGAATCAGATGAGATCATATTTGTAAAGTACTTAGCAAGGTGCCTGGTCCATGGGAGATGCTCAGTAAATGGTTCCTCTTTCCTTTTTCCTTTCACAATGTCTGGCACATTCCCATTCTTTTTTCAAAGATAGTATTCATATTCAATAGATGTGAAGCTTCTCTATAGTTTACACGTCTTGGCCCTTACCCATTCTTTATTCTGCATCCATGTTTCCCATGGCAGTTTTCCATTGGCCTTTCCTATTCACGTCTTTGCATGGATGCTAGGGGGGATTAAAGTATATGTGGATTTAACTTGGAGGATTGTATCGAGTCCTTCTGTAATGTTTCTATTTCATCATACTCTGCAATGAGTGTTGGTGCATAAGCTATACTTACTTCCATGGTTACAAGCCCCGTAACGTGAGATGAACAGATCTCTCATGAAGTGACGTTTCCTGGTAACTTTGGATGTGTGATGAAGCCAAGTCCCCCAACACCTTTATTTGCCTCTCTGAGGACAAGTTGAGAGCTGTCTGACCGCTGAGCCTCTGACTTCCTTCAGTCTTGTAAAGGTGGAGATGATTCATTTCCTCCAGAGCTTCTTTGCTCATTGGTCACTGACCATTTGGAGCATCAACAGCTAAGTGAGAGGATCTTATTGTGGTTCAGTTATTTTCAGTCGTATCTGACTCTGTGGTGTGGCTCCATTTGGAGTTTTCTTGGCAAGACACTGTGTGCTTTGCCATTTCTTTCTCCAGCTTGTTTTATAGATGGGAAACTGAGGCAAACAGAGTTGAGTGACTTGCCCAGGGTCACATGGCTAGTAAGTGTCTGAGACCATATTAGAACTCAGGCAGATGAAGCTTCCCCACTCCAGGCCTGATATTCTATCCACCGGGCTAACTAGCTTCCCCAAGTGAGGGTATATAGCAAGGTGGAAGTCTGTGGGATTCCTAGCAGCCTCTGCCTTATTCATTGCCCACTTGGCAACCATCGCTGTAGAAGCAGAAGTGACGGGGGAGGGAGGGCAGGACCTAGGGTCATTTTGTGCTGAGGATAGTGCCTAGCATCTTATTACCGGATCATCTTTCTTGTCTCCTGATGAGCTTGTATGCAGTCAAGAAGCAATACTGAGAACCAAATATGGAACAATTGATTGATTTAAGCTATATATTATCACCTTATTCATTTAACTTATATGTAGAGTACAGCATATGAAAAATCAGGCTGGATGAATCAAAAGCCTGAATTAAGACTGCCAGGAGAAATAACAGCCTCTTCAGGTATGCAGATGGTGCCACTCTAATGGTACAAAGTGAAAAAGAATTTAGAAGCCTCTTGATGAGGGCAAAAGAGGAGAGTGTAAAAGCTGGCTTGAAGCTTAAAACTTAACATTAAAAAAAAACTTAAGATCATAGCAAATGGCAACATCACTTCCTGGCAAATGGGGAAGAAATGGAAGCAGTGTCTGTTTTTATCTGCTTGGACTGCAAGTTCACTGCAGATAGCAACTGCAGCCACCAAAGATGCTTGCTCCTTGGAAGGAAAGCTATGGCAAATCTGGCCAGCAGACTAAAAAGCAGAGACATCACCTTGCTAACAAAGGTCCCTGTGTATGGTTGTGAGAGTTGGACTGTGGGAAAAGCTGAATGCCACAGAATTGATGTTTTCAAATTGTGGTGCTGGAGAAGACTTTGGAGAGTAAGGAGATCAAGTCAGCCAATACTTACAGAAATTAATTCAGGCTATTCACTGGAAGGTCAAATACTGAAACTGAAGCTTAAGTCCTTTGGATACATAATGAGGAGACAGGATTCTTTGGAGAAGACCCTGATATGGGAAGGATTGAAGACAACAGGAGAAGAGGATGGCAGAGGATGAGATGGGTGGGGAGGGTCATGGAAGCAGGGGACATGGTTGGGCTTGGGGCTGGACACAACTGAACAACAACAGCAGTGCCTGGTGCATAGTAGGTCCTTAGTGAATGTTTGAATAAATGAATGAATGATTGATGGGTTCTCAGGCCTGGCGGACGTCTCCTCAGAGCTCAGCTGGTTTGCCTGATCCATAGCAAGTACTTAATAAAAGCTTGTTGGCTAACTGCTAATTAACCCACAAAAAGCCCACTTGAATGGTTGCCAAACTCGTACTCGTAGCCTTTGCCTCGTGGTACAACCAGCTGGAACTGGAAGTTTTCTGATCAGCCTTCTTTCCAGAACCCATGTCATGATGAGATCTTGGAGGTGAATTTGGCAGGGGATGGAGGGGATGGGAGTGGAGTGGGGGGTGGTGAGGACGTGGTGGGAGGGGAGTTGTCACCTTTCTTAGGTTAATCCTAAATTGTTCCCTTTGAAAATCTCTTTTCCAAAAATTTGACATTATATAATTATGTATAAGCTCTGTTTATTGTTTCAAATAATGTAGAGTCATGCAATCAAGGTATAAATAGCTGTCTTGTTTATGTGCATTTTATAGCTTATTGTTCTTGGAAAAGTAAAATCCTTCAGTTGCATGTCTGCAGTTATTTTAAACGGATTTCTCAGTTCCATGTTAGCTATGAATAAAAGCACTCTTTCATAGATTAGCAGTGATTCAAATAGAGTACTTGGAGGCTGGTGATCGGAACTTCCCTCTGCTACAAGCCCTGGTGGATAATCTGGTTTTAGAAAGTACAGCTTAATTGTTTTGTTGATGAGTTTCCTCATTCAGGATTTTTCTGGCTGTTCATCTGAATAAGTCTCCAAAACAAATGCCATGTAGAGGTGAGCAGGTACCACTCAACCATCTTTGAGTGCAGTGGATGGACAGGTTTGATTAAATCCAAGTGGACTGACAAACTAGCCGAACCCATTTAAAATAAATTTAGATGCCGTTTGTGTTGAATTTTAAATTTACTTCGGAATACAGTTACTTCCAAATACATCAGCCGTAGCCGACTAGCTCCCTTGTTTAGCTTTATAGGAAAGGATGAGAGGGTGCTGAAAAGAAAACCCCAAACTGTTCATCAGGAAACCCTTGCAGAATCATTTTTCAATCTGAGCGACTCACGTGCAGAGTATTTGAATCATTTATTGAAACTCACCTGGATGCTTTACACGCATTAATTTTAAAAAACAAATTTGCAGCAACGAGGAGCTCAGACGCTCCTGTACACATTGGGATTGACTGTTAAGAAAAGTGGAGTGTAACCTTATCCCTTTCTTCTCTTCCTAGGAGTGAAACAGGCTTTGGATTAAAAAACTGATTCTTTCATTTAATGAACCATTAATATTAACAAGTTGTCCTCATTAGTATGTCTGACTTGGAGGGTGTGGGCAAATTCTTTTTTCAGCATATATTATACATATTTTTTTTAATATACCATGGGAAACCCTGTAGGAATATACATAGATATTTTCTTAAAAAAAAACAACTATTATAAATATAGTAAGCATCTGTTCTCCCATTCAGAAACTCAAAGAAGGAAAAAGATTGCTACAAATTTTCACCATTTTAAGTTTTATGAAAAGTACTCATTTACCCTAAAGTGAGCCTGTTTGTTGTGTAATCAGTTCTGTCTTGCTCCAAGGCTTGCTGTGTCACCATTAGGCCATGATGACCCTCAGTAGGTCCCTAAATACTTGTTGCATGACTGGTTTGATATGATGTAGGGGGAGCAAATTGAGCTTGGCAACTCATTGAGCCTTGGCCAGGAGTAGGAGAGATGCTGTCCACAGCTGATTTCCAGGGTTTCAGGCAGAGGCCTGTCCATAAGGAAGTTCAGGTGGAGCCACCAAGAAAGCCAAGTACTAGGTCACCAAGTTCTGTCCTCTGTTATTTAGAAATACCCCACAATGCCTTTTTTGTTGTTGCAGCAGAGGTTGCCAGCAGAAGTATGTGACTTCAATATGAGATGAATTTATTAGATCTATCTTTAACAGTTCTGGATTTGAGCTGGCCCATCCAGCTCCATACCTCCTGCCCCACCATCTTTGAAGGTTTGAGGCACCTGGGTTACTCCCAATACATTATCACTTAATTAGATAGTCTAGATTGATCCTGGTTCCTGGAAAGTTCTCTTCTTGCTAGCTTTTGGGGAGCACACATGATTGAGGGAGAACAGATCTAAGGTGACTGAAGTACAAGTTAATGACACCAGATTTTTTAAAAGTGTCATTTATGATGACTGATTATGAAGAGTGTGTCAGCTCATTGTTAAATCTACCTGACAACTTGGGCTAGATTTGCTTCTGACCGGCGGGAAGAGGCGAACATTCCTTTCTCTGCAGACCATGGAAATGCTGCCAACAGCTGAAATGTGCTTCAATTTCCTTCTGTCGGCTCTCTCAGCTTTTGGAGCAACATTCTTTAATATAGATATTCACAGGCATCCATGTCATCATAATTCTATGCTTTAAAATATGCCGGAGTTTTTCCCAGAGAGCCCAGTGGATTAAGTAAATCCCCACAGAATGGCATCAGAAGGGAAAGGAAAGAAAAACCTTTGAGCTATCTTAGGGTTTTAATCTATCATTGACATTTCCACCACCAGCGATTGGGTCGTTTAGACAGACTTGGCTTATGGAGAATCACACTTCCTGTGGTTGGTGACACATTTTGTTTATGAACCTTATATTTCTTACAAATACTAGATTGTCTCTAATGTCTTCAGGGTTACAGCAAACAGTAGCCATACCTTTTTCCTTTCCTGTTGGAAGGTTTGCATTTAAGAGGGAAAAATGTCTTTATGCCCCAGTGAATTCAAGCTCAGTATCTTTGTTTTTATTTAGTCAGCCATCTCAGGGATGATTTAACACAGATTAGCAAGTTAATGGTTCTTAGATTTTAGCTTAGAAGTAATGTGAGGGGTGAAAGTAGGTGAGGGGGATGGTGCATGACCTGTAATTGAAATCTTGGAGCTGTGTACCTGGACGACCGGTGATGGCTTTTAAGAGATGTAGTGATCAGTTTTGGATTCTCTCTGCTGATGGTTTCCTCCTGTGTGAGTGAGTGATTAATTCGATGAATTTAACAGGACGATGATGACCCCACAGACTTGGTGTCTTAGCACTGTTATTTTTGTCTTCCCCACATGGGTGGATTCTGTTGGGAATTTCCTTGAACTGAACTTCGGTTGATTTGGGTGCAAAAGCCAGAATTTGTGACAGTTATGAACAGGTTGCCTCCTTCCCAGCCTGCTCCTTCCATCCTCTTTGCTCAACTAGCACTGTGATTACTTTGGGCTTAACCTTTGCATCTTCCCTCTAACTTTCTGCCTTCATCTTCTCCTTTCCCTACATCATTTGTTCTTGCTTCCCTTTTGCTATGAGGAGTCTTGATCCTGTCAGCCTCCTCTGTAGGCAGGGGCTCTTGACCCTTGGAGCTCATTCTGAATTAAATAGTAGACACAGTGGCAGCCTTGAGGCAGGGAACGTATTTGAATGTCTTCCCTTCCCCCAGACTGGACACCTCTCTGCTCCTTAGCTGTTCCCTATTCAGTCTGGTGATCAGTTATTAAGTATTCATTAAGCCCCATACATTATTCTGTGTGCTGGGAATGAAAATACCAAAAAAAAAAAAAAAAAAAAATGAACTAGTCCCTACTCGCAGGGATCTTATATTCTAATGGGAGAGATCACAAGCTCATGTAAAAATGTTCACAATATGAAGGTAATAAGTACAAATATTTGCAAAGTGGAGAACCAGAGAAGACAGTTGGGAGGGAAGGAAGCAAGCAAAGGCACGGAGAGGAGCCTTTGTGGACTCTTCCAGAGAGTTTTCGTTTCCAGTTGACAGTAACAGCTTGCTTACCCAGGGGTCACTTATTCTGACTCCTACAATTGGAAATAGTCAATGCCAAGAACTTAAGTCAACAGGTCTAGCTTTTAGCAGCCACAGTAGATGCCTCAAATTCATTCTCTTTGCCTCTAGGAGACATCTGTTGGGGAAGCATGTTTAAAAACAAAACCAATTCTCCTTTTCAGTTTCTCTAGGAATATTAGGCAATATTATTTTGCCAACATAAAATCAGACTTCTCTTTTAAGGAGGTGGCAAGAACCAAAGTTCAGGCCTTCCTTTGAAATGGAGTAAAAGTGGTTACAGATGGATGGGATCGTTGCCTTCCACCCATCTGAAGTGATGGGCAAGTTGACTCCCCTGAGGACAGTCTGCTCTTTTGTAATGTGAGGTTAAGATGCTGGTCACAGGAGCATGTAGGTGAGTTAGGGGGAAGTCTGTCCCCAAGATGTGAAGTCTTCCACTGGTGGAATGGGCAGATGAGAGCAGTTTGTTCCAGTGGCCATGAAAGTGGCTGAAGCAGGTGCTGTGGAGGGCTTAGAGCAAGGCCATCTGCTACATCCTGGGCCCTCGCCAGTCCTCCTGACTCTTGGCCTTCCAATTCTGGAGGAAAGTGTGGGCTGATGACTGAGCAGCTCTGCCTCACCTCAATCCATTTCATGTCCAAGTCAAGATGCCCCCTCATGATGTCATGGATCCGCTTTTAAAAAGAAGGATGAGCAGCATTGATGACCACAGGAAGATCCAGAAAGAACTGCATGGTGATTCTTCTGGACATGAACTCCAGGCTGTCTTGTAACATATGAACATCTTTTCCTTGTTCAAGATCCATGTAAATATTACCTCAAAGTGCCTTGGGGCAGAATCGTGGCAGAAGGTATGGGGGACTGACCATGCCAGTTTGGACACCCCTGCAGGCTAGAAATAGCTTGAATATAGATTTGTGTTAAATTCATTGTTTCTGGCAGATGACCCCAAATTGCAGAGTACATTATTAATATTCATATTGTTTTTCTTTGACACTCTCAAACCCTCATTCAGAGCCCATTGGCCATATTTTAGAGAGCACTTACAACAAGCTTGGTTATGTGGTTCTCCCAGCTCATAACAGATGGTCAATTTAAGAGGTACAGGAGAAGGTTCCTGGTAAAACTAGAGACTCCTCAGAACCATATTTTTCCCTGCACAAAATAAAATATATAGTATATACATGTATTACTGCTGTAATGAGAGGCTCATTCTGGCTGGACTTGGTGCTGTGAGGACAGACACTGTCTGAGCTCAGAACCTCGGTTCCCTTGATTGAGAAGGGGCCAAACCCCAGAAAAACCTTGAGGCCATCTTAAAAGCGCCCAGTGCTTCCCTGGCATATGTGGCAGGCACTGAATAAAGGCTTGTTGACTTAATTTGATTTTACTCAGAAAACCTGACATTGTACTGTCTCTCAGAGAGTCCAGGTGTATTAGAGATGTAGATAACAACACTTCTGTGATATCATTAGAAATAAAGGTGAAAGCAAATCATGTCATTGTGACTTTGTTGGTAAAAAGGAGACCGACACCTCAGGGTTACATGGAGCAGCTGCTTCTTGCTTGGTAATTGTTTATTCATGTTTTCTTCACTATTAGCAATTCTACTTGAAACATGAAAATTGAACCAAATTATTGGTAGAAAATTCCTAATCACCCAGGGATGTAATACCTTCCTGAAGAGCCCTGTTGGAGCAGTGACATACACACTCTGCTGTGCTTGAATCCTACCTGTCACTCGCCTAAAATCTTTGGTCATTGAGGCAGCTCTAATGTCTTCCAAGGCTAATGGAGATCAGGGATCATTTATCCGGCCCACTCTTGCCATTTTCCTGTTCCCTGCCAGGCATCTGACCAGGGCACAGGAGGAGAGCTGAGAAAACTTTCCCAGCAGATGGAGGCATAGGTCTTTCCATTTAAGTCCAGTGATTCTTCTGAATATCACAGTTGCCTTACTCAGAAGGAAATTTAAATCAGAAAAATTTTGTGAGTTACTCTTTGAAAGAAAATATTTTTGGGAAAATATAAAATGAGCAGCTTCTTAGACCTGGATTATTACTGAACCTCTGGGAGAAGCTTCTGATTCTCATTGATCTTATCTTTGGTATTGATATTATCAACAAAAGAGGCCTTTTTTTTTTTTTTTAAAATGAGTTGCCAGAATGATAAGCTAATGAAAACAGTCATCCTGGACTCTGGGTACTGAGGCCGTTGGTTATTTTTGTACCTGAGTAGAAAGATTCTCATTTTTTCAGCTACTAACATCGTTATAATTGCCAGAAATTGTGCACATGCTCCTTTTAATATGCCTAAACAATCAATACCAAGGGTAAACACTATATTATAGTAGGAAGTGGAACTCAGATTGATGTAGTCCTTGGAGGTGGACAAAGCACTTCCCTAATAATCGGTCTGTGCATTGGTAGCACAGGTATTTCCAGGACAGAAGGTGAAGCTAGTCATTGTCTTTCAGGAAATCTTACCTGTGTGATACAGTGTATTTACATACGATGGAGGAACAGTTTGGAAGAGTGGACAAATAGCTGGCCTCCGTGTCAGGGAGACCCAACTTCAAGTCCCACCTTGGTTTCATTCTGATGGTGGGATGTTGAGCAAATGCCTTGATGTCCCGGTGCTTTGGGCTCCCCTTTAAGGTGATTCTTTGCAGAAGAGGTGCTGACTTGCATTAGTACAGGGATCTCCCTATTCCGTTGAAGTCAGTGGCCTGTCTCTGTCCCTCCTTTTCCCCCCCCAAATTATTAATTTATTTGTTTTCAGTTTTCAACAATCACTTTCATAAGTTTCAAATTTTCTCCCTTATTCTCCCCCCTCCCTTCCCAAGATGGCATGCAGTCTTGTATGGGTTCTACACATTTTAAACACATTTTCACATTAGTCATGTTGCATAGAAGAATTAAAATGAATGGGAGAAACCATGAAAAAACCAAAACATAGCAAAAGAGAAAATAGTCTGTTTCATTCTGCATTCTGACTCTATAGTTCTTTCTCTGGATGTGGATGGCATTTTGCATCATGAGTCCTTGGGGAATGTTTTGGGTCCTTGCGTTGCTGAGAAGGGCTAAATCTATCAAAATCAGTCCTAGCACACTGCTCCTAGTTTAGAGCACTTTCTTGTTCTGGAAGATAATCATGAGGAGTTTAGGATGTAGAATTGGAAAGGACTTTCAAAGCCATTCTCTTTGACTCCAGGCCAGAGCAGGAGCTTTGTCTCTACAGCGCCCCTGGCAAGTGATTCCTGAGTCTCCTCTTGAAGATTTCTCACTTCAGGGAACTCACAACCACCATGCTCCATGGAGTAAACTTACAGGCCAACTTATTTTCAAAGATAAGACACTTTTAAAAAAATTGGGCTATAAGATTTTTAATGCTATAACATTATTGAAATTGTTTTCATCAGGAACAAAACCTCAGCCAAATAGCTTTGCACATGAGTGTCATTTATAGCACTTCATCATTCTCTCTGTGAGAGTTGAAGCAAGTGAACTCCCAGGTTCCCTTCCTGATCCCAGTTGTGTGATTCTTGCTTCTGCTCCAGAATTTTCTGCCTTCCCCTAAAGCCTCCCATGTTATAATATGTTAACATAGCTCTGTTCACAGTGCTTCCCTTGCTCGGTGCCAGCCCAGTTCTTTCACTTCCTCTCTTCCCTTCAAAGTTCCCTCCTTTCCCTTCTTGGGGACAGGGTTTTGGAGCCTGTGCAGTGAGGATCATCCCAGGCAGTGACTCCTTAGTGGCACATTTCACTTCTGGCACTTTGGGTTCTTCTTGGGAGGATGAGACAACAGTGGCCATGTAGCCCTCATCACAGGGGAGGCAGCCGGAGCTTTCCACCCTGTTCAGCCCAGAAAGCATTTACAGCAACACTCCGCAACCACCATTTCTGTCACTTTTGTGAGGGAACATTGTTTGCACAGGCATGCTTGTTTCCTTCTCCAGCTTTTGTCAAAGACGAATTGTTCAATTATTTGATTATTTTCATAAAGAATGTATGAGGATGGGAAAACAGGCAGATGGGCCGTTAGTTATTGATATATTTTTTCCTTTTTTTTTTTCTGATAACAAAGTCTGTGGTTTCCATCCCCCAAGTATTTGGTATTCTTCTTTTATTTTTTTTTGAGAATTTTTCCCTCAGGGCATTCAAAATTATGTTCCTTTGTTAAAGAAAACATTAGCTGTTCTACTGCTATCGATAGAGAAGATCTTTGGTTGCTTGAAATCTTGACAGATACTTTCCAGTTTTTGGTTTGACATTCTCCTTCCAATTCCATCTTGAAGGACCCTTGGAATCTGGCTTTTTTTTGTCAAACTTTCTCTTAACTTATTTCTTTCTAATGGTTCTTACAGCTATATGAGGTGATATTTCTCATAATCCTCTGCCATCCACCTTTCTTAGACTTTACAAATGAACTCACTGGTATAAACTGGTGTTGCCATGGTTGCCATATGTTTTAACATGGCAAGGAGACCATTTATTGGCTACCTAAGGCACTGTGTATGATCTGATGTGGCTTGATTTATAGTAGTTAAACTTTCCTGAAAAGTGGTACTCGACTGTTGGTGTCAGTTCCTTCATCCATTTCTCATCTTTCATTGTTAACAGCTCATTTAAATAGGTCGGTTAGAGTTGCCTTACTCCATTTCATATATTCTCTCTTTTTAATTCTAACATATTATTAATTTTGATCAAGCTTACTTATCCCCCCGAAACTTGGGCATACATTTATATGAATATCCTTGACAAAAATATGGGAAGAGAACAGAGAATTTTTTGGAAATTTTTTTTATACCAGATCCCGTTTTGACTCTCATATAATTTACTGAAAGGTATTCAAAAGTGGGGAACCTGTGGTTTTAAGGCCACATGTGGCCCTCTAAATCCTCTGGTGTGGCCTTTTGACTGAGTCCAAATTTTGCAGAACAAATCCTTTTATTAAGAGGATTTGTCAGAGATGTAACCAAGAAAGAGATGTAGAAGGACGCCATCAATAAAGTGAAGTGCACTGACATCCTCGGGCGAGTGTGTAGTCATTGTTCCCTCCGTGGAGGAGGGGATAGCCCTGTCGCGCAGCTAGGCCATACGGTCGCATGGCAGGGACCGGAGACGTCCGAAGACCGGGGAACAGATGGAGGAACTGAGGCCCCGGGAAGTTGTGACTTGTCAACATGTAGAAAACATCCAAGGAACCCCCTTGAAGATATCCCTGGCAGACGATGACTCTGTTTCTGCTTGAAAATGATCAGGCACTCTGAATTCTTCCGATCTGGGAAATATGATTTAGACTTCAAGTCTCCTGATGGTTCCAGCAGATACATCTCCCCTTCTGAGCTTGGGGACCTCTACAAGAGATTCGTCAAGGATTATCCAGTGGTGTCTATTGAAGATCCCTTTGACCAGGATGACTGGGAAACTTGGAAAAATTTCAATGCTACAGCCAGCATTCAGGTGGTAGGAGATAATCTCACAGTGATCAATCCCAAGAGAATTGAAAAGGCTGTGAATGAGAAGGCCTGCAATTTCCTCCTACTCAAAGTGAACCAGATTGGCTCCATGACTGAATCTTCCCAGCCATGCAAGCTGGCCCAGTATAATAGGTGGGGAGTAATGGTTTCCCATTTTTCTGGGGAGACTGAAGATACCTTCATTGCAGACCTGGTGGTGGGTCTCTATACTGGGCAGATCAAGACTGGTGTCCCCTGCCGATCTGAGTGTCTGGTCAAATATAACCAGCTTCTCAGAATTGAGGAAGAGCTGGGCAGCAAGGCTAAAGTTCCTTCAGAAACCCTCGGTCCAAGTAAACTCTGTGGCTAGGAGGCCTAAGAGCTCACAGGTGCCAGTCACCTCTATAGAAGTCTGTTCCTGTCCTAAGAATGGGCAGCACCAAGTACTAGATCAGTCTTGTTTTGCGGGCAGGGGCCTCTGTTGCTTCACTTCTCTCTCCCTTCCACCTTTCTATGATGTTCTCACCGCTTTGTTAAAACTGTCTTATGCCAGAGACTACCTGATCATCTGGCTCTCTGTCAGAACACCCTTTATCATCTTGTGACTGGGATAGAATGGCATGTTCTCCCCACCAACCTTGGTGTTGATGTGTGGAGCCATGTACTTGTGATGCAGCTCGATGAGCCCACAGGCCAAATTCTCAGTGGCTTCTATGTGCAGAATAAAAGTATTCAGTAACCACCCACCCCTCCCAAAAAAAAATGACCAGGCGCAGGAAGTTTACTACTTTATGAGATAACATCTCATTTTTTGGACAACTATAGTTGTTAGGAAGTTTTTTCTTAGTTAAACAGAAATCTACTTTTCCTAGAGCTTCCACTCTGTTTTATCTTTTAGAGTTATACAGAGTAAGTCTACTTTATTGTCCCTCTATGGAAGGCCTCTAGATTTTTGAAGATGACATGCCCCTTAGGTCAAACCTGTCAATGAGTTACGGGATATCTACCCCAGCATGTGAAGACTTTCCCTGGCAGAATGGGGAGCTGAGGCCAGTGCTGCAGAGCACTTAGATCTTGTTCAGACAACAAAGCCTCCAGGGTCATTCTTGACTTTTTTCTGGCCTGTGGACTGTGGTGACTCAGGAAAAGAGAAAGCAAGGCTGATGACTTTGCACAACTCTGCTCACTTAAATCCAATTCACATGTAAGTTAAGATATTACCCATTAAGGGGGCAGAGTCAAGATGGTGGAGTGACAGTATAGACTTTATAGAGCTCTGCCCCCAAGCCCAACCAAATATCTGTAAAATATGATTCTAAACAAATTCTGGAGCTCCAAGACCCATGAAATGATGAAGTGAAGCAAATCTCCAACCCTAGACAGCCTAGAAGATCACCAGAAAGTGTTTATTGCCCCATGGTGGGGGCAAGGTACAGTCCAGTATAGGCCACACCAGCACAGATGGGATCTGAGTAGACTTCAGGGAGACTGAATCTCAGGTACCTGTGGCAGTTTCCAGATTTCAGGGTCCCCAAATGCTGAGGACAAATTGGAAGGTCAATGGAAAAACTTGTGGGACTAGTGTGGGAGAGTGGAGTCGTTGGGGCCCCAGCTCCAGGGCAGCAGAGGGTGAAGGAGGAGGAGGAATCCATAGCAGCCACAACAGCAACAGTGACTGTTTCTGGAGCTCTAGGCCCATAGATTGTGGGGGAATCTAGTGGCTGACAATACAGTTCCACCCCCACTGGAAGCAGAGATCTACCTTGACAGAGCTCAAAAGTCAAGAAAATGGCTGGGGAAATGAGCAAAAATTGGAAAAAGAACCAGACTATAGAATCTTTGGTGACAAGGAATATCAAAACATGCAAACTGAAGATCACAAAGTCAAAGCTCTTCCATCCAAAGCCCCCAAGAAAAATTTGAATTGGTCTCAGGACATGGAAGAGCTCAAAAAAGATTTTGAAAATCAAGTAGGAGAAGTAGAGCAAAAATCAGGAAGAGAAATGAGAATGATGCAAGAAAATTATGAAAAATGAGTCAACGGTTGGCTAAAGGAGACCCAAAAAAATGCTGAAGAAAGTAACACTGTAAAAAATAGGCTAATCCAAATGGCAAAAGAGATCCAAAAAAAACAATGAAGAGAGAAGAATGTCCTAAAAAGCAGAACTGGCCAGATGAAAAAGGAGGTCCAAAAGCTCACTGAAGAAAATAATTCCTTAAAGATTAGAATGGAGAAGATGAAAGCTAGTGACTTTATGAAAAATCAAGAAATTGTAAAACAAAAGCAAAGGAATAAAAAAATAGCAGACAATGTAAAATATCTCATTGGAAGATATCACCCATGATATCAATGATCCCTTTCAAAAATGAATGGTAACAAAGGACTATAAAAATGTGCATAACCTTTGAACCAGCAATATCCCTTCTAGGGCTGTATCCCAAAGAGATCATAAAAATGGAAATAGGAGCCATGTGTACAAAAATATTTATATCAGCTCTTTTGTGGAGGCCAATAACTGGAAATCAAGGAATGTCCATCAACTGGGGAATGACTGAACAATTTGTGGTATGTGAATATAATGGAATACTATTAGGTTATAAGAAATGATGAACAGGTGGGCTTCAGAAAATCCTGGAAATATGTGTATGAACTGACACTGAGTGAAGTGAGCAGAATCAGAAGAACACTGTTCACAGAAATAGCCATGGTGTGCAATGACTGATTTTGATAGACTTAGCCCTTCTGAGCAATGCAAGGACCTAAAACAATTCCAAAGGACTCATGATGGAAAATGCCAACCACATCCAGAGAAAGAACTATGGGGTTGGAATGCACAGTGAAGTAGACTATTTTCTTTTTTTGTTTTGTTTTGTTTCTCTTATATAATTTTTCCATTCAACACATAGTGTGAAAATGTGTTTAGTAGGAATTTATACATAGAGCCCATATCAGATTCCATGCCACCTTGAGGAGAAAGGAGGAGAAAAGTTAAAATGTATGGAAATGAATGTTAAAAACTAAAAATAAATAAATTGGAGAAAAATGAAGGGCAAAAAAAAAAAAAAAAAAAAAGGATTTGTTCTGTGAAGTTTGGATTTAGTTAGAGGGCCACACTTGAGGACCTGGAGGGCTACATGTGGCCTTTAGGCTAAAGGTTCTCCACACCTGTATAGATAATGTTCCAAGTGATAAGATACAGAAAGGAAAGATGGTCCTTGCCTGGGAAGAAGATAAGGCTTTGGAAAGGCTTGAATAAGGAGTAAGTACTTGGGAGGAGGTGAGGGAGAAGGTAAAACAGCCCAAATGAAATATAGAGAAGTGGGAAATAGCTGTTTTGATTCAGGTAGAGAGTAGAGGGAAATAATGGGATATAAGGTTGGAAATGTAAGGTACGAATGGATGTTGGAAGGACTTGAATGCCAAACTAGGAGATTTATATTTAATTCATGAGGTTGTAGTGTACTCGCCGTGGGGTTGAAGTAGGAAAGTGACAGGGTAGACCTATGCTTTAGGGAAATGCCTGAGGCTTCTGTGTGGAGGAGGGAATTGGAGAGCCTGCAGACCAATCAAAAGGCTCTTAACCTAGTCTAGATGAGAGATGAGGAGGAGGGCAGAAACAGCAGTAGTGATGCTGATCAGACTGATGGGATCCATAAGGGGCAGAGGCAGGAGGGAAGACATAAGAAGTGAGGACATCTGAGACTTACCTTGGGTAGCTGGGGGTAGGATGGCCTGAAAGTATGGAAAATAGAAGCTTAAGCCCAGTGAGGGCTTTATTTAGGAAATTCTTTCAGTCCCTATTTCTTTCTACAAAACTTAAGCTTTTCTAGTGCTCTTCATTCCATAGAGAAAGAACCTGACTTTGGGACATCTTCATGGCTCCTAGATCTTTGCACTGAAGGGAGTGACCAACCTTTCAAAATTACTTTTATTTGTTTAACAAGCCTCTGGGTTTTTGTAGGCCTTAAGTTGGTAAGAAGCAGGCCTAGGACTGTGTGGTGGGATGGTGTTTGCGCCCATGAGAGTCAGTAGGATGGAGTTGATTCTTCTGAGGCCCAGATGTGTTCCTAAGGGCTTCTCATCCTCTTTGGCTGCAGCAGGCTTGTCCACCAGATGGCCACACCACTGTGTTTAAGCATGGCATTCAAGTCAGTTAAACTGAAATTGTAGAGATAATTTTAGACACTAGAGATAAGCTTTGGAGCAAGAAATTGCCCTCCTTGGGATAAGACTGGTAGTGAGAAGAAGGGGAAATCATGGCCTCATCTTTATCTCAGTGAGCAGGAAACCCTCCCCCCTACCCCAACATCTCTCACTGCACAGTCTGTCCTGGGCAAATCTATCTCCCTCTGCCTTTTCCAGCGTGGGGAGGAAGTGGACACTGGGCTTTTAAGATACAGCCCCACATTCCTCCTCAGTCAGTGGGTCCTGAGGCCACAGAGAAGGGCATGTTGGCCAGCCCTGTTTCATTTCTCAGAATGCATTACCCCATACCAGAGAGAACCCTGGTTACGCTTAGCCCTCTTCTGCCTCCCATACTCCCTTGCAGGTCTCCTAGGGTAATAACTTCACAGTCCTTTCTCTTGCCCAATTTTCTCTCTTATTGATGAACTAATTAAAATCTTCTTTTTAAAATTATTGTTAACTCCTTGGATTAATTTTAGTCTAGAGAAATTGCCATTGTGATAACATTGTGCTTGACTTTTGTTCAATTAATGCATTATTAGAAACATTTTCATTTCTTAGTATATGAATTTTTAAAAATTCTGTTTTCAAAAGAAAATGTATTGGTCTAGAGGTGACCCTGGATTCTCAAATTCAATGACAATAGCATAGGGTCTAGCATGTTTGTTTAGACCTAATGACTTTGAGCATGCACCAGGTTGATCTGATTGTGCATTTATTTACATTGTCAAAGGATTAACCCAGTTATGTTTGAATGGGTAAATTAAGGGATCTACAACTAGGGATGAATGTTTTCAAGCCAAACTTGGGAAATCTCCCAGTATGTATAGGATTGATCTCAGTTCATGGAGGGAGTGCCTACATGGATGCCATGAATGGTTCTTTGAAATATTACAGTCATCATTAAAGCAGACCCTTCTCTGGTCTAATACCAGTAGATTCAGATGTTTATAGTAGGCACTGTCTTGAGAACATAGATTACCTGTGCTGCTTTCAAAAGCTACTCTGGTTGATGTCCAAGAGACCTAACAAGAGACCTTAACTTCCAGGGCCTGGAAATGAGTTATTGCCTTACTGTAGACTTGGATCCATCTTATCTGCCACCAGAGCATACAGTTAGGCAGTGCTAACTGTCTAAATGAAAAAAGTTTGCAGAGACATTTCTTATATTTGCATGTGCTAGAACACGAGGAGGAGGTTGCTGTTGGGAAAAAGAGATGAGCGTTGGTTTCTTTTGCCATGGAAGTGCTCAGAATGAGGCAGCCCTGCAGGCTGCAGGCCACAGGATGGGGTGTAGACCTGAGCTCCTTTACTGGTGGAGAGAATGCCAGCAGCTTAGAAGAAACCAGACTAGAGACTGTTCAAGACCCAGAACATGGGCCAGGGCAGCCCCTTCTTTCTGTGATCTCTCATTTCTGTGGTCTAGGGGTATGTGAACAACAGAGGGACAGCTATTGATTTGTTCTCAGCTTCAGAAGCTTGATTTGGTTGTTAACTTTCTATTGTGAATTTAAGTCATCAAAAATGAATGTTTCAATGTAGAAAGAATAGAAAAGATGGTGCATGAAGCCATGACCTGTCACACAAGTTTTAATGAATCAGCTTTAATGTGACACACTGGTCATTCTGGTGGTACCCCCTTCTGTGTGATTTTATAGAAAATTGTTTTATTGGTCTATCACTGTCCATCCTCCCCCGGCCCAGAGGGAGGAGGCATATTTTCCCATCAGTCTTTGGGAATTTAGACTGGCTGTTGTATCCCTCTGAGCCTGGCAGTCTTTTAAAGTTGTTCTTCTTTACATCACTGTGGTTATTGTGTAAGATTGTTCTCTTGGTTCTGGGCATTTCATTCCATGATCAGTCCATGTGAATCTTCCCCATTTTCTCTGGGATGTTTGTAATTCCTTATGACATCATAGTATTTCATTGCATTCCCATAGCATAGTTTGGTTAGTCATTTCCCAGTTGAGGGTTATCTACTAAATTTCCAGTTCTTTGCTCAAATGGAATTTAAACCATTATGTTTGTGTAGGAGAATTCTCCCCTTTGGTTGAATTTGGGCCACTTGCCTTGAGTCAGTTTATTTTAGGTGTTTAAACATCTTGGTTTTTTTTTTTCTCTAACCTATTCATTTGCTTCCATTTTGAAAAAAAGTATTCATCTATCTATCCATTTATCTGTTGATCTGTCTGTCGAGCTATCTTCTACCTATCTGTCTGTCTGTCTCTTTCCCTTTCCCTTTCTTCTTCTCCCTCCTCTTCTCCCCTTCCCTCTTTCCCCAATCTCTGTGCCAGGCTACAGAAACTTGGTGCTGTAAAATAGTTGGAAACAGTGTTTTTTGTCGATCAATTGTTACTTAAAAAGAAGTTTGTAGCCTCTTGTTGTGCATTTCTGGGTTTCCCAGGTTCACCATAGCACACCCAGAGTCATTGCAGAAGTGGAGTGGGCTCCCTCCAGATGAGGCTCAGGGTCCTCGTCTGGAGGGCATCATGCAGGACCCTGACAACTGTCTCTCTGGCAAGTTATCATAGGGCTATGTGCTTTTCACAAATTGGCTGCTGCTGGCCATTGGGGTCCTTCCCGTATCTCTGCTTCTGTGATTCTGCCCTGTCTTCTCCCGTCACAGCATCGGGAAGGAGGAACTTGTCTTCAACAATTGCTGTGTCTTGAGAAGTTGGGCCAAGTCAGACTTCCAGAAGCCAAATTATGTTCCCACTGATTTATGCCGTGATTTTAGAGACGTTAAATTCTTCATTTCCTCCATATATTTCAAAGTTAGGTCTTTATAGTTTTTTCTCTTTCCCTGGTCCTCATCATTGTAGTTAAGAAGCATTCTGAAACAAATCCTCTTGTAAAAGAATCCCCTTTTTTGGTGGTGGTGGTGGTGATAGGGTCCTGGTTTCCCTGCTGGGGCCAGGCTAGCCCTACAGGGATTACTCATGGCTTGATCCCACTGGATCATCCTGGGGCTGTGATCAGCCTCATCTCCTCACCTAGGCTGACTTGCCCTTATGGAGGCAGCGTGTTGACCCCAACTGACCCCATCTCCCCTTGTGGTGTTCACCACAAGGAGACACTTCAGCCTCTGCAGCTCAGGTACCTTGCTGGTAAAAAAGGTCACAAGATAGAAGGAAGAAAATAAGCATTTGTTAAGTACGTACTCTGTGCCAGCAAGTACTTCGCTAAGTGCTTTTATAGACTCCTTAAACTAAGGCAGACAAAAATTAAGGGTCACTGAGCTACTTGTGTCTGGGCTTTGGACACCAGGTCCTGTGCTCTGAACCCTGTGGTGCCCCTGGCTGCATCAAGGTTGAGGGAAGTAGCCCTTCTCCCTTGCTTCCTTTCTGATTTCTTCTGTGGTCATAATAATTACACGACATTCAGTTTTGTCATTCTTTCCATTGATGTTATAATAGTCATTATATTTTTTCTTGATTCTGTATACTTCACTCTGTAACTGAGTCTTCCCATATTTCTGAGTTTTTCATTTGTCTTTCTTACTATACAATAATAATAATATTTAATAATACCTACCTTCTTTGCTGTCAAGTCACTTTTGTTTGTTTCAAGTGTGCCTTTTTTTTAGTTTTTAAATTTTTAAATTTACTTGCTTTTAGTTATCAACATTTACTTCTATGAGCTTTTGAATTTTAAATTCCCCCCCATTCTTCTGTACTTTGTAATGCAATCTGATATGGGCTCTACATGTACATTCCTATTAAACATATTTTCACATTAGTCATGTTGTACAGAAGAATTAGGACCAATGGGAGGAGCCTTGGAAAAGAAGAAACAACCACAAAAAAGAGAGAGTGAAGCGTGTGGTTGGGTCTGCATTCAGGCTCCGTCTCTCTTTCTCTGGATGTGGTTGGCATTTTCTGTGATGAGGCGTTTGCATTGCTGAGAAGAGTAGATGAAAGTCAGTCATCACATACATTGCCCTGGTTCTGCTTCCCTTTCTCAGAATCAGTTCATATAAGTCTTTCCAGGTTTTTCTGAAGTCTGCCTGATCATTGTTTCTTATAGCACAATAATATTCCCTTACATCATATACCACAATTTGCTCAGCTATTTCCCAATTGATGGGCATGCCCTCAATTTTCAGTTCTTGGCCACTTCATAAAGATCTGTTGTAAATATAAATTAGACAGTTTTGATTATATGATTAAATTTTTTACACAAACAAAAACAATGTAGTTAAAATTGGAATGGATACATGTAAGTGGGGGGGGGGGAAATCTTTGCAGCAAGTTTCTCTGAAAAAGGTCTCAGATCCAAGATATACAGGGTATCCCAAAGTCTTAGCACGGTTTTAAGCCTTGATTGCTTAAGATTGTGCTAAGACTTTAGAACACCCTGTATAAGGTACTGATTCAAATTTATAAGAAGAAAAACCAGTCCCCCACTGATAAATGACAAAAGGGTATAAATAGGTGGTTTAAAAGTAAGAAATAAAAACTATTGACAATCTTATAAAAACAGTGCTCCAAATCATCAATATCTAGAGAAATGCAGATTAAAGCAGTTCAGAAGTTTTTATTTCACACCGATGAGATTGATGAAGATGAAGGTGATGAAAGGAGAAGTACAAGAGATGAAAATGGGCCCGCTAATGCACTGCTGCAGGAGCTGTTGGGGCCTCGGTCCTGGCAGGTATCCTGTGCTCCGAAGCCTTTATCTCAAAGAGATCAAAGAAAGAAAAAAGGGGCGGTACAGTTTCAGAGAAAACTGGGAGGACCCATATGAGCAGACGCACAGTGAAAGGAGCAGAACCGGGGCAGAGATGAAGGGGGCTGCTCCCTTGCTCCAGATGAGACATGACAGCAGCAGGGTTCAGAGGGCCCTTTCTTTGGATCTAGCCAGCATAGAAATTTGTTGTACTCAACTGTGCATTTGTTCAAAGGGCTTGCATTTTCTTTTTGTTCTGATGGGAGAGAGTTAGGGTTAGAGAGATAGAAAATAAATCCTGGTTGATGGATAAAAAGGCAGTTTTCAGACTCTAAGATTCCTTAGCCCCTTATAAAACCTGTTTCCTGACCCCCTCCCCAGGTACAAGACAGTGGGAAGGTTAGCGGTATATGGAGAAGGTACTGTTTCTCTGGAAAATATTCCTTCTATGAGTTTCACCGTCTTGGAAGGCCCTTGCAGGCAAGTGCTTTCTCACCCTCTTTCATGGTTCTGGAGGCTATGGGACCTTCCTGAATGCTGCTTTTATCCAAGTTTTCTGGATGAAGAAGGTTCTTTCCTAGGCAGCCTCTGGAGATTAATCCCAAGGCTTTAGATGTTCTTTGGAGAACCAGTTAACACGCTGGTGTTTTGGTAAAAGTCTCAGTTTATTGTCTGTCTTCTCAACATTCTGGTTGGTTTTCCTAAAGCAAATTCTCTAGCTGGCTGAAACTTGGCTCTAAATGGCATCCGATCTTTGTCTGCCCAGTTCTGCACCATCTTCTTTCACAAAGGTCTCCAGCAGTTGACTCCTTGGATTCTCTTTTCCTTTCTCCCTTTTGGACTTCCCACTGACTGAGGAAACTTGATGTCCCAGTTCATTTGCAGAGCAGAGCTGATGGCCAGGTCCTGATGCCAGAGAATGTTCACCCCTTTGGGGGGCATGCCTCATGGTTCTAGCTCTTTACTTACTAGAAAGTTCTAAGGAGACCAGAAAAGTAGGAGGAGAGTAGGGGAGGGACTAGATGTGAAGAGGTTTAAATTGGAGGCATTTAGGTGGTACAGTGATTAGAGGCCTGGGATACAAAGACCTGAGTTCAGCTTCTGCCTCAGGCTCTTCACAGCTGTGTAGGCTGGGATAAGTCACAGAATGTCTCTCCGTGTCAGGCTCCTCACCTGTAAACTGAGGCCGTGGGGCTTGGTGGTCTCTAAGGGCCTTTCCACCTCTAAATCTATCACCCTCTGGTTCTAAATGACAAATGTAGTCCTTCATTTTTGATCTTGGAGGGAATAGTGAGCCAGTGGAGTTTGTTGAGTAGGGAAAGCTAGGTCTAATTCAGTTAAATTCACCAAAGCTTATGAAAGATGATGCTCCTTTATTATTTGTACATTTTATTTCCTGAAAGGAGGCAAAGACAATTGTCAGAGAGAACCTCTGAAAAAAAACATCCCTCAGAGAAAACTACTTGGGTAGAAGTCCCAACAGTTCTGGGGGTGTCTGAGAGAAGAACCATGTTCTGAAGTCAGATGGCCAAGCAGCTAGTTCACAATGGATACTTAGGAGACCTTGGCCTTGATAGCTGGGAGGCAAGAGTCATGCACATGAGGAGGTATGACTGCTCCCTCTGCTGTCACGGCTGAGATCCCAGATCATTGCTCCTACTCCAGCTTTCTGTAGACTATACTCGTGGAGCCCAGAGAAATGGTTCAGATTGTTGTCCCTGGAAGGCCTATGCACCCCAGGACACTCATGATTCTTCAAATAGTGAAGTAACATAACGTATTTGTCTATAACAGGAACAAAAGAAATTGCGTGGTAGGGTCATGCTCTCATCTCAGGATATTGGGTGGGAAGCTGTTCCAAATGATCTTCACATGTGTGTTTTACTCATCGGGCTTGTCTTTGTCAACAGTTTTACCCCCAGAGCGTCCTTGGCTTTTTATTTTGATAATAGGCTCAGATTTTGAAAAAGAAAAATGGTCCAGAGGGGACTACCTAGTCCTTTATAAGGAAGGAATGGTGGAGGAAGGCTTTTTCCTTTTGACTTCAAGAATTCAAATGAAAGGAATTCTAATTCTCCATTTGAATTATAGCAAGTTTAGTGGCATTACATGCAGTGTATATCACTTTATGAAGGATGTTGAGAAAATTCAAAGGCAATTGTCAAACTATATTGTAGAAGCCTATTTATGACTATTTGTTACATACTCCAGAGAAGCAAGTGGTCCAGATGGATTTTAAAGAAATGATTTGTGTAGCCTGGAAAGTAAAAGGCTATATACCATTTTGGCTGCATTCAAATCAAGATGGTGTAGCCTGATTTCTTTCAGGAAAATCTCCCATATGATATGAGGTACAATGTCCTTTGTGGCATTTCTGACAGAAATTTGATAAACTCGGATAGGAAGTATGTCTATTTGTCATCCCCCAAAAGTGACTTTTCTTTTAAATGTGACCAAACAGCATCCTTAGTACAGATAATATAAAATTTATTTTAAAATGGTGTTCCAGGGTCCTATAGGGGAGTTTGAAGGGCTTCCCTTTAATTAAAAGTGCTAGCTATACACTTAGTAAAAATCCAGGGTAGTTGAGAAATTGATTTTTTATTTTTTTGGTTAAAGGAAAGCTGTGAGTTTCCTTGTATGGGGTAAATGTCACTCTGTTCATATCTTGGCTTAGCTGCGAGTCAGGACTTGTACTATTCTACCAGGTTGTCATAGAAACGCAGCTAACTGTCATTTCAACTCAAGCTACTGATGGTTTTATTTGTAGGTTTGCAAGATTATTAAAATTTAACAAAAATTATTGATTTACTTTTTATTAACACTGGCTTGTGTTTACCTTAGTTCAAGCTGCATGAAAGCTTTTTTTCTGTTTTTTTTTTTAAATTAAAGTGAAATTCAAGTATATGAAATCCCCTCGGTGTTTTGCTGTTTTTCCTTAAAATGTTATCTAGACTCTGCAGCATTAGAAGCTCAGGGAAATGGATTTTTATAAATCATTTTCCTTTTTCTTTGTTTATAGGAAGGGGAAAAAAAAGCAAAAAAATTCACCTTTAACTTAACATAAAAGATACCTGTCAGAAAAACATGAAATGCTGCATCAGGTGCTTAATCTTAAAGTTTTCATTTTATTTCTGTTTCCTGAAGCCTGGCAAGAATGCTTCAGTGCACTGAGTTTGGAAAGTATATGTTTTCATATACATATGTGGGAGAGAAATGACTTCCTTTTTAGCTCGTGAATAAGACAGGCTAAACTTATTTACAGTAACTTTATCTAATGGGCCGTGGATGAGGCTTTTATGCAAAATAGGCAAGACTTGAACGAACTCTTCACACTGGTTGCACATTGGATGTCCAGGCTTCAGCAACATGTGGCATTTGATTATATAAAAACGGTGCCAGAAATTCAATTTTTATTTAACACATTTCAGAATGCTTGGGTCATCCATGCAGCATTAAATGTGAGTTTTGTAATGATGCTGTCTTCATTGCCTACAAAAGACAAACAGAAATTGTTTATTCTGTTGTTTTGAATTTTTTTTTTGCCTTTTCAGGGGATAGTTAATTAGCTGATTAATGTAAAAATTGACATTATCTCAAAAAGATTTACCAGAGGACTGCTTTGTAGGCACCTTTTTTGATATGAAAGATAATTATGTCACTGACTGTGGACAGCTGAGTTTATGTTTCTTTTCATTACTCCCAGAAATCACTTCTGGGGCGTAGAGTCTGGAAGCCTTGGGCACCAGGTAAATGTGTGCAGATCTGGGGATGGAGAGACCGGGGCCTAATTCTGCATTATGCAGATGGAGAAACCCAGGCTTGGGTTCAGTCCTTCGCCTGCTTGTGTGGTTGGGACTTGAATCTGATTCTTCCTGATTCTGAGCCCAGCACTCTCTAATATGGAAGCCGTTATTTATTATTGTTATTATTACATCTGTCAGTTAATAGTCAGTGAGCATTTATTAAGTGCCTTCTGTGTGCCAGACAAAGAACAGTGCTCACTCTTGAGGAGCTCACAATCTGCAGTGGGAGACAACGTGCGAACAGCTGTGCAGATGAGCTGTAGCCACTGGATAAATTGGAAACAGCAGAGCAAAGGCATGAGGAAATCGTGGGAAGGCTTAGGAAAGGCTTCTTATAGAAGGCAGTATTTCAGCTGGGCCTTGATATGAGGAGAGAGGGCGTTCCAGGCATGGAGGACCATCCGAGAAAGTGTACAGACTCAGGAGAGGGAGGGACTGTGCCAGGAATAGTGAGGAGGCCAGAGTGACTGGATCACAGAGTACATAATGGGAGGAAGGGAGTAAGGTGTAAGGAGACTGGAAAAGTAGGCGTGGGGCTTGTGACCCTGGAGCTGAGAGGGAGCCGTTGGAGTTTAATGAGTAGGGGCATCATGGTTGGACCTGCATTTGAGGACAGTCCCTTTGACAACTGAATGAATTAGAGAGGAGAGACTTGAGGCAGGTAGACCCTCCTGAAGGCTATTGCAGTAATCTGGGTGATGAGGGCCTGAACCAGGCAGATGGCAGTGTCAGAGAAGAGAAGGGGGTACACATGAGAGATGTTAAAGGTGGCAAAATCCCAGGCTTTGGCAAACGATTAGCTCTGTGGGGTGAGAGCAGGCAAGGAATTGGAGGTGAGAGCCTTCATGTCTGGGACCTTCATCGCTAATAAGGAAGGAAGGGAACAGAGTGAGTTCAGTTTGGTGCGTGTCAAGTTTAAGATGTCTATAGACATCCAATTCAAGATGTCCAGGGGCATTTGGAGATGTGAAATTGGTGGTCCACAGAGAGCTTAGGGCTGTGTAAGTAGAATTGAGAACCATCAGCATAGGCAGGATCATGGAATCCATGGCAGCTGATGAGATCAGCAGGTGAAATGTATAAGACAGCCCAGAGCCTTGTGGGACATCCATGGGAGCATGGTCATCTGGAGAGAAGAGAATGTCAAGGTCTGCAGAGGCTTAAGGAAAGGCCAATGGATGTGGCAGTGAAAAGAGTGCAAGGCACCTCAGAACCGTTCTGAGTGGATGATGAGGTGGAAGCAGACTAGACAGCTGAGGAGAGTGAGGAGAAGTAAGGTGGAAGCCCTCCAACTGTGGAAGAACTTTCTTTAGGAGGTTAGTCACAAAGGGGAGGAGAGATATGAGGATGTCAGAGACACGGGAATGTTTGTCAACTGTAGCAAAGCAGCTAGCCGGCCCATAGGAAGAGACTGAAAATAAGGAAGAGAGTGAGTATAATTAGAGGGTGAAATCTGCTGAAGAGAAGGGGCTGAGCTGGGTAGGACCACTTGTGTGTGAAGAGTCACCTCTTCCCATGGGTCTGGGGAAAGGAGAAGAGGCAGCTCTATTTTATTCAGTGAGATTTGAGGCAAGGCTCTCCATTAGCTATTCAGGGAGGAACCAGAGGTTCCATAGTTCAGATTCCATGGGTCAGAACATTTTGACTATTTTAACTTGGGATTGCCTAGCTTTAGAGTTTTGTGTTTTTTTTTAAGTATTGAGACCAAAATGGAATGCTTTTCCTGTCTCACTTGTCCTACCACTTTTCACTTCAGGTTTGCTTCTGGACTGTCATGTAACCTAATTTCTAAAATTACCAGTATTTTTAACTTTCGGTTTTTATGTCAGATAGAATCACACCAATCAACACTACTCTGAACTCGTTGTGAGCTGGACATCCAAATCCAAAGACATCCTTATCCTCCACTATTTCCTGTGCTGTTTTTTTCAGTTCTCATCCCAGTTCCTTGCTCCTGCTACCAAAATTCCCCAGTGATAGGATCCCCATCCCTCAAGGCCTTGTCAGCCATTTGTCTTCTCAGCCCGCTTACTTGTCTCTCATCCCTAGGAGAGGCTGGACAAAAACCATGAAGACCCATGGTGGCTGGAGCTGTGAGCTGCTTTTCTGTGGTCACAGGATGGAGCACATGCTTTTGTCCTAGCCTACGAGTTCAGTGATGTAGCGATGTCCTGGTAAGGAAGTTACCTGTAATAGGGCAGATCAGTAACTGCTTGGCAGCTTCTGGCATGGTCTTCTGGCAGCAATCGGGGCACTCGAAGGTCACTTGGCCTTGATGCATCAGAGGAGGCTTGAATCCAGATCTTCATGACTCTGAGGCTTGGTTTCTATTCAGTTCACTAGGCTGCCCCTCAGAAGAAACAGATCATGAGAAATCAGTAAAAGTCACACGTGCCACCCGACCCATCCATCACTTGATCCATCATCGGTCCTGGAGTATCTCCTGTTGTTGGAGTGGCATGGCCTCTTTTTGTCCCAAGAGTAAATGATGCCAGGAATGTACTTCTACCATTGGACAGCCTCTTCTCCTCTCCAGCTCCTTTCGGAGAGGGGCTCAAGAGTGGCAGCCTCTGTATCTCCTCTCCAGAATCTTTGCCTTCCCCCAGCTGCCAGAGGTTCTCCCTTCTCCAAGAAACCTTGGCTTTACTTTGGACATATTCTGCATTTTACTTCTATGTTGTCCACTTGCATCCCCCCTTCCCCAACATCTCCAGCAGACTAGAAGCCCTTTGAGGGCTTTATTTTTATTAGGGTCCAGCACAGTGCCTGGCATCTCGTAGGTGTTTAATATGTCCTGATTATTTTACTAGCTGAGGTTTGATCAAGAGAAACTGTCCACGTTGCTACATTAATTATAAATGTATGTTTCTGTGTATTTGTGTGTCTGCACACCCACACACACACACACAGACACATGCACACACACATACACGCAGATGCTGGCGACCTTCCATGTGCTGTGGAAGCCCTCACTCTCTGCGCTCCTGTTTCTGTGGCCAAATGTTTTTGTATGACTTTGATTTCTCCTGTGTTTTAAAATGCCCCTGTATCATTGGTTTTTCAGTCAATAAGCATTTATTAAGTATATTTCTGTTAGATGCTATTATTTTTTTAAATGTTTAAAAGGAATAGTAAATTGTACATAATATATTTGCAGTTTCATGTGCAATAATCTTTTTTATCATATGGTGTTATGGAAATGCTTGTTTCATTCCATAAATTAAAAATAAAGTAAATTTAAAAAGTAAACTTTTGATGTATTTGTACTCCTTCATACACTTTGCTCGGGCCTCCCACACTGAAGGGCATCTGGGAGCGACCCCTCAGCAGAGGAGCTGCCTAAAATTTTTCAGATTCTTTGCTTCTTTACTTGTAAAATGGGGCTGGAAGAGCTAGCTATCTTTGCCTTGAAGCTCACATGAGCCGAGCTTGGGTGGTGAATGACTTTGCCTAAGTGAAAGTGCTCTTGGTGGCCTGTCTGGAGAGGTGAGGAGAGAGGGCACTGGGGGCTGCCAGGGATGCTCATCTCTGAGACCAATGGTCTTGGCTCAGGCTGGGGGTGAAGCCACCACTGAGATCTTGGGTTTTCTGTGCATTTGCCCCCTTCAGCCTGGACATTCTCTTTAGTTCAAGAAACATCCATTAAGTGCTAGCACAGCACAAGGACTAGAGTGAAGTGTTGAGCATAGGGATCCCCAAATTAAAAATCCCTACCCTCATGGAGATTTCTTTCATTCAGTTGGAAGAATGCTCAGATTGAAGAAATCTAAGATAGATTATGGAGGAAAAGGACACTTACTAGAGGCAAGGCTCTGTGGACATGCGAGATGGTGTCTGGTCCATGAAGCAGGATGAGTAGGCATGTCATAGAGACATCATTTTCTCTTCTTTCAAATCATCAGCCACCATGTTGGTGCATTCATTATTATTTTTTAAATCGATGACTTTCTTTCATATACTTTTTCCCCCTGTCCATTCTTTACCTTGTTGGAGGTTGTGGAGTGTCCTCTCACATAAAAGTTTTTGGCATGAATGTAGAGCAGATTGACACAGTGGGTTGTGGTGTCTCTGCGGGCAGAGCCCCCTTCCTGCATGTCTGCCATGATGTGGGCTCGGCTCTTTCCAGGTTACTCAGAGTCAGGATGTGATGGTGGCTGTTTGTTCCTTTGTTTCATAGGAAGAAGAAAGCGAAGAGGAACCCAAACTGAGATATGAGCGGCTTTCCAATGGGGTGACTGAAATTCTACAGAAGGACGCTGCCAGCTGCATGACAGTGCATGAGAAGGTGTCAGGTCCCTCCTGGGGCTGGGTGGTATGGGTTCTCGGGATTGCTTGTTCAGGATCTCCCCACGTTCCCCCACATGAGCTCTTGGGGCATGGTCCCAGAAAGTACATAGAGCGATGAGAGCTGTTAGTGGCTTATAAGCCTGTTGACTTTATCAAGATAGTGTTGAATTTGCCCCAGATTAGAAGAGTCAGTTAAACACAGTCATACAGGAATTGAAAAGCACTGCGGCTATGTGGGGGGAGTCACTGCAGAGGAAGGAAGATGACCAGCTCTAACTTTGACACACACTGACTGTGAGCAAGTCATTGAGGCACTGAGGGGCCCCAGCATCCCTCTGTGCCCATAAATGGGAGACCTCCACTGGAAAAGGAATTGGCCCCACTGGGTATTAACACCAGTGAAATCTCACACACACACACACACACACACACACACACACACACACACACACACACACACACACTCTTACTATAGTCATGAACCTAAGAAAGAGTTAGAAAATAACTACTGTTGAATGTTCAACTGAGACAGACTGTGTAGTCTGGTAAACACTCCAGATTATTGGTTTAGGAAAGATGGCAAAGCAGCTGACCTGCCTGAACTACTCGACCAGCTTAATTAATAGTGTATACCCACCACCGTCCAAGATCTCCAGTGTCATCAGTATGGGGACCAAACTGGGGCCGGCCTCCATGGGGAGAGTCTCCACACAAACAACATCGGAGATCTTTGATGGTGTCTGATATGTCATTATTACCAAGATAAACCAGTGAGTTAGCTCAATTTGGATCTCTTCATTTAAAAAAAAAATGTGTCCCATGAACATGGCATTACTCACAGTTATTGTTTATTTGTCAGTAGCAGAGTCACTTAGAATAAACTTAGTTATATCGAAGCATAGACTAGAGCAGGGGGCCAGCAAAGCTGTGGCCCTAAGAACCAGATCCAGCCTACCACCCCATCCGGGATTACTGAGTTAAGAATGGTTCTGAGATTTTTTTAAATACAGTAAAACTTTATTTAAAAGTGTGAAAACCATTCTTAGCTCACCATAAAAAGAGAGACTGTGGGTCCAGTTGGGCCCTCACACCATAATTTGCCAACTCCTGCTTTAGATGGATTGGATATTCATATCTGATGTAAAAACAAAGCAAACCAAACCCTAGACATTTATTAAACACCTCCTGTGTGCCAGGCACTGTACTGAGCCCTTCACAAATATTTTTCTCATTTGTTCTTCACATGCTTTCATTACCTCCATTTTGCAATGGAGGAAACTGAGGCTGATAGGCCTAGCATCCTATCCATTGTGCCATGTGGCAGCCTGTATGTACTACCAAATAACTAAGACTTTTCTGATGAGATCCAAGAGGAGCTGGTTAGGGTGTGTTAACTCATCCGTTACTAGCTCTGTCCTGGTTCCCTTCCTCTTTGGGTGACTGTTCTATCTTGGTCTCCTTCCAAGACTCCCTTTCTTCCTGTCCACTGTGTGGGGTGTCCTCAAGGGTTTGTCCTTGACCTGCTTCCTCTTGCCCTTCAAAATCTCATCTCTTCCTATGGTTTCAATCACCACTTGTGTGGAAGTCAGTTCATTGATCAGCAATTTTTTGTTAAGGGTCATCCAAGTACCAGGCACTGTGCAACTCCCTCTCTTCTAGATCCCCAGCCCCATTGTTCCTTTGAAATCTAGGCCTGTCCAGGGGGAGGAGCCAAGATGGTGGAGTAGAAAGACTCATGTATGCTAACTCCGAGCCCACAGCCCATATATTTCCTACAAGAAGAACTCCCCACGAATTCTGGATCACTGCAAGGCATGCAGAAACACACTGGAAAAGATTTCCGTTCCACAGAGCTGTCCCCAGGGATCCGTCATGCCCCGGAAAGCGGAGCCCACTCCAGTGCTGCCCTGGCCGCGGCCCCAGAGGAGCAGATCCGAGCAGGCTTCAGGGACAGAATCTCCAGCGGCCGGGAAGGTCCCTCCGCCCACAGATGCTCCAGGTCAGTGAGAGAGACGTCTGGGCTGGCCGAGAGGGGAGCGGGGTGTCCCCGTGACTCGGGCCCCCTCGGGAGGCAGCGACGGAGGCAGAGGCAGGAGGCAGAGGCAGGGGCAGCGACAGAGGCAGCAGCGGTGGCCCCCAGGACTCCCCGAGCAGGCAGGATCTTCATTACTTAAGGTCTCTGCATAAACCACCTGAAGGAGCTGAGACTGGGAGGTGGCCTTGCCCCCACCCTCTCCATTACTGAAGGTCTCTGCGTAAAGCCCCTGAGGGAACTGAGCCTGGGAGGCTGCCCTGCCCCCACCCAAGCACCAGAACTTAAACTCACATTGAATAGCAGCAGCTCCCACCGCAGATAGCCCTAAGACTGGGAAGCAGCTTTGAATCTCAGACCCCAAGCACTAGCTGGGCGGATCTAGGTAGGGGTGGAGAGGAATCTCAGAAGTCAGGTAACTGGCTGGGAAAATGCCCAGAAAAGGGAAGAAAAATAAGACCTTAGAAGGGTACCTTCTTGGGGAACAGATGTTTCTTCCTCCTTTCATTTCTGATGAGGAGGAACAATGCTTACCATCAGGGAAAGACATAGAAGTCAAGGCCTCTGTACCCCAAACATCCGAAACAGATATCCAATGGGCTCAGGCCATGGAAGAGCTCAAAAGTGATTTTGAAAATCAAGTTAGACAGGTGGAGGAAAAATTGGGAAGAGAAATGAGAGAGATGCAAGAAAAGCATGAAAAATGGGTCAATACCTTGGTAAAGGAGACCCAAAAAAATGCTGAAGAAAATAACACCTTGAAAAATAGGCTCACTCAATTGGCAAAAGAGGTTCAAAAAGCCAATGAGGAGAAGAATGCTTTCAAAAGCAGAATTAGCCAAATGGAAAAAGAGGTTCAAAAGCTCACTGAAGAGAATAGTTCTCTCAAAATTAGAATGGAACAGATGGAGGCTAATGACTTTATGAGAAACCAAGAAATCACCAAACAAAACCAAAAGAATGAAAAAATGGAAGAGAATGTGAAATATCTCATGGGAAAAACAACTGACCTGGAAAATAGATCCAGGAGAGACAATTTAAAAATTATGGGACTACCTGAAAGCCATGATCAAAAAAAGAGCCTAGACATCATCTTTCATGAAATTATCAAGGAAAACTGCCCTGAGATTCTAGAACCAGAGGGCAAAATAAGTATTCAAGGAATCCATCGATCACCGCCTGAAAGAGATCCAAAAAGAGAAACTCCTAGGAACATTGTGGCCAAATTCCAGAACTCCCAGGTCAAGGAGAAAATCTTGCAAGCAGCTAGCAAGAAACAATTCCAGTATTGTGGAAATACAATCAGGATAACTCAAGATTTAGCAGCTTCTACATTAAGGGATCGAAGGGCGTGGAATAGGATATTCCAGAAGTCAAAGGAACTAGGACTCAAACCAAGAATCACCTACCCAGCAAAACTGAGTATAATACTTCAGGGGAAAATATGGTCTTTCAATGAAACAGAGGACTTTCAAGCATTCTTGATGAAAAGACCAGAGCTGAAAAGAAAATTTGACTTTCAAACACAAGAATGAGCAGAAGCATGAAAAAGTAAACAGCAAAGAGAAGTCAGAAGGGATTTACCAGAAGTGAACTGTTTACATTCCTACATGGAAAGACAATATTTGTAACTCTTAAAACTTTTCAGTATCTGGGTAGTTGGTGGGACCACACACACACATGTACACGTGTGCGCACACACATACACACATGCACGCACATACAGAGACAGAGAGCACAGAGTGAATTGAATAGGATGGGACCATATCTTAAAAGAAATTAAGGTAAATGGTGAGAAAGAAATGTAGTGGGAGGAGAGAGGGTCAAATGGAATGGGGTAAATTATCTCTCATTCAAGAGGCAAGCAGGAGACTTTTTAGTGGAGGGAAAAAGAGAGGAGCTGAGAAAAAAACATGAAGTTTACCCTCATCACATTCGACTAAAGGAAGGAATAAAATGCACACTCATTTTGGTATGAAAACTATCTTACAATACAGTAAAGTGGGGGAGAAGGAGATAAGCAAGGGGGGGGGATGATGGAAGGGAGGGTAATGGGAGGAGGGAGCAATTTGAAGTCAACACTCGGGGAGGGACAGGATCAAAAGACAGAATAGAAACAATGAGGGGCAGGATAGGATGGAGGGTAATTCAGTTAGTCTTACACAACACGACTGTTATTATTATAGAAGTCATTTGTAAAACTACACAGATAGGGCCTATATTGAATTGCCTGCCTTCCCAAAGGGAATGGGTGGGGAGGATGGATGGGGAGAATTTGGAACTCAAAGTTTTAGGAACAACTGTTGAGTATTGTTGTTGCTACTAGGAAATAAGACATACAGTTAATGAGGAATAGAAAGTCATCTGGCCCTACAGGACAAAAGAGAAGATGGGGACAAGAGAAGGGAGGGATGACAGAAGAGAGGGCAGATTGGAGATAGAGAAAATTAGATTGCTTGGTGTATTGTGGTGGGGGGAGGGGAGAAAAGGGGAGAAAATTTGGAACCCAAAATTTTGTGAAAATCAATGTAAAAAGTTAAATAAATAAATTTATATTAAAATTTAAAAAAAGAAATCTAGGCCTCTCCCCCTACGTGAGCCTTGGTCACCACACCTTCATCTCTGGATGGTGGGTTGGCCTTTCCCAGAGTACATGGCAGCATGAGACAGTAGCTAGCCCTGGATGTCAGAGGACCAGGGCATAGATCCTGCTGCCTCTACCCATGGGACCTGGGACAAGTTACTCCCCCTTTTCTTTATTTGTAAAATATGGAGGTTGGGCTGGATGACTTGTCTGCGACTTTGGAGCTCTATGGTTGGCTTCTCTGATAATGTGATCCAATGATATTTTCCACCCCCCCAACTGTCCCTCCTCCCTTTGCTATTAACTGTTTGAATTGCCCCTAAAGATTAAACAGAGAGAAGCTTTCATAGTAGTGAGAGCATAAAACATTTTAAGAATTGAGAGAGGATTGAAGGGAAGGAAGTTAGATTTTGAGTATTGTTACAACAATTGAATGATGCAAACTCCTTTATGTGTCAATCATTTTAATTATTGCATTGTAAATTTTGCTTTTTAAGCAATTAGAAAACCTCACGTGATACATGCAAGCAGGCCAGTTTGGAAAGTAACAGGTTGCATGTGTATAATTGGAGGGAGGAGAAAACTGGGCATGTAGATTTACAACTGTATAGGTAGTCCTCCATTCTACTGGATGTGGAAATGCCCATCTTAGCTATTTTTGGTTGAGAAGAAAAAAAATTAAATGAAAATATCAAGGGATGAAAGAGAATGACATTCACCAATGATAGGTGTTTTTATGGGTATCATTATTCACTTTTGTAAAGTTATATTGATTGGAGGGCTCTGTTACTCATCTAAAAGTTAGGGCAATGATATATCTTAATCCAAAATTTAATAGATAATTCTCAAACAAAAGAAGTGCCTTATCAAAAGTTTTTATATTTTTCCTTTGAACTCTAATACCAAAAAGAAAGAGCATTTCTGCATACACAGGGGGAAAAAAAACAAAGCATAATGAGGATTGTATATGAAGTTGAATCCTGTATCATATACCACTTTCTCTTCCAGTGTATAATTCCACATTATTTTAAAAACTGTTCTGCCTCTCCATTTTTCCTTCTTTTTTTGTGTGTATTTTTAAAAATACCCTTTTTGGAGGTAGAAGGCAACATCACCAATTCTAATCCTCTTTCTCACAACCTTCCCATCTCCAATTAAAAACGGATAAAAAGAAGAAAAAACCCACACACAAACGAGCATAGAAAGGCAAAATTAATTCACATGGTAGCCATGTGCAGAAGTGTCCGTCTCTTCCTTTTCTTTAAATCCATGACCCTTCTGCCAGGAGCTGGGTCACACAGTTGGTTACGTGTACACTGGAGACGTGGTTGGCCATGGCTTTGATCAAGCTTTCTAGGTCTTTCAGAGTTGCTTTTATTTACTATATTGCCCTTGTGTAAACTGTTCTTCCGCTGACTTTATTCCTGTTCCTACCACAGGAATCCGCGTGCTTGCGGTTCTCAGGAATCGTCTCTGTCATCATTTCTGACGGTGCATCAGTACGCCACCGTTTCTTTAGCCCTTCCCCAGCTGGTGGACTTGACTTTCCATTCTAGGGCTTTGCTTCTGTTTTAATCCTTCTTCTGGAGAGACCTCATTTAGAAATAAAGAAAATTTAAACCCCTGTTAAAAACACATTTGATCACGAAAAACAAATTCTCGCGTTAGCCTTTTCCTAAAAGAAATCTGTCTCCTTCTGTCTCTGTGTCTTCTCACCTCCTTTTCAGGACGTCGGCAGCATGTTTCATCTGGAGTCTTACTTGGTTACTGTGTTGGTCAGTTTCCAAGGCTTTCACAATTGTTTGTCTGTACCATTTGTTGCTACTCTGTGAGCTCTTCTGTTCACCACACTCAGAGCCGGTGCATACAAGTCTTCTCAGGTTTTTCTTTTCTTTTCTTTTTTTAAATTTTAATATAAATTTATTTATTTAACTTTTTACATTGATTTTCACAAAATTTTGGGTTCCAAATTTTCTCCCCTTTTCTCCCCTCCCCCAACCCCAATACACCGAGCATTCTAATTTCCCCTATCACCAATCTGCCCTCTCTTCTATCATCCCTCCCTTCTCTTGTCCCCATCTTCTCTTTTGTCCTGTAGGGCCAGATGACTTTCTATTCCCCATTAACTGTATGTCTTATTTCCTAGTAGCAACAACAATACTCAACAGTTGTTCCTAAAACTTTGAGTTCCAAATTCTCCCCATCCATCCCTCCCCACCCATTCCCTTTGGGAAGGCAGGCAATTCAATATAGGCCCTGTCTGTGTAGTTTTACAAATGACTTCTATAATAATAACAGTCGTGTTGTGTAAGACTAACTGAATTACCCTCCATCCTATCCTGCCCCTCGTTGTTTCTATTCTGTCTTTTGATCCTGTCCCTCCCCGAGTGTTGACTTCAAATTGCTCCCTCCTCCCATTACCCTCCCTTCCATCATCCCCCCCCCCCTTGCTTATCTCCTTCTCCCCCACTTTACTGTATTGTAAGATAGTTTTCATACCAAAATGAGTGTGCATTTTATTCCTTCCTTTAGTCGAATGTGATGAGGGTAAACTTCATGTTTTTTTCTCAGCTCCTCTCTTTTTCCCTCCACTAAAAAGTCTCCTGCTTGCCTCTTGAATGAGAGATAATTTACCCCATTCCATTTGACCCTCTCTCCTCCCACTACATTTCTTTCTCACCATTTACCTTAATTTCTTTTAAGATATGGTCCCATCCTATTCAATTCACTCTGTGCTCTCTGTCTCTGTATGTGCGTGCATGTGTGTATGTGTGTGCGCACACGTGTACATGTGTGTGTGTGGTCCCACCAACTACCCAGATACTGAAAAGTTTTAAGAGTTACAAATATTGTCTTTCCATGTAGGAATGTAAACAGTTCACTTCTGGTAAATCCCTTCTGACTTCTCTTTGCTGTTTACTTTTTCATGCTTCTGCTCATTCTTGTGTTTGAAAGTCAAATTTTCTTTTCAGCTCTGGTCTTTTCATCAAGAATGCTTGAAAGTCCTCTGTTTCATTGAAAGACCATATTTTCCCCTGAAGTATTATACTCAGTTTTGCTGGGTAGGTGATTCTTGGTTTGAGTCCTAGTTCCTTTGACTTCTGGAATATCCTATTCCACGCCCTTCGATCCCTTAATGTAGAAGCTGCTAAATCTTGAGTTATCCTGATTGTATTTCCACAATACTGGAATTGTTTCTTGCTAGCTGCTTGCAAGATTTTCTCCTTGACCTGGGAGTTCTGGAATTTGGCCACAATGTTCCTAGGAGTTTCTCTTTTTGGATCTCTTTCAGGCGGTGATCGATGGATTCCTTGAATACTTATTTTGCCCTCTGGTTCTAGAATCTCAGGGCAGTTTTCCTTGATAATTTCATGAAAGATGATGTCTAGGCTCTTTTTTTTGATCATGGCTTTCAGGTAGTCCCATAATTTTTAAATTGTCTCTCCTGGATCTATTTTCCAGGTCAGTTGTTTTTCCCATGAGATATTTCACATTCTCTTCCATTTTTTCATTCTTTTGGTTTTGTTTGGTGATTTCTTGGTTTCTCATAAAGTCATTAGCCTCCATCTGTTCCATTCTAATTTTGAGAGAACTATTCTCTTCAGTGAGCTTTTGAACCTCTTTTTCCATTTGGCTAATTCTGCTTTTGAAAGCATTCTTCTCCTCATTGGCTTTTTGAACCTCTTTTGCCAATTGAGTGAGCCTATTTTTCAAGGTGTTATTTTCTTCAGCATTTTTTTGGGTCTCCTTTACCAAGGTATTGACCCATTTTTCATGCTTTTCTTGCATCTCTCTCATTTCTCTTCCCAATTTTTCCTCCACCTGTCTAACTTGATTTTCAAAATCACTTTTGAGCTCTTCCATGGCCTGAGCCCATTGGATATCTGTTTCGGATGTTTGGGGTACAGAGGCCTTGACTTCTATGTCTTTCCCTGATGGTAAGCATTGTTCCTCCTCATCAGAAATGAAAGGAGGAAGAAACATCTGTTCCCCAAGAAGGTACCCTTCTAAGGTCTTATTTTTCTTCCCTTTTCTGGGCATTTTCCCAGCCAGTTACTTGACTTCTGAGATTCCTCTCCACCCCTACCTAGATCCGCCCAGCTAGTGCTTGGGGTCTGAGATTTAAATGCTGCTTCCCAGCCTCAGGGCTTTCAGCGGTGGGCGGGTGGGGGGGGGAAGGGTGCGGCTGCTATTCAATGTGAGCTTAAGTTCTGGTGCTCAGGTTGGGGCAGAGCTGCCTGAGTTCCCTCAGGGGCTTTATGCGGGGACCTTCAGTAATGGAGTGGAGCTACTGTCTTCTTGGGGAGCTCTGGTCTGCTGCTGTCCCTGTCTCCGTTGCTGCCTCCCGAGGGGGCCCAAGTCGCGAAGACACCTCGCTCCCCTCTTGTCCAGCCCAGACATCTCTCTCACTGACCTGTAGCACCTGTGGGTGGAGGGACCTTCGCGACCGCCGGAGGTTCCGTCCCTGAAGCCTGCTCGGATCTGCTCCTCTGGGGCCACGAGGCCAGGGCAGCGCAGGGGCTCTGCTCTGCATCCAGTATGCAAGGGACCTTTGGGGTCGGTTTTTCAGGGCTCTCTGGAACGGAAATCTCCTCCCCTCTGTTGCTGCATGGGTTCCACTGCTCCAGAATTTGTGGGGAGTTCTTTTTTCCAGGTAATTTATGGGCTGTGGGTTCGAAGCTAGCATACGTGAGTCTTTCTACTCCGCCATCTTGGCTCCTCCCCCAGGTTTTGCTTAAATGATCCCCTCATCATTTCTTACATTACACTTGTTCTACCATCCCCCATGTCGTGGGTACTCCCTCGGTGTCCACCATGGAAAGAACTGCTGTAAATATGTTTGTGTGCCCAGAGTTAAGAGTTTGTTTTGCTTAGGACCACTCCATCCTTAATATGGCCTCCTTCTTACTCCCGCCTCTCCCTTTTCTCATTTCCCAATTTTCCCTTTTGAGTGAAGCGTAAATCTTTAACCAACCGTGTGTGTTATTTTCCCCTCCTTTGACCAATTTAGATGAGAGTGAAGTTCAATGTTACTTGCTTTCCCCTTCTCCACCCATTTTCCTTGATTTTATATTTTTAATTATGTGAGAAAATTTTTTCCATCCTTCTTCACCTCCTCCCGTACCCCAAGGTGTTCTTCTTATGTTTCCTTTCTATTCTTTTGAGATCTTCAAAACATAATAGAAAACTCCCAGACCCTCTGTCTGATTGGACAAGCTTTAGGATTCCTGATGATTAAGTTCTAAGGAGAAACATGGATCATCTCCCAATATTGGAATGTAAACACTTTGTCTTTGTTGAGCCCTTTATGATTGCGCACCCACATTTGCTTTTTAATATCTCTTGAGTCTTATGTTTGCACTTCATAGTTTATACGCAGCTGTGGTTTTTTTCATCAGGAATTCCTGGAAGTCTTCTGTTTCATTAAAAATCCAGTTTTCCTCCTTTAGGATTATACTCAGTTTTTCTGGGTAAATTTTTCTTGATTGAGAGCTTAATATACTCTGCCTTCTGGAGTAGCGTATTCCAAGCTTTCCACTCCTTTTTAAGTGTGGCTTACCAAGTCATTTGTAACCCTGACTGTGACTCCTTGGTACTTGAATTCTTTCTTTCTGGTTGTTTGGATTTTTAGTGTAGTTTTAGTTTAGTTTGGTTCCATGTGGAAGCTTTGGATTTGGGCTATGATAATTCTGAGAGTTTTTATTTTGAGGTTTTTTTTTTTTTCAGGAGGTAAACGGTGGATTCTTTCTATTTTGACTTTGCTATCTATCTAGTTCTATGCTGTCTTAGTAGTATTCTATTGATTTCTTGAAATAGGTTGTCTAGACTCTTTATTTTATCATGACTTTTATATAGTCTAATGATTCTTAAATTGTCTCTCCTGGATGCATTTTCCAGGGCAGTTTTTTTTTTTGGGGGGGCAGATACCTTACATCTTTTATTTGTTCAGACTTATTTTTTACTTTCTTTTAATAAAGTTATCAATGGAGTCATTACCTTGTATTTGGGGTATTATAATTTTCAGGGAGTTTTTTTCTTGAATAAGGTTTTGTACTTCTTTTTCCAAGCTGTTAGTTCCCTTCCTAGCTTTTTCTTGCACAGCTCTCATTTCTTTTCCAATTTCTTCCTTTATCACTGTCATTTCATTTATAGAAGCATTTTTTTTAAACTCAGAAAAGAAACCAAACAGCTTCTGTTCCATCTCTTATAGAAGTTCTGGTTGAGCTTGTGCCAGAGCTTTGTGTTGTCTTCGAAGCTTTGTTCATAGACATTTAATCACTCTTTTTGGAGCTTGTCTTGAGCATTTTTGTCAACATGTGGCTTTTTAGGGTGGGGTTTCTTGTTTGTTCATTCTTTGAGCCTGCTTCAGACTTTATATTACAGCCTGCATGCTTTTGGGGGTGAGGTAGATATCTGGACTGATCCTCCTGATGCTTTTTGGGGGTGTTGAGTGTTACATTATTCCAGGATCCTAGGAAACAAGTCAGACTGGGAACCTGCAGCTTCTGATTCAGGGCAAAGTCTAATTTCTGCCTTTCGTGTTTGACCTCTTCCAATTCCTAAGCCCCATACCTGTGGGCTTGCTCCAGTTGGAGTTTCAGAAGTCTGTTGGTGGATTCAGCAGCTGTCAAACAGGTGGAAAGCTCCACTGGTTCAGAATGGCAGGGCAGCAGGTTCTTCTTTGGTCTGGGAATCCTGCCAAACTGGAACTGAGACCTGGTCTTTCTCCTGGGTTCTGAGCCACAGAGATGCTACTTTCTTCAGAACTTGCTCCTTTCTTGGTACCCAGTATAAGGTCCCTGAACTTGTCTCCCCTTTAGATGCAGGCCAGCTCTGAGTCAACTCAGGCCTACTCCTCAGTCATCCCTGGATCTGTGAGCTGTCCATTGTCAACTATCCCTGTACCTGCTCCAGCTTTAGCCCCTTTATGTTGGATTAGGATCCTCTTCTTGTGCTGAATTCCAGCCTCTTTGTGTGCTCAAATGCCCCAAGCAACCTTTTCTGACTGGACACCTGTTTTCCTGTGCGTTTTCTCTTGGATTCCCTGATCAGGACTCAGTCGGGGGTGTTTTCTAGATATTTTCAAAGGGCTTTCTGTTAATTTGCCCTTTAAATGCATAATATAGTGTTTCCAGTTGGAGCCTTTGACATAAATTGGATTTACCAGTTTTTATTTAACTGTTTACAATTCAAAATTTAAACAAACATTTTGCAAGTGGAGGAAGAATTTATTTTTGTAGAAAATAATTTTAAAATTTTTAGTTTAAGAGACAAAACAGTGGAAGCACCACAGTCATCAGTTAGCTGAGATGGGGGAGGATGATGTGGCAAAGCTTTTTTTGTACACAAAGTGAGTTTTTTGTTTTGTTTTTTAAAGGAAAACAAGAAATGTTTGTAGGGAGAATCAGTAGTGTTCCATGCTTAGAATATAATGGTGTTTGCAAAATCAGGCTTTCTCCCTACGGGAGGCCTCAAAATAAAGATGGGGTTTGCTTTTGGCTGTTAGGACAGATTATTCTGCTGCTGTAGACATTATCAAAGTGGCATTGTGAAATCTCTCAGACTTTTAAGCTGAGTATCATCAGGGTATGTTCTGATGATACTATTTCTGATGAGGATAATTGGGCTTTGTAGTGACCGTCCGAGTCTGGTTTAAGCCTTTCGACTCCTGCCCCAGCAGAATGCTCTCCCCCGTTGGCCCCCAAGTGCTAAGGCATCATATTTTCACCAGGCTTGCTGTCTGCACTGGATGACTAATCGTCATGACACCTGGTGCATTCAAGCAGGCCTTGTGCACTGGAATAGTCATACCTAGTTATGTCTGCACACCTGATGTTTTATTAACCAGTATTGATTTTTGTACCCGGGGGACTTTTTTCTTCCTGAAAAAAGGCAACCTTGCAGGAGTGAAAGGCATTGCAGGGGATGAATTTCTAATGAACCCCTTCTTTTCCTTTTTTTTTTTTTTTAACTCTCTTTAGTGGAGCTTCATATTTTAAGTGCCCAAGCTGAAATTTCATTTTAAGCAATTCCATTTTGATAAATCCTTTTAAACCTTGACTTTCTGTAAGGTTATTTTTTAAAGATTGCGCTGCTTGACTGACATGCTTAGCAGTGCCTGTAAATTTGAGCATTTCATTATAGGTTTCAATGAAGCATGCTTACATGCAGCGAAATACTGAGAATTTAGGGGCTGAGACCATTGGTAGAATGCGGAGAAAAATTAAAGGCATTGAGTTCTCTGGTGTATTCCAAGCAGTCCTAAAGTTTCTTCTGGTTGACTTAGGGTTAGTTCATGGAGGTCAAGTCCCTGTGGCATGCTTGCCCCTCCTTGCCTTCCATGTATACGCCAAATGGATGTATTCTTGTACAGCAGTTGTGTGATACACAAAGACCTGGCTTTGTGAGTAGAAAATGATGATTTACCCAGAGTATTCAAGACTGACTTTCTGAGCCGTACTCTAATGACAACTGACTCCACAATTCTTATCTGGGATTCTTTTCATCTTCAATTTCCCGGGGGTGGGGGGTGGGGGTGAGAGCTGGGGAAGGGGTGCCCTGTAGGAAAATGATCCAAGAGAAGCTTAATGTTTTTTCAGCTTTTTCTTAAGTGGCTGCGCAGACCTTGTACATGTATGATTCTGAAGTAAATGTTTTATAACAGTCTTGGTGATTGTCCTTTTGTGGGTGTCGGGCTCCACATCTTTCACTCTGAATTTTTAATTTGCTGCCACAGACCATCAGGCATTGTGTGCGGACTGCAGACATCCCATTAGGTGTCAGTAGACGAGGGTCCTCATGACTCATTCTGACAGTTGGCTTGCACTGTCCCAGTAATAGGAGCTTCTGGCTCTGTTTTGTCGTTTCAGGGAAGCCGAAACCACCCTTGTCCAAACGGTGTATTTGTTTGACACGTTGCTAATCACTCACCCATTCAGTAGCTTGACTTTCAAAACTAGTTTACTTAAATGCGTGTTAATCCTGTGTTGATTAATTGACCTTTCTGTTCTTCTTACAGTTTTTGGCACTGGGCACACATTATGGAAAGGTTTATTTGCTCGATGTCCAAGGAAATATCACTCAAAAGTTTGACATTGTAAGTATACAGTTTGGATAGCCATTCACATGCTGAGCTTGTTATTATAAGTAAAATCATAATAAATTCTTCAAATCTCAGTACTTTACAAGTGTATTTTGAAGTTCAGTCTGGATCATTTAAAAAACTGGATTTTAGCAATGATTTCTATGGTCTTTTCTTATAGGAGATGCTGAAGTCTATTTATCTGGAGTTAAGTGAAGAGGGAATTCTCTCTGTCCCAGTTATCTTAAATAACTTTTCTATAGACACATGCAGACAGGGGCTATTTACATTGAATCCCCTTTAAAGAGCTTAATGCAATTATAGTTAACTCTTTGACTTTAATTAGAGTTTGCTTTTGTCTCATGTATATGTGTGTGCATGTTAATATAGAAGCTTATATTATCTAGATAAATTATTAAAAGAAGGAAGATCTTGCATTTCTTCTGGCAAATAATAATCTTGATTTACATACTTGAAGGGATTCGTAACATTCTAAACGTATGAACTCCCTCATTAGCTGACTATTGTCGATGCTTAGTGCCGTGCCCTATCGTCTTATCGAGATGCCAAATGTAATTGAAAATTGATTGATTACCTTGCTAGTTCAGTTTATCTACTCCAAATATATAAAGCTAATATTTTATGTGTATGTTTGGAAGCTTGGACTCTTAGGGGATTATATTGATTGAAGGAGAAGAGCCAGGCTTCTATTATATTGTGGTTCTTGGAATCATTTAGGATGGATGAAATGCTGAACTCAGAGCTGTATTCTGCTATCTTAAGATGCACTATGACAGTATGAAAAACTTACATGTATATGTGAATGTGTGTGAGTATTTTGAAAACATTGGCTTGTGAAATAAATACTTGTACTTATGGGTTGGCCGGCTTTCCTGTTCTGAGTGTAGTCAGCACTTGCCAACAGATGTGTTGGAGACATTGGCGCAGCTTGTCAGTTGGGGTGCGTGTTCTAAAGCTGACACTGGGAGGAGGCTCCTTTTGTTTGAAAAATCAAATTATGGGATTGATACGAAAACATGGGAGGGAGATCCCAGGGAGGGAGTTTGAGTAGTGCTTTGGCCAGAGTGATGTTGACCCACTTAAAGACAAGGCAGTTAGAAGCTGACACTTTGCCTTCCCCTCTGAGTCCATGTGGGGCAGTGGATCTTTACTCCCCTATTTTCCCAGATACTTTCAGGGACCTGGGCATCTTGTTTCTCTGACTCATTGACCTTATCTTATTCTCCCCAAGTGCACAGCCTTATGGGGAAGGTATTCTTTCCTGACACCAGTTTATCTCTGTGAAGGCCCCTTTGCTCTGTCAAAGTCTGTAGTTAAATAGCCATGACTGAGTAAGCTCTTGCTTCATTCATCCCAATGAGATGTCATGGTAGTGACAGTGCCATTCATTTATTCATTCAACAATCACCTTGGGTGCCTCTTCTGTGTGAGTCACTGTGGGCTTGGATGAGAGTCTGGGCGTCTCTGCTGAGTGGCAGCTTCCAAAGTTAAGTCTACCTGGGCCTTTTGGAGGCCTTTTTGTGGCCCCCGTGGCAAGTTTGACCTCCTGGCATGGTGATTGGTCCTGCTTTTCTTGAGGCCATCAATTTTATAACAGGATTGCTGCTATAGTGAATACTGTTTCTTTTTTCCTACTTAGCAGAGTGCGGCGCATTTCCTGAAGGTATGTGTGCTCAGGGTGGCCCCCAGGGACACTTGCACCAGTGTGGTGCCTTTTGAGAAGGAGACTTGGCCTCCATTTCTCTCATCCTGTGGGGTTTCTTTTCTTGGCTACTTCATACTCCTTGCCACTCTTGCCAAGGTTTGTTTCTTTCTCCCATTTTCTCTTGAAAACAAACAGCCCATTTTCTTTGGGAGGGGAGATACTTCCGAAGATCCAGAATGTTGTCATGGCTCAGATTGTGTAATCATTACCCAGCATTCTAGGCCCTGCAGGCTTTCTTTCGGAGGGCGTTTTTGTTCATTGCACAGTTGAAGATTAGGATAAGAGATCTCATCACACAAGTTCCAGGACACTCTCCCAGTGTCTGATGCTTTCTTTCCCCTTCATGTCTTACTTTGAGAAGAACATGTTAGGCTTCACTATAGAGTGACTTTATTTCTGTCTCTTTAGCCCCAGGCCCACACAGGAGGGTGCTGAGTCACAAAGAGGGCGTTTTCTGAATGTTCCACAAATTTGTTCAGAAGAAATTACAGACAGAAAAGGCAAACAAAATGATTATCATGTTACTTGATGCAGAAGATACATTTTATACTTGGACTCTCTTTCATGCCTGTTGTTTCTTGGATGACTTCAGCTAATTCTTTCATTAATAGGTTTGGATTCCATAGGAGAAAGCTGAGGAGGAAACCTTAATTGCCTTGAAGCATAGATTCCATCATGGTGGCTTGGGATACATGTGTTGCTTAGGCAGAAGTAGCTAAAGAGATGAAATTCTTCAGGATACTTTTTATTACCATGGACATAAGACCTATAGATCGTTAATTGAACCAGAATGGGCCATGGAGGTCATCAAGGCCAACCCCTTCGTTTTAGAGAGGCATATTAACTTGCTTAAGGTCCCAGATGTAGTTAAGTTACAGAGGAGGAATCTGAAGCCAAGTGCTCGGGCTCCTAGTCCAGTGTTCTTTCCATTGTCCAGTGTTGCCTTTTTCACCATGAGTTGGTCAGCAGGCATTTATTAAATACCTACCATTTTTTTCTCCTGAAGTATTACACTCAGTTTTGCTGGGTAGATAATTTTTGGTTTTAATCATAGTTCCTTTGACTTCTGGAATATCATATTCCACACCCTTCAATCCCTTAATGTAGAAGCTGCTAGATATTGGGTTATCCTGATTGTATTTCCCCAATACTCGAATTATTTCTTTCTAGCTGCTTGCAATATTTTTTCCTTGACCTGGGAACTCTGGAATTTGGCTATGATATTCCTAGCAGTCTCTCTTTTTATCTCTTTCAGGAGGATTTCAGTGGATTCTTGCAATATTTATTGAAATAAATAGTCCTCTGGTTGTAGAATATCAGGGCAGTTTTCCTTGATAATTTCATGAAAGATGATGTCTAGGCTCTTTTTTTGATCATGACTTTCAGATAGTCCCATAATTTTTAAATTGTCTCTCCTGCATCTATTTTTCAGGTCAGTTATTTTTCCAATGAGATATTTCACATTATCTTTCATTTTGTTTTGTAATTTCTTGGTTTCTCATAAAGTCATTAGCTTCCATCTGTTCCATTCTAATTTTTAAAGAACTATTTTCTTCAATCAGCTTTTGAACCTCCTTTTTCATTTGGCTATTTCTGCTTTTTAAAGCATTCTTCTCCTTCATTGCCTTTTGGGGCCTCTTTTGCCGATTGAGTTAGCCTAGTTTTAAAGGTGTTATTTTCTTCAGCAATTTTTTGGGTCTCCTTTAGCAAGCTCTTGACTTGCTTTTTGTGATTTTCTTGTATAGCTCTCATTTCTCTTCCCAGTTTTTCCTCTACTTCTCTTACTTGATTTTCAGAATCCTTTTTGAGCTCTTCCATGCCCTGGGACTGTTGCATATTTATTTTGGAAATTTTGGATGTAGAAGCCTTGACTTTTATATATTCCCCTGATGGTAAACATTGTTCTTCCTCATCTAAAAGGGTGGGACAGAATACCTGTTCACCGAGAAAGTAACCTTCTATAGTCTTATTATTTTTTTCCCCCTTTTTTGGGCATTTATCAAGAGTAGGGTATACTCTGGAGACCTGTAAAATTTCAGTTCCTCCAAGGTGGCACAATCAAGGAAGAGGAGTTTACTCCCTGGCTGTGCTGGAGGCTGAGATTAAGATCAGCTGCTCAATTCCTCCAGGGGCTTTAGGCAGGGGTGGGTTAGCCACTCAGGGCTGAGGTGCAGATCAGCTGCTCAATTCCTCCAGGGGCTTTAAACTGAGGCTTCAGCAATGGAAGCTGGCTGCTGCCTTCTGCCACCACAGCACCACCTGCTGCTGCTGCTGCCACCTGGGGCCAGGGCTAGGGGAGGACCCTGCTCCCTTGTCACAGAGGTAAAAAAGCCCTCTCACTGATCTTTGAAGTGTCTTTGACACCTGCGGGTTGAAGGATCTGTGAACCTGGGGAATCTACCCCAGAGGCCTGCTCTGGCCCTGCTTGTTCTGGTGCCACACGGCCAAGGCTGGGCTATGCTCCACTCCGAGTCTGATGTGACAGACCTTTCCCATTGGCCTTCCAGATCACCCTGGGCTGGAAATCTCCTCCACTCTGTTGTTCTGTGGCTTCTACTGCTCTCAAATTTATTGAGAGTCATTCTTTACAGGTATTTTATGGGCTGTGGGGGAAGAGCTAGAGTATGAGCCACTTTCTACTCTGCCTTCTTGGCTCTGCCCCCTGAGGACTTATTTCTTAACTCTTCTTGATGCCTTCACAAAAATAGACCAAGTATTTTCACAGATAAATGCAGAAAAGCAGAAATGTTTGTGGATCATAATGCAATAAAGTTATATTCAATAAAGATGTCAAAGAAATGATGAAGAGACTAAATAACTTAATCCTGTTAATCAGGGGTCCAAGAACATATCATAGAAACATCATGGCATTCTATCTAGATGACCCTGGAGAAGAAGTGAAGCTGGTGACCTTGCACAGCCCTCCCTCACTCAGGTCAAAGTCAACTGCAAGTGGTGTCATCCTCTTGATGTCATGGTTCCCTTCTAGAACAAAGGATAAACACAACAATGACAACAACAGCAGCATCAGTAATTTCATTAAAGATAATGACAGCAGCGTGAGAGTAGGCCAGAACATTTTGGATTCAGCCAAAACAGTCTTTAAGGGAAGATTCATTTCTCTAGATTCTTTTGTCAGTAAAAGAGAGAAAGAATAGATTAATGAATTGGGCATGAAACTTTTAAAAATATATCAACAAATTGAAGTCCCCAATCAAATACCAAAAAAAAAATCCTGAAAATTAAAAAATCAAAGATCAAAATAAAACCTAAATAACACATCGAAAAAGTCTGCCACTATATGCAGTGTTCTCCATCTGGTACTGAAAAGCCGCAGGAAGATGTCTTTTTTATTTTCCATCATTTTTTGAGTCCAATCTTGCTTATTAAAATGGCCCAGTGTTTGATTTCAGTTGTTTTTACTGTTTTTGTCCTTTCCATTTTATGCTGTCATGGTCATTGTTTGTACTGTTTGCTTGGTTCTGCTTGCTGCTTTCTGCATCAGTTCACATGCAGCTCCCCATGCTTCTCTAGATTCTTCGTGCTCATTGTTTCTTATGGTGTAATCATGTTTTTCCATTCCTACTCTGATGAGCTATTTCCTGATTGATGAGCATCCCTTCATTGTCCTTGCTTTGCTGCTACGCAAAAGTGCTGCTGTGCATATTTTGATGTGTCAGGACCTTTCTTTTGGTCACTGACCTCCTCCACCTCTCCCTTGGGTGTATGGCCACCAGTAGAATCTGTCTGGGTCAAAGAGTATGGGCATTTTGAACACTGTCTTTAAATGATTCCAATTTGCTTTCCAGAATGGTAGTGCCAATTCATAGCCCCATCAACAGCCATGTATTAGAAAGATCATTCCCCATTGTTGACTTCCCATCTTTTGCCTCATTGCTATCATATCTGGAAAAAAAAATACCGCAGACTTGTTTGTTTTTCATACTTAAACATGTCTCTGTTAGAGATTTATAAATCTAAGTTGAGGAAATACACCATTGGCTACACTTAAGAAATAAATTCTGATATTCCTTTTCCAATCCCATCCACCAGTAATGCACAGGTCTTTGTTGACATTGATTAGTAGATATCCATCATCACTATTGGAAAGAACATGGTGTGACATCCAGAAGATGTCATATACCATGTCCAGAGAGCAGATAGCAAAGATGCTTGCTGCCTTGGTTTCTTGGATCTCCTTTTTCGTTTATTTTCAGTTGGTGCTGGCATCAGAAAGAAATGGAGGCCAAAGGAAGCCACTGATTTCATTCAGTGCATTGGTCCTTGATGTAACCTCTGTCAAAACTATGTGCTGACTGTTGAATGAGGGTTTCGTGCTTGGCAGAATGAGGATTGCCTTATTGCAACCAATTTTGTCTTATCACAATGTAGGAAATGCTATCGTTGTGGGGTTTGCCATGCTGATCAATATAAGACATAGATGTTGATTATTATCATTATGTACCTGCCAAGTGCCAAGTACGGTGCCAAGTGTTTTATAAATGTTATCTCATTAGAGCCTCACAGCAGCCGTGGGAGGGAGGTGTCGTTATCACCGCCATTTTGCTCTTAAGGAAACCGAGGCACAGAGGTTAGGCATCTTGCTCAAGGTCCCACAAGTAGTAAGTGTCTGAGGCCAGATTTGAACTCTAGTTCTGAGGTCTTTCTGTCTTTCAGTCCAGTGTTCTCTCCACTGCTTTATCTAGCTGCCCCATAGAGCCTTGTAAGTGGCAGAATTGTGTCTTTCTGTGGAAGCAGCCTTCCCTTCTTTCTACATCTAAAAATGCCACTAAATTTCCTATCTAGAAATCTGCCTGAGTGACAGTGGTCTTACAGCTTATGACATACGGCTGAGATTGGATCCTTGTAACTCTAGAGGCAGGGTGGGGGAAGGGCCAATAGAGGGAGGTAGTGTGTGAGGCCAGGGCAGATCTGGTCTGTGAAGTAGATAATTGCAAATCTTAGTGCCTTCAGTTTGATAGCATTAAGAGAATGAGTAGGACATGTGTGTGTGTGTGTGTGTGTGTGTGTGTGTATATTAAGATACTCTAGCCACATTGTGTGTGTGTATATATATATATATATATATATATATATATTAAGATACTCTAGCCACATTGTGTGTGTGTGTGTGTGTGTGTGTGTGTGTGTATATATATATATATATATATATATATATATATATATATATATTAAGATACTCTAGCCACATATGTTTGGATATTCCCAGTCGAAAATACTTTTATATCATAACTTTAACTTAATTTAGACTTAATTGAGAAAGCTTTTATAAAATTAATGATTACTTGACCTAAACTCAACCAGTGAAAAAGTTAAAATAGACTCAATTTCAATTATGAAACTATCCAAGTTGCTGAACGGAAATCAGTTTACATTGCCTTAATCAATTTTTTTCTAAGTAGTTAATTCTAAACTTTCAGACAGTCTCTCGTGGAAAAAAAGTCTGAATTATAAATTGAGATGATCATGTACTTAATAAGTTATTTCTTTCTCTTTGAACTTATAACCTCAAATAATTTCTTTTGAAAGCCCACTTTGACCAGTTTTCAAATTAAGTTCAGGAGAGTTGGTTGAAGGAGCCTTGAGGTTGGTCTCCCCCAGGTGTCTGAGGGTGGACAGAGGAAGCCTGTTGGGTTGGAGTGGTCATTGCTTATTGGTCTTCTTACAGATGGAGCTTCAAGGTGGTGCTGGTGAGTAGTATGCATGGCAAAGTAGGGGCTAATAAATAGGTAATACATCAGAAATAGAAAGCAGTGCAAGAAAAGGAATTACCAAAAAAAGCAAAAAACAAACCCAAAACCCAAGGGTATTTTGGGAGTTTATTAAGATCAATACACAGCTATTGAAATTAATATCCCAAGAGGCCAAAGTAGGCCCAGAGTCGGTCTTAAGATTCCTTTTTGTTCCAGATAGGAGATTTCAAGGGAATACCAGCTTTTATATTTGCTATCAGTTGTAAGAGATGAAATTAATAGACTGTGTAATGATGCTTATAATTTTCACAGAAAATTAAGATTTCTCTCAAAGTTCACATCTAATTCGTGCCTGGACTATTTCAGTGTCCCAGCTTGGTCTCCCTCCTCTGCATTTTTCCCAACATCTTCCCTTCCCTTTCTCCTTCATTCATCCAACACGTTACTTGATTATTTTTCCTAAAACAACCCTTTCCTCATGTCACTTCCCTGTTAAATCAGTTCCTGCTGCTTGAAGGATAAACTGTTAAATCCTTAGCACTGGTTTAAGGGCTCCTTCCAATTGAACACCTCCCCAGCCCTCTTTTTTCTCATTCCTTTCCTCCAAGAGCTCTCCTGGGCTTTGGACCTAATCTGCTCACCATCACCTCTGGGTAGTGCCAGATTTGGATACATGGTAACTTCTATTCTCAGTCCAGGCCCCAGGCTTCTTCCTTTCTTGTTTCTGTGTCTGGTGCTTCCCCGGCCTCTGCCATCCTCCTTGGGTGTGTACAGCAATGCTAGGAGAGGCCATGCGCTCTGTCACGATGGGGCTGCACAGCAGCTCGTGGCCAGGAAGCAGCCTCAGTGTGCGCCAGCTGCAGATGATAAATCGAGAGGTGAATGGTTGGGTCATATTTATAAGGCCTGCTGTAGGCCAACATCTTTGCATTTTTGTTGTTGTGGAATATTGTAGTAATAAGTACAGTCCTCGAGATCATCTTCAGAAGAGAAACATGATAATGTAACCTTTGAATTTTCATACCTTTAAAAAATATCTTAGTCCCCTTGGGTTCCGTGCCTGACCCAAACCTGTGGTTCTTTACATGTACGACCATTTTAGAGCTTTGTGTGAATGAGGCTGCTATCATACTTTTCAACATATATGAACGTTTTGAACTTTGAAATTAATTAAATCTCCCTTGAGAGGATCATGGAAGGTGCAGACACAGTCATTTTGAAATGGATGCTGGATTTGTGCGTAAGGAAGAACTTTTGGAAATCAGGGTGTCATTTTAGGACAGTTAGAGGTCCTTGTGCATAGGTTAGGGTCTGAAACTTCTACTGTATGCAGAAGGACTTATCTGTCCCTGTTAATCAGCCTAGATCCCCCAGGATCCCTGTCCCCCTGGGGAGCAGCTCAATACTCTGGGCCCCGTTCACAGTGGGAGCAGGATGATACTCAGGTGTTAGGAGCAGCTCACAAAAGAGCCCTTTGAGAAGGATCGGAAGCATCTGTCTCCTAGCGGAGATGCCTTGCTACACAAGGATGCTTGATTGTGGCTTTCTTATCAGCACAGAGCAAATATTGCTTGAAGTGCACCATTCTAGCCTTGACATCATCATCAGGCAGGAAGCATGACAGGCATCTTTTGACACTGCCAGGGTGGCACACCGTTTCCTCAGTTCTGTGTGTGGAAGTGTGTGATACCTGCCTGAGATTGATTGACATGTCCAAGGATCTCATGCGCTGCCAGAGTGACAAGAGACATAGCAAATGAGTTGAAAATACATAAAGGAAAAATCAGCCCTACTAACTCTTCTGATAGAGGTGAGTCCTGGGAGCTGAGAGGCCATGTAGTCATCCCCTGCCTTATTCATGAATCCTCTGAACTGTGTATCTGACTAAACACTCTCAGGGAGAGAACTCACCCCATGGTAGGCATCTTGGCCCAGTTCTGGACAGCTCTCATGGTTGGAAGGTTAATAAAATGGTAGATTTAGCTCTAGAAGGCGCCTGAGAGGTTTTCTAACCCAAGCCCTACATTTAACAATGAGGTAGCTGGGAGCCACATGGAGATCCCATGGTTTGCTTAAGATCTTACCACAAGAGAATGACAGAGCTGGGGTTCAAGACCAGATTTCTAATTGCCTCCAACTTTTCCCCAGTTACTCTGTATATTGTTTTGTTTATAAGTGAGAGATTTGTAGAAGCATCCATACCAAATGCAGCAACAGGCCAGGTCAGGAAGGCTTCTGACCTCACTTCAGTGCTTAAATGATAAGCCATGAGTGTAGAAAGTTTTGTTAGTGCATGGAAACTGTAACTTTTGGCACCGACACTGTGGGTTTTATTTGAAAGCCTCCTGCTTTAGCCAAAATGTTGATTTGTAGAACTCATGTTTGCAAACACTCATGTGTTAATTGTATCGATGCTGCACCTTTGGCGAGGTCAGCCTTCCAAAAGTGGGTAGAACGAAAGAAAGTTGCTCTTCAGAGTGTATCCGGCCTCTGTAAAAGTGGGCCTTAGGTTGAGTCCTACAAGTCAGAAAGTACTGCCTTCTCTTGTAAAACTATAGCATCTTCTGGCAAGGATTCTTTTTTAAATTTCTCTCTTGAATGATAGAATAGGCATCTTGGTACTCTTAGAATATATGACTTCTTAAAAATTAGTGTAGTTATACTTGGAGATGGGGCAGCTAGATGGCTCAGTGGATAGACTGCTGGGTGATCAGGAAGACCTGAGTTCAAATTTGGCCTCAGACACTTACTAGCTGGATGCTCTTGATCAAGTCATTTAACCTCCATTTGCCTTTATCCACTGGAGAAGCAAGAAAGCCCCATGTATGGTATGGTCCGTGGGGTCACAAAGTGTCAAATACAACTAAGCAACTAAAAGAACAAGAAACTTGGAGACAAAGGGTCCCTGTCGGACAACATGGTGCAATGGAGGAGCCTCAGATTGGGAACCAGAGGACCTGGCCCTGTGGCCACCCTGTAACCTTTGGGAAGTTGTTTGACCCTTCGGGCACTCCATTTCCTCCTGTAAAATGAATAGATTGGAAATGAGACTTCTGTCTCTACATCCATGAATAGTCGTTTACCTTAAGTGGGTACATTTTTCCCTGGCCATGCCAACTTGTGAGGCCCCAGGGATGGCCATCTGCTTTGGTGATCAGGGCCAAGAGGTTTGTTGTCATGGTGACTTTGAAAACCTTCAGGACTCTGACCCTGCAATGACTGTCCACCACCCAAGGATCAATGGTGCAGCCCGCCACCTAGCTCCTGGCAGAGGGGCAGGTGGTGTAGGTTACATGATAGGCCTCATGCACTGGGCTCACGGGTCACATGTGCTGGTGGCAGTTTGTCCCCCCTTTTTTTTTTTTTTTTTTTTTTGGTACTTGCTTTTTCCATGTTCCTTTTCCTTTCAGTTGGCAGTGGGGTAGACATAAAAGATAGATTTTTGTTCGTTGAGGATCAATAAATTTTCAATTAAAAATAATTTTTCTAGGTAGCAGGTTTTGTCTGCTGTGGCACGCTTCCTTCTTCCCTCCCGACTGCTGCCTTTGTCATCCCTCGTTCCGTGGCTGAACGATTCCCATCTCCTCCTTCTCCAATACCTCCTTCAGTTACCAAAGGCTCAGTTACAAACCCCCTTCTCAGCGCCATTTCCTTCTCTCTCTCTCCATTTCAGCTTATCCTTCCTCAGTCCTCGTCCTCTACCACCGTGCTCTGCCTTTGTACCTTCTGGAGTCCCTGTTGTACACTCAGCACACTTCTCTTTGTCTTAGACCTCTGTTACCTCACACTCCTTCCATATCTCATGGTGCATCTTCTTTCCTAGCTTGAAATCCACCCATCCCACTCCACTGGACATCACCTTCTCATTTCCCACCCCAGCTGCAGGTTCTGCCTATCTGCCATCTCCCATCTCCCTTTTCAGCTTCTCCTTTAGAGTGTGAGTTCCCTGAGGGCAGGGACTGCCTTATGCCTCATTTTTGTATGCCCAGTGCTCACTACAATGCCTGGCACATAGTTAGCCCTTAATAAATGTTTATTCCAGTTCAGACTTACGTGGCGCTCTCCACCTCCACTTGGAGATGAATCCTCTGCCTTCAGCTCTCAGTTCTTCTCATGCTTTGATGTTCACACTATACCTACCTCCCAGAGAGCTCCATGACCTTCTCCCTCTCTTCTGGGCTCAGATCTTCTCTTGAACCCAGTCCCAGTCCTCTTCTCCCTCTCTTCTGGGCTCAGATCTTCTCTTGAACCCAGTCCCAGTCCTCTTCTCCCTCTCTTCTGGGCTCAGATCTTCTCTTTAACCCAGTCCCAGTCCTCTTCTCCCTCTCTTCTGGGCTCAGATCGTCTCTTGAACCCAGTCCCAGTCCTCATACTCATGACCTTCAAGTTGAGCCCCTGCCCCTCTGGTTATTTCTGTCTTCACTTCTTGGTGTCCCTCAGCTGTGATCCATGTTCTGGAATTCTGCAGTACCTGTCTCTGACCCCCCCTTCCATCTCTCTTGATTCCATCCTTTGACTCTGTCCTCTGTGCTTACGGTGACCTCCTATCCTTCCTTTCTTCCCTGTTCTTCCAGTCTGTCTTCCCTGCTCTCACCTGACTTTCCTTCTGTTAACCACAGGGTGACTCCAGTCCAGTTATCTGCTAGTATTTACCTTTCAACCCTTTGGTTCCTTTGTTGCTCACTCCCTGCCAAGTCCTAACATGTCATTACCCGCACCTTCTCCTTTGTCCTACCTTGTGGACAGCCAAATGCTGCTGGAGAAAGTCACATTGCCACGCATGCTCAACCTTCTGTAGAATTATCATCTCTTCCAAGCTGTCCCCAAACTCAGTTTAACAAGCATTTAAAAGCACCAGGCACTGAGCTAGGTACAGAGATACAGGGACAAAAACAGAAAGATTCCCCAGCTTCTCTTGGGGGAGAAAGCTTGTTCGTAGATTGGTGCCTTCTCTTCCCACAGTCTCTATTGCTTTGTCAGTGTGAATTTGAGAGAAAATGAGAGAATCTCTTAGGGATGAAGGCCTAGACACTATTTATAAATCCCATTTAGCATCACTCTGTGCTAAAAATCATACTGTAGTAAGCATATATTATCCTCTAGATTAATGAACATTTTGGGAGGCTGTCTAACACGTGTATCCACTAGTGTTACATTTCAAAGAAATGGGACTTACTTGGGTCTGCACTGGAGCTCTGTTATCCTGCTTTTTGCTCTTCCTCCTTGAGGCAGATTTGAGTTTGGATCAGGCCTGAGCACATTCCTCTGAGATACAGCTTCCTTACCTCATCCGTTCTCCTCTCTTGAACCCCAGCTGGTTTGTCCACTCTCCAGGCTCATGCTGGGCCTTGCACACCGATCAGTGGATGAAGAAAAGGCTCTACCTTGACCTGGCACCGATAGTGGCCAGATAGTGCGAGCTCAGCAGAAGCAGAGCCTCCAGCAGCCTTTCCTGAAGCCTCAGGAGTACTTACAGAATGGTGTGCAGTTTTTAAATCCCAACAACCTGTAGCAGCATCGAGAGGATTTAGAAAGGATGGCCTCTCAGGAAGCAAGTTGCTACTGCTTCCCAGAGCTGTTTTCTTTTCATCAGCTTTCATTCCTTTCTGGAAATTGCCTATGCCTTTCACATCCTGTATTCAATTGGGGGAGCCCTGCTTCCTCCTAATGCGATGACTGGCAGCAGCTACATGTGTAACGAGACTATTCAGAATTAAGGCATTTGTTGAATATTTAAGTGAAAGTCAGAGCAAAGCTTATTTTAAGGTAAAGCACGTTTGGCAATGCAAGAGGGAAGGAAGGCAGAAGGCTCATGCCAGCCTTAGTCTGCACATAGTTGTGGCTCCTTTAGGTTGAACTCCCTGAGAGTGGAGCTGCAATGCCGGGTCCATAGTAGGTACTTAATAAATGATGGCTGACTTAATCCTATGGTGACAGCTATTATATATATATATATATATATATATATATATATATATATATATATTAGTGCTGAGTAGGTGATTGAAGTGGGGGAGCCCGTGGAGGAGTCAGAGCAGCAGATCTGGTCTTCCTAAGGACAGATCCATAAAGAATCCATTTGGGCTGAATATTGCCATCATGTTTACAACTTGTCACATTTTTGGTAATATTTTACAAAACTCTCACTGAAAATTGTACTTTTGTTCTTGTGAGTTGGCAAAAAGGCAAGGCACCTTAAGTGTGGAGCCACCGTGTTAAGTGCTGGGATACACATACAAGCCAAAGAAATATGGCAACTGTGCTCAGTGAACTTAGTCTCATGAGACATAAGGGGGAGATGGAGTATTGAAGCCCAGAAAGGAGAGGGATGGAGGTTGCTTGTTCTGGAGTCCTTCCCCTGTGGAGGCCGTAGGGGAACAGGTGAGAATGGAGAAGGCCATCTACATAACGGAAGCCCCACAGGATGATGGCCCAGTGGATGAACTAACTGTAGAGTGCAGGGGGAGGAGATCCCAGGTGCTGTGGGCTCTCCCAGCATGAGCCTTTCCTGGGACCTGATATCAAAACCTGGGAAGTCAGAAGCACAGAAAGCATAGAAAGGTAAGGTCTGGTCTATGTTGTCGTCTTTTGTCCCACAATTACTGTTGGTGTTTGTTGGGAATGGCCACTGGTGAAAACTGTTAATCAGTCTCTGTCCTTCTAATTTCTTGTAAAATAATGTGACAAATTTTAGGGGTCTGATGTCTTTTTCCTTTCAGTTCAGTGAGTAGTAGAAGCCTCAGCATCTTATGTTCTTAACGTCTTTCACATAGTGTTAATCATTGGATTAGCTAATTAACGAGGTTCTTCATGTGGCTGTGGAGGCCTCTAGCCCTGCTTTCACATTTTGGAGGGTGGCCAGGCCAGCCAGGGCTCAGTCCTTTCCAGGTGGCCCCTGCACTTTCTGCCCCTGCACCTGGTACTATTGTCTCCCTCACCCCCTCCTTTCAGCTTCCTTATGTGTTGTTCCCCCCATTAAAAGGTAAGCTCCCTGAGGTCAGGGGCTGCCTTTCTACTTGTATTTGTAGACTCATTCTAGAGCACTTTGCCAGGTATTGGCTGATTGACTGAAGATGAAGTTTTCTGTAAAAAACACCGTTTTTAAAGGCTGCCTATTCCTTTCTCATGTTTCCAGCAAGGATACTCACTACATGAATAGATCATTTTCCCAAGGATCTTATTGAAATGATAAATTAGTCATTTAGTTCATACTTTCTGGTCTTTTCTGTCACTTTTTACATATCGGTCATGACTTCCTCTTCCATTAGAGTTTTCTCCTGCAAAATCTTGAAGACGGATGGTGCTCTGAGTTGTCAGTGGCAGCAGAATGTTCCTGCCAGGACTCATTTTTGGCCTCTCTCTGGATATTCCATGGTTGTTTCTTTTCTGACCATGGTACCTCTAGAAGTGGCAGCAGAGCTGTCCTTGTTTCTGCCTGTCTGTGTTCCCTCCAGTTCATCTTTGTGTATTCTTAGGAAGATCTGACTTCACTGGTTATTAAAATAGAATGTCCTCTGTGGCCCTGCAGAACCAAGCAGCTTCTGTCGTCCTCTGTAATGTTTGGTAAAGGAGTTTAGACCTAAATTTGGGTTGCCCATGGCTATCTTGTCTTTTTCACTTGACAAGGAGATTAAATGTTTGCAAGCTGGGGGTTCAATGTGAGCAGTCTAGAGTCACATCCCTGCTAAGTCTCTCAGGCCAGGTTCGCATTATTCAGATTACTCCATGGGGAGCCATCATCCACACCTTAGTAAGGATAGAAAGGTCCTTGGGGTAACTCCTGAATCCTGGTAACCACTGCTGGAGAATATACTGCTCTGGTCAGGCTACAGTGGGGCAACCATAGGTAGGTACAGCGAGGGTGCTGCATGATTGGACCTGAAGAGTGCTTGTTTTCTCTTTTGTGAGAGAGCTCTTCCCTTCAGCTTGTGAAACCCTGGGATTGAGTCCCAGCCATTGAGGCTTCCTTCTACTTAGCAGGGTCTTCTCTTGGTGGTTCGCTTTCATTCATAAGGAGAGTATGAGCCAGGATGCAGGTCACCGCCTGTAGTGATGGATCAGCATGTTGGCCAGAGATGGTACTGTAACAGTAACTGGACCAGAAGTTAACTAATGTTTGTAGATGCTTTCTGCTGGTACTTAGTGTTCAGGCCTGACACAGTTTCTTCAGGATTATCTGTTCAATCCAGGTCAACAAATGCTGCTTCAGCATTGACCGTGTGAATATTAGGATAACAGTCACCGTCACCTAGGCCCTGAGGGAAATAATTATTAATAACCAATGGTTTGGGGAGATCCAGAGTTCCCCCTTTTCTGTACCCTTCATTTCAGAGTTTAGTCTCTTGAAGGACAGTAATGATGTTGATTAGATTGCCTAAAGCTGGGGTGGGCTCTCTGTCCAAGGGTGACATGATGTCACTCTCTCAGCCCTTCCTTGGAGTGAGCCCACTTCTCATTTGGAATATTCATTCTCATGGTTAGCCAAGCAGAGTTGATTGCCACCCTCAGGAGCACCCACAAGGGCATAGAAACTGTGAGCCCACCATGAGGGCTCTAGCCTTCGAGAGAGCTGCTGATCTCTTTTATGAAAACGCTAGCATTAATAAAGTCACTAATTACCCAGAAATCATTTCTCTCAAACTTTTTAAATGCCACAACACTTAGTTCTAAAATAACTCAGGTAAGAAAAGTATCCCCTCAGTGTTTTCCTCACACAGCCAACCTCTCATCGCCTTCTTGCATGTTCATAATCATTGCTACTCCCTCATCTTGCTATTCGTTGCCTTTTGGCTTGGCTTGAGATTGTGGCACCCTGTGGTATATAGGCAGAGAGCATCACCAGGAGGCTGTTGGTTCTGAAGAGATGGGCTGTGTTGGGCATCAAGAGAGCAGCTCACAGTTGCTGAAAGGCCAACTGGGTTTTCCCAGTATGATCTAGAGTGATCCTCTCCTGTTCAATTTTGGACCTCACTGATCTATTAATGGTGTCAAATGTGGAGACTGCCTCTCCTCTGCTTAGCCTTCAGACAGATCCCTTCAGCTGCTGTCATTGCAGCCTCCTGGCTCCCTCTTTGTGCACTGCCATCCAGCCAAGGTGGCCTCTCATATCTGCACACCTTTGCCTTGGCCAACCCTTCCCTGGAATGGACTCCAATCTCTCTTCCACCTCCAGGAATTCCTCTCATACTTCAGCTCAGGCACCATCTTCACCAGTTCTCTCCCTCCTGAACAACTTTGTAATTAGCACCATTTTATATTTATATCTGTTCATTTCACACTTTGGGTGTCCCAAAAGTCTTAGTGTGGTTGCAAACTTTGATAGCTTAGTAGCTGAAATTGAAGCTATAATGATGTAAATAAATGTAATATAAAAGTAAAATAATGTAAAATTTTTATAGCTTCAAACCGCGCTAATATATGGGGAATCCCATGTGAACTGGCATCTTCTTGTGAGTAGGGATTCTTTCCTTTGTAGTTGTATTCTGGCATCCATAACATTCCCTAGTGCATAGTAGGAGCTTGTGGAATGTTGATCATTTTTTGTTTTTTGGTTTTTTTACAAATTCTCATCTTAGCTCCGACAAGTTAGTAGCCAGACTCACTTAGACAGCTGCCTCAGGGATCATTTCAGTATCACTAGCATGTAGGTTAAAACACCCTCCTTAATTCCCTATGGTGTCATAGGGGCACTTGCTGCACCTAGTGCCCCCTCTCTGTTCTTCCTTTCTTTTTTGGTCTCTAGCTTTGAAGCTTCCTTGTTTTCCACAAGTCTTTGGACTCCCCTTCTCCCTGAACTTCCTCTCCTTTTTGAAGTCACTGAGCATCAGTGACCTGGATGATCTTGTCAGGTTCCTCCTAGGATTTCTCTACCCCTTGACCTCTTGGTGCTGAAGCTGCAGGCACCTTTGGCCTGATCTTTTTGGCCATTTCTTTTGCTTAGTGCTGCAGTAATGTGTGCTGACCAAATATCCTCGAAAATAGAGGAGCTTGTTGTTTGGGGGCATTGGATGAAATTTCTCAGCTCCCCTCTCGACATCTCCAACCAGAATCCAGAAGGCCTGCATCTTCTCCCTTCTCCTAGTTCCATTGTTAGCTTCAGCTCCTCCAGCCACCCAGCCCTTTGGTCATTAGGCCATCGGGCCTTCTGGATAGAGGACCGCTCCCCAACCTGTGGTGACTATCTATTACTGGTGTGATTCTTAGTGGCCTCTGTCACAGCAGAAGCAGGTGAAAGCCTCACTGACCTGAGGCCATTTTAAAACTGTTCTTGGTTTTAAGAATTACTACTATCCCTCTCCCTCCTCACTAGATGAGTTTGCTGCATATGTTTTCTCTCTAGTTAGCAGCACTGCTCTCAAACAACAGGCACAGACTGCTCTTGGGGCCACATCCACAGCCTTAGTAGCATGGAAGAACCCAGTAGAGCCTGTGTCCTACTGGTCAGCCATGATGAGGCATTGGAGTGGAACTTTATGAAGGACAAGTGATGAAACAGGAGGAATTCTAGTGAGAGGATCAGAGTTTGGAGTGGCTTCTGGACTCAGTGTTGACATAACTGGAGGGCCATCATGGTGGCTGGTGGTGCCACTGTGCCCACAGCACTGGGCCTGTAGTCAGGAAGATCTGACTTTAGAGCCTGCCACAGACACTTACTAGCTGTGTGACCCTGGGCAAGTCACTTAACTTCTTAGTCTCAGTTTCCTCAACTGTTAAATGGGGATGGTAATAACCTGCCTCCTACAGTACGGAGGAAAAAAATGGGATAATGGTTGTAACTTTCATGACAGCATTATCACCACCATCTTCATCATTCTAGAGAGATCACCGTACAGTATAGGTTGCCTGTTCTCTTGGCGTAGACATGATGGATGTGTGCGATTTCATAATTAGTCACTATCTTGTTAACTTAAAGTACAAAAGCACTTTATTTTTAAAAATTCAAAACCAGTTTTTAGCCTGTGCTACTTGAGCATCATTTCTCCCTGTATGAGTGTCTGTGTGTGCACTCATACATACACATACTTTTATTCTGGAACCCTCAACTTCTAAAAATGTTTAGCCTTTTTTTTAAATCTAGAATTTCATTCTTCTCTGAAATTTATCCTCTGTGCTTTGAAAGTATCCATCTTTATCTTTCCTCACGGATTTTACAGATTTCCTCCCGTTATGTTTACTTCATACCTGTTGCAGACCTGATGATTTCACACCTTAGCTACTTCCTATGATGGAAACATCCCCAAAGTATATTTATCATTATTATTTTTATAGGACATTCTTGCAAAGGGAATCACCCTTTATCTGTTTTATATCATTAAGTTATATGCTGAAAGTCCTTGGAATATATAAAACATGGACCCCATTCTTAGGGAGCTCACATTTTAAAAGATGGTTCCTCTTTTCCTTTTCCTTACTTAAAAAGGCTGACTTAGCTTCTGTCCTCTTTACTTCCTAATCCTTAAACCCACATCAAGATAGGCTAATAAACATTTCCCAAATTATGAAGATTTGATCCAGATTCAGCAGGAGATAGGGGTCTGTCATTCTAGTCTTGGAGGAGTCCCACAGTATGGAATATGTCATTCTTATTTTCAGAATGAAATGGTCATAATGTTAATTGACATAAGCCATTTAAAAAAAATTTAGGGGGTGTAGTAGACACTAAAGTTAAAAATTTTGACAGCTCAGATTTTGCTTTTAATATTGAGTGACTTTTTAAAACTTTCCCTAAAAGCGAGGTGACACTTTGGTCTCATTGGAGTCATTTTCTTCAATAGGAGCCTCTTGAAGTAGCGGGAGCTCGCCCTAAGTAGGCCAGAACAGAAGCACTATTCTCACACTCATGATGTAAGTGTCACTTGTCCGCTAACTGTGACTAATAGGCGTGAAGTCACAAAGGCAGCTATTAGAATGTTTGGATTTTCAGCTTTCAAATACTGATCTCTGGAAGAACGAAAGTGAAATCCAGTCGTCTGTTTCTCCTTCATTCCACCCCACATATCCATGGGGATGCAGCATTTGTAAAAGAATCAATTACCCATTTGTTAGTCAGAGGAGCTTTACAAATTATACATTAGCAGATTGATTTCTGAGGTTCACCGTTGGGGGACTGATAGGCTAAGGTGGGATGATGAGTGGTGTCTGGAGAGAAGGGCTCGCCACAAAGAACACAATTAAAAGCAGCTTTCTGAATGGCCGTGAATTATTCCTAATTGAAGAGCTGACATAATCCATACTAAGTGTATTTATTCGGGCATTTTGCATTAGGTAATTGATTATCACATGAGGTGTATTTGTTTTTTGGCAGTTTTACCTTTCTCTCCAATGGAAGATTTTTGAGGTAGCCTGTAGTGGGCCTGCGTGCAGAAGGTGCACACGAGCATTTTTTCCTTCCTCTAAAATTCTTTTTTCCCCATTAAAGGAACATTTTTTGTGTGTTCTATGGTGTCAGCTTGACGTTATTGATTTTTGAACAGTCAAACTTACTTATATTGTCCAGAATTCCAAACATGTCTCCATCAGAAATAAAATTGTAGCTAATGGAAAATTCAGCTGAGGCCATTTTTCTCTGCCCCCACTGCTGCCGCCACCCCTGTTCCACACCTCCTCCTCCACCTTCTGCAGCTCTGTTTTCTGTATGAAATTCTGATTTTGCTAGATTAATTGTTTCACTTATACATGTCCTCATCATTGGCATTGTTCTCATCGGGAGCCCATTTGGCCTGGTTGGTCGATTACAGAGGGATGGTTGACGTAAGCATATTTCAGAGAGAGAGCACTGCTTCAGACTTCTTGGTGGAGAGGTTTAGGATGAGATGTGAGGATCCGGGTGTTGTAGACAAAATCTCACTGTGCACTGGGAAAGTTTTCTCCAACTTTGTTGACATCCAGCACCTTCCTTTAGCCGGACAGGAAATAAAGATGGCAGGTGGATGTGAGACAGTTGTTCCTCATTTACTTTGAAAACTGCTCCCATATGCCAGCCTGATAAAACTGCAGTATGCACCATTGACAGTTGTCACATTGAAATCCTGGCTTTGCTGGCTTTTTTCCCAAAGAATTGATGGCAGCCACATTTATGGAGTATTAACCAAGGAGATCAGAGTGACTGTGGGTCTTCAGGGGGTTTGTTTTGTTTTGTTTTGCTTTTTAGTTTTAGTTTCAGGTTTGTTTTTTTTTTAATCAGTACATATGGGGTCACAACCCATAGTGTAAAAAGCCCTGAAAGATGTTGTGAGTGAACAAGAGTCATGAGAGGAAAAAGTTGGAAAAGGCCAGTTTTAAATAAGTCAGTCTGTTATTCTTCCATAATATTTGATGGACAAACTACCAAGAGCAAAATAAGTAAATAATGGCAATGTGCATTGGCGGGTGCCTGCATTTTTAGGGTGTTGAACTGTCACCTTCTACACAAAGTTGGCCAATACCATGCTGTCAGAAGGCAGTAAGGCCATGGTTTGTTTACCGATAATTTTAATGAGCATGTAAAGCAAAGTGGTAGAAGTCTATGCTCATGTAAAATCTTTAGACATTTAATTTGCGGTTACTTAATTATCCAGTTTCTGAGTTAAATATCCCCACTCCATCCCCACTCTCTCATTCCAGCGCAGTGAAGATGTCATCTCCTTTGGGAATTCTCCAGATGAAAATGTTTTCTCCCTTGTGTTCATCACCCCAACTTTGCATTACACTTAGTGGTAGAACATAAGCAATTAAAGTCTAGGACTAGGTAATTTTTTATGTTCAGATCTCCACTCTAATGCTTTGCACATAGTGGTTACTCAATAAATGTTTGTTAAATCAATGAACTGTGATTGGCAGACCACACCTTATTAGAGAACACCTTGATCAAAAAAAAACACAGGTACAAAGCAGGAACAAAGACGATGTCAGTGACCTCCTGGCATTTCTCAGTGTTATACAGGCAATGGTTGGACTTGTCATTATACCTATGTGGTTATTTAAGGTATATGGTAGGCAGCACCCAAGTAAAACTATATTGCTCAGACTTTTTTCAGGGAATGGATCCCAATATTAAATCCAGCTAAGAGACCTCATCCATCCTCTTCTTACCATTTCCATTGCCACAAAACTAGTGCGAATCCGTCTTCCCTCTCACTGGAATGATCTCAGTGACTTCATACATAATAAATCTTCCTGCCCTAGTCTTGTACGCCTTCCCAACCACAACCCATCCTGTGCACAAAGTGAGGAGCCATGGGTAGGGATGGCTGAAAGGCCAATATCTACTGAATGTAAGAAAGAACTCCCCAATGATTAGATGTGTAGAATGGGTAGCTTCTGGAGGCCAGGAGTCAGTTTGACCTTTATTGGAGATCTCCAGAGAAAGGCTGGATTGCCACCTGTTGGGGGTGGTGTGGACAGCATTCTTGTTCAGGGGTGGATTGAACCTATCGATCTTGGGAGGTGCCTTCCAGCTGTGAGATTCTGGGGTTGTTTGCCTTACTGTGATGAAGATGATCACACATTAGACGCTGTTGACCACCGTCTCCTCTGGGATATTCTTTCCTTCCTGGATTTTCCTCACACAAGTCTCCCTTGGTTTTCTGCCTCTCTTCTCAGCTACTCTTTCTCAGTTTCCTTTGACAGATCATCCTCTTGTTCATGTTCTAACTGTGGGTATAACCTATGAATTGGCCTTGGACCCTCAGCCACATTATCAGTTTTCTGTGTTCTCTCACTGTTTCTCCAGATTGCAAAGAAACATTCTGAAATGATGCTCAAAATGGTCTTTAATATAGGAATCCTACTGGAATAAACTCATGTTTTTTAAACATGCTATAGCAGAACTGGCTGCTATTTTAACTGTATTTTGCTTTGTGATCTCATTAGATTCCATGAATTCAATGAAAATCTCTTTGCTGGTAATTCTTAGATTTACTTATCCAGCGCTGACCTCTATTTTTATATCTCCAACTGCCTGTTGGATATCTCAAACTGGTTGTCCCATAGACACCTTCAACTCAACATGCCCCAAATGGAATTCATTCTCTCTCCCCACCCCCACCCCCAAGACCTCCCTTCACCCTTTTTTTCTATTGTAGTCGAGGATAACCGGCACATCCCCTCAGCCAGCCAAGCTTGTGACATAGGTGTCATCATGGATGCCTCATCCCTGCCCCCGCCAGTCTCTTGTCAGTCTTGCTCATTCCAGCTTCCTGACATCTTTCTCAGCCTCACCTGCCCCCTGTTGGAGATCACCCTCAATGCGATTCTGTGACATTCCCCTCCTTCCTAAACTCAGGTAGCTCCTTAGTACGTCCTCCTTTAAATATGAAATCTGTCTCCTAAGGCCCTTCATAACCTGGCTCCTTCCTGCTTTTCCAAGCTTCTTAAATCTTACTCCTTCCCTCATGTTCTGTGTTTAAGTAAACTGACTTTGCTGTTCCTTCCACAACACACTGAATTTCTCAACTCCATGCCTTTGTCCTACATGCTTGTCTAGACATTTTCTGTTGTTGACCTCTTTAGGAACTACATTTAGTAATGGAACACTGTCGTAAAGGAAGACTTTGAGAGTGTCTCTGCATTGCTTCTTCTGACCTCTGTGTGAGTGCCTGTCTTATATGAATTCTCTATAAAATAGTCTTGTAGACAAATGTCCATTTGGCCTTTGAACAACATGGACAGCCCCCTGGAATTGGGCTATCTCTGCAGTAGAGTTTGAATTCTTGGCAGCTTAGCTCAAGAAAGGATCTCAGTGTTAGTGGACCTTATCTTGCCAAGTGAGCTTTGGAGTTTTCCTAAGACAGTTTAAATGGAAACGATTTAGTTTACTGGATTGGAGCTGCCATATTGTCCAGGTTTCTCATGTATACAACAAAGAGGTCAGTATAACAACTCTGCATACCTTCATTTTGGGAGGCAATCTAATACTTCATCATCTTCGTGTGCAACTCTGGAAATTGTACTACCAAGGCAAGTGAATTTATCCACAGCATTCAAAACTTCTCCATTTACTGTAACTTCCACGTATGGGTGGTATAGTGCTAGCTGATGGAGAACCTCCACTTAATTGTTAGGGCAAAATTAGCAAAAGCAACAGAGACTCAATCCATACTTTGTTGTATCTTAGCCTCAGAGGCTGCATTGAGTACGCAGTCACTTTGGAAATAGACGGTATTTTTCATCAGGGGTCCTTTGGAATGCTCTTGGATGATTGTCTCATCAGAGTAGTTAAGTCTTTTATGGTTGATATTGTTACAGTGTTGCTGTTACTATGTACAATGTTTTCTTGGCTCTACCCACTTCACTTTGCATCAGTTCATGTAAGTTCTCCCAAGTTTTTTTGAAACCACGCCACTCATTATTTCTTATGGCACTATTGTTCAACCATTCCCTGATTGGTGGGCATTCCCTCAGTTTCCAAATCTTAGCCACCACACGTACACACAAAAAAGATGCTTATAAATATTTTTGTACATCCAGGTCCTCTTCCCTTTTCTTTGGTTTCTTTGTGATACAGACATAGAGTGCTGTTGCTGGGTCAAAAGATACACACAGTTTTGTTGTCCTTTGGGAATAATTTCAAATTGTTCTTCAGAATGGTTAGACCAGGTCACAGTTCCCTGTGTGTCTTGAATATCAAACCCTTATAGAGATATGTGATGGAGATTGTTTTCTTCATCTAACTTCTTAGCCTAGTTCCATTAATTTTGTTAGTTCAAAAACTTTTCAACTTAATATAATTGAAAGCATCTATTTTATCTTCTGATTGCTTCTATTGTTTGTTTCATTAAGAATTCTCCCCCAACCTTAATTTGTTTTATTTTATGATTTTTACATACAGAGTACATATCTATTTCAACCATTCTTTGGTGTGTTGTGTAGTTTTGCTCTTTCTGCTAAAAAAGCATTTTGTAATTGTATTTTTTATATTTAGAGTGCCTTGGCAGATTAACTCCCAGTTACTGTGCGTGCATCTTACAGTAATTTGAACAGGATTTCTCTTTCTTTTATTTTTTCCTGGATTTTATTGTTGCTACCCAGAAATGCTAGGTAGCTTGTGGATTTATTTTGTATCCTGCTGCTTTACTGATGCAGGATTAATTATCTCAGTTAGGGTCTTTTAAAAATTGTTCTCTAGGGTGGTGTGGTTTATTTTAGGTCTGTTTAACTGTCTTAAATTTTTTTTGACACTCAAATATTTTAGGGATACCTTTTAGTCTAGTTAGCCATTTTCTTCCATAACATCTGGATTTTTTTTATTTTCTAAGTTGGACATCGGTCATTTCTCTGGTCTTTGCTTGATTCTCATTCCACTTAAGGTTTGTAGTTCAAATTCTAGCCAGTATTCTTTTTTTCAAATTTTTCAGATTGATCTGCAAGGTTGCATTTTACTTGTTAGTATTCCATATCAGTGATAAAAATTGGGACTCCATGGGATTGCCTATGAGTTAACAGTTAAACGGGCTAGAATTTGCCATTTCAAGAAATCATGCTATTGAGTAAAGCCGAAAAAGAAAAAAAGTAACCAAACCAAAGCTAAAAGAGTAAGTGTAAACAATCAGTTCCCAGATTGTCAGTTGAAGGACAGTGTGCCCTGGAGTCAATGAGGCCTGGGTCCAAGTTACCCTCTGACCTGGAAGGCTTGAGTGACATCTCTCTCAGACTCTAAATAAGGAGGAAGTTTCTTTACCAGAAATTCCCTCTGCTAAGGAGGTCCTAAGTCTGGTATGCTTTTCCTCCCTCCCTCCTACAAAAAAAACAGAAACCTTCCACTGAATACATTCAGATTTTCCTGTTTTGAGATGTTTTCTTAAAGCAGAGTACAGCAAGTGGTTTTTTTAAAAAAAACAACCTCTTAGTTCATCTCTCGTTGGCAGGGGTAGCAAGTCACCTTAGTATCCACATCCATGATTTCCTTTTCTGTTGTGTGCCTACTTCAGGATGGGTTGGTAAATGGTGGCTAGCTCGAGGCGTTGGCAGGCAGAAGAATTGTCTTCTCTCAATGCCTTCTCACCTCCCTTTGTGCACAGCTTGTGGGGAGGACATCCGGAAGAAGCCACATGTTTCATGTCCTCAGTGATTTATGGTTTCAGGAGTATTTTAAAGGGAGAGCCAACAAAGGTTGTAAAAGCATTTAGACCCTGAAACTTAAGGACTTTCTAAAAACATCATTGGGTTATTTATAGGAAGAAGTCTATTTCTACTTGAAATGCTTTTGCTGGCTGCCTTAATGTAAGCTATAAATAAACAAAGTTAGAATAGAGATTTGAGAGAAAAGCTGTTTGAATGATCACGAAGCAAACTGGAACACAAGACTTTTCCACTTAATGTTTTTCAGCACATTCTTTAAAAAGGAAGATTTTTGTTCATGAGAACAGTGTTGTGTGTAGGGGGATCAGTTTCAAAATGGAAAGACACAGATTATCCCTTTTAAATAAAAAACTGGTGGAAATGTCCAGATTCAGAGTTTGGAACATATTAGCTAACAAAGCTGTATTTTACTTTTGATGTAAAAGGACCTTTTTTTATACTTTCTGGATTCTTGCTGGTAAGCCACTAGACAGCTTTTATTTCCTAAATCTTGCAAAGAGGCAGGGTAATTGATCATAGATGCACCTTTTCCTAAAGTTGATGTTTTCTTTTTATAGAGCCCTGTGAAGATAAATCAGATTAGCCTGGATGAAAGTGGAGAACACATGGGTGTGTGCTCAGAGGATGGCAAGGTACGTGGGTGTTAGAGTGGCACTGTCTCTGGCAGCCAGTGCTGTGCTGGAGATAAGGAAAGCTGGGAGGTGGAGACAACTGCATGGAGGGAGTGCCTGGACTGTTCTTGAACACTGAACTTGCTTCCTATTGCTCATAAAGAAAGTCAAATATATTTTGCACAAATGTGCTTTAGGAAAAGTAATTAAAGTACATGGATATCAATAATGTAACTGGAATTCAGCTGCCTAGCAGCTCTGGCAAGGGGCAGATCTCTAATCATTACTTCTGTGCCAGCTAGGCTTCCATGACTAGTCTTCTGTTCTGGCAAGACAGTAGTAGTTCAACGCCTTTCTACCATAAATCCATGAAATTGGATTTTGTGGCATGAGTTCTGTGGGCTGGTGGTTTTCATTTTCACCCACAAGTTATGAATGTTTCTCTTGAATTATAGAATCTTTTGATAAGCAGTCATAGTTTATCAGAAAAATAAAGTGTCTTACAACGGCCACATTAAATAAATGTAAAATCAATGTATGTACAGTTTTCTAAAAAACTGGCAGCGACGTCCTCGACATCCGAGGACATAGATCAGTGGTGCTGGGTGTAAGTAACAATTATCAGGGCCTCTCTGCAGTGGGGCGGCTGACAGTTAGTGGTGGAGGTGATGGATTCTTCCACTTAGAAGAATGTCTTTTTTGTTTTTAAGTCGATGGAAGTCTTTTCCAGTGTGGGTCTGCAATGATAAAATTCTAATGTGCCATGTATTTAAGCTACTTGTTTAAAATAACATTCTGAGAAAGCAGATGGAGCTTTAAAAATCACATCAGAATGACAACCAGCTACATGACTTACCAAGGAGAAGCCAGGTTTAACTAATTTGTTGTCAGTTTTTGAAGTGATCCTAATCCAGGGACCCCATTCAAAGTGAATAAATTAAAAACAATATTGGCCTTATTTAATGCATTGACAAAATGAGAACACATTTATTCTGTCACAATTAGAGAACGATTTGCTTCTCTCAGGTTCTTCTTTCTCAGAAAGCCTTTTGAAAACCTAAGTGGAAATCTCCTGTCTTCCCAAAAATCTTATCAGGTTCCACAGTGGTTTCTGAATCTTGAAGATGATCACAGATGTCCAAGCAAGATGAGGAAGGAGTTGGCACATGTTGTAAATGAGGAAAATTAGCCAAACAATTTAAGCATTTTTCTCACTCGTCCCTGTGTGTGTGGAAAAAAACAATTTGCCTTTTTCTCCAAGGAGAGGACTTCTTTTAGTATGCTAGAACAGATGCTCCTCGGCAAGACTATAGGATTTCAGAGGTGAAGAGTGACTGATGCCCACCTCCAAGATGTTTAGTTTTTTGGAAAATAAAATGTTATTGATCCTTTAGCATTTCCTTCACTACCTCCATCCCCACCTATCAGAGAGCCATCCCTGATCATCATGGGTGTTTAAATAGAGGAAAGAACATAGAGCAGAGCCCCATCCCAAAAAAGCCCCCAGCCTTTCTCCTCTTCTTCTCACATCTCCTCTTGGGGCCCACATGCGCCATTATTGTTCCGCAGTATTCAGGTTGTTTTGTTGTTTCCATTCTGCAGTGGCGATTGTTGTGGTTACTGTGTAAGTTGTTGGGTGAGCTTGGTCACTTCTCTTTGCATTGGTCTTTCTGAGCATGAGGTTCTGACCTAGAGTGGTGACAATGTCAGAGGAGAGAAGAGGGCATAATTGAGAGAAGGTGAAACAGGGATTGGCATATGGAGGAGGGAGAGTGTGGTGGTGACAGATAGTGAGGAATCCAGGATGACTCCTGGGTTGGGAGCCTGAGGGATTGGAAGGATGTGAAAAGTTAGAAAAAGGAGAAAGTTTGGGAGTAAAGAGGAGGTCAGTTTTGGACATGCTGAGTTTAAGATGTCTACTGGGCATCCAAGTCATGTTGTTTGAAAGGCCATTGGAGATATGAGACCAGAGGTCAGCAGAGAGGTTAGGTCAAGATAGGCAGATTTGAGAATGTAATTGAATCCATGGGAGCTGATGAGCTTTCCAAGCAAAGTTGTGTAGAGGGAGAAGAGAAGAGGGTGCAGGATAGATCCCTATGGGACACTTGTGATTAGAGGACATGATCTAGAAGACAGTACACAAAGGAGAATGAGAAGTGTAGTTAGAGAGGTTGGGAGAGAGCCAGGAGAGAGAGGGAGCTGTTCCAAGAGCCTAGAGAGAAGAGAGGATCAGAGAAGAGGGGTAGGTCAGTGTCAAAGGCTATCCCAGTTTCTTCCTCTTTATTTCTCATGTGCAATCACTCAGTCATGTTTGACTCTTCATGACTCCACGGACCGTAGCACACCAGGCCCTTCTCTCCTCCACTATCTCCCCAAGTCTTTTCAAGCTCATGTCATCTGCTTCCATGACTTCTGACATACCCTTTTGCTTTGCCTCCAATCCTTTCTACTTCTCATTACATGGTCAAAGGATATAAGCCTCAGCTTTAGTATTTGACCTTCTAGTGAATAATCTGAATTAGTTTCTTTAAGTATTGGCTAATTTGATCTCCTTACTGTCCAAGGGACTCTCCAAAGCCTTCTCCAGTACCACAATTTAAAAGTGTCGATTCTGTGGCTCTCAGCTTTCCCCATAGTTGAATTCCTACAACCATGCAATGCTACTGGAAAATCCACAGCTTTGACTATATATGTGCCTTTGTTGACAAGGTGATGTCTCAGCTTTTTAGATTTACCATTCAGATTTACCTTCCTCTCAAGGAGCAAGTGTCTTTCAATTTCATGGCTGTTGTTGTTGCCTGCAGTGATTTTTGAGCCTAAGAATGTAAAATCTGATGCTGGTTCCATTTCTTCTCCCTCTGTTTGCCAGGAAGGGACAGGACCAGTTGCTAAGATCTTAGGTTTTTTGATGTTAAACTACAAACCAGCTTTTCCCTTCTCTTCTTTCACCCTCATCAAGAGGCTTCTACATTCCTCTTCTCTTTCTGCCATCAGAATGGTATCATCTACATATCTGAGATTGTTTATATTTCTCCCAGCAACCTTAATTTTTTAAATTGTCCATGAATTTACATGATGTACTCTGCACCTAAGTTAAATACAGTGACACTATCCAGCCTTGTCTCACTCCTTTTCAAATCTTAAACCTATCAGTTGTTCCATGTTCAGTTCTAACCGTTGCTTCTTGACAGGTTTCTCAGGAGACAAGTAAGATGATTTAGTACTCCCATCTCTTTGAGAATTTGCCACATTTTGTTGTGATCCACAAAGTCAAAGACTTTAGTGTAGTCAGTGAAGCGGAAATAGATGTTTTTCTGGAACTCCTTTGCATTCTTCATAATCCAGGGAATGTTGGCAGTTTGGTCCTCTGCCTCTTTGAAAACCAACCTGCTCTTCTGGTAATTCTCGGTTCACATAGTGCTGAAAGCTAACTTTCAGAATCTTAAACATAATCTTGCTGGTATGTGAAATGAGCACAATTGTTTATTAATTGGAACATTCTTTGGCATTTGTCAGTAATTTGAATATTCTTTAGCATTGCCTTTTTTTAGGATTATGATGTAAACTGACCTTTTCCAATCCAGTGGCCACTGTTGAGTTTTCCATATGTGTTGGCATATTGTGCAGCAGTTTAATAGCACCCTCTTTTAGTATTTAGGTAGGCATTCCGTCACCTCCACTGGCCTTGTGGTTAGCAGTGCTTCCTAAGGCCCACTTGATTTCATTCTCCAGGACATCTAGCTCTAGATCAGTAACTATACCATTGTGTTTATCAAGGATGTTAAGGTCTTTCTTGTGGAGAGGCTAAGCCAGAATGGTGGTGTAAAGGCAGGAACTCTCCTGAGCTCTCCCTCAAAACCCTCCAAATACCTTTAAATAGTAAACAAATTCTAGAGCAGCAGAACCCACGAAAAGATGGAGTGGACCAGTTTTCCATCACAAGACAACATAAGAGGTTGGCAGGAAAGGTCTGTTGCATCAGGGTGAGAGAAAAGCACGGGTTAGCACAGACTGGGCCCCAGCAACCAGAAGTAGGCCTCAGGGCAACTGAATCATTGGCAACAGTGGTGGTTTCCAAACCTCTCAGCCCACAGATGGTAAGGGCATCAGACAACTGATCAGGGGTCCCTTTGCTGGCACCAGGGACAGGACTCTGTTGCATTGCTATACTTGGATCTGGGTCACCATCCTGGGTCTTAGTCTCAGTGTGAGGAGGAGCACTAGTGTAGCAGATCTGGAGGCCACATGGGAGCAGGGATGCTGGTCATAATTCCAGGGTTAATAAGAGTACTTGTGGTCACTCATAAGCCAGTGCACAGTACAGGCAAGTAGTAAACACATCCCACCCTAGATCATACCATCGTGGAAGAGTCAAAAACTTACAGGTCCTCAGAATTACTTCTGAAAACACCTGCACAAAAAAACCTGGAGCTTAGACAGCACCTCTCCACTTGGGAAGCAGAACTCGACTTTAACATAGATTTAAAAGTCAAGAAATAGCCTTCAAAGTGAGCAAACAAAAGAAAAAAATTCTGACCTTAGAGAGTTAATATGGTGCCAAGGAAGATCAAAGCACACATTCAGAAACCTGTATGTGTATGTCAAAACGAAAACAAGTCAAAATTCCTGCATCCAAAGTCTTAAAGCAAAATATGAACTCAGGTCATGGAAGAGCTCAAAAAGGATTTTAAAAATCAAGTAAGAGAGGGAGAGGAAAAACTGGGAAATGAGAGTGATGCAAGAAAATCATGAAAAAAGAGCTGCTTGGCAAAAGAGGCACAAAAAAAATACTGAAGAAAATAACATCTTAAAAAATAGAACTGGCAAAATGGTAAAAGAGGCACAAAAATCTAATGAGGAATGCCTTGAAAAAGAATTGGCCAAATGTAAAAGGAGGTACAAAAGCTCACTGAAGAAAATAATTCCTTCAAAGTTAGAATTGGGAAAGCGGAAGCTGATGACGTTATGAAACATCAAGTAATAATCAAACAAAATTAAAAGACTGAAAAAAATAGAAGAAAGTGTGCAGCATCTCGTTAGAAACAACGGACCTGTAAAATAGATCCAGGACAGATGATTTAAGAACTATTGGACAACCTGAAAATCATGATCAAAAAAGAGCATAGATATCATCTTTCAGAAAATTATCAAGTAAGCTATCTAATATTCTAGAACCAGTAGGGTAAAATAGAAATTGAAAGACTCTGCCAATCATCTCCTGAAAGATATTCCAAAGTGAAAAATCCCAGGAATATTATAGTCAAATTCTAGATCTCTCAGATCAAGGAGAAAATACTGCAAGCAGCCAAAGAGATATTGTGGAGTCACAGTCAGGATAACCTAGGATTTAGTAGCTTCTATATTAAAGGACTGGAGGACTTGGGATGCGATATTCCAGGGTTTTGGAAAAAGAGCTAGGATTGCAACCAAGAGTCACCTGCTCAGCAAAACTGAGTGTAATCCTTCAGGAGAAAAAAAAATGGATATTCAGTGAAATAGAGGACTTTCAAGCATTCCTGATGAAAAGATCTGAACCAAAGAGAAAACTTGATTTCCAAATACAAGATATAAATGAAGCATAAAAAGGTAAACAGGAAAGAGAAATCATAAGGGATTTGATAAAGTTAAACTGTTTATATTCCTACATGGGAAAATGATATTTATCATTCCTAAGCACTTTCACATAATTAGAGCACTTAGAAGGAGTGGTACATAGATGGAAAGCAGGGGTGTGAGTTGAATATAGTGGTGTGATTATCTAAAAAATAAAATTAAGGGATGAGAAAGAAGAATCGCCAGGGAGAAGGGGAAAGGAAGAGGTAGAGTGGAATAAATTATCTGACATAAAAGAGACCTGAAAGAGATTTTATAGTGGAGAGGAAAATGGAGGGATTAGGGAAGGGAACACATGAACCCTGCTCTCATAGGAATTGGCTCAAAGAGGGAATAACACATACACTTAGTTGAGTGTAGAAATCTGTCTTACTATACAGGAAAATAGGAGAGGGTAAGCTGATGGAAGGGCACTTTGGAGGAAATAAAAGTCAGAAGCAAAACACTTTTGAGAATGGAAAGAGTAAAAGGAGAGAGAGTAGGATAAATGGGGGAAATAGAATGGAGGGAAATACATAATTTGTAAAGATTAGCATGAAAAAAATTTTACGAGTTTCTCTGATAAAGACTTCATTTCTTAAACATATAGAAAACTGAGTCAAATTCCTCAATTGATAAATGGTCAAAGAATATGAACAGGCAGTTTTCAGACAAAGTTATCAGAGTTACCTATAGTCAAATGCTGTAAATCCTATTGATGAGAGAAATGCAAATTAAAAGAACTCTGAGCCACTTCCTCACTCCTGTCAGATTAGCTAACATGACAGAAAAGGAAAATGACAAATATTGGAGGGGGTATGGGAAAATTAGAACACTCATATAGACTGTTGCCGAAGCTGCATACTGATTCTAGCATGCTGGAGAACAGTTTGGAACTATGCCTAGGTGGCTACAAAACCATGCGGACCCTTTGACCAAGCGATACCACAACTAGGTCTCTATCCCAAAGAGGTACAAAACAAAAAGGAAAAGGACCTGTGTGTACAAAAGTAGTTATAGCAGCTCTTTTAGTGGTGGCACAGAATTGAAAATTGAAGGGATGTCCATTGATTGGGGAATGGCTTAACAAGTTTTTGTATATGATGCTCAGAAAAAACATGGAAAGCCTTACATAAACTAATGCAAAATGAAATGAACAGAACCAGAAGAACGTTGTACACAGTAACAGCCATATTGTATGATGATCTACTACGAATAACTTAGCTATTCTCAGCAATACAGTGATCTAAGGAAATTGTGTAGGACTTGTAATTAAAAGATGTGTTACATCTCCAGAGAAAGAACTGGTAGAGCCTGAATACAGAGCAAAGAGTATTTTTCTTTAATGTTTTTATTTTTCTTTTTTTTTGTCTCTGTTTTCTTTCACAAAAGACCTTATGTGGAAATGAGTTTTGTATGACTATACATGTATACCTATATCAAATTGCTTGCCTTCTTAATGAGGGAGGAGAAGAGGCACAGAGAATTTGGGACTCAAAATTTGAAAAATAAAGCATGTTAAAATTATTATTACATGTAATTGGGAAAAATAAAATATTAAATAGATAAAAGAGCTCTTTTTTGTATAGTTCTTCTGTATATTCTATATATTCTTTTCTTATCTCTTCTACTTGTCCTTTTCTTGCCCCATTTTTGCATGAAACATTCCCTCAATATCTCCAGTTTTCTTCAAGATATCTCTTGTCTTTCCACTTCTGTTGTTATCTTCTATTTCTTTGCATTGCTTATTTAAGAAGAATTTCTTGCTATTTTCTGGAATTCCGCATTAGTTGGGTGTGTTTCCCTTTCCATTTCCTTCTTTCCTCAGCTATTTTAAAGCCTCATCAGACAGCCATTTTGTTTATTTGCTCTTTTTCCTTGGGATGTTTTTTGTTTTTGACTTCTGGACAATATTGCAAATCTCTGTTCATAGTTCTTCAGGCATTCTACCAATCTAATTCCTTAAATCTATTCATCACCTCTCCTTTATATCCATGAGGGATATTATTTAAGTCAAACCTTTATGGACTGATGGTTTTCCCTACTTTCTTCAATTTAAGCCTGAATTTTACAATAAGAAGCTCATGATCTATAAGCCACAGTCTGCTCTAGGTCTTATTTTAATTGACTGTATAGGGTGTCTGCAACTTTTGGCTGCAAAGTATATAATTAATCTGATTTCTATATTGACCATCTGATGATGTCCTTGTGTAGAGTTGCCTTTTGGATTGTTGAAAAAAGTGTTGGCCGTGACCAGTAAATTATCTTGACAGAACTCTGTTAGTCTCTGTCCTGCCTCATTTTGTACTCCAAGGCCAAACTTTCCTGTTATTCCAATTATTTTTTTTTATTTCCTACTTTTACATTCCAATCCCTTGTGATGAATGTGACATCATTTTTTGGTGTTATTTCTAGAAAATATCATAGGTCTGTATAGCACTGACCAACTTTGGCCTCTTTAGCATCAGTGGTTGGAGCATAGACTTGTATTACTGTGAGGTTGAATGGTTTGCCCTGAATTTGAACAGATATCATTGTCATTTTTGAGATTATACCCCAGGACTACTTTTCTCACCTTTTTATCAACTATGAGGACTCCTCCATTTCTTCTAAGGGATTCTTGCCCACAGTAGTCTATGTAATGACCATCTGAATTAAATTCACCACTTCCCACCTATTTAAGTCCACTGATGCCCACATTGTCAGTGTAATCTTTCAACTCCTGTTTGACCACATCCAACTTACTTGGGTTTGTAGATCTTCCATTCCAGGTTCCTGCATGATATTAATCTTTGCAGCATCAGATTTTGCTTTCATCACCAGACACATCCCCAGCTGAGCTTCCTTTCAGCTTTGGCCCCAATACTTCATGAGTTCTGGGGGCACTTGTGGTTATCCTCTGCTCTTCTCCAGGAGCGTATGGGATACCTTCTGACATGAGGGGCTCATCTGGTGTTGTCTCTTTTATCATTCTAAAGCTGTCCCTGGGGTTTTCTTAGCAGAAATACTGGAGTGGTTTGCCATTTCCTTTTCCATTGGAACACCTTTTGTCTGAACTCTCCACTGCGGTCTTGAATAACCCTGCATGACATAGCTCATAGTTTCATTGTGCCAGTGATCCTGCCTCTGCCCCTTCTTTATTCCACCTTTATATATGTTCTCTCTCTCTCTGTCTCTCCATATATATATATATATATATATATATATATATATATATAGATAGATAGATAGATATAGATATGTAGATAGAGATATAGACATAGATATTTAATTAACTTATTTTTAGTTTTCAAAATTCATTTTCATAAGATTTTCAAATTTTCTTCCTTCCTCTCCTCTCCCCAAGATGGTGGGCAGTCTGATATAGACTCTACTTATACATTCGTATGAAGCATATTTTCACATTAGTCATGTTGTCAAGAAGAATTAGAATTAATGAGAAAAACCAGGAGAAAGAAGAAACAAAACGAAACAACAAAAAAAAAAAGGAGAGCAAATTGTCTGCTGCTATCCACATTCAGACTCTGGAGTTCTTTCTCTGGATGAAGATGGCATTTTCCATCATGAGTCTTTTTGAGTTGTCTTAGATCCTTGCCTTGCTGGTAAGAGCTGAGTCTATCAAAGTCAGTCATCACACAATGGGGCATGAGCTGCTGGGACGGCCAAACAAGACAAACCCTTCTAAGCTGGAGGGAGGCGTAGACAAACTAGAAAGTGTCTACTCTCCCAAAGTTAACCTCCCAAAGTTACTGCTGTAGGGGCTGGGAGAGTGAGGCAGCATACAACATGGCAGTGGTACAGCATTCATGGTCATTTAAGGAGAAAGGAACATACCTTGGGTCAGGGGCACTGAAGCAGAAATCAGTTAGGAATGACCATGGCAAGCTGGTGATGCCTTGCTTTCAAAGCGTTGGACCAGAGCCAGACACTCCCAGAATTTGGAGCTTATACAATACCTAGTTCTACTCCTTTATTTAGCATTTTTCAGGTTTTCTTATAATTCCATCTTCCCTGGAGAACAGCTAATCTCACAGTAAAACTTCCTAAGAACTTCCAACTACCAACTGAGCTTTTAAGGGATTTATTTCACACAGCAATGTGAGTTTCAGTAATGTGACCCACCCAAACCTATACAATCCTTTTAGTTTGAAATCTAGATTAACTTACTTTACACAATGCTGCTTTGTACTTTGGTGGGTAAGCAGCAGATAATAGTTTTTAGTCATTGGAGGAAAAAATAGGAAGGGATGTGCAAAGCTGCCAGTTTGCGATGCTGGCTTTGTTAAACTCTGAGTAAGGCACAGTGACTTATCTCCATATCAGATTCCTAGCTAGCTCTGGGGCCCGGTGGGTGGAGCATTAGGCCTGGAATCAGCAGTATCAGAATATAGGAACTCCAACATTTGCTAGCCATGTGACTTAACCTTTGTTTGCCTCAGTTCAGTTTCCTTAACTGTAAAACGGGGACAGTAGTGACATCCACTTTGCAGGGTTCTTGTAAGGAGCCAATGAGATAATATTAGCTTAGCACAGTTCCTCGAACAGATTAGGACTCAATGCAAACCAGTAGTAAGAAGCAGTCTAGCATCTTGCTAGAGATTGAGTTGAAAAGGTGCAGACCTGGCTTGTTTGTGTATTTTTCTAGCTGATTGCCTCATAATATCTTGTTTATTCCTTCATCCATCCAGCTAATATTCATGACACATGGTGCCAGATCCTTGGGGGCTCAGCAGCTCTTGCCGGGGCTCACGTGGTTTCCAAGGCTGGGGACGGGAGGTTGTAGGGTCCGCTGTTTTCTAGTCATTTCTTCTCATGATTGTCCTGCCATCTATATTATGCATTCACAATTTTCAAGGAACATTAATCACTTGCCATTTAGATGATCATTTACCCCATTATTCAGCCTGCAGTCTTCTGGTATCTGCCTGTTCATTTACTGCTACATCAATCTTTTCCATCAGGTGCACACCACCAGTTAGTTACCCCTATATACCCTTCAACTGACTAAAAATAATGTATCTTTTATTTTAAAAATTACCTTGTCTTGAGTGTTCATTATGTGCCCACAACTTTCCTACATTGATGGTCAAAGGTCTGTTGAGTTTAGACCAACAGAGGAGCCTTCTCTGCCGCCCCATGGCCAGCTTTGGAAGCTTGTAGCAATCCTCCTGTCTTCCCTGCAGTGTTAACTCACACGTGTGTTTCTTAAATGTGGACGTTAGACCACCTTGAGTACAGGATTTAACATGAGAGGGATGTGTTTTGTGACAGTCTGGGCAAGAAACAGCAACCTCTGGGTATAGATTCAATAAATGTATTCTTGACCTAAACACAAATGGGCATATTTTGCAAGAATCAAGCCCTTTCCCTTGGGTCACCAGGAATTCAGGTTGATGGCAGGAACTTAGATGAAGTAACCACTTTAACATCCATTGATTCACTCTACTGTGCCATTACTGTGGGCTGCCTAAGTATCACTTTAAAGACAGACAAAAAGGTAGGCCTGGGTGTCCATAGGACAGAGGACCCCAAAGGAGTCCTTGGCTGGGACTGTGACTTCACTGCGGTGTTGTCCCCTTCTCCACTCATGCACACTCCAGCCTGTCCACCTGTTCTCATTCTCTGCTGTTCATAAAGGATTTGCCCTGTGTTCTAAATGTCTTCCTTGGCTTCTTTAATATGTAACAATCACCAGATCGATTTGTGATCTGACTGGCCTGCCATAATTCTTCTTGTTATGTGGCAAGCCCCCTTGCTTCTCGCTCAGCTCCTCCTGGAACGTGGTAGATAGTCTCTGAGTTTTGTACTTCCCTTACACTGACTGTATGTCTTCTCGTTGCCTTTTATCTGACTTGTAGTTTGATACCATGAGTCACAGCAATGCCTGGAAAATAGGGATATTAAAAAGAGGCTCTTGTTTGTGACCCTGGACAAGTAACAAAATCTCCCAGGACCTGAGGCAGGAAGTTACAATGCAAATAGCTCCTGATATCGGTGAAATGAGACTGCTGAGCCAGATAGCCAAACAAATAGACAATGACAAATATATATATATTATATATAAATATGCATATATATATATATATATGTTTGCACATGTGTATACATAGACATACACACAGATATTTGCATGTGTGTGCATGCACACACCCAAGCATGTGTATATTTACATGCTGCACATCTGAATCTATCTATATCCTTTCAGATCGTTGTTTCAGGTGTGCGGACTTTTCTGGTGGGAGGCGGCCGGTGATCATTGAGATGGCCATCCCAGGCCTCTTTCATTTCCAGAGTATGAATTCTCTTTGAGGTCCTGACTTCAAATCCCATCCTCTTTCCTGTCCCAGAGTCAGTGTCTGCACTTTTATCCATTTCATTTTTTTTATTAAATTTATCTATTTTTAGTTTTCACCATTCACTTCCATAAGATTTTGAGTTCCAAAGTTTCTCCCCATCTTTCTCCTCCCTCCACCCCAAGATACTGTGTAGTTTGATATAGATTGATATTAAGCCTGTTTTCACATTAGTCATGTCGTAAAGAAGAATTAGAACAAATGGGAGACATCATGAGAAAAGGAAACAAAACAGACAAAAAGGAGAGAGCAGATCATATGTTTTGATCAAGACTACACACTTTCTTTACTGAATTTGGATAATATTTTCCATCCTGAGTCTTTTGGAGCAATCTTAGGTCCGTACCTTGCTGAGAAGAGATCCGTTTCACGTTTTGAATGAAGCCAGAGCTATTTCAAAGTTGGTTCAGGACAACTCTCCATCTTCTGTGTTCTTCTTTATTTTCATTCTCAGTCTTCAGTTTGATTTTGGTCTTTGCATTTGTTCTTGGTGGCTGTTGACCTGACTCCATGAGCTGATGCGGAAGGACTTGCACCACAGTCACCGGGCATTTCCTGAGAAATAGAACCATTGGAAGGCCTGGCTTCTCATCTTGGCCATGCAATCCTGGGGACTTCAGCTGCATTGTCTGGAAGACAAAATATTTGAATCTGATGGACTCAAAGGTCCTCAGCTCAGCTCTACGTCTGTAATCATGTTTCTTCAGATACCCATGTGTGTGTGTGGGTGTGTGTGTGTGTACTTCCTTGGTGCTTGCTTACTGGCCCCCACCTTTTAACATGTTCCTTGAATTACATATTCTTTATGTAAGTTTCTGATCAGTCCACAAGTTGTTGGTCTTCCTTGCCTCTTTAGTCCAATTTTTTCCATTGTTTTCTACCTTTACGTTGAAGTCAGTGAATATCAAGGTAGATGATCACTTGATTGAAAGATTCTTGTGAAATTCTTCAAAAAACATACTCTGTGACTTTGCATTCTGTAACGTAGAAGTGCTTGTTTATGGTTAAGAACACAAGATGGCCAGGGGGCTTGGAAAGCAATCTGTCTTGTTGTCTTTGGTAGATGACGAAGCTGCATTCCAACTTCTTTATTTGTCTCACCAAGAACAATCTGTACACTGCCCTGTACTTCCCTGAAGGGGTGTGGTTTCCTCTGGTCACCCTCTGGCCCCTTCCTCTGTTTCTTTGATGTTTGCTTTGTGGTGCTTCTCCCGAGCAGCTCTTCACAGATGATGGTTATTCCCCGCTCATGCCTCCCATCCCCTCTGCCTTGCCCTTGGGAAACTTACCATTTTCATTTTTCAGAGGCTGGTATTCTGTGATTTGCAGCCATCTGGAGCTGTGGAAGTGAGAGTGTTATTATTAGTGCACTTTTCTGTCTCTCCCCTGGCAGAAGGAGTTCAGAGGCCAGGAGCCTTTTTATGTTTTTATGTTTACTAGGTCACAACAGCCCCTCTCTCCCACCCAAAAAAAGTGTGGCTTTAGCCTAACTCACCTGGACGGCTTCAGGTGACCGACTTTTTGGCCACCATCATTCTCCAAGATCGTTTACTAATTGTAGGGTGATGGCCATCTGCATGTGTGTGAGAAGAACAGACTTCCCAAGTATTCCCTCCCTTTGGACTTCACCTGCCTAGAATTGCTGCAACATAAAGCTTTGGGTGGTGTGCTGGTTAAAAGTGGACCTGCCTGGCACCACCCTGACTCCCCATTGTCCCTTCCTTCAGGGCTCCCCTTGAGACCAGGTCACCTCAGCCCTCACTTGGAATCTGTTCTTCGCTTGGCTTATTAAATAACCCAGAGAAATTGCAAACAGTTCACTTAAAAGAGCCAAACTCTTAGCAGGAGCGGCCAAATTCACAAACAGAGGCACGGAGTTAATTGCTTTTCCTGACCCCTTGTGGAACCCAAAGAAGAGAGAAAAGGAAAACAAAGCTTGAGATTTCCTTAAACCTGGAGGCCAACTCCTCCAGTCCCCAAGCCTGCCTGCTCCTTTAGGCCCCTGCAGATGTGGGGTCAGGGAACTGTGCTCCTGAACCCCGCTTCCACCTCTCATCAGTCACCCTCCTCCCCTTGGTCGCATTAGTGTTCAGGACTCTCCCGTTGCCCTCTTCCTCTAGGGAGATGGATTGTACTCTTTCCAGCTCTGGACAGTAGATTTTTCAATTTTCCTTTGAGAAACAATGCTCAGATTCATCTCAGAATTGTCATCTCTAGCAAAATCTGCAACCAGCAGTTTGGAGATTTTCTGGGAACAAACACTGTGGTTGTTATAGCAGTTGTTTCTTGCAGTTCTTCTCCCCTTATTTCCCTTTCAACTGAGAATCCCCAGGGGCCCCTCTTAATGAGGGTGTCAGACCTTGCCCAGCCCAGCTCTCAAGACACTGGACCCAGTGCTATAGGGGATAAAAGAACAGAAAACATTCAGACCTGGTTTCAGGCCTCTGGAAATAGTTTAATCTTTGGTAATCTGAATTTTGGCCACACAGAAATATACGTACTACCACTGGTACTGTTGCTGCAGAATGACCTCCTTTCCTACAGCTAACTGTCCCTCCCTCCACCCCACTCCCCCCCAAAAAAAGCCAAGTCCTCAGAGAACCAGGGTCTGGAGGATGCAAACTAGAGACCAGACAACAGAGCTGCCCTGGGGCCAGAAAGACCTGGGTTCAGGTTTGGTCTCTGATAATGGCTTTGGAGGGGGAGTTCAGCAAGTCCCCATCATCTTAGCGGTTGGCTCCCTGCAGAGCCTGGCTGAACGGCGTTGGTCGAAGGAGCTTCCCACACCGAGGAGATAATGAGGGCAGAGTTGGGGCGATGCCAGGACGCTGACGTGGAAGGAGGCTAGGCTGGTGATATTGCTGCTTCCTCCACCCTCCCTCCTGTTCTGGAGGTGTATCAGTTCCCAGCGCTTTGCTGGGCACTTTGTCGTCCCTCAGCAAATGCTTCTTGCTTTGACGAACTTGAGGCCAGTCTCGAACTTCCTGATGTGAAGGCTGAAATCGAGTAGACAGAAGTTGAGCAGGGTTGCATTGAGATTCCTAAAGCTTGATCTTCTTCCTGTATTTGTCTGGCCCCCAAAGGTTAAGGCATAACATGTTTTATATATTTTTATTTCCTTTTGGAAATTAAACAAAAATCAATTGAAGCTGTAGAAAAGGGGCAGGTCGTGAATGAAATGGAGCGGCCTGATCTCCAGGATAAACTGGTAAAGTGGGGCTCGCTCTCTCTTCTGTGCCCTCAAAGCACAGGAGTTGGTGACCCACAGAAACTCAGGCCCTGGTAGGGATAGTCTGCAGAAGGCAGTGAAAGCATTTTAATAACGTATTCATATCGGTTTCATTTCAAAAGGGTCGTTTCTGTTGAATAGAACAGATTTGTGGTGAGCAAAGGGACCTCTTTGTCTGTGCAGTGCTTGTAAAAACTTAATTACGGTGGAGAGGCCGGTCCTGATGAAATTGTTTTCATAAGCTATTTAATGGAAATTGCAAAGGCCTTGGAATTATTCAGTGTTCTACACATTTTACTGAAAGCATGCATTGTTCCCCACTCAACGATCTTTGGTGGGAAGGAAGATGAGCTGACTTGATCCGTTTATATTTTTTAGGTGCAAGTATTTGGACTGTATTCTGGGGAAGAGTTTCATGAGACTTTTGACTGTCCTATTAAAGTAAGTATGTGGTTCCTTTTCCCTGTAAGGATCTTTGCCTAGATGGACAAGAGACCCAGGTCAGTGCAGGAGGAGGTTTTCCCTTATCCATCCTTCCATTCATTTAGCTGATCTTTTGAGTGTCTGGTAATTTCAGAGCTAGGAGAGATATAAAGTTTAACAAGATTCAGGCCTAGTCCCAAGGAGAGCCTAAGCTGATGGGGAAAAGAAAACTCAGACACCAGAAGAGGAAAGGATTTTTATCTAAATTCCATGAGAGATAGAAGCAGACTGTGCCAGCGATCCAGAGGAGAAAGGCTTTCTGACTGGACTGACTGGAGTAGGCATCATGGCAAAGGCTGCCTGTAAGGTGGCTTTGAAGTAGCAGTGCATGAAGCTGCACCCTTCTCTGTGTGCCCACCCTCCCAGGCTCCCCACTCCTCCCTCCACCTCCCCTCCTCCACCAGGTTAACGCCTTTGATCTGTTTCCTTTCCACCATCCTCATCCCCTCCCCATTCTGCTCTTGGGCCGACACTCCCTGAGGCTAGCGGCACCTTCACTGTGAGATCACCTCCCAGGGAGGCTGTACCTATGTCTTTCAATGTTTTCTCTCCATTTAAGTGAAGCTCCTTGAGGGAAGGACAGTGTTTGTGCTTAGCTTTGTACACCAGTACTTAGCCTGGGACAGTGCGGCGCAACTTCATGCTCCTGTTCAAGGCCAGCGTGATGTTACTGGCTGATTTTTAGTAGGATTGCTTATTGGATTCAGGGCTATCAGTAAAGAAACTTAAGATTTATAGTTGCAGTTATTAGTGATATTTTAATGAGAATTTGTACAAACTCAGGAAGACATAAGGAAGCTCACTCACCTTAGCTGCAGTGTTCTGGACATAATCCCATTCTCTACAGAAGAACCATTGTTTCTGTAGTTTTATTGAGATTGTCTCCTGAGAGCCTCCTAACACACATGTGACACAGGTCATCCAGGTATTACTATCCCCATTTCACCAGCCAGGAAACTGAGGTTCGGAGAGGTTGAAAGGGGGTTATGTGCCCGTGGCCCCACAACTAACAGGTGTCAGAGATGGGATGGAATCTCCAAGCCAATGCTGTGCCCACTGCCTTTTGGGAGGCTAGGCAGGAGCAGTGCCCCTTGGCCACCTCTCACCATTCTCTCTCTGCCAGCCTCGAGATGGTTATGGAGGGATCCTGGCAGCTAGGAAGGGTCCCTGGAAGGAGCACACACAGTCTCTGCCGGCCATTAGAATGGCATGAAAATACATTTCTCTTTTAAAGAAAGTTATGGAAGGTATCAGGTGAAGCTCTGCTTAAGAAGCCGCATGCCCCCACAGTGCCGTCACCAAGGGCTGATGCCCCCCAATGGCCTGGATGTTGGAGGGAAGCTGAGTCGTATATGGACTGGGCCTGCAGGTTGTGTTTAGGGACACCATGGAAACCAGATGGTCAGAGTACAGTGCTCACCCTGGAGAAAGTCTTATCCCAGGAGCTGAAGACTACAAAGCTAATTCCATACTCACTGGCTATTTGACCTTGATAAAGGCATCTCTTTGAGCCTCAGTTTGCTAAGCTGTTAAATGGGAATATGTTAAATGGGGTAACTGTGCTACACCTTTTGTAAGACTGTGTGCTGAAAGGTGAGAAGCAGAAGTGGTTTGTTACCCAAGGAGGACTGTTTGTGGAGAGATCATTGAACTTTTAGGGAGGAACACAGACTGCGTCCTCCAGCCTCATTAGCTTTTTACAGTTTTGTGCCCTTGAAGACCTAGCACCCCTCTTGTTGGCATCTCCCAGGGCACATGTCCTTCTGGTGGACAGTTGTGAGGTGTCATCAGCCACTATGGGGCATCAAGGTCTCCTGGGAAAGGGCAGGACACTTGGGAGCAGGCACTTGGCCCAGGGCCTGCGCATTCAGGGCCTGGTCCCACGCGAAGCCAAATGAATCGAAGTTACATTTCTCTCCTTCTTTTGCAGATTATCGCGATTCACCCCCAGTTTTTGAGGTCCCATTACAAGCAGTTTGTAACCGGAGGAAAGAAGGTGAGTGGCAAGTGATGCTTTTTTATCCTAAAGTGGAGCATTTGGGGTTTCTCATTCTTTAGTCATGACATTTTTAAGTTTTTGTTTGGTGGAATCTTTTTTCTTAGTAAAGCCTTCCTACATTCTGAAAAGTTTAAAATATTATTTATTAAAGTAATGTATTTCAGAAGTCATAATAAAGGGAAGAGAAATACCTCTTTGGATGGGGGAGGGAGATTACTGTCAATGCTGTCCAGTGTTTTTGCTTGGAGTCGTGGGGAGAAAACAGAATGTGACCGGTAGTGATGCAGGTCCAGGCCATAGCCTGAGTCCTGGGGTGGTCGGACTTCTGGGGGCCTTGGGGTCACGCTCACAGTGTTCCCCCAAAAGGGTGACCCTCCTGGAGGGGCCTTCTCTCCTGGGGTCCTCACTTGCCTGTTATGTTGGCAGCCTCTGAGTCAGACATGAGTAGATGTCCTGTGGGAAAGGATAGCCTGTAGACATCTGTGGCCATCATGCCTCCAGGAAAGTCTTAGGAAAATTCTGAGTTCTTCACACTGCGGTTGTCTTATATCTCTATGATGTGCCTTCCCAGAATTCCCTAGAGAAAAAGACCGAGATGCCTCAGTGTGATCAGGCATGGTTTCATCTGAGGTTTGTGTCGTCTTGTAATCACATGCATTTTTATGCATTAATCATAAGCAGTGCATTGAAGAGGTAGGCCTCAGTACAACACTAACACTCAGACACTCGGTTTGAAAATTCCCAGGTCCTGGGGTATTTTCCTCCCACAATCCTTGTGTTGCACACATAATAATATCTGTTTTAAAAGTGAGGAAACTGAGGCTCTGAGTTACTTGACTCTGATCACATAGCTCAGAGGTATTTAAGGATTTGAGGCCAGGTCTCCTGTCTTCAGGTCCCTCACAGTGCAGTCCCCTGGATCCTCTTGGGTTTGGCCGATGGGGCATAAGCCCCATGGCCAAGGTGGGCAAGACTCTGTCAGAGCCCAGAGAAGACTGCCCCACGGAGACCAGCTCTGCCTAAGGAGGCTGTCTGTCTGTGTTGGGCGGCCTTCCAGGTCACCATCACCGGAAAACACAGACTGGTACAGACCTCAGACTGGAAGTGGCTGCACTCCATCTCACTGGGAGGCAGGAGGGGAAGTGACGAGTTTCCTGGTCTTGGGAGAGGCAGGGACATCTGCTGCCTCAGGATGCCCAGTGAAGGTCACAAGGGATTTTTAAATGAAGTTGTTCTTCAGTCTGGGAACAGGAGTCTTTTGGAAGGTCACTCTCTGATGGAGCACAAGGGATTGCATGTGTACCCTCTGCCAGAGGTTTAAAGTGCCAGAGTTAAATAGGAATGAGACAGAATGCTTCTTTTGAGCCAGAGGTGCATGAGGGGCATTATTGTCTAAGTAACTGGGAGGACTTTCATTTGTATTGTGACTTTTACTTCCCTGAGCAGTGGGCTGGCTCATGGGCATCCCATGGCAACAGGAGAGGGCTAGAGGTGGGACAGGGTGGTGAGCCCTAGCTGCTTTGGCCTCTTCCTCCCTTGGTGTCTCCTTGTAGCTGCCAGGACACTGGCCCTGCAGCCACACTCACTTGGAATCAAGAAGGGAGACTTGGGTCTGTCAGACAGAAACTTCTATTGGAGATTTTCAGGGGGGCTCCATAGCCCTTGTGTGCCAAGGCTGGATAGGTGGGAGTGTGAAGAACTGATTCCAAATTCTGTTTTGTTTCCAAGCTGAAAAAAGTAGCAGCTGCAGCAATAGCTACAGCCTCCGAAGGGCTCCCGAACCCTGATCTACAGAAGAGCTCATGGCCTCAGCAGGTGGCTGGGGCTCAGGTGGGGAGCGGGGAAGCACCACGGTTCCTGTTTGGAGCAGCCACCACCAATGGTGGTGGTTTGGTGACTTGCCAGCTGTTCTCAGTCAGCAGATTCCCCTGTGCTTTCGGTGCCCTTTACCTTTGAACTCTCTCATAATAGCAGGGTGGACAACTTTGACAAATTATTAAATTGTCAGAATGCTATCCACGGCAGAGTTCATTTTTAGAAAGCAGAGAGTCAGCTCTTTGACATGGCGGGGGCTAGGCAACCAGGACAGGCTGCCTCGTAAGCCTCAAAGCAGCAGCCAGCCCGAGCTCATCGAGCACACATACACAGTAATGCTGGGCCAAACAGGACCTGAACCTACTGGTTTTACTGTGCACTTGCCCAGTCTTATTTTCTGACCAGAACCCAAAAGCATTTTAAATTTTATAGGGAAGACTTTCATTTTAAAAAAAGGGGTGGTATCACAATGTGTTGTATTTCATTAGCCCCATGATGGAGGCAGCTGAGTGGAACAGTGGATAGTGTGTTCAGCCCAAGGTCAAATCCAGCTGCTGTGTGACCCTGGGCAAGTCACTTATCCCTGTTTGCCTCAGTTTCCTCATCTGTAAAATGAGTGGAAGAAGGAAGTGGCAAACTAGTCCAGTTTCTCTGCCAGTTAAACTCCCAATAGCATCACAGACAGTCAGAGACAACTGAAAATGACCGAACCATAATAAGAAGCCCCAGGATTCTTCTCTTCCTGCACTAAAGTCCCATTCTAGGCCCCACTGAAATGTGAGGGAGATCTGGATTTGTGTCAAGCATTGCAGCGACAATACAAGCCCTGGCAGGGGCACCAGCACATGCCTGGTGTTGATGTAGCTTCTTAAGGGTTCTGAAGTGCTTCGCACACCAGTGAGATTCCCAGAATCTCTAAAAAGCAGACATCCAGGCGTTACTGTTCTCATTTTATCTGTGAAGAAACTGAGACTCCGAGAGGTATGACTCCCTCCAGGTCACTCATCTAGTAAGGGTCCAACGTAGGACCTGAACTCACATTTTCTTGACTTAAGTCCACGAGGCCACACTGTCAGAAGAAGCACAGGAGATTGAGACCAGCCATGGATGGCATGCACATCCCTGCCATCTGGCTTCTGAGAGGCCCATGACTAGGCTGTTGGCCATAAGGCCATGACAGACACTCAGGAGGAGCATCCTGTGCTCGAGGGTAGGGCTGCAGGGAGGATGCCCCATGCTCCTTCAGCTATCAAATGAGGTCCGAATGGTTCCACTTTCCTACATAAACAGTAAGCTTGGGGAACACCATGGGCTGCCAACCTCCATCTTTGTTGGGCATATTATTAAAGTTGGCATCCTTCTGGTGAGTCCCATTTATACATGTGGTTTCAAAAGCACAACTCTAGAGAAATCAGAAGGCAAGGGTCTCTTCCAGTTCCTGGCAAGCCTGGCCTGTTCAATTTCTAGGGTGCCAAGTCAGGCTTAATGTATAGATCTCCATAGGCTTGCTTAGTTGGAAAAGGACCCCATCAGCACAATGAATTTATCCTCTGAGGTTGAGGTCGGGCTGTGGCAGACAATGTCTGCTGTAGAGAGACCTTTTGGCCTTTCTTAAAGATGAGAAATATCAACGTGGGACGTCGAAGGCCAGGGATGCATGGTAATGCCCCACACTGTATTTGTGAACTTAAAACAATAGCATGCAACAGTGTGATTTGGCAGCTGGGAGTGTTGCTTTGATCTTATGTTGAATTAATAAGGATATTTGTCATCATTTATATAGTGCTTTAAAGTTTACAAAGATGACCTCATTTGATCCTTACAACCAACCTCTGTGTTAAGTGCTATTATTATCCCCATTTTTCAGATAAGGAAACTGAGGCAGATAGGTTCAGTGACTTGTCCAGGGTCACAGACCTAGTAGGTGTCCGAGACTGGATTTGTACTCAGGGCTTGCTGACACTAGTTCCAGCATTCTGTATGCTGTGGTGCCCCTTGCTCCCTTACCTTTTAGCACTAGATGTATTTTTTTTTTCAGTTTCATGAAGAGACAGGGAATGAGAAAGCTAATCTTCCTGTGCCTCGACCAAGTCTGGGGCGTTGATTCATTTGTGGACATCACTCTTTAGGTAGGGCCTGCATCTGTGAGGGAATCTCCAGAGGAGAAGGACTAGGATGTTGAGGTTCATCTTGCCATATTTAGAACTGGGAAAGAACTGGAGGCAGCTTGGGAGATGTGATGACTGTTCCGAAGTATTTGAGGCTGTTGCGTGGGAAAGGCATTTGACTTTATCTCTTTGTCTGTGGAGGAAAGAACTAGGACTGTGGAGGGGTTGAGGCATTGTAGAGAAATCTGTTGGTTTAATTGCCGTCATCTCTAGCCCCTCCACTGCTGGTACCATTGTCCCTGGTGGGGCCACCCCATTGATGAAAGTTAGAAAAGCTTCCTTAGGTGGGTCATGCAACACAAAGTGAACTGGGCCTTCTCCCCACCACTAGACAATTTCTTCAGTGCAGGAAATTTCTCCTGTTGCCTGGCCGTCTCCCCTGGAGAAACCAAGAGCTCTGGATGTTAGAACTCAGAAGACCACTCCCCTGGCTAGGGCTGTGCAGCTCTGGGTCACTAACCTGTGCTCAGAGAGATATGATGCAGAAAACACTCAGAGATGAAAGTCAGCACCTCCTCCAGACCAGCATGTGTGGCTCTATCTTCAGTGGGCAAATAGGCGCCATTCCTCAAGGATGGACAGAACCCTTATTTTCCCTTCCTCAGAAGTCCTTGGAGAGATTTACATTTCACCGGCCCAGGATGAGGGAGAAGCTGTGGGTCCTTTAGGTCCCCCCTATCACAGGGGTACACTTGTCCATATGCTCAATTCCAAAGGGTCTTGGGATTTCTGGGGAGGATCAGTCACTACCCCTCCCCATGTTATCAGAACTAAGTCTGTGTGGCATAGTTCACAAAGACCTCCCAGTAATTGGCCAATTAAATAATTCCCCCAAATATACTTCAGACTGTCCCCAAAACACAGTGCAGGGAGGGGAAGGGGTGCCAGGTCTGCCAGTTGGTGGATCTGATTATCACTGTCACCCCAAAATCTGAACATTATACAACTTTAATAACAATAAAACTAATGCACTATGTTTATCCCGGATGTGTATCATTCATAAAGGTATTAAGCTTATTCTGTTTGTGACTTTTTTTCTGAATGTCCAAGTCAAGTCAGCACATTTAGTCATCACCATGTGCCAGGCATTGGGTTAATGACTGTAGATGTAATGACATGCAAAAACATGGTCAAGTTCTATTGACTTCACCTTCACTCTCTTCTCTCTTCTGACATTTTTCCCACCCTCACATCTCAGTTACTGCAATGGCTTCTGGGGTGTCTGCCTGTCTCCAGGCCCTCCCCAGTCCATCCTCCATCCCGCTACTAACATGATCTTCTTAAGGCACATCTGACCATCACTGCCTCTCAATAAAGTCCAGTAGGTCCCTGTCACCCCAAGGCTCAAAAGCTTCTACTGTTTTTATTTCAGAGCCCATCATAACGACCTTTCCAGTTAGCTTATTCCACCCTACGTACTCTGAGATGCAGCGACCCTAGCATCTTTGATGTCCTTCAGACAAGACCCTTTGTCTCTATTTTTAAAAAAACTAATTATTTTTAGTTTTCAACATTCACTTTTGTAAGATTTTGAGTTCTAAATTTCCCCCTCCCCAAGATGGCATGCAGTCTCATATAGTCTATATGTGTGTGTGTGTGTACAATCATATTAAACATGCTTCTACATTAATCATGTTCTGAAAGAAGAATTGGAAGAAAAGAGAAAAACCACGAGAAAGAAAAAACAAAAAACAACAAAAAGAAAATACACTTTGATCTGCATTCATCCTCCATAGTTCTTTCTCTGGACCTGGATAGCATTTTCCACCATGTGTCTTTTGGAATTGTCTGAGATCTTTCCATTACTGAGAAGAATCAAGTCTAGCAAAGCTGATCATTGCACAGGGTGACTCACTGTTACAATGTCGCTGTCACTGTTACAATGTCGCTGTTACTGTTACAATGTCGCTATTACTGTTACAATGTTGCTGTTCTACTGTTGCTGTTACTGTTACAATGTTGCTGTTACTGTGTACAATGTTCTCCTGGTCCTGCTCACTTCACTCCACATCAGTACATGGAAGTTTTTCTAAGTTTTCTGAAATTTGCCTGCTCATCATTTCTTACAGCACAGTAGTATTCCATTACAATCATATACCACAACTTGTTCAGCTATTCCCCAATGGGTGGACATCCCCTCGATTTCTAGTTCTTGGCTGCCACAAAAATAACTGCTATAAATGATCTCATTAGGATATAGAACTAGTAGCGGTATCACTTTGTCTCTTGATTATGCATTTTCTGTGCAGTTAGAATGTTAGTACCCTCCATCTGTTAATTTTGATTATTTTAATTGTGTCCTGAAATTGCTTGCTGGAACATAGTTGTCTCCTCCATTTAGCTCCTTGAAATTGGGGACCATATTTTTGCATTTCACTACATCTACAACCCAGTGCCTGGCCCATGGTAATGAATAAATGTGGATACACAACGTAGATATAAAAGCTGATACTATAAGACAAATTAGGGGAGCAAGGTATAGTTTATCTGTCAGATTTATGGAGAATGGAGGAATTTGTGATCAAACTAGAAATAGAGAACATTATGAAATAAAAAATGGATAACTTTGATTACATTAAATTGAAAAGTTGTTGCACAAACAAACCCAATGCAACCAAGATTAGGAGGGAAGCAAAAAACTAGGAAAGATTTTTTACAACTGGTGTCTATAATAAAGGCCTCTAAAATATATAGAGAACTGAGTCAAATGTACAAGAATACAAGTCTTTCCCCAGTTGATAAACGGTCAAAGGATATGAACAGGCAGTTTTCAGAGGAAGAAATTAAAGCTATCTATAGTCATATTAAAAAAATGCCCTGAATCACTATTGATTAGAGAGATGCAAATCAAAACAACTCTGACATACCACATCACACCTATCAGATTGGCTAACATGACAAAACCGGAAAGTGATAAATGTTGGAGATGTGGGAAAGCTGGAACACTAATTCATTGTTGGTGGAGCTGTGAGTTAATCCAACCATTCTGGAGAGCCATTTGGAACTATGCCCAAAGGGCTATAAAAATGTACACACATCCTTTGACCCAGCAATATCACTTCTAGGACTGTATCCCAAAGAGATCATAAAGATGGGAAAAGGTCCCACATGTACAAAAATATTTATAGCAGCTCTCTTTGTTGTGGCCAAGAACTGGAAATCGAGGGGATGCCCATCAGTTGGGGAATGGCTGAACAAGCTGTGGTATATGAATGTAATGGAATACTACTGCGCTGTAAGAAACGATGAGCAGGAAGACTCTGGGAAAACCTGGAAAGACTTGTATGAAATGATGCTGAGTGAAGTGAACAGAACCAGGAGAACATTATACGTAGTAACAGCCACATTGTGCAAGGACTGTTTCTAATAGATGTTATTAGCCCTTCTCAACAATGCAAGGACCTAAAACAATTCCAAAGGACTCATGATACAAATGCCTTCCACATCCAGGCTATTTCCTTTTTTGTTACGTTTCATTGTGTTTTGTTTTTCTCATGGTTTCTTCCATTTGTTATGGTTCTTCTGTGCAATATGACTGGTATGTAAATGTATTTAGTAAGAATATATGTATAGAGCCCATATCAGATGATCTAACTTCTTTGCTAGGCACAGTGCTAGGCACTGGGGATACAGCACATCATTGATCCCAAAGTGCTTACATTACAGAGGCTGGGAGCACAAGTCCATATAAATACATTTAGATGGATATACACATACATATATAAATAGCATAACTGACATTTGTATGCATATATATATATATATATATATGTATATGTATATGTATATTCAGCATAAGTGATTGCAAATGGTTCCCTCGTCTGTGTTGGCAGTGGCACAGAGACAAACGCCTGTTGACCGAGTGAGTGAATATGACAGACCGCGGGAAGGTGTAGAATCAAGGGGACCGCTTGTGAATACAGCTCTGACCTAGGAACCAGCATGCCTCTTTTTAAGTGTCCAACTAGGCAAAATCTCCCCATTTTAATGAAATTTGACTCAAGTAAGAAAGGGGGAAAGGAGAAAGTGAAAGTGAAAACACAAGGGTCACGGCAGCACCTATACTGATCATCCATGGGAAAGTTCACATGGGGCAGAGGCAGCTGTGGACAAGCTCGAAGCTTCAGGGACAATCCAGAAGTTCACAACGTCTCAGTATTGTCGATCAGATCTCTGGTTTCACTGGAAGTGATTACACCTGGAGAACAGCTTCCTAAAGCTGCAGTGGTCCATTTTTCTTCCGAACTTCAGGCCCCTGACAACGCTACCCAGAAGCAGATTACTGAGCATAAAAATACAACTTCCCAGCAGAAGTGCTCCATTATTTTCACCACCCTGACCATGCTAGTGATCTAGGAGTGGGCAGAAGCTGCAAAGAGACCTTCCTTGGGCATCAAGACATCTTAGGTTGCATCTCACCTCTGCCACCCAGGGGTGACTCTCTAAGACCCTAAATGACAGAGAAGGTTCATTCACAAGGACTTCCCTCTATCAGTAAAACACAGGTTCAGTCCCTCCCCAAGGGGGTGGACACAGGCGCTCTGGCTGCTGTGTATACAATCCTGGGTTGGTCAATTCACCACCTGTCCGGGTTTCCACCAGAGGGCATCTAGCAAAGGAAGAGCTATAAACTGATCATTTTCAGACATTATCCTGGTATGTCAGCAGACCCATCACCAACCTCAAAGCCCTGGGTAGCCCCTGGCCTGGGTTAGGGAAACAAAGAAACCTTTTCCCTTCCACACTTGATATTTCTATTGAGAAGTACACTGTAACTCACTTTCTTTGGGAGATTCGTTCTTAAAAAGCTTCATGTCAATCAATTTTGTAAACTGAACAAAACTTCCCATGACAATTTCCAAGATGTTCCTGTGTTCTGATCACTGTCAATCAGTGGCAGTTCCCAAGACTTCAGGCTGAAGCCCATGCCTCCCCCAACCTCTCTCAACCATCTAATGGAATCCTTTGTAATCTGAATATAATTGACCTCTTAGTCTCTCTGCTGTCAAAGTTCTTTTCTGGGCAGACTGGCACTTATGTCAGTCATTTCAAAACTGTATGGCAGAGAGCAAATGTAGTTAACTGACAAATATTGATTTCTGTTTACACATATTAAACCAGAGAGGTCTCCTGGCAGAAGAGAAAGAGCCCTGGCCTGCAGGCCAGGAGCCTTGGGCTTTGGTGCTAGGTCAGTCATTAGCTAAGTGGGGCTACGGGCAAGTCACTCAACTCTAGGGAGCCCTGGCTTCCTCCCTCCCTGGTGAAGTAACTTTACAGGGTTTCTTTCAGTTCAAAAGTCATGCTCCTCTGTGGCTCATGAGCTTAGCCCATTAATAGGAAATTTTCCTAAACCAGTATGGGCACCATAGGGAGTGTGGAGCCTGGTACCATGCGCAGACTCCCCTAAGACACCCAGGGGTAGCAGGCTGCACCAGTGTGGGAAGGGGGTGGTTATAGTATGGAACATAGGAATGAGTCTACCTGGGCTAGTGCAAGGGTGGGTGGGATGAGGCACAGGTACTTTTGGAGCTCAAGGTCAGAGGAGCAGGCTAGGGTCACCCTCACAGGCTCTCTGGGCCTTTCTCCCCTGGTATTGTCTGTTGCTGGTCTCAGTATTACTCCACACCCGGGACTCTTGCTTCTCCACAGCTACAGAATGCACTAAGTTACTGTGGTCTACACCACAGTAGGGTTCCCAATATGAACCATCCCATCTGGGCTAGTTCTCGACTTCCCATCCCAAGGAAACAGTGCCTCACCCTGGGCAGATCTACCACTAGTCTTCTTCCTCCATCTCTCTTAGACTTGTCCCTTCCTTTCCTCTCCCATGGCAACCACCTGAGCCTGGGGCAGATCCTCAACTGTTGCTGTATTAATTATTGTCATAATTTTCTAACTGATCATCCTGCCATGATGCCTGTCCTCTCTAATTCACCTCTCATGCCACTGCCTCGTCACTTTCCAAATGTCTGAACTCCTTAAATCAAGACAACAAAACAACCTCTCCAAGTAGGCCTACCTCTGGACCACATGCTACAGAGGGTGGGAGTCTTAGGTGGGCAGGAGAGTGGCTTCATTAACCTTCGCATCCCAATGCCTGGAATGGATCTGGAGGGCAGGAGGTACCAAGAGAAACATACATGTTTCAGTGGCACCAGTTTCAAACAGTATTACAGAACGACTGCCTTGCAAACATCCCCTGAATTTAATGGCAATGAAATGGTATGCCTGGATTTCTACTGATATTTAATAAAACCTATTTCTTTCTTCTCACCAAAGAGCCTGTGAGAGCCCAGCAGAGCAGACGTGAATGCTCTCCAAAGCATTTTCGAAGGGAAGCCACTGAGCGTTATTTCCTTAAAAGCAGCTGGTTAATTTATTTGGTTCATCTTCCCCATCTCTGTAATATTGAATTGCCATTATCACAATGCTGAGAGCAATTTAAACCCAGTGGGAGCTAAGTATGGAGAAAGGAAAAACGGCTTCCAAGAGGACACTTTTCCTTGTTGTTGTTCCTGGAGAAAGTGTTTCAGGACTTTATTTCCTGTAAATTCACCTTCTGGCAGTCAGTGCTCACAGGACCGCTATTTCACCAGGAGCAGCCACCGTGCCCACTCCCACCCTCCCTCCATAATAGACTGGGTATGTGACGGTAAATCAAGCTAAGGCTTGATCACAATGGGGCAGCACTTAAGACGCCCAGCACTGCATCTTCAGCGCTCCCTGCAGGATTCGCACTGGAATGTAATAAAGCTGGGGCAATCCCCTCCCCACACCCAGCCACACTTCCCCAATCTACACCTACACACCCATACACATCACCCCATTCCCCCTGATGAGGGGAAGTGGAGGAACACTGTGAGCTCCTCTTTGATCCTTAAGTATTTGAATATGGATGCCCTGGCTCCTTTAGACTTCCTAGAGGCACTGAGCTGCTCGCAGTCAGGCAAGGGGGTGAAAGGCAGCTGTGCCAGCTCAGGGAAAAGCACCAGCTGGCAGAAGGGGATACAACAAGGAGCCGATGACTGGAAGGAGAAAATATGGGAGGAAGTCAGGAGCAAGAGGAAAGCCAGAGAGACTGCAGATGGCAGCCAATACCAGGAAGAACTGTGGGTTAGAGAAAGTACCTGAAATATGTTGAAAATGAAAAGCACAAAAAACAAATGCATCTTAAGCTGTGGGCAAAGTGACCCAAAAGAAAGGATGTGATGAAGGAGAAGAACTGTCATAGAAAGAAAAACTCAACTCCAGAAAAGCTTATAAGAGAAAGAATAAGGACAGAGGACTCTCACTGGAGAAATGTTGAGTGTGACAGAGGAAGGAGGACGAAAGAAGGAAGCTCCTGGGTGATGGGGCTCCTGGGGGAATGGGGCATGCTTCAGAATCCAATGATGCCAGTGAGGGAGGCAGCTAAGTGCCACCATCTCGTTTCCTGCTTTGGCACTGCTGCCGGGTGCCAGGCTGCAAGGGGCCTGCATCTCTAAGTCAAACCTGCATGTTACAGTTTAGATAAAGATGAATTCTTCTGGGCCCTCCTCTCAGCCCAAGATTGTTTCTCCATTGAGGGTACCCAGTTTCAGCCTTAACTATAAGTCTAACACTTTGTGTTTGTTTTAAAAATCTGAATGATAAATACATTTCCAAAGTCCCACTGATGGCTCACTATAGTTGAGATTTCACATCATAGGACTGAAGCCATGACCAATATCAGAGCAATGAGGGATGCATGGGGGGAGGGGTGTTTACAAAGAGCACTGGATCTAGAGCCTGAGTTCTATGATCTAGAACAAGTAACTAATTCTTCCTGTGCCTCAGTCTCCTCAACTGTAAAATGAAAGGTCAGGCTAGAGGGCCTCTGAAGTCCCTTCAATCTCTAGAACTGTGGTTTTTGTCTTAATTATTTTATCTCAGTTTCCTCATCTGTCTGAACATGATGAAAAGTCAAGATACCTGGATCCTAATGATGTCTGACACTAATTGCCATTCTGGGCCTCTGTTTTCTTCTCTATAAAACAGAAATAAGGAATTTTTATTTATCTCCTAAGGCAGCTAAGATAGCTCAGTGGGTAGTGTGCTGGGCCTGGAGTCAGGAAGACCTGAGTTCAAATCTGGCCTCAGACACTGACTAGCTGTGTGACCCTGGGTGAGTCACTTCACCTTGATTCTTCATCTGTAAAATGAACTGCAGAAGGAAAAGGCAAACCACTCCAGTTCTGTTTCCCAAGAAAGCCCCATGGCCTGTACTGATGAGCTGACATGTCTGAATGACTCAACAACATTTATCTTATACAGCTTCTGTGAGGCTAAAGGAAGCAGGGAGATGACTTAGTGCTTCAGAAGCAAAGCCATCCCTGCCACGGGGAGAGGGGAGACACAGGGTCCGAGAGGAGTCGACCCCCAAGGCCTCCTGGGACACCATGGGACAAGGGACAAGTCACTGCCGGGGGGGAAAGGGGGGCGGGCTGCTAAGAATGACCTCAAATCACGGTGGGTGCAACACACCTGCCCAAGGACAAGCACCAGCTGAGTGCCAGTGAATGTTAGTAATGACCCAAATGTGAGGGGCACATGCCAAAGGGGATTCTTTGCTGGTCCAAAGTTCTGACGGTTTACTGTAGGCAGGCAACCGATTTCAGGCAAAAAGGAGCGTGAGAAGCGGCTGGTTCTATGCAGGGCCAAAGTGAGCCTGGAGCACCTCTTCTCAAAGCTCTAGGGCTCCCTGTTGACAATGAAAGAAATGAAAATGCAGGGGAAGCAAAAAAAGACCTTTGTGAATGCACTAGGCCCGACATAGGCCCCTACGAGTGGAAAGAATTCAAGACCCAAGAAAGGAGCTGGTGGTGACACCCATGCTCTCAAATATCTAGAACATTTATACATAAATACAGTGCAGGGGCTAAGCAAAATTTTCTCAGTCATGTCTGACTCTTTGCGACCCATTTGGGGTTTTCTTGGCAAAGATAGTGGGGCGGTTTGCCATTTCCTTCTCCAGCTCATTTTACAGAAGAGGAAACTGAGGCAAACAGAATGAAGTGACTTGCCCAGGGTCACAGAGCTAGTAAGTGTCTGCGACTGGATTTGAAATCAAGATGAGTATTCCTGACTCCAAGCCCAGCACTCTGTGCACAATGGCGCCCCCTCACTGCCTCTAAACTAAAAGAAGGCAAATTCCAACACACGCCTCACTGGGACTTGGTGTGATAAGAATCAACAATGAATGAGGTCCTGGAATGGGATACTTTGTTCAAAAGAAAGAGAAAAGATTTAAAAAGGGGGGTAAAGAGAATGCCTGACTATTTGTTTACAAGGTAAACTCATGTGAGGAAATCTGGATGTCAAGTTGCTCCTGCCAGCGAGAGGACTGACTTAAAATGCAAAACGAGACACATTTTTGGACATGGCCAAAGTGGGAATTTGTTCCCATGAACTATGCATACTTGTTACGAGGGTGAAGTAAAACAAATTTAAGATTTCTTTTTCTTTTAAAGAAAAAAGAAATATGGGAACCAGAGGAGCATGGAAGATGGCAGCTGGGAAGGTCAATGGAAGGAGAAAAAGAAGTAATGATCCAATGAGAGGGTTCACTACAAATCACCTGAGAAAGAAGGAAGATCCTACACAAGGCAGAGAGGCAGGATCCCCTAGTGATGGGTTTCAGTGACCAAAACTCTCATTGATAATCACTGACTAAGCACCTTCTATGTGTTAAGCATTGAGCTCCATGACAGAGTTTAAAGAATGAAATCATCTTTAATCAGAGCCAAGATTGGGAACTAAGCTCTTTTGTAAGCACATAGGTTGGCCTGTGGCTGGGAGGAAGGGGGGGGCCAAGAGAGTGGCCCAGCCTCTTCTGTTTTTGTTTTTCCAAATTTATTAATTTGCTTTCAGTTTTCAACATTCACTTTCATAAGATTTTAATTTTCTTCCCCTTCCTTTGCTCTCTCTCCCCAAGACAGTAGACCTTGAAACAGGCCCTGATGGAGCACCACAGGAAGCGAGTGCCTGTTAGGAGCTCCTGAACCCATGCGTGGTTTCCCCTGTTTCACACTCAGCTCTTTGAGGAAGCCAGCACCCCATGCCCTCCTCTCCCCTCACCCATCTTAATCTCTGCAGTTTGGTTCCCAGTCTCTTTTACTGAAAGCACTATGCAGGATCTCTGAATTGGGAAGTTGATGCCCTCCTGGCTCTCCTCCGTCTCAGGCTCCTTCACTACATGTTCATCGGAATGCCATGCGTACCCTGTCAATGTTCTTTGGGGCTCAGGCTTTTCCCCCTCAGCACTCCCCTGCTTTTGGAGCTCCCCTGCTGCCATGGGTTGAGTCCTCATTTCCATGAAGAGTGTTCCCAGGCCTAGCCTCTGGCTCTTTCCCAAGCTCAGACCACTTCACTTTCATGTCTCCAGCAGGATTTCTCCTCTTTCTCCATCCTCATGGTCATGAGGTTTGAAGGCGTAGAGGCCTCCTGCACAGCTCATTGTGTCACACTCACATCTCTGGTCTGTTGTCAGGTCCTATTACCTGTGCCTTGTCCCCTTCTCTGTGCACGCTTGGCCACCCTACGCAGGTCTTGCTCCTGCTGCTTGCTGCTAGTGACCTTCTTTAAGTATGGTTCTGAGCCCCTCCTCAGGAAGATTGCATGGCTCCCTGACCCCTCCAGGGCAGACACAAACCCCTCTGGCACTTAAACCCTGACAGCCGTTGGCCCCTTCCTCCCTTCCCAGGCTTCTACACTGGTTCCCTTTCTCCGTGCTCCAGCCCCTCCTTACTGTGTGCATAAACCTGCTGCCTTTTCCTGGGCTGTGGTTCCTGCCCCAAATGCTCCCTGTCCTCACCAGGCCCTCAGGACCCTGCTCTGATCCTGCCTCCATCTCCCGAATAGCCTCATTCCCCAAATCTTCTCTCCTGTTGGGCACACTCAGATGTTCTCATTCATCCCCACTTCTGAGCCAAAGCACAAGCAGGGCCTTTGGCCCTGGGGGATTGTGGAGTGTGTGGGCTCCCTCTGATTCGGTGTCCCTGATCACCCGGCATCCCTAGAAGGAAGATGCAAGCTCTGCATGGCATGTGAAGGAGGCTGCCTCAGGCTGATCAGATCTTTTAGGATGGCCTTACAACACTATCCCCAGTCACCAACTCCATGTGTGAGCTTCATGCCATGGACATGCCAAGTGAGGAGCTGAATGCTTATCCCCCTCCTTTCTACTGCCTCTCTGACCTGGGAGAAGACCCCAGGAACCACCCACATATTCCTTCCAGACTGGATCACGAGGCCTCTGTGCCATCCATGGCCGCCTGGCCTTGCTGCCTGCCCACTAGGTCAGGAAACCAGGCCTTGTACATGGTTCATTGTAAACCAAATGAGCCGGGCCTAAGCATCAGTTTGGTCAGATCAGTGAAGACCTAGGGACTGATCTTCCCCCATTCAGTCTGGGCCAAGGAGATCATTGTCACTAGGGAAAAGATGAGGTTATGATACAAAGTAAATGAGTCTTTTTATGTGCCACATCCCTCCCGCAAGTCCTTCTGGTATCAGACACAAAATGGTTTCAGTGAATCTTTGTATTTTGGTGCCATCTCGTGGCTTCACATGGTAGTGCCTTCAGAGCACTTGGTCTGGCTTTGAGAAATGATGGGATCATTGTGTTATATAGGAATTCAACTTTTAGTGCAGAGGGCATAAGAAGGAGAAATGCCAAGTCCCTTTTGGAATCGATTTCTAGTGGTTGCTTTTGATGTATTCTTAGTCTCTTGTGTGTATTGTCTCCCCAACATCCCCATCTCAGGAAGAACCTTAAAAAAGTTGTGGAGTTAAAATACAGTGATGATGATGGTGGTGATGGTGATGATGGTGATGGTGGTGATGGTGATGATGGTGATGGTGGTGATGATGATGATGGTGATGATGGTGATGGTGGTGATGATGATGATGGTGATGATGACAATGGTGATGATGGTGGTGGTGATGTGTTGGTGATGATGGTGGTGGTGGTGGTGATGATGGTGATGGTGGTGATGATGATGATGGTGATGATGGTGATGGTGGTGATGATGATGATGGTGATGATGACAATGGTGATGATGGTGGTGGTGATGTGTTGGTGATGATGGTGGTGGTGGTGGTGATGATGGTGATGGTGGTGATGATGATGATGGTGATGATGGTGATGGTGGTGATGATGGTGATGATGGTGATGGTGGTGATGATGATGATGGTGGTGATGATGACAGTGGTGATGTGGTGGTGGTGGTAATGGTGATGATGGTGGTGGTGATGATGGTGATGATGATGATGGTGGTGGTGGTGGTGGTGATGGTGATGGTGGTGATGATGATGATGGTGGTGGTAATGTGTTGGTGATGATGGTGATGATGGTGATGGTGGTGATGATGACGATGGTGATGATGGTGATGATGACGATGGTGATGATGGTGATGGTGATGGTGGTGATGATGATGATGGTTATGGTGATGGTGGTGATGGTGATGATAGTGATGTGGTGGTGATGGTGGTGATGATGACAATGGTGATGTGGTGGTGGTGGTGGTGGCATCTAGCTTTGTCATAGCTCTTACAGACTTTAATGTTAATAATACCCCTGAGATTCAGGTGCTATTCTTTACCCCCTTTACATATGAGGAAAATGCCCAGGGTCACATACCTAGTAAAAGTCTGAGGCCAAATTTTAACTCAGGTCTTCCAGATTCCAGATCTAGCACTCTTTCCACCATGCCACCCAGCATCTGTATTGGTCAGGGGTGTGGGGAAAAGTTCCTCATTTTGGTTAGTTGGATTTTTTTTTATTTTTGTAGCCTCACAATGTATTTTTGGTCCAAACCTGTGATTAGTCATTGTAAGGAGCTAAGCTCCCATTTTAAAAGGCTTTTATGCTCATAGTGACCCACATGTGACTTTGGTTGAGGGCCCTTGAAGAAATGAGGAAAATCATAGACTTAATGTTGAAAGGGACCTTAGAATCATTGAGGCTTGAACCCCTCATGTTTTTAACAGATGAAGAGACAGCATCATTGAGAGGCTGTGACTTTTCCATGTTCATGCCCCCATTAGTTCGTGTTCCCTAAAGGAAGTCCTTGACCCCAGGTCTTCCTGACTCTGCCTACCATGCTGTTTGTCCACCAGTGTGCCAACCCAAGCAGTCCCACCATTTGACTTGGCCTTTATACCACACATTCTTCATTTTTGTGACATTTTTCCACAGTTGGTATTATTTGAGAGATCTTGGATGAGCAGGTGGAAATCTTCTGTTTTGCATGAAGGAGAAGGAAACATAAGAAACGTGAAATGGAAGGGAAATCTAATCGCTTGGGCCAATAACATGGTAAGTATCACACCTGGGCTGCTGTAAGAACAATGCAGTCATCTTCCCATTGTATGAAATAGAGAGGAGGCTCCTGGCATCTGACAGACCTACAGATGACATGTCAGGCCCGACTCATTGCTGAACCCACCTTGGGATGAGGTGCGTGAGGTGAAAATGAAAGGTGGTCTGAGTGATGTAAACCAAGTATTTGTCCAGGAGCCTGGGCAATGAACATGTGCCCACTATCCTGAGGTGGGCAACCACAGGGGCACAGCCTGGGACCCAAGACAGGGCCCAAGACAGAACTGGGGGCCAGATCTTGTGCTCCTGTGGAATGCTGTTGGGGATTTGTTGAGGGATGGAAAGTCAGTGTGCCCTTCTGTCTACTTTGGTCATTATCTGTGATGTGAGGCCTAGCGCCCTTTCTGGAAGCCTTCAGCTCCACAGTGGTGATGACCAGCCTGAGGCCTCAGCCCTGGCCATCCCTTCCCTATGCCGCCTGGGCCGGATGCAAAGAGACAAGAGCCTCTTAATCTTTGAGAAGTTTCTTTCTTCGCTGCTTCCTTGCATTTTCCTGCTTTTGATAGAGGCTGCATTCTGCTGTTGCTTTTTATTCTCTAGTTTTTATTCATTTTGTTTTCTTTTAAGAATGCAAACTGCCTTCTTCTGGGAGAAAAAGGTATCTGGGGCATTATCTGGCCCCTCTCATCTGAGAAGTACAGAGGCTGATATCTCCTCCCCTTCCCTGTCATTCTTCTCCCACTTTCATTTGTTACAGGAACCATTTTATCTATGTGATCCCACTGATATAATTTTCTTTTCTGGGAAGAGAAAGATCAGATGAAAGAAAAAAGTCCTCTGTGAACTTGTGCTCAGACCCACCAACCTCACCTTTCCTTTGGATCCCCAAAGCTGTCTTTCAGTAATGGGGTAGAGGAAGGACTGTTTAGAGGCACTTGATAGTCTAGAATAAAAAGTGTGCCGTGAGGGCAGTGTACATGTGGGGCTGTGTCTTAGAAGAGTGGGGTTCACGTTATAGGAGTGGGTGCACAGAAATATTGACAGAGTTTGGGCTGGTTCATGAGAGCCCTGAGGCCTGGGCAGCAAGGCCTGAGAGTCAAATCTAGGTTGAACACCAAGTGTCTGTGTCCTTTTCTGGGGATCATCCCAGCATGGTGACATCTTCCTCTGTTCTGCCTGGCCTCTTAACTGCTTCCTACAGCTTCAACCCCTTCCATGGGCTCCTGGGCTTGGTGGGCCGTGTGGTGTCCCCTATTGAGAAGTCATGGTTTCCGAGGATGGTGCTTACTGATTCTCATGGCCTCTCTCCCATCACCTCCTGAAGGTTGGAGCTCACCAAACCAATACTGCCTCTTCTTTGTACTGTTACTGGTGGGGAAGGGTGAGAATCTGTCATTGTAGGGTGGGGAGAGAGTCACTTAAGTGGGAGGCTGGTGATCCTGGAGCCAAGGTTGTGGAATTCCACCAGTGCTATGATGTGGGCTCAGTTGTCAGAGGAGCTTGCCAGGGACAGGCTTGTGGTGGCCAGCCAGTCTCGATTTTGGGGAATGCAACATGATTAGATGAGCCCTCCCCAGCTGGGAGCCCTGTGCAGGTAATTGATGCTGAACAGTGGCTCTTCCTTTCCTTTTCCAGGGTGTAAAGATCCTTGATGTCATATCCAAGCAGAGAATCACCAACGTGCCTCGAGATGACATCAGCCTTCGCCCCGATATGTATCCTTGCAGCCTCTGCTGGAAGGATTGTGTCACTCTCATCATTGGCTGGGGCACCTCTGTCAAGGTACGGGATTCACCTCTGCCTGGTGTTGCAGACCCTCTAGGAAAGGGCCCATGGAGGCAGATAGACCCTGTGGAGTAAGAAGGGGCATTACTTCTGAAAAAACAGATTCAGCCACATTATTATATTAGATTGGCCTTGGCAATGGGCACGTGGTCCAGGGCTTGGTGTCCTATGTGCACAGGACAGCCCAGCTTGGGTGTGTTTGCTTTCCTATATTCTGAGTGGTAAGAGATTTCTTTAGAATCTTCAATTGATATTACTTACCCTTTCTCTGTCTGCACCTCCTTTCTCCTCTCCACTTCTGCCTCCCTTATCCCCTGCTTACCTTTCCTTTCTCTCTTGGTTCACCAGAGTTCTCAGGGCCAGGGGAAAAAATGATGGAAATCACATCAGTGCCCTTTCACTTTGCATTGTTGGTAGCTTTGATAAAGATCTGAGGAAGCAGAAGTCAGAAGCTAGTGGCTGAAAGGAAGTTTGAGAATATTGGGTACATTTGAATAATCAGCTTTCATTTGCACATGGGTCACTATGGCTAATAGGGTCATCAGCTTTAGGTCAAGTGTGTCAGCTCCCTGGACTGCCCAGAAGTCATCTTAGACAAAGTCTACAAGAAAGAAATCTCGGGATGAGCAGAATTGTTGAGGTTTAGAGCTGCCAGGGACCTTGGAGATCTTTGAGTCTGAGGCCCTCACTCCACAGAAGCCCCCAACCATAAATATAGCACATGTGGAGACTGGTAATTACCTAGAAAACAGGACATCTGGTGTTTCATGAAAGGAGCAGTTCCTGGGTGGTTTCATCTGCTTTGGAAAGGAAAAAGAATTCAGAAGACGTTCTAGTGGGCATCATTACCGAAAAACACCAGGATGTTCTCAAATATTAATGAGCTTCACCCTGAAGTGGGACTGGGTTTATATTAGACCAGGCTCTTGAGTTTATATTAGATTCTCATATTTGGTTTATTGATCACTGAGATATGGGGCTATTATTTGAAAGTGTTAGTGAAGGGATGTATGGAGCTAATGGACCATGGAGAAGGGGAGGATGGCATGGAATGGTATGGAGTCTAGAGCCTGTGGATGTTCATGTGTGTGTGTTTGTGTGTGTGTGTGTATGTTCCTGTGTACTTACACATGCCCCCCCCCCCCCCACACACACATACGCACATGCCCTGCTTTCCAATAAGGGGTCTGTAGTTCTTAAAAGTATGCTTTTATTCTCCTCTCTGGTGGGTGACAAAGAGAACTTGTCCACAGAGATAGCAGGTTTATGATTCCTAGAAGACGTTCACTGGGGACTGGCCATGTGCCATTTTTCCATTCTTCAGAAGGACTGGAGCATGAACCTGACTGTATGGATCTGGGAAGCAGAGGACACAGCCCTAAGAGGCTGTCCACCTTCTCCATGGGTGTTCAGCCTGCATACACACGTACACACAGATGAGGATGAATACAGTAACAGGCCCCACGCCGCTCTTTCCCAGTGACAGGCAAAGTTTCCCTTAATGCTGTAAGGCAGGTGACTGAAGTCTACAAAGGGCAATGACTTGCTCAAGGTCAAACAGACTGACCTTTAATGGCAGGTCCAGGCCCAGAACACTGGAGCCCCAGCTCCTAGGCCTCCCATCCTCCAGCTCCAGACCCATCCTTCCTTTGAGGGTGGTAGAATGGGGGCGAGTAGAAGTACTTATTTAAAAAGCTTTAGAAATGAAGCCAAGTTCACCAAAATGACCATTCACTTTGCCTGTATGTTAGTTCTTTGGAGGGACTCTATTGTTATAAATGCAAATTCTTTGACTACAAAGTCAATTTTGGAGATTGGCTCTGTATGGTCATAAGACTTTTGAATGTTGTCTGTTTATGGGTATAGGCCTCTGGATCTAGAACCAGAAGGGTTTTAAAAGGCATCTAGACTATTGATCAACCCAACCCCTTCATGTTACACATGAAGAAGTGGAGTCCTAGGGAAGGTTGGGTACTCATAGGTACTGTCAGACATGGACTTGGAATCCAGGTCTCCAGATTTTCTGGATAAGCATCAGCATCCAAAGCTGTCTCCTCAGTCCACTCCCACACCTTGTACTTTGCTTGATCATTATCATCATTATATTAAGAATTCTGTGTTCTTGAGGCCCTTCAGTTGGAGCAAGCTGTAGACAGAGAGAGAGAGAGAGCGCTATTCACATAGGGAGAGCAGGAAAAGAGAGAAATGCCCTGATGGAAGCCATTGAGGTGGGGAGGAGAGGAGAATCTGTCCCATGTGAGGCCTTGCCCAGCTCTGCTTAGCTTAGTGGGTCAGAGCCTGACTTTCCCAAGGGATGAGGTCATGGGCCCAGACCCCATCTGGGCCAGCTAGCACTGACCACCCCAGGATAAACAGCTCCTTGTGTGTAGTGGATGAGGTGGATAGAAACATCAGCTTTGTGAATGAGGGCCTTCAGACCGAGTAAGAATCTTTATGTGAGTGAGCATAATTCAGGACTCTCTTTAATCCACACAAATGGAGTCCTCAGGAGTAAAATGATTTCAATGTTTAAAACTGATCACTGACTGAGAAACCCTATAAACTTTCATTACCAGAGAAATCTAAAGACTTCTCTTCAGGTGCCATCATTTTGAGTAAGCCAGTTTGGCAAAACAATCACATTAACAATATGGAAATCACCAGTTCTGCTTAGTTTCCCATGTAAACCTCTGCCAGGCTTGACCAGGCTATTGTGGAAAAAGGCTACAGAAAGTTCTAGTATTTCAGGAATGATAGTCATAAGAAGTCAAACAAGATAAAAGGGTAAGTCATCTGCTCTCTGTAACTATGAATAGACTTTGGACAAATAATCAGTGAGAGGATTGTCCTGCTTTCTGTCCTCACTTCACTTGCCTCCTTTCCTTTGAAGCTGCTTCCTGAATAAGTGTTGATTCTCTGCCACCATTGTTGCCCAGTTATTCTGAGCTGGTCTTGACTCCTTGGATTCCTTAGTGAGGAACACTTCCAGCAAATGGTAATGACTCCAATGACTGCATTTCTTTTCCAGATCTGTTCAGTGAAGGAGCGACATGCCAGTGAAATAAGAGACTTACCAAACCGTTACGTTGAAATAGGTATGATGCTCAGAGATTCTCAATTCTTAATCAAAGATGCTCAATTCTCAATCAAAGATGCTCAATTCCCATTGTCTCTGATGAGTGAAACACTGAAGTGATAGGCATTGTTGGATGACGGTCATAGTCTTGTGACTCTGTAGTTTCCTTCATTCAGTGCCTTGCTAAGGGCAGGGTATGATACCCAAGACCAGGAAAATGCCACCTTTTGTCTTAAAGCTTACAAAACTTGGCCTTCAACATTTCCTGAATGTATTTCCATGTTTTTCTGTGCTTAGTAAATAGCAATGATTTCTCTGAATGATGAATTTGATTTACTGTGGTCTTCACTCCATTTTAACATGTTTGCAATCTGGCCTAGGGGACTGAGAGGGTGGTGATGTTCTCAGCAGCAATAGAGAGGTTAGGAAAAGGGGAGAGTTTTGGGGGAGATATATTGGGTTCATTGTTAGACATATGTTTACGATGTCTATTGGATGAAATACTGTTTTATTGTAAGAAATGATGCAAGGGGTGGTTTCTGAGAAGCCATTGGAAGACTTTGTGAACTGATGTAGACTAAAGGGAGCAGAATCAGGAAGACAGCATAATACCAATGACCATATCATAAACCAAAGAGCTCTGCCCGACTCAGGAGCTCTGACTGATACAATGCATTGTAGCCATGATTCCGGAGAGCTCTTGATGTAACTTGCCATTCATCTCCAGGTAGAGGCAGTAAACTCAGAGTGAAGATTGAAGCCTAGTGGGCAGGGAGCAAAGCTTGGGCATGGCACGGCAGGAATTTATTTTGCTGGACTACTTCTTTGTACTGAGCTTTATTTTTCTTTTTTTCTCAATGGGAGGGGAAGGTGGGAGGTAGAGAATATAAATATGAAACAAATTGAATTTAAAAATATCTCTATTACAACTAGCTCTTGATGTTCAAAAGGAGGTTGGGAGAATGGTTAGAACTGGACAAGTAGATCTGAAAATTATCCAACATAGGTGTTCATTAAATTCATGGCAGCTGGGGAGTCAGATAGTATTGAGGGGGAAGGCCATGACAAAGCCTTGGGGTATCTCCACAGTTGCTGGGCATCACCTGGATGAAGATCCAGCAAAGGAGTCTGATAAGGACCAAACAAACAGGTCGAGGAAAGACAAGAAAGATGGTGTTAAGAAGTGGGTGCCTGGTGGGAGCCAAGATGGTGGAGTAGAAAGACACATCTACTCTAGCTTTTCCCTTACAGCCCATAAAATACCTGTAAAAAATGACTAAACAAATTCTAGAGCTGCAAAAGCCAAAAAAATGACAGAGTGAAAGAGAGTTCCAGCCCAAGATAACCTGGAAGGCTGACAAGAAAGGTCTATCTCACAGGGCATGAAATGGAGCGCAGCCCATGGTGCCCAGCCCAGCCTTGGCCATGTGGCATCAGCAGGAACAGGACTGGAGCAGGCCTTGGGGACAAAATCCCCAGCCTCAGCTGCAGTTCCCAAATCCCTCAACCCACAAACACCAAAGACAGCTTCAAAGGTCAGTGAGAAAGCTTTTTCACCTGGGTGAGAAGGGAGCAGGGTCCTCCCCTTGCCCTGGCCCCAGGTGGAAGCCACAGCAGCAGCATTCATTTTTGGAACCCTAGGCCTAAAGACCCTGGGGTAATTGAGCCACTGATTCAGATCTCAGCCCTGAGTGGCAGCCCTGGGGTGAGGAAGAGTGCTAGCATGGTGGAACTGGTGGAGGCTCTGAAAAGGGAATTCTGCTTGCCGATCCTGAGCAGACATGCTTTGGTAGCTCCCAGACCAGAGCTCAGGCCAGGAGAGGAATAAATCCCTCTCCCTTGATTGTGCCAGTTTGAAGGAATTGAGAACTTTAAGGTGCCCAGAGTATACCATCCTCTTGACAAAGGACTCGAAAGTCAAGTAACTGGCTGAGAAAATGCCCAAAAAAGGGAAAAAAAAAATAAGACTATAGAAGGTTACTTTTTTGGTGAACAGGTATTCTCTTCCATCTTTTCAGATGAGGAAGAACAATACTTACTATCAGAGGAAGACATAAAAGTCAAAGCTTCTGCATGCAAAACCTCCAAAATAAACATGCAGTGGTCTCAGGCCATGGAAGATCTCAAAAAGGATTTTGAAAATCAAATGAAAAATTAGAAAGGGAAATGATAGTGATGCAAGAAAATCATGAAAAGTGAATCAACAGCTTGCTAAAGGAGACCCAAAAAAATGCTGAAAAGAGTAACACCTTTAAAAACACACTAACTCAAATGGCAAAAGAGGCCCAAAAAGCCAATGAGGAGAAGAATGTTTTAAAAAGAAAAATTAGCCAAATGGAAAAGGAGGTTCAAAAGCTCACTGGAGAAAATAGTTCTTTAAAAATTAGAATGGAACAGATGAAAGCAAATGACTTTATGAGATACCAAGAAATTACAAAACAAAACCAAAAGAATGAAAAAAATAGGAGACCTGATAAATAGATGCAGGAGAGGCAGTTTAAAAATTATGGGACTACCTGGAAGCCATGATCAAAAAAAGAGCCTGGGGGGGCAAAGCCTAGATGGCAGAGTAGAAAGGTGCATATACTCTAGCGTTTCCCCCACAGCCCACAAAATAGCTGTAAAAATGACTCTCAACAAATACTAGAGCAGCAGAAGCCACAGAACAACAGAGTGAAAGAGATTTCCAGCCAAAGGTAACCTGGAAGGCCAAGAGTACAGATTTATCTCATGGGACACTGAGCAGAGCAGAGCCCAGCCCTGGCCATGTGGCACTGGGAAGAACAGGACCTGAACAGACCTCCGGGGCAGAGTTCCCAGAAGAAAAGGTCCCAGATACCTCAACTCACAAATGATAAAGAAAGCTCCAAAGGTCAGTGTGGGAGGGCTTTCCCAGATGGGTGAGAGGGAGAGGGGCTTCTCCAGCAAAAGCCCTAGGTGATGGCAACAACAGCAGCAGCAGACTGCAGGCAGCTACAATGGCTGGGAAGAAACCTGGGTCCATAGTCCAGGCAGCTCAGCTTAAAGCCTCTGATGGTAGGGAGCAGCTGATCTAAACCTCAGCCCTGAGTGATGGTTCCACTCCCACCCAAAGCCCCAGGGAATCAAGCAGCTGAGTTGAATCTCAGCCTTGAATCTCATGAAACTGGGTATAGGGGCATTAGGACCATCCTCTTGACAAAGGATTCAGAAGTCAAGTAACTGGCTGGGAAAATGTGCAAAATAGGGAAAAAAAACCAAGACCATAGAAGGTTACTTTCTTGGTGAACAGGTGTCTCCTCCCATCCTTTCAGATGAGGAAAAATAAGGCATACTGTCACAGGAAGTCAAGGCCCCTGCCTCCTGGGCCTCCAAAGGGAACTTAAAGTGGGCTTAGGCAATAATAGAGCTTGAAAAGCAAGTTAGCAGCTTGCCAAAGGAGAACCAAAAAAATCCTGAGGAAAATAACACCTTTAAAAAGAAGCAAACTCAATTGGAAAAAGAGATCCATGAAGCCAATGAGGAGAAGAATGCTTTAAAAGGCAGAATTAGCTAAATGGAGGAGAAAGTTTAAAAGCTCACTGAATGAAAGAGTTCTTTGAAAGAGAGAATTGAGTTCAGGAAAATGACTGACTATGAGATAAACCAAGCAGTTAAAAAACAAAACTACAAGTTTGAAAAAATAGAAGATATGTGAAACATCTCATTGGAAAAACAACTGACCTGGAAAATAGATCCGGGGGAAATAGTTAAAAAATTATGGGACTACTTGAAAGCCATGATCAAAAAAAGAGCCTAGATGTTGTCTTCCATAAAATTATCAAGGAAAACTCTCCTGATATTCTAGAACCAGAGGGCAAAATAAATATTGAAAGAATCTACCAATCACCTCCTGAAAGTGACCCAAAAAGAGAAACTCCTAGGAATATTGTGGTCAAATTTCAGAGTTCTCGGGTCAAGGAGAAAATACTGCAAGCAGCTGGAAAGAAGCAATTCAAGTATTGTAAAAATACAACTAGGATAACCCAGGATCTGGCAGCTTCAACATTAAGGGATCAAAGGGCTTGGAATAGGATATTCCAAAAGTCAAAGGAACTGGGATTAAAACCAAGAATCACCTACCCAGCAAAACTGAATATAATGCTTCAAGGGAATTAAATGGTCATTCAATGATATAGAGAACTTTGAAGCATTCATGATGAAAAGGTCGGAACTGAAGAGAAAATTTGACTTTCAAACACAAGAATCAAGAGAAGCATGACAAGGTAAAGAGGAAAGAGAAATCATAAAAGACTTTCTAAAGGTGAACTGTTTACATTCCTACATGGAAAGAAAATATTTGTAACTCTTGAGACTTTTCTCAGTACTTGGGTAGGTGGAGGGATTGTACACACACACATGCACGCACACATGCGTACACGCACACATGCACACACACGCACACGCACACACAGACAGACAGTACAGGTGATGTTGAATCAGAAGAGATGATACCAACAAAAATAAAATTTAAGGGGTGAGGGAGGAAAACACTGGAAGGAGAAGGAGAGAAATGGGATGGGGTAGCTGTAACCCATAAAAGAGATAAGAAAAATCTTGTTTAATGGAGGAGAAAAGGGAGAAGAGAAGAGGGGAAAAGGGAAGCTACTCTCTCCACATATGGCTTAAGGAGGGAATAACATGCTCACTAAATTGGGTATGAACATCTCTTATACTACAGGAAAGTAGGGGAGGAGGCGACAAGTGGGGTGAGGGGAGTAATAGAAGGGAGGGTGAATGGGAGAGGGGAGTAACTGGAAATAAACACTTTTGGGAAGGGACAAGGTCTAAGGAGGGAATAAAAAAACAAGGGGGGATAGAGTAGGATAGAGGACAATATAGTTAGTATTAGACAACATGATTATTATGGAAGTCTTTTGCAAAATGACATATATTTAGTCTGTATTAAATTGCTTGCCTCCTCAGTGGGGAAGGAGAGAATTTGGAATTCGAAGTATTAGAAATGAATGTTGAGAATTATTATGGCATATAACCAGGAAATAAGAAATGCAGGTAATGGGGTATAGAAATTTATCTTGCCCTACAAGAAAAGAGAGAAGTGTAAGGGAAGGGTGGGGGTGATAGAAGGGAGGGTACATTGAGGGAAGGGGTAATCAGAATGCAAGGTATTAGGGAGTGGAGGAAGGGGAGAGATGAGGTGAAAAATTGGACATGTTACAAAGTGATGTAAAAGCAATTAGTATTAAAATAATTGACGAGACTCAATCAGAGACACCTTTAGTTGGGGGTAAAGAATTTTAGTCTAAGTTTCCTAGAGGCAGGTAACCTTGGTTAAAATTTGGCATTGATGGAAAAGTTAAGGTTTTAATGGTAAATTTGATTTTATGATTGTTATTTAATCAGGGACTGGAACATGAATAGAAAGGCATGTAAGCCACTTAAAACTTGCCTCGAAAAGATGTTCCTTAGCCAATGTGAAATTATAGTCATATCTGAAACCTGGTTGTTGAAACTTGCTGTTTTAAGATTCTATGGGACTATTAACTGACTGTTCTTCTGAGTCTGACTTCAGATATGGATAGCAAGAAAGGTGGTCTGATCCATGATGCCAGTAAGCCTGTGAGATGCTGGTATGAACTGCAGAAGGTGATCTCATGGGAAGGGTGGGAGAGCGGCTGTTAAGCCTGGACTGAGGTAGGATTCTCCTGACTCAATTTCCTCACTGACACCTGGCAGACTTTGAGCTTGACTGAATGCAAGTTGACAATCTGTTCCTGCCTGGAACTGACACGAAGTTGGGGAGATATTGTTTCCCTGCAGTGTCCCTACTCTTAGTGGCAATTACCTGTAGTCAAAAGGTTTGTAAGCTCAATACCAGATCTATTAAATTATAGATTGTTGGTAGGGGAACATCCAAGGTCAAGTCTAAAATTAAGCTATTAGGCTTAGGACTCTAGACCACCAACAGTAAGTTAGGGTCCTTTAATTCTTAGTAAGACTGTGGAGACAATTAGGTCAAGGGCTTGTGAAGTTAGCATGCATAGTTATTATTTGTGTATCAGTTGGTTAATGTTAAAAAAAATCATTTGTGGTCTGTATTTTAAATGCTTTAAAAGAAGTATCACCTGAAAAAAAATTTGCATGTATTTTTCCAAAATAAATAAATAAAGATTTAAAAAAAGAGCCTAGACACCAACTTTCATGCAATTATCAAGCAAAATTGCCCTGTTATTCTAGAACCAGAGGGCAAAATAAATATTGAAAGAATCCACCAGTCACCCCCTGAAAGAGATCCAAAAATAAAAACTCCTAGAAATATTGTAGCCAAATTCCAGGGTTCCCAGGTCAAGGAGAAAATAATGGAAGTAGTCAGAAAGAAACAATTTGAGTACTGTGGAAATACAATCAGGGTAACATAAGATCTAGCAGCTGCTACATTAAGGCATTGAAGAGCTTGGAATATGATATTCCCAAAGTCAAAGGAACTAGGATCAAAACCAAAAATCACCTACCCAGCAAAACTAAGTATAATACTTAAGGGGAAAAATGGTCATTCAATGAAATAGAGGACTTTCAAGCATTTTTGATGAAAAGACCAGAGCTGAATAGAAAATGTGACTTTCAAACACAAGAATCAAGAGAAGCATGAAAAGGTAAACAGAAAAGAAAAATCATAAGGGACTTACTACAGTTAAATGGTTTACATTCCTACATGGAAAAATAATATTTGTAATTCATGAAACTTTTCTCAGTATTTGGGTAGTTGGAGGGATTATACATACATACATACATACATACATACATACATATATATGTATGTAAATATATATATTATATATATAAACAGAGAGCACAGGGGTAAGTTGAATAGGAAGGGATGCTATCTAAAAAAATAAAATTAAAGGGTAAGAGGAATATATTGGGACGAGAAAGGGAGAAATGGAATGGGGCAGGTTATCTCTCATAAAAAAGGCAAGAAAAAGCTTTTTCAATGGAAGAGAAAAGGGGGAGGTGAGGGAAAAAGTGAGGCTTACTCTCATCACATTTGACTTAAGGAGAGAATTAACATGCACCCTCAATTTGGTATGAGCATCTATCTTACACTATAGGAAAATAGGGGAGAAGGAGATAAGTGGGGTGGGGAGATGACAGAAAGGAGGGCAGATGGGAGGAGGGGGTAATTAGAAGTAAACACTTTTGGAGAGGGACAAGGTCAAGAGAGAATAGATAAATGGGGGGCAGGATAAGATGGAGGAAATTTAATTAGTCTTTCACAAATGACTATTATGGAAGTATTTAGCATAACACACGTATAGTCTATATTGAATTGCTTGCCTTCTCAGTGGGGATGGATGGGGAGGGAGGAAGGGAGAGAAATTGGAACTCAAAGTTTTAGGAACGAATGTAGAAATTGTTTTTACATGCAACTGGGAAACAAGAAATACAGGCAGTAGGGTATAGAAATCTGTCTTGCCCTACAAGAAAAGAGAGAAGATGGGGATAAGGGAAGGGAGGGGTCACTCTGTGAATGGTCACCTTTGCAGGGTGATGGTGACAAGATAGCAGGATTCTGGGCACCTGATTCTGGGTGCAGAGGCTGGCTGCTCATCACACAGGACTGTGGGAGATGGGCATCTGGGTGGCATTGAAGCCACCATGCTCTCTGAATGGGCACCAGGTGGAGGAGGTAGGAGTCTTGGGATAGGTGCCTGAAAGAACACTGGGGGCAGAAGTGAAGGAGGAGGAGGTTGGGAGGCCTCTCTTAGCAGGATTTTTCCTGTCCCTCAGCACCACCCCCAAATAAAAATAAAAATTCACCATACCATTGAAACCTGGCAGCCAGAGAGGTGCTGATACTGTGGGGCAAGGCCTCATCCATCGGTTCCGAGGGATTTGCCCAATGTGCGCATCTGCCCTTGGAATCCTCTACTCAGTATATGCCCAGGGCTCCCTCTTCCATCTCAGATCAAGGATGAAATGCTTGGCTTATTTGGAGCCTTTCACAACATGCTGCTCTCCCCCTACCTTCTTCCACGCTACTGCCCTCTTTACATCCTATGATTCAGGCCCACTTGTGTTTCCTACTTCATGAGCCTCTGCCTCTCAGTTCCTTGGCTTCACACCCATTTCCCCCTGGCCTGGACTTCTCTCTTGCCCCCCTTTCTACTCCAGACTTCTTTCAGTCCTCAGTCTTGTACAGGAGGCCCGATCCAGTCTCCCCCGCGGCTGGCACTGTCCCTCGAGAATTACCTGCCATTTACCAAATGAAATCATGTTCATACGGCATTCACACAATACCTGGTGTGCAGGAGGTACTTAATAAATGCTTGTTCCCTCCTTTCTCTCCCCACCCCCCACCATATTATCTGTCTTGGAGGCACACAGTTATTTGTATGTTGTGAGAAAGCAGAGGCTAGCGTGTTACTTCTGTTAAGATTTCCAGAGCTTGGCGCAGCACTTCGAAACAGGAAGGGCTTAATAAATGTTTATTGACTAAGCACATGGGGAAATCATTAAATCATTTCAGTGCAAGAAACATTGACTTTTTACATCTTCCTTATTATAAATATGATAACAAACAGGAAAAGAGGCTTTGATGTGAATGTGTACCTGCTTCTCCCATGTCTGTATATTGTGCATAGACTGCATTTGCATGCATGTGTGTAGGCATTTTTGTGTTCTGCATGTGTATTATATATGTGCATGTAAAGTGATTGGGGTGGGAGGGGGGCACAAAACTAAGCCTGACATGATAGACATGCAGGGGCACAGGTGGAGCGCTTGGCTTCTCCACGGAGAGCTGCCAAACTCTTCTTCATATAGAAAGGATAGAAAGTTACATGGCAGAGAGGGGTGATGGATGGAGGCAGGGAGACGAGGAAGTAGCCCCTGCTGTTTTGGCCAGTGAGGAGCTCAGCTGAGAGAGGAGCTGGAATTTAGCCTGAAGACAACTGGGCAGGCTTGGAAAAGCTCCTTTGAGGACAGGAGAGTGAAGCAATCTTGAAAGAATGAAAAGATTTCTGTGGAGCTTTGCGGAAGGCCTGCTTGACCTTGGGGAGCAAGCTTGTAGTGAACCCAGGCAGTACAGGCCTGTGGCTTCTTTAGTCAGTCGAGTAACCCGGGAGCAGGACAGATGAAGACTGATGGCAGGCCTACCTCAGAATCGGGTTCTGGCCAGACCTGAGTAGCCCTAAGGCAGGAGGCAGAGATCCAAGGGTGAAGGAGAATGTATAGTTTAGCCGATCCTCCATAGGGTCAGGATGGTGGAGGGAGGCCAGAGAGGCCTCCTTGGGAGGTGTATAATGACAAGAGTTTCCAATGAGGATAAAAATTAGGTTTGGGACGAGTGAGACAGAGAAAGAAGGGCTGTGATTAGAGAGGGAAATTTTAGGGTTCATGGTCATGGACTCAGCAGATTAGGGCTGGGGGAGCTGGGAATAGGTAGTAGTGACATCCATGTTGAACCCAGTGCTAGACTTGTTGGTCATCTTGGGAACGGAAAGTGGAGTGAAGGGGAAGGTCATATAGGAGAGGAGGTTGATGAAATCAGTGGGGTAGTATAGTAACGGTGAACATCCGTGGGAATATTGAAGGTCCTAATGCATGAGGGCTAGGATGGGAGTGGAGTTGAAGACTGAGCCAGGGCCTGTTCCTGGTGGCTGGACCGCGTCATACACACAGGCAGAGGATGCCTCAAGTTGGAAAGGCTGCTGAGTGGTGTCAGTAGAGAGAGGCTCTGCCTTGCCTCCTTCTGGTCCAGCATCATCAGGATGATGCACTAAGGCAACCTTGGGACTGCACTGGTACCTAGGGGTACAGTGTCCTCCTGAGAGAGCCAGGATTTCCTGAATATAAGAAGGTGGAAAATGAGTAAGAGGAAGAGGATGAAATAAAAGTATAAACATGGCCAAGAAGGTTGGAGGGTCTAGAGGTGCTTCTTTTGCCCCCTTTCTCCAGTTCCTTCCCCTCCACATCCTGAATCTCCTTTCAAAAGAAGTCAGGACAATGTTTTCCCCAGCATACTTCACCCTTCCTTTTGTTTTCTCCGTCTTTGAAACTACCGACGCCTACATTGGCCTTCCAGAAGCTTCCAGGGCCTGACAGCTCCTGTCTCTGGCTCCCACAGTGAGGTCTCTGCAGAGCTACTGCCCAGAGCAGCAGCCTCTGTTCACACCAAACTGCCACCCCTGCTATCAGCAGATTAAATGCCATTACTGTACTTAAAGGAGAAGTATCATTTCCTCCCCTCAAGAAACAGTGAGGAACGATCAGTCCTCTTCCCACACGGAGGCAGATTAGCCCAGACTTGGGGGAGTAGGAGAAGAGAAGGGAGATATGTTGGAAAGAGTGGCTCACGAGTAAATTGGCCAGAGCTGGTCATTGATTTCCATCACTTGAGGTGAGGATGAATGGCAGGTTTGCCAGCGTTGTTGTGAGAGCCCTGCTCCTTGGATCCACAGCCCTCCTGTTTGAGGTGCAGATGTAGGGAGTTAGGAAGCAGAGCAGAAGGTGAAAAGGCTAGTCTGTAAAATAAACAGGGAACCACCATTCTGTCACCAACCTATAACAGAACTGAATGCAGTCGGGAAGGAGGTGACAAGATGGAGTTACTGGCTTTGTCTTTGCATTTCATTCCATGCCAGTCGTTCTTCCTTTTTGTTCCAGTTTGGTTCTCTCATTTTATCCCAAAGTCAGTCTCCTGGACTTTTTCATGGACATTTTCTCTGCCATTCATGAAGTTGAGTTTAGAAGTTAAGTAACATTTTGTTGGGAAATGGAGCTAATCTGAAGGGGCCGGACCTGCTTCCTCTGGGGGTGTCCAGTGGTGGTGGCTGTCTTCACTTCCACCTTCAGATACCACTTTCTCTCATGAGAGATCCTAGAGAAACAAGGAGCAGAAAAGCTACATGGGAGGTCATCCCTTTTCATAGAAAGTAATTTTTAATAAGTCTCTGGTCCCTTTAAGTCACAAGTAAGAAGATGTTTGGGATTGATGAGGATCTCCTTCCCATAGATGAAATGGCCTGTCTAATCCAGCTGGGCCTCCTACAAGGTCAGGAGCCTGTCCACCTGTTTCCAGGCTCTGATTTTGGCAGGAAATTGGCCTAAAAATGGAAGACTTGAGCGTGGTGGATGGGAGGCAGAGGGCATGTATCTCATGACCTTGGATTCTTCTAGTAACACTGGGCTTCCCTCTGGTGTTGCTGGCTCTCTGGTGGACGAGTTTAAGGTAGCTTGTGTCCCTTTGACATCCTTAGTAAAGACTATGCTGACTTATGGTGTTATTGAAGAGATTTTCTCTTAAGGTGCACCCCCGACCCCCAGGTAATGAGCAATCAGATGACATTTTTTTGTTTTTTTCTCTTCAAACATAGCTTAGATCATCACTGTTAATTTCTTCAGCTCCTTGTCCAGTTGTGTGCTCTTGGCTTATGATTAGATGTTTTTTGTGATATCACAAACTCTGTTTTAGGCTTTTGTGTAACAGGTGTGTAAACATAGTTTAAACTTTAAACATTGGAAATACTTAGGAAAACTTAAATAAGCAAAAAGCACTTACTTCTTAGTTTCATGATAAGTTTTGCCCATCATGTGAGTCTCAGTCTTCAGAGAACACGGTCAGACATTTGGACTTTTTCAGATTCCTGAAAGAATGTAATTTAAGAGATACGAGTCTTTTTTTTCCCGAGACTGAGTCTCTGTATATCTCCCATACTAGAAGTTCATTATGCTTATGGGCATGGGAATTTCACCTGATCCAGCCTGGACCTGGACCAATTGTCCCCTCCTAGGCATCCTTGATGGCCCATCCCACTGCCAGGGGCTCACTGTATTGGTGCCAGACTTTTGCTCCTAAGCATAGAGATCCGCCAACCTCAACTTCCCTGGTTATAGGATTACAGCATGCACCCCCATGTTCCCATGTAAGAGGGCTTGGTTTTTAAGGAAATTTCTTGTTTATCTCAGATTTCATTTGGGCCATTTGGGGCAGGAGTACCTGAAATAATTGTAGCAACTCCAGAGTAACCAAGAGTCAAATGATCGGTGAAAGAATTTTTAAGTGAAAGTCCAGATCTCGATTCACTTGGAAATAAGAAATAAATGCAGGTTCTGTTGGTGGCACCTACAAGGGTTCATTTTACAATTTAAAAGTATTTAGTGTCCCCATGTTAGAAGAAATGTGTTAGACCTGGGACTAAAAGGCAAAAGTAAGAGCGATTCCTCCCTAGCCCCATTCTCCTGCCTACCTTCGGCTCGTGGACACCCCAAACATTTTTCTGGATTCTCTCACAGCCTGAATGCGCCCATTAGGACGAGTCGTCATAGTGGTAGCTCTCATTTAAATAGTCTTAAAGGTTTGCAAAGTCCTTTCCATTTATTCTTATTGGATCCTCATGGTAACTCTGTGAGAGTATTATCCCCATTTTACAGATGAGAAAACCGGTTGACTTTCCCAGGGCTATACAGCCCATAACTATCGTTCCCCCACCTAGCTGTCTTTTGTTTAAATTGAAAAATGCCCAACTGGTGCATTTGCTAAGTGGGACGATGGTCAGCTGCCTGATGCATGCAGCCTGGCATGAGTAGTCCAAATCAATGCCTCTTCCTTGGGTTCCTGCCACTCATGAGAGTAAGTGTGCATGATGGGTAGAGAGCTGGGCTTGGTGTCAGGAAGCCCCCAATTCAAGTGCTGCTTCAGACACTTGTGAGCTGTGTGACCTTGGGCCAGTCACTGGAGTCCAGTGTCCTTATCTGCTAAGTAAGGCCAATAATACTTCTGGTCTCAGCCTCTCAGGGCAGCTGATGACTATCAGGCACTTTGCCAACTTGAAAGAGCCAGATGAGTTTGAGTTAGTAACCTCCCTTCAGTATTGCCTTGAATAATGACAGTGAAAATACAGCCAAGGCCTAGAAAATCCCTGGGAACCAGGCACCTCCCACTGTAGCTGGAGAGATGGAAAAGAAGATGCTTTCTCTCGACCAGCTCTTCTCAGACTTCTTGGTCTCAGGGCTTTTTTCACCCTGAAAAAGTATCAAATATCACAAAGACCTTTTGTTGATGTGGTTATATCTGTTAATATTTACTGCTTTAGACATGAAAAATGATAAATTTTTAAAATATTTCTTTAAGTCATTTTAAAATAACAATATTAAACCAATTACATGGTTTATATTTTTAGGGGAAAAAAGCTATATTTACCAAAAACAAAAACAATTAGTGAGGAGTGGCATTGTTTTATATAGAAATCTCTTTAATGTTTAGCTTAAAAGAAGAAAGCTGGATTCTTTTATGTACTTCCGCATCCAGTCTGACGTGATGAGTCCTTTTGGTTGAAATACATGAAGAAAATCCAGCCACACACAGATATGTAGTTGAAAAAGGAAGGATAGATAAATTTTAATTTTGATAGATAAATAATATCTTAGTATTATTGTAGAAAAAATTTTGACCTCACACTCTGAAGGAGTCTCAAGGACCCCTAGGGCTGTACAGACAGCACCGTGAGAACCTCTGCCCTAGACCCTGGATCTCTTTGGTGTCAGCACCAAACCCAAATTTCTAGGCTTTCTCTTCTTCTACCATCAAAGTCCTTAGGATAGAATTGTTTTGTGTAACTAATCTGTTATTTTGTCAGCCTAAGGAATAGAAAATTCAGTGGATTGGGTTTTGAAATTTAGGGAAGTGTAGTTAATAGTAGAGATAGAAGAGGTGTTAGAGGATTATCCCAGGTGGTGAGGAGAATTGAGAATTACCCTCTATCAGCAGCATCCTGTGGCTTCTCTGCATCATGACACTGATATCTAGCAGGCAGGTGACTTAAGAGATTAATTGTCCCAAAGGCAGATATCTTAACCTTGGCCTATGACAGAACGTTTATAGTTTCTTCTTTTTGTTACTGACAATTCTACTTAGATTTTCATAGATCAAATGGTCAGTTTGACTGAAATGTCAACATTTATTTAAAAGTCTTTGCAAGTATATGTAATTGACTGTGACCTGCAGGGAATTAGTGAAGCAGAAGTTTATGGATTTTTTAAAAGAATACTCCCCTCTCCAACCCCTCTGGCACAAACACAAAAGGTGAGTCCTCGAGGGTTACCTTATATCTTCACAAGGATGAAAAGGGAGCATGGTCATCCGTTCTTTGTAATTGTTACCAACCATAGTGTTTAGGAAATTAAAGCTGCTGTAACAGCACAAAAATATCTCATCACCACAGCAGGCCAGCCCTCTGCATAGATCCCATGGCACTTTGCGGGGAGAAGTCTGTCTGTGACCCATTGACAGTGGACAGAGGGAGGCTGGGATCCAGGGAAACGTGCTCACAAGGACACAGCAGGATCAGGCTGCGAGTAATGGGTTCTGGAGCTCTGTGGTGTAAATAGAATGACTCATAAACTGCAAACCCTCTTGTAAATGTGGCTTCTCTGCTTTTTAGCAAAGCTAGGGTGAGGCATGGGGGACCCTGACTGAATGCAGAGCTATTACTGGGAAATAATTACTCCAGGCCCTGAGTATGGCCCACTCTTCATGTGTTAAATTCTTATTTATGTGTATGTGTATTGTACCCCCTAGAGGGCCACTTATTCCAGTGCCTGGCTCATAGCAGACCCTCAAAGTGGGAAGTAGGAGCTGGGAGGATCTTCCGGAGTCAGAAGATGATACATTGCTACATTATATGAATGTTGTTTCATAGACTCATCCCAAAGGGGGGCCTGAATAAGGGTTTACCTGGTTCTTTCAGTCATTAATATGTTTCAGACGTGCCATTTGTTCTTTCTTAAAATAAGTTTTTATTGATATAATTTGTATTTTTGCAAATTTAATTTCCCCTATTAACCCTCCACTTCCCACAGAGCCATTCCATATAACTAATTATATGTTTAAGGACAAAAAAGAATGAAAGAAAAAATTGGAAATCACTGCTCAGAACATCCAAAAAAAGTCCAACGACCTGTGCAGGGTCCTGCTCTCGGGTGGCACCTAGCTGCCCCCTCAGCAGGGCTGGCCGGAGCTGTCTCCTCTCGTCTCTTCTTTGGAGCTAGGCGGATTCATTGTGATTCTGCAGCCTTTGCTCCTGGTCTGTGACTCGGGCCTGCCCTTTCCACTGACGTAGGTGTCTCCTTCGTGACTGCCGATTTCATTCTGTATCTGTTCATGTAAATCTTTCCGGGATTCTCTATTCATCACATTCCTATCCATGGCCTCCTTGGAGCATGTGGCTTGTAGTCAAAGGGCATGGCTCTTTTCATCATTTTATTGCATAATTCCAAATTACTTTGCCAAATGACTGAATTGCTCCCCAGACCCTCCTCTCTCATTGCCAGGCCCCTCAGCCCACGTGCCTGTCTCATCCCCCCGACCCTCCTGACCCGTTAGCCCTGTTATCTTTCTTTTTATCTTGAAATCCACACTTGATTTTTCAAGAAACACTTGGGTCTTCCATTTAAGCTCCAGAGCTCTTTTTGCCTTTTCTTCTCCATTTAACTGCACCCTGCCCTTTGTATGGACAGAAAGACAAGCTCTCGCTTCCCCTTATGGATCACTTCATGGTTCCATGTGCTGCACTCATGGCCTCGGTCTCCAGCCACTTTAGGTGGGGACCTCTGAGGCTGGCGCTCACGGCCACCTGTCTGGCACTCACGACTTCTCCACTCCCACATCAGGCCTGGTGATTTCTTGGTCTTCCTGCCTCTACCCAGGAGAAGCCACCCACATGCTCACCTGCCTTTCGTTGGTAGCTAACCTTCCCCAGTCCTTTGGAGGCTTATTGGGGGCTTTCTGACCGAATGTCATTAAAATTCATTCCTTTCCCACCTGTTCCTCCTCTTCTCATGGTCTTCTTTTGTGACATTAATAGTCCTTTTCTCCACCTTCCTGACTCTACCATCATCCAGATCCCCAGGGCTCACAGTGTAGGTGTCATCCCTCTCCAGCCCACAGCCAGTCACTTGTCAAGTTCTGTCAGCTCAAACCAGTCCTCCGAAAGCTCAGACTTGGCCATACGGGCTTGACACACACCCTCCTCCCCACTTTCAGTCAGCGCCGTTGACTCGCTGTTGCATCCAGGATCAAATGTTTGCCTTTTAAAGCACTCCAACATGCAGTCCTTTTGTACCTTCCCACTCTTGTTCTTCTCTGTGCCCCCTTTCTGCTCCCACCCCACAGGCTCTGTGATCCAGTGTCATTGGTCCCCTTGAGCTAAACACTGACCTCTGACCTGGACACTCCCTCTCCTGACTCTGGGCATCTTCCTGGCTGTTCCCTGTCTTGGAATTCTCCTTGTCTCTGCCTCGTGGCTTCCTTCAAGTCTCAGCTAAAACTCCCCTTTGGTAAGAAGGCTTTCCTGATTCCCCTTGATGCTGATATCTTTCCGTGGACTGATCACCAGCTTATCCTGTCTATGACTTGTTTGTACAGAGTTGTTTGCATCTTGTCTCCCTGATAGAGTGTGAGCTCCTTCAGAGGAGAGATTTTCATTTACGTTTTCCTGTCTCTGTACCTCCACGGTACACACACAGTGTGTTTGGCACACCATAGGTGCTTAATAAATTCTTGTTAACTCACACAGTCAGGACTTGAACTCAGGTCTTCCTGGCTCCAAGACAGGCTCTTAATCTACTGTGTCACAAAATGTCTCAGAGATATTTAGCATATGCCTAACAATATATGACATATATCCATATACATAGATGTATACGTATCTAGAGTAACGGGCAGCTGCAAGTGTCAGGATACTGGTAGAGCCAAGACTTGGAAGAAGGGAGGGATGGTGTGAGGGGGAAATGAGCAAAAGGGACATTTCAGACAGGCAGGACCTATTGTACAGAGCTGAAGAGGTGGGCAGTGGAGAACCACATCTGGGGAAGAGCAAGAAGCTTCTTCAGGTGAAACTCTGAGGTACGAGAAAGGGGATAATAATGTTCAGGTTGGCTGGAAATGTAGGTTGGTGCCAGGTTGGGAATTGTTTGAAGAGGCCATACGAGGATCCAGGGATATAAATGAATGTTTCTCAAAAGAAGAATCACAAACTATTAACAGCCACCTGAAAGCTGCTCCAAATCATTAATGCCAGGAGAAATGCAAATCAAAATGATCCTGAGGTTTCAATTTATGCTACAAATGGGCAAAGATAACACAAAAGGGAATACATTATCCCTTCGCCATCATGATTTTCCCCTTCTTAGTTTCTGTATATCACAGTCAGCAGAAGAGATTAAATGAGAATTTTAGGGGGAAGAGTTTTGTGGAAGCCTCAGATGGCACACAAAGGCCAACAGATGGTGCAGAAAAGGTTTAGAAACTCAGAAATGCATAAAATTTATGTATTATAAAATGTAATATACATATCTTAAAATCATGATAATTCAGACTTCTCTAGAACAAAGGGAGGGCCAAAAAGTTTTACATGTATTTTCCAAATCGTGGGCATGCTGCATCCCTAACTTCCATGATGTGGAAGGGATACTTGTAGTCAGTATTGGAGCAGTTACGGGATTAGAGGCATGTTAGTGCATTATTGATGGAACTGTGCATTCTTACAACCATTTTGGAAAGTACTTGGAATTAAGCAGATAAACTGATTCTACTATCCATACCTTTTGACCCAGAAATTCCACTACTAACCTCATACCCCAGGGTGGCCATGGGTAAGAAGAAAGTCCCCACATACACCAAAATATTGATGGCAACACTTTTTGTGATAGCAAAAATTTGAGACACACAGGAGAAGCCAACTGATTGGGGAGTGGCCAAACAAATGGTGGCTGAGGATGTAATGGAGTGCTAGAGTGCTGTGAGGAAAGATGAATGTGATGAGTACAGAGAAGCCTAGAAAGCGCTCTGTGAACTGATGCAAAGTGAAGTCAGCCAAGCCAAGGAAGCAGTAAACGCAGTGACTCCAGTCACGTAACCAGATCGAATGGAGGTGAATGTTTCAAACTTGACTTCACAGTTAGACTGATCCTCTGCTTAAGGAAACAGCATTTTTGTGAATTCCGCCAGTCTCAGGTATTGCTCAATGGGGAGATGCTTCTAGCGCAGGGGTGGGGATCCTGCGGCCTCGAGGCCATAGATGACCCTCTGAGTCCTCAAGTGCAGCCCTTAGGATTTGTTCTGTGATGTTTGAGTTCAGTTAAAGGGCCACACTCGAGGACCTAGAGGGCCACATGTGACCTCGAGGCTGCTGGTTCCACACCCTATGACCACATGATAATCTGAATGACTTTTTACTGATTTTTTTTTTTAATGATTCTGAAAGATGTTTTATCACTCCTAACTGGCTTTAAGATCATCCTGTTAGTCTTTTCTCATTGGGTGTTTTGAGAGGTCAGACGGATTTATTTTTAAATGGTCACTTCTTGAGCAGCCTTCTTGGACTCATTTGTGAAAAGCCTCTTACTCCTAAACACTGTCAGCTTCTTCATCTCTCCACCTCCTTGTCAGGTTTCTGGGGGGAGGTCTGGTGGTTTTCTCAGTCACTGGACCATGACTTGGGAGGGACGAATCTCTCTAGTATTGTATGGATCCTTCATCTTGTTGTACACCGCACCTTGGCTCCTTACACACCCCCACTGACACTGTGCCCCCTTCCTTTGCAGTGTCTCAGTTTGACATGGAATTCTACATCAGCGGGCTCGCGCCTCTCTGTGACCAGCTCGTGGTGCTTTCATATGTGAAGGAGACCTCAGACAAAATGGTAATGATTTTTGTGTTTTGATACAAAGACACTTGTGAGATTATTTTAAACATGACACAAAATTCTTTGGAAACACTGAGTGTATTTTGTAGCCTGAGTGTAACTCCCAGGCACAGAAAATAAAGTCAGCTGCAGCTACCTAGAAGCCAACATCTCCACCTTCCCAAAGCTGTGCTCTCTTGTGTCAGCTGCTTCTTCCTCCCCGCCGAGAGAGGGGATAAAGAATTCCTCTCACCATTAGAAGAAACCAAGTTGACATTGTGCGTTAGCAGAAATGATCACTGTGAATGCGATTGGCTGTAGCGTGAGGGGGGTCAGGGCAATTACTAAGAGGGCAGTTAGTTCATTTTTCCTTATGCCATAGACACTCTCATTTATCCCCCCTTATAGCATAGGGATTCTGATGGAATGGATATTCCCACTTTAAAATGGAGTGGAGCCTACTCTCACTTGTCCGTACCTTAAAAAACAGATTTCAAAATAGATTTTTATTGTGACTGTATTTTTACATCACCTAGATTTCCTCCTCTATTTCCCCCTTTCCCCCACCCCCACCTTGAGGGGGCCATGCCTTATAGCGAAGAGTTTAAAAGGGGAATTAAGCAAAATTGACCAAGAAACAAAAAAGAAAAGTCTGAAATTACATGCATTACTCCCCACTTGGGGACCCGGACCTCCACAAGGAGCATGGCGCAGTGTCCTCTCATGTATCTTCTCTATAGATAGACAGAATAGCCCCTATTCTAGACACCTTTGCCTTTGACTGTGGAGTGAAGTGTGTTCCGATCAGACACTCTCAGAAATAACCTTCCCAGCCCGCTGCGGGCCCGCTGACAGGCTGGCTCTGCTCTTACTTGCCAGGGACACAACTGGGAAGGAAAATCAGAACGTCTGGGTGAGTATAGACAGCTGAAAATTGATTGGAAAAGACTTGATTTCAGAAGGTAGGGCAGTTGATTGGGCAGCTGCTCCTAGGAGTAGATTCTCATTGTCTGATACAGGGACTAAAAGGGGGTGAAGAAGCCTGGAAGCCTCACTTCCAGAGGGGGAGATGCTCAGGAAGGTTTCTCTGACAGCACACTTGCATTAGGAAGTCATCGCTATGGTAACCCGAAGCTCTGGATGCCCATGTTGCTAGGCGACGGAATGCTGTAGGCTTAAGTGAGCACTCCAGCCTACAGAAATCGATAGGGTTTGCGTTTAGCCCTATTGCAGGACATCAGTTTATTATTTTATTTTAGGGAAAAAATAGCAGTGGCTCCCAGGGGAATGAACACAAGGCTGTTTGGATGTGGGTGGAGGGGAGAGGACGATAAAAGGAAAGCAAGAAACGAAGAGGTCAAATGAAGAGAAGGAAAACTTAATAAATAATTGACAAGGACAGCAGAAGCCTTTGTTAATGAAAAGCATTATTGGAAAGGACTTAGAGCAGAGCAAGAAGCAGGGGGGACACAACCTCACCTGGCCAAGCCTGCGGAACACATTGGGAAGAAGGCTCAGGGCGCCATCTTTAATATTAGCCAAGAGGCTTCCTGTTTGGGGACTGGATCCAGGGCAAGGCATTGTTTGTGGTGCTTCTCTTTGCTGGGGAATATCGGGGGGGAGGTGTTTTGTTCTCTTTTAACCACCAAAGGAAACATTTCTCCAAGTAGGAGCTAATAAGACTTGAGGAATGAATCCAAAAGGAAAGGCCAAGTCAGGCCACTCTGAATTGTCCACTTGTGACTCTCTGGCCAGTTCTCACAGGCTTTGGGCTCTGCTCTCTGGACTTTGTGTGTTCTAACTTTTCCTTCACAGAAGTGGCCAAAAAGTATACTTCCTGTGGTTTGCTTGTAGTTTCCTTATAATTTTGGAAAGCAGATCAGTCAATCAGAAAGCATTAATGAAGCGCTTCTCTGTTCTGGGCCCTGCACTAAGTCTGGAGGTGAGAAGGACCCAAGCAAAAATGACTCCTCCCCATACAGGGTTTACATTATGATGGAGGGGATAGCTGAGGTTGTGTGTGTGTGTGTGTGTGTGTGTGTGTGTAAGAATAGAAAGAAGGGAAGCTTAGAGGGGAAAGTTTTCACAGATGGGAGAACCAGGAAATGCCTTCTGGGTACCAGCATCTGGTACTTCATCTGATTCTGGAAGGAAATTCAAGATTCCAAGAGTCTGAGATATGAAGGAAGAGCATTCCAGGCATGAAGTACAGCCAGTGCAGAGGCACAGCAGTGAGAGATATAGAAACAGTGCATGGGCCAGTCTGGCTAGTGAGACTGCCTTTGCCTTCCAGTTCCCAGAGCCCCTCCACGGGCGTTTTCTTTGATCTTCCTGGCACCCCCTGATTCAGACCGAGGTTTCCCCGCAAGGAATGTATTCATCTGATGCTCTGCCTTTGGCCCTCTCTAGCCCTGGGTATCAGTGCGGTGCCCGGGGGGAGCCCAAGTCTGAGATTCAAACATCTTCTTCTAACAAATCAGACACTCAGTCGTTGATTTAAAAATGAACTTAGAAAGTGTGGAAAAGCCAGTGTTAGGAGAAAGGAACATCGTGGCCTGCCCTGGGATCTCTGTCCTAGGGAGAATGCAGATCAGCCGCATTGGAGTTGAGAAGAAGCCATTTGGTTAATTTATGGCCATGTAATAAAGGGAGCTCTTCTCTCCTTTTTCCCCAGGAGAGGGAATACTGTGCCCGGCCCAGATTGGACATTATTCAGCCGCTTCCGGAGACCTGTGAAGAGATCTCTTCTGATGCCCTAACAGTGAGAGGTTTTCAGGAGAATGAATGCAGGGACTACCACCTGGGTGAGAAGGGCTGGAGATGGGGGCTTCCCCCCCAGTTGTCCTTCAGGCCTCTAGAACATTTCATTTTCTTCTTGTAAAAATACTTTTCACTCAGAAATTTAATGAGTGGATTCATATTTATATATGTCTGTGTATATGTTATATATATATATGTATGTACGTATGTATATAACTACACTTATACATATGTATATATACATATTGTGTACATATATATATATAAAACTGTGCACATATAGTTTATATATCATCTGTGTACGTGTGTGCATGTGTATGTGTCTGCATACACACCCAGTCCCATAGATCTGATGGTTCATTCTACTTCATTTCTCTCAGATGTTTAAGCCCATGTTGACATGCCCTTTGCATTCAGAGCAATAGAAGGTTCTAATAGAAAGCACCCTAGACTCAGTGTCCAAAGATCTGGGTTCCAGTTCTGTTGCTGCCTGCTTAGTGGCTTCTGAACATAGGAGCTGCCGCTGCCGAGCCCTGGCTCCCTTGTCTGTTAGCTACAGTCTAGCCCAGCACAGTGGTTAGGCAGGACGTTTGGGAAACACTAAAGGGCCACAGTTCATCTGCTACCACTGTGTGTCTACAACAAAGCCACCTCAGGTTGTCTCCTATCTAGCTTTGAAGCTTCGTGCCTAATAGCTGCTTCATAAATCGGGCAGATTGAAATGTCTGCTTTGCATTTGTTTCTGTTGCTTCTATCACAGCAGACTGGGGGAGGCTGGGTTGGGGAGGAGCACAAAATAATTAGGGAAAACCTGCTAAGTAAATGGCACAGAGTAAAAACAAGCGGGAATCAGAACCCACATGGCTGGATGAATGAACCTGCTGAGAGGGGCTTGCTGCTTGTTTGGGGTGTTTCCAGGAGGAAGTATAGCAGTGGGGGCTATGAAGGTGAGAAGGTTTCTTGCCTCTTTTTTTCAGGGAGCCCCAAACAAGGAATACCATGAGGTTATTTTCCCACCTTGTCAAAATCTAAACACTCTCTTCAGCCAGGAGGCATCACACTCTGTTTTCGCTCAAAGCCAACTTTGCCACCTACTTACAAACCTTTCTGAGTCGGGGTTTGAGCTTTGAATTGCTCATGCAGCCCCAACAGGCCACCTGGTAAATACCAGCCTGTGGGATGTATCGTGCTGCTGGAGGGGCAGGGGTATCCACCACTGAAGTTTTCTGTGGTCTTGACCTGGCTGGTGAAGAGACGTTTATTGCTGGCTATGCAGTGTAATTGTCCTGTGAAAGTAGATCAGCGTTATAACTGGCCATAAACAAAGTTCATACATGGCAGACGAATCAGAACATGCAGGGAGAAATGGGCTGTTTTGAATACTGTGTTGCAACTGACATTAAAATTTAAATTTATGGGACTTGGAGCATCAAAGGTCATCTTAGAATGGAAAGCTCTCAGGGGTGGGTCCTGCCTCTTTTCCTTACTGTTTCTTTAGACAAAGAGCATCTGTTAATGGCCCTCTCTTCTCCTTGTGTGTAGAGTACTCCGAAGGGGAGTCGCTCTTTTATATTGTCAGTCCGAGAGACGTTGTGGTGGCTAAGGAACGGGACCAAGATGACCACATTGACTGGCTCCTGGAAAAGAAAAAATATGAAGTAATTGCTGGGAAATTTTGTTACTTTTTACAAATGTGCTTTTTTTGAACTGCTAGTATTAAATGAGCTCTTTGAACATGAAAAGGGAAGTAGAGCCTGTAGCTTGGCACAACAAGCTCTTCTTTCAGTCTCTCATTGCAATGAATGAATGTCTTAGAGTCTCCCTGGAATGAGAAATCCCATCCTTACCTGATAGGCAAAGCCATGTCCCCACACTGCAAATCCAGTTAAGATTTTCAAGCTAATAGAGCATTGTGAGAAGAAAATGGTGGGATAGTATCTGACCAGCTCATGTAGGTTCAGTTCAGATGAAGCTAAGGGGGTGATATTGTACTGTCCCTTTTCAAGTAAAGATGGTTTTCCCATCCTTAAAACCGACAAAGGCGATAGAACCACTTTATCGAAAGGGAAATAAACACGTGCTTGATTCACATTGATTGGAAGGGAAGGTTGAAAAATTAAAGAATTGGAGGATAACATGTATACTTACTTCCTCACTTAAACTGCTCTATAACAGCCTTTGTATTGTTAGCCTCCTAATGTGATCTGCCTGGGTATTCATCAAAGGCTTTTATGAAACAGGTCACTTTATGTTGTTTAAAAAAAAAGGAAAGAATTGAGTCATCTACGTATGAAATTGTTGCTTCACAACCTCATTAGTTCCCATGGGGTTTCATAGAAAATAAAAACTTCCCTATCCAAAAGCTGGTTATCGATCTCTGTGTTTCTTGTTCCTGTGATAGTTGTCAAGGAACAATTCCATTTTGGACATCTCTGATTGGCCAAGGCAGACCTGCACAACTTCCTAAGTGTCAAGAACTTGGCAGGATCAGATCATCTATTTCTAGATGTAGGAGATACAAATATGGCCAATGGGTGTGAGGGGTGGGGCAGGCTATCTGGCTGGAAAAACAACAGAAGAAAGACCTAAAAAGGGCCCTTTTCAGCCTGTTCTGAGGATTTTTGATACCAAGTGAACTTTTTTTTTAATTAACTAGTAGATTTTGTTGGATTTGCAGGATGTTGATCCCAGCGAATGATCCCTGATGAAAACAGAAGCAGTCTTTTTAGCTGACTGCTTTTGTTTCACAATTTAATTTCAGAGATATTTGTTCAACTATGACATTCAAAGTCCTCAGACAAAGCCCATGAAAATCAAAAAGCAGATGCCTTATTGATATGGTTCAGAACTTTAGATATCATATAAAGAACGTGAGCTTCTTTATCTTCCTTCTCTCTGTTTATGCGCATGTAGGAAGCTTTGATGGCTGCTGAAATTAGCCAGAGGAACATTAAGAGGCACAAGATTCTGGTGAGTGCAGAAGCCATTGTTGAAATCTAGCGTTCACTTTCTGGGGTTTATAGTGGAGACCCAGCCCACTGGGAAGAGTAAAGGCCTTCACGCTAGCCTTGGTCATCTGTGGGGCTGAAAGAATCCATTTCATTGAGACCTAGTAATGCTGAATAAAAGCTTGTTGGCTGTCAACTGCCGAAAGTAACAAGAGAGACTAAGATTTCCTTACAAGGTTGTTTGGAAAAATAAGATACTAACCATGGGAGCTCGCGTGTGAGTTATGATTGCGAGAAGCCCTTTCTGTATGGAGCTTTCTGGGTTTGAGTGCCTAAAAAAGATGAGCAAATTCCATTCCTGAGAGATTGCTCAAATAAAGTGCTTTAGACAAAAGGCCTGTTTCCGTCTCTTAGCACATGGCAGAGCTATGTTGCTCTAATGTTACTGAATTATTTATGGTATATATTCTCACATATCAGTTTTTTAAAATCCCTTTCATTTATGAAGGAAAGTATAGTTTGAAGTGCATGTCACCTTTGCTAAATTCATTGTGAAGGTTAAAGGTGGGGGAAGCAGGGCAGCGCAGGACGAGGGAGGCAGGATTGACCTGAAAGCTAAATGACACCTTAGAGGTGGTCACCTCGTGCAGGCCCTGATTTGACAGAAAAGGAAACAGGGCAAAGCTCACGGCCACCTTGTTGCTTGCTTAGACACCGCAGTAAGAGATTACGCTTCCTGCACCCTCCTGACCCCTTAAGCATGCCAGTAAAATTCTAGAAACCACATGAGACACCAAATGATTGAGGAGACACTAGAGGAGAGGGAGTGGGGCACACCCATTCCTTCTTTCAATTCAAAGTCCATTTTGGGGCTTGTAAATTTACCAGTTGTTTTATGAAAGGATGAAGCATCTGCTCTATTTGACGGCTCACCCCTACAGACTAGGGAGTGACTTGGTCGTTACAAAATTTCACCCAGCCAGATTGAAGGAATTAAGCGTTGCTCTGAGTCCATTGTAGTGGGACTTGATCTCTGTCAGATGGCAGCTGTACCGTAACATTCTTCTCATTCCCCATCCATGACTGCAGTAGAGGAGTCAGCTCACATTTCCTGTCCACGAAGCAGAGGCATGAGCTTAAGCAGCTTATCTGAGGACAAAGAATAGTTTCAGGGGATAGCAGCTGTCCCTAAAGCTAACCCTTTAGTGGTTCATATTCATTCAGAAAATTAGCCATATGTTCTATGTGAACCAGACTCAGAAAGCAAGACGTTAGTTGCAAAAAAAAGTTTTTCTTGCCAAGAGAAGGGTATTGTGAGAGCTTTGGGTGTGATAAACTGGAGGGAAAAAGCTGATATTGTTGGTCTGAAATTTTCAGAAATAAAATGAGCTTTTAGTGTTAGAGCACTGGTGCTAGATTTAGGAAGACTTGGATTCAAATCCTACATCAGACACTGATAAGCTGGATGACCTTGGGCAGGTCACTTACCTTCTTTTGGCCTCAGTTTCCCCATCTGTAAAATGAGGACATGGAGCCATGACCTCCAGGGTCCTTTCTATCTCTAAATCTGATTCCGTGAGTCTGTGACCAAGCCAGAAAACCTCACATGTAATCTCTTCACGTTTCTTTGCTTGGAAGTTCTCATGCAGGCTTACAGGATGTCTTTGTTTATCTTCCTTAGGATATAGGCCTGGCCTATATAAGTCACCTGGTGGAGAAAGGGGAACATGACATGGCAGCCCGGTAAGGACCCTTCTGGTGTCTTCTACAGCTCCTGGGCACTGTTGCCATTTTGGTGCAGAACAGACCAGAGGCAGTCGCCTGCACTGACCTGAATTTGATCTTTTTGTGGCTTCACATGTTTCACAAGGGGACTCCTTGGGGAATAAGGATTCCAACAGGGAAAAGAAGGTTCTTGGATCAGCCTGTATTTTGTAGCCACTAACTGCATCCTCTTTGCCCAAGAATTTATACCAGTTAGAGGAAAAGCTCCCTAATCTAATGAAATATCTATCTAATGAAATAGGAGACCAGTCCAGAGGGAGCGGGCAGTACCATGGACAGCAAAAGCCCCAAGGAAGCCTGGCTGTTGCAGTTCTGCCTCTCTGTAGTCACGGTTATTTGGTTTAGTAAGATAATAAGGGGATTCCCAGGATACAAGAGGAGCAGGAGGCCTGGCCTCTACTCTTGAGACTTACTTTAGGAGCCCTGAAATTACTTGAAGTAAAGTAAGTTTTTCTGAATATCTTCCATTTTACAAGTAATTATCAATAGGGTTATAAGTTTCTAAGGCCACTTCAGTAGTATAATTTCCAACATGTGTCAAGAAGCAGCTTAAACAAATAACTGGTTCAGGTATCACATAATTTAATTCCTTAAAGTGGACAAGATAAATGGACTATACCAGGCATTTTCCCCCAAACACAGAAGAATTGGGTCCATAGTATCACTGGCAAAGTGCTTCTGGGTGTATGTATATATATATATATGCATATACATGTATATATGTATCTTTTTTGGGTTCCAAAAGTTTGAAAAGAGAACTGTATGCATGGGTAATAAGGATTCTGTGATACCCATATGTACATACACATTTATGTCTAGTCCACAATATATGTTTACAAATATGTGTATGATATATAGATATACAATTATATACATGGATATACATTCATATATAATTATATATATGTGTTATTTATATATATGTGTGTGTATATATATATGTATATATATATGTGTATATGTGTATATATATATATATATATATATTTATATATCCCTAAAATACATTATAAGTGAGTGGGTGATAAAAGCTGTTTTTCAATCTAGGGCAATGCCATTTTGCCCTTTGTGTGTATATTCTTTCATTCACTCATCATTTTTCCCTCTTTGATGTTTTCATTCTCAGCAAATGTCAGAAAGTTCTGGGGAAGAATGCAGCTCTCTGGGAATATGAAGTTTACAAATTTAAAGAAATAGGGCAGCTGAAGGTATGTCAAACCTTGCATGCTTCAATCACTGTAGCATCGGACATTTTTAAGCCTGTGATTGCTAACTGAAAGAGACCACAGTGTCCTCCAGAGGCAGACTTTGCACCTCCCTTACCCTGGCCCTGAGGCTGGCCTCTCTCCACCACTCCCTGTGCGTGACACCTGAGGAGCAGCCTCCCCCAACCCACCAGTGCCCAAGCAGATCTCTCAGACCAGAAGTTCAGAGCCAGTGACCAAATCACTAGAGACAGCTCAGTGAGGCTAAGTCAGCGACATCCTTGAGCTCATGCTGTGGGTGGGCCTCCCCTTATTGTTCTCTGCATTGGGCCAGCGCAGCGTTGGCTCTGTCCTTTCTGCCTGGATCTCCTCAGCATGGCTGCATTTCCTATGTGGCTGTGTTCTATTACAGTCAGTTCTGGAGGAGAAAGTCTGTCTAAGTCATCCCACTTAACTGTCCAACACAACTTCTACTTCTATTGGAATCCAATAAGGATTCCAACAGGGAAAAGAAGGTTCTTGGATCAGCCTGTATTTTGTAGCCACTAACTGCATCCTCTTTGCCCAAGAATTTATACCAGTTAGAGGAGAAAGTCTGTCTAAGTCATCCCACTTAACTGTCCAACACAACTTCTATTCTATTGGAATCCAATAAGGATTCCAACAGGGAAAAGAAGGTTCTTGGATCAGCCTGTATTTTGTAGCCACTAACTTCATCCTCTTTGCCCAAGAATTTATACCAGTTAGAGGAAAAGCTCCCTAATCTAATGAAATATCTATCTAATGAAATAGGAGACCAGTCCAGAGGGAGCGGGCAGTACCATGGACAGCAAAAGCCCCAAGGAAGCCTGGCTGTTGCAGTTCTGCCCTTTCCTTAGACCAAAGGAAAGATGTTTGGAACTTGCCCTCCCAAGCTTTGCTCTGGTGTGTGTGCAGAGGCTGCTGACTGGCCTTCTGTGCTCATGACCCCCCACCCCCTATGGGGTGTGTGCTGGTGACCAAGCCTTAACGTTTGTTATCAGGCGTGTTTGGCTTCTCTCTCCATGTATATAGGAGAAACACCTTAGACTTGAGCTCTGGAGCTCTCTGCCTTTGGTTGTGCTGCCGACATTGGAGCAGCAAAAGCCCTACTCAACTTCCAGGCTGTGATTCTCCTCTCTTGGTATAGGAAGAGACCAGAGAAACAGGTATTCTGCAGTTAAGTTCAACCTAAAATGAGAAGGTGATTTCCAAGAAACCATAGAGACACTGGGAAGAAATGTCCAGTGTATCTGCAAGTTCATGGCAGGCAGGCACAGAGTGCTATGTACCCTGCAATTCAGAAGGGCAGGTCTCAAGTGCTCAAAGAACATCTTGGTTGGAGTAAGATCTAATGTCTTAATCATGTCAAGCCAACCCAAGAGAGAAGGAAATCTCTCAGGAGTGGAATTCTGAAGACAGCAATATTGCCACTATGAAGAAAAGAGGTGATTTTCCAGAGAAGTTGGTATGGATCCATTGGGAGCTCAACCAGCATATGAGGGCCAGCAGTAGGGGGTGAGTGCCTGAGGAATATCTGAAACTATAAAGATATGAAGGAGCTGCCACTAGCAGTGACTTCTGAGAATGCAGAATGGGCTTTTGTAGCCCTTTTCTCTTGGGAAAAAAAAGCATCAGAAATGGTCTAGCCACAACTGGGAGTAGAGAAGGAAAAAGGAAGGGGTGATGGAGACAAGGCAGAACTACTGGCCTTCTTTCACCTCTGTTTTCTCCCCCTTAGAGAAGGATCTTCTCAGGAAGAAGGACACGGTAAACATGGCTAGGAGACAGTTGGTTCCCAAGGTAACTAGGGAGATGGTAAGAGAGCCAAGTCCCTAGGCTCACTAGACAGCATCCCCGGCATCTGTGGCCACTGAGCTGCTAGCAAGGATCATTCTGTCAAAAGATTATGAACAGTTGGGGAGGTTTACATGACTCTAGTAATGCTCCAAAGTACTGATGACCATTTAAGTCTATAGACTGATTGACTTGGCTTCTGGGACATGTCACCAAGGATTGGGGGCTCTGTGGGAGTGTGTGCCTTCTCTGAATATGAGGAAAAGGGGGACGATTTCGAGTGCTTCCTGTGCAATTTCTTTAGCAAGCAAGGAGCCAGGTGTTGTAACTTGGGACAGCTACGCTCATTCTTTCCATCAGTGGATATGTTAGGATCACCACTGGCAGTTTGGAATTCATTGCTAGCTGCTCGCCCTTCTTTTCTATTCTGTAATATCTCTACTTCTCTTCCTTCTCCTTTTCCCCTCCTTCTCTCTCTCTCCCTCCCTTCCTCTCCCTTCATCCTCTCTCCTTCTCTCTTCCTCTTCCTCTGCCCCTCTCCTCCATTCCCCTCCCACCCCCAACAGCCAGGAATTGCTTTACTTCTATTTAAACTCAATGATCCAAACAGGACATATGATGATCTTTGTAGAACCACAGTGCTAGTTGATTGTGAGCCACTTGCTTTTCCTCAGGGTTGAAGGTACTTTCATTCTAACAGGTTTCAGAAATGACTTCTTTAGTCATGCTAGTGGAGGTAGAATGCTGTCTTCTATTAGGATTTGTCCTGGTTTGGTGCCTTGGCGCCATCCCAGACACTGACACTGCACGTGTACGAGGCCTCATTTCAGTTCAGCCCAGGAAGGAGCCCACGTCCGTTTTCCATTGAAGTTTTGAAGTGCTTCTTAATGGAGGAGAGTCAAGACAACGTTTTCATTTTTGTTTCTCTCTGTGCCATCCAGCAGACTGGAAAATACAAAATATCTTCAGGTTTGCTGGAGGTCCTCTTCCAATTTCTGTCTTTTCTCAAGTGCTGTGTTTCTGCCTTGGCCGATGGCCCCATAATGAAAGGAATTAGATGACTTGGTTTAAACCATCAGTTTTGCTAATTCTCCTGGTTTGTCCCTGTCCTCACCTAGACACATTATGTGGAACTAGGGAGGGCATAAGAGTTCAAAGAAAAGGGAGCTCCTGTCTGCAGGATGAGCCTGGAATTCTGGACTTCCTTCTGGTGGCCCTTGGAATATGCCCCTGGCCTTACAGTTTCTCAGCTGATACTCCAAGAGTGCCAGCTCTTCCTTCGCTGGACAAGGCCTTCCTTCTCCTGTGGAAGGCGCATGTATGTCCATCCATCGGTGCTCTGGGGGCATCGTCTGTGCACTGGAAGCTTGCTCTGGCACTCTTCATATTCCTTGAGGAGTCATCCCAAGGTACCGTCCATCTGTTCCATTGCTTGGTGACTGGCCTGCCTCCCTTCCTAGTCCAAGGGATCCTTAATATCTTTTACACCACCTGTGTGCATGTCTTAGTAACATGTTGTTGATTACTTGTATTCCCTTCCCACACCCTTTGGGTCCCCATTAGTTTGGACCCTCTGACAGCCTAGGAATTGTCACAGAATAAAAAGGATCAAGAGTGCCAATGGGATGGCATGCACCTGGACAGTGCTGTGAACTTCCAGTGTTCTCCCTAGTTAGCCCAACCAAACACAAAGTCTGGTGGGTTCACCCACCAGCCTGGCAGTAAATTGTGTGTGCCTACTCTCCTTGCCACAAGACTGATATTCACCTGTTCATACTTACCTTTGTCTGTGAGGGCACAGCAAAGCAGCACACTGCAACACACAGCAAGAGAGCAGTGAAATGGGGACCACATTCATGTGGGAGTTCCCTGGTGACATAAGTCGCAACCCATCCTGAGCAGATCTTGGTCATGTCCACTCACAGATCTTCCACTGAGCCTTCCTCCAGCACCCCAGAAGACTTCCTCTCTGCCCCAGAACGGCACCTCGCCCTTTGATGCAGACTGGGCTGGCCATCTTCTCTCCGTGGGAAACCGACCTGGGCCTGTTGTTTCTTGGACAGTTTTTCTTATGCTTCTTCCATACACATATGTATTCTCAGGAATGTCCTATGGCTGATGTAGGCCCATCGCCAGAACTCATATTTCCACAGCTGCTCAAGATGTGCAAAGCACTAGCCCCATTGTATTGATGGAGAAACAATGCAGAGATCGCTCAGCTGATAAGTGTCTGAGCACTTCTGACTCCACCATGTCTCTCTATCACCCTTTGGGTCAGCAGTTATGGTGCTGTTCACACCATGTTTGCCCCTGCACTGCACAACCATACAGCCTTAGTAGGAGAACTTCAGGGTTAAAAAGGGCCAAAGAGCACCTCAAGCTCCTCAGATGTTTCCCCAGGGCAGTCCGGCCTGATCCCTCCAGGCCCAGTGCCTTGTCCATCTTCAGTGCCATCCTTGATAGTGTGATAGCAGAAGCTCTTGTTAGGCTGTTCCTCTGGCCATGTGTTCCCCTGGGAGCTCCAGATCTTTGGAGCGATCACAGTTCTCTCTCAGAGGTGATGCCCAGAGCACAGTCTTTTCTACATGTGGTGCAGCCACACCTGACACCTTCAGGGAAACCCACGGACACTCCATGCCCCCAGCACCTTGAGCTCTGAGCTCGAGAAATTCCATGTCGTTTGTTGCGTAAGGTTGTGCTTTACTTCTCTGGGTTCTGACCCTCGTTTCCTTTCCCTTCTGTCTTCTAGGCCATTAGTCCCTATTTACCAAGAGGGGATCCCATTCTGAAGCCTCTCATCTACGAAATGATCCTGCATGAGTTTTTGGAGAGTGACTATGAGGTACCAGAACTTGGCACAATCCTGTTCCCTCCTTTCCTTTTCAAAGGACCAGGCTGGCCTACCTGTGAAGTCAAAGACTCACACCGCTCCTCAGCTGTTTTCTGTGCCATCTTGAGAGTAAAGGGTGACCTTGAGCTCTGGAACCCCTCGTAGCTCACCCAGAGCCTCATCTAATAAGAGCAGAGTTGAAACAGCCTTTGCATTTATCTTAAATAGTTGGCAAGTGTGTGGGTAGGTGAGCTGTCCCATCCCTGGTTTGTACAAAGAAATGCCTTGAGTTGAGCTAAGCTCCCTACCCTTTGAAGGTTCCCTGGTGCAAGGGGAGGGCCACCAGTAGGATGGAGTACCTGGTTGGGGGACCCTGTCCCTTGGCTCACAGTTTGATAAAACTGGGGCAGAAAAACATGGTGGAGTGGGGATGACATGGCTGCGAAGTCCAGTCCCAAGCACTAGATTCACCGAAGATCATGAGTCTGGAGTGGAGGGCAAGGGGATAATGCAATGTGATGAGACAGCTGGAAAGGGGAGCAGGTCATGAAGGGCTTTGAGTGCCGAGTGGAGGACTTTCCTCACCTGGGAGGAAAGCACAGATCCCATTCCTGTGCCCTCCCCGAAGGACACAGGATCTTGCTATCCAGTTATTTCCCCATTTAACAGATAAGGAAACTGAGCCTGAAAGAGATTAAGTGAGGGAGGAGGCAGATTCACCTTCCAAGCCCTGACTCCAAGTCATCGAGCACCTACTGTTTGCTAAGCACAGGGGGTACAAAGAAAGGTGAAAATCAGCTGCTGCTCTGACAGCCCACGGTCCAGGGATTGTTCCCCACCCCCACCCTGACCTCCTCTCCTGCAAGTCCGTCTGCAGCCTGCGCGGATCCTTCTGAGCCATGGAACGGCCCATGTCTGTCTGAGTTGGACCCACCCCCTGGCATCCCAACCATGGCCTCCTTCCTTCAGGCCCCTGTTTCTTCATGATCCTTTCTAGACTTTTAGTTTCCTTGCTGTGGGTGGACTGAGTCCATGGCCCTCCTCTTCCTGCCTTCTTTACTTCCTGTTTTGGAAACAGACTACCTCTCTGGGCTTCCCATTTTACAATTTCTTCATCTGAAAAATGTGGACCAATAGGACTTCTGGGCCCAACCTTTTCACCCATACCCAGCAGGCTATGGCCTAAAAAGATGAGGTCACCTTGGTGTCCACCCTCTCCAGCGTCCCCTTGGACTGAGGGGATCAGAGAGGTTGGTTGAAGGAGTTCTCCTAGGCAGGAGCTCACACTGGGTGCAGGACAGATGCTGGGCAGTGCTCAGTCAGGTGGTAAGTTGGGTAGAGCCTCCAGGGCCTTCGAATTGTCTGCAGCTGCTCCCAGAGCCATTACTTCCACAATGCACAGCCCTTTTCTAGACAAGGGCAGACCTCACTTCTGTCCAGCTCCCAGTGATGGCTGAGTTCTTGCAGAGTCTGGCCAGTTGCTTGGCAGGCACCTCCTGCCCCTTTTCTGGCCCGGCAGGATTGCAGGAGCCACACCAGCAGGGATTGTGCCAAGTGGATCCTTCAATAACACATCATCCCATTTCACAGACTTACATTGAGCCCCTGCTCTGTGCAGCCCTGCCAGCTCCCTGGTCTGGTTGTCAGGCTGCCTTGGGAGACCATGGTTCCTAGGATGGAAACTCTACTGGACCTTCATTGGGTTAGGAGCTGATCCACAGCATTCCTTCCTCTTTTCTTATAGGGCTTTGCAACGTTGATCCGAGAGTGGCCCGGGGACCTCTACAACAACTCAGTCATTGTTCAGGCTGTGCGGGACCACCTCAAGAAGGACCCACAGAACAGGACCTTGCTGCAGACGCTGGCCGAGCTGTGAGGGCCTCTTTGGGCATCCTTGCATCCTGACCAGGACTTGTCTCCCTTTCCTTTTACTCTTCATTTAACAGGCTCTTGAGGGGTTTTTGCAGCTTAAGAAAATGTCAGATTTTTTCACCCTCTCATCTCTCATGTAGATGTATTGATTTGGAACACCTACCCACTTAAATGTGTAATTACATGATCATTTTCTTCTCCTACTTCACCAGCATGATAAGTGTGAAATTGGGGCCTGGAGTGAGTTTCCACTTTTCCCTGCCTGGAGGAGTAAAGCTGTTTTTAATTAGCTGCCGATCAGCCTCAGTTGTTCTGTAATAAAACAGCATGTCTGGTTTATGATGAAAGAAGGGGGTCAGGGCTGCCATGAGATCTAGAGATCACTCTAGGAGGAGCCAGGCTGAGGTCACTGGCACACCTCCTCCAGTCATGACCCCACCTGCCAGAAGGTGAAGCTGGCATGTGCTGAACTTTGGGGGACTTGAAGTCTGGAGGTGCTCCCATGATCCATGAGAAATTAGATTAAAATCCCCCGAAGTGATGACCCAGCACAAGGATTAGGAAGGCTAGCTTTTGTAGAAGGCAAGCTAAAATTCAGAAGGAAAGAAGGCATCGAATAAGTATTGGGGCTGGTGTGGGGGCTGGGGGGTCACTTTGGTTTTACCAGCAGTCCATTGGCTCCAGTGACGCCCCTCAGACTTGGCCTCTGTCCCATTCTCTCTCCGCTGAACTCCACTCCCTCCCTCTTCATTCTCTATTTCATATCCACTGTTAATGCCAGGCCATTTCAAAGAACCATTTTGTTTCTAAATGGCTCATTATTTTTGCCATGTCTCTTTCTTCTTTGAAATGAGACATCTAGATGGGCTTTAAATTAAAGAAATCTTATCTGTGCTGGGCCTCCTTCCTTTCTCTACACTCTCTCCCCTCATTAGTTTTGGGGTTTAATTTTCACCTCTTGCAGATGAGCCCAGATCCCCCTTTTGCACCTTAGCCTGGTTCCTGGGCTCCAGACCCATGGCACCAGTTGCTCATTGGACTTTCCAAAGTAGATGTTTCATTGACATTTCCAGGGCGACCCATCCAAGGTCATGCTCTTTAGCTCCTCCAAGTACCCCCAGGCTTCCCGGGCCCTGAGCTTAGACCCTCACTGTCCATCATCCTTGCCCTCTTCTCCTTCACCTCACATGCCTTATCAGTTCTCAGATCTGGTCCAGCAGTCCCTTGCCTTGGGTCTCTCACCACCTCAGGCCATCCTCATTGACATCTGCCAGGAGAAGATTGGAGCCTTACCCCTGGCTCTCCCTCATGCCTGCAGCACCATTCTTTTTTACTTCTTCCTTTCAGAATGCTTTTAGAATCTTTTCCTTCAAAAATCAACTTAAATGCTAATTCTACACAATGCCTTTCTTGACTGCCCCCAACAAAAGGTTGGTTCTCTCTGCAAAAACTGCCCTGTGCTTATTTGGGTCCCAGAAGTCCTGGGGCAGTTCTCAAAGCTTTACAGCTTGTGCTGGTCCCCTCCCCAGATAGAACCCAGGTATCTGCTGGCCTGGCCTTCTTTGCATCCCCCAGCACAGCCCAGTGCCTGGTACACAGCCAATGCTCAGTAAGCATTTAGTGACTGACCTTTGGTTCTCAGGTACACCTACGACAAAAGCTACAGCCAGGCTCTGCAGATCTACCTGACCCTCCGCCACAAAGATGTCTTCCAGCTGATCCACAAACATGACCTCTTCAACTCCATCCAAGATAAGATCGTGCTGCTCATGGACTTTGACTCGGAGGTGCGTGCGCCTATTCCATTATTGCCATGGTATCTTTGTCATCACGCTTTTGGTCTTTAGAAGGTGCATTTGTACAGATAACAGCAGCACCCTGAGAATGCTGGGTGCATGACAGGGTCCCATGAGTGTACCTGATGGAGACCCCAAGAGTGCACCTGACAGGGGCCCTGCAAGTACACCTGATGGGGGCCCCATGTTGGATGTTACAATGTGTTCAGACCTGCTAAAAGAGCCATCCCCAGGCAATGTTGGGTTTTCTGTGGAACTCTGTAGAACATTTTCTGTGACAGCCTTTTAAATTCTTCGATTTTTCTTTTCTTCCAAAAGAGGAATTCCCCACAGCTTCCAGAAAATGCATGGTGGGAGAAAACCTCCTTGTCCTCCAGTGGCCTTGCTTGTGTCCCACATCTGGCATGGTGGGGCAGTGGGGAGAGCCCTGGGCCTGAAATCAGGAAGGTTGAGTGGAAATCCTGCCTCAGCCACTTTGTGGCCCTGGACAGGTCACTTCCTCTCTGTCTGCCTCAGTTTCCTTAACTGGATAATAGCAGCATCAACTCCCAGGTTGTTGTGAGGATCAGATGACTTGTGAGGCGCTTATTAGCACAATGTCTCGCGCATAGTAGGTGCTGTGTAAACGATGATGATAATTAATTATATAAACACAAAATTCATGGCCAAATTAATAATAAATGATAAATTAATGATTGGTAGGTAATCATTTATTGTGAATATTCTTGTTACATAGAGGAAATCTGAGAAGTACTTACTTATGCAGCCGTCTGGTGTCTCTCAATTCTACCAACATCCTCTCCTTTCCACTCCTTATGTCCTACACTGCATCGCTGACATTGGCCCATTGTCTGGACATCCTTCTGCTCTTGTCAAGTCCCCTTGCTTCTTTCCAAGCTTCTCTTGGGTGTTTGATCTGAAGTGGTCACTGGACCAGAATGGGACCTGTCCTCACAGAGGACTGGCTGAGTGTGCAGGACCCTTCCTCAGCCTCTAATCCTCAGACCCCCATCCAAGGGAAGTCCAGCCTGCATCAAGGGTTCATAAGATCACAGCTCTGTGGGGGACCATGGAGGTCAGTCACGCCAGCCTCATTTATAGGGGAGGAAACTGAAACCCAGAATCAGGAAGCAGTTTGCTCAGGGTCTTACAGTTGGAGTCAGAAGTGGAATTGGAACCAAGCCCTTCCACGCCTGAGCCTGTGTTTCTTCCACTGCCCCTCTTGATTGTGAGATGTCGTCATTAGACCAGGTGACCCTGGAGGTTGTACATGGTAGGTGTCAGGGAGAAAAGCTCCTTCTTTGGGCAGCAGTGGACAGCCACGCCTCATCAGCATGTACAACCAGAAAAATGAAGCCAGAAATTGGGAGCCATCAGAAAGAGGCCAGAGGTCTGGCGTCCATAGTAATGTAGAATAGGCTTGGCACTAGCAGTCAGCAAAAACCAGGACCTCAGGATGGCCAGGAGTTGTGTGTAGACATTGCTGCATTTCCTTCACAAAATCCTCTGACTGGTAGAGACTAGCCGCATCCTGCAGAGGGTGGGAATCCGTATCTCCACCATTCACCATGGCTGGGTACTTGCTAACTCGAGATCCCTCTGCCTGCAGATGGCAGCTTCTAAACCTGTGTCTCTTTCTGTGTTTCAGAAAGCCGTTGACATGCTTTTGGATAATGAAGACAAGATTTCTGTGAGTGTTTTTCGAATGTTTGTGGGCACGGGGACACTGAGCCTTGGGGGACAGCTGCCACTTCGTACCTCCTTGTTCACAAAGCGGCATTTTCATTTTTCTTCAGATAAAAAAGGTCGTGGAGGAACTGGAGGACAGGCCGGAACTGCAGCATGTGGTGAGCCCCACTGCCTTTCCCTTCTCTCTCCCCCTACATGCATTTGTCCTTGGAACAATTGATGGCTTGGCCATCAGCACAGCCTGCGGTCAAGTTGTTGAGGACTCAGTACATGGGAGAGTGGGCATGTGCCCTGATATTCGCCCTCAGCTGGCATCACAGCAGAGGGAAAGAGAATTCCTGTTCATGCTCCATTGGCATCTTCCACTATGGCATCAGGGAGATGGTTTCCTGTGGGATTCCTTTTCCCTTCAGTCTGCATCACATCTCCAGACAGGGTTCTTCCCTTGGCCGTATGAGCTGTGTCTCACACACTGGCTAAGCAAAGCCTGACTCCAGGAGAGGAGAGGATTCCCCTTACCCCTGCAGCCCACACGTCAGTGCCATGCTTACACCCTCACATTCAGGTGTCCCTCCCTGGCATACTACTCCTGATACAAGGTCTCTGTAGGTCCCCTTGGGTCCTCAGGTTTCCTGTGAACCCTGAACCCTATTCACTATCCTTTTTTATCATTTGATGTGACCAGTAGTGGGGCTCGGCCTCTGGGTCATGAGGGCACAAACCATCTCCTTGGGGTGCAGGAGGGTGCAGCTCAGAGCATCCTGACTTGGGCTCTTCTGTGCTCTAGGGCCCTGGTAATGAAAATCCTCGGGTCACGGCTCACCTTTGGCATTAGTATGTGATGGAGCCTTTTTGCAAATTTCAGAGTAATGTGCTGTTGGCCCTGATTCTGCCTAAGAATAGGGTATAAGTGTTAATTAGAGATATAAAAAGGGTAGAGGGCCTGGAAAGCAGTCTGAAAACCCCCACAGGCTGCCTGCACATCTGCTGGCCTTTGGGTGGCCAGCCTAAGGGAATCCAGGGGTGTGGGGGCTTTGCAGCTGTGCCCCACTCATGTGCTCTGCCACAAACCTCATCTAGGAGAGAAGCATCACATGGCAATGCTTTCCAGGCCTTCTGACTGTTTGAAGCCTTCATCAGAAGGTTTCTCCATCCTTCTTAATGGGGGCAGTGGGAAGTTACCCATGAGCATCCTGATTCTGAAATAGCCACAGGCCAAGGAGGTAACTCAGCTCTCTGCATAGGGTTATACAGCTCAGGAGTGAGAAGGGGCTTCAGAGGCCATTGGTCTAACCTCCCATTTTGCAGATGAGAAAGTTGAGACTCAGCCAACCAGGGTCACCTAGCTAGTAAGTGTCAGGTCAGGATTTGAACCCAGACTTTCTGTCCCCAAACCTAGCCCTTGAGTTTCTAATCATATCAATGTGCTTCCCACTTTGAAAGGGAAATATTCTTTGTCTTCTCTGTGGCCAGGCCCTTAGGACACTTGGGTTATGGCTGGGTTTTTGAAGGGTGTTCTATCTATATCTTTCTAATGAAGCTTCTTGTGCAGTGGGAGAACTGAAAACACTAGGATAGATTGGCTTCCTCATTTCCCCATTTTAATGTGGACGTCTTTGTCCTCTGTTCCTTCCAGTATCTACACAAGCTTTTCAAAAGAGACCATCATAAGGGCCAGCGCTTCCATGAGAAGCAGATCAGCCTTTATGCCGAATATGATCGCCCCAACCTGCTCCCATTTCTCCGAGACAGCACCCACTGTCCCCTGGAAAAGGTAAGCGGCCACCTCCCTACACTTCATATGTGATCACTCTTCCTGTGTTCCCTGCCCGCCTTGCCGAGGGCAGGGGGCCGACTTCCCTGGTTGCTGGAGCCTCTCCTTGTAGTGATCATTTGAATGGTGAGTTTGACCATCAGTCGCTTGAGAGCAGGAGCAGCAGCACTCGGCCTCCCTGATGACTAAACCCCTGTAGTAAGTGGGGTTCTGTGGGGCTTGGGTACAAAGGTAGGGTCCATAGCCTCAAGCCAAGGGAGCCTTTGGGAATCTTGGGGGTTGGCCCAGGCTTGGAAATCAACCCTGAGGTGAGGATCTGGGGAGAAATGAACCCAGTAATTAAGTCAGTAACCCAGGATACAGCATCATGTTTGTGCAGCCAAAATCAAGGATTCAAGAAGTCTATCTGTCCTTCCTTCCTTCCTTCCTTCCTTCCTTCCTTCCTTCCTTCCTTCCTTCCTTCCTTCCTTCCTTCCTGCCTTCCTGCCTTCCTGCCTTCCTGCCTTCCTTCCCTCCCTCCCTCCTTGGGTGTCCAGTACATGCTCTATGTACTTGGGACAGAACAGTGAAAACTGAATCTGCTCTCTCTGGTCACCAGTGATCTCTTCACTTCCAGATCTAATGACTTTTCTCCATCTTTCTCTTTCTTTGTCTCTCTGCAGCCTTGGACTCTGTCACCTCCCACTCCCCCTGGGTCTCTCTAGGTTTTCCTGATATTCCTCTCTCCTGGTTTTCGTCCCATCTGGCTGACAGCTACTTTGCTGAGTCCTGCCCACTCTCTGCTGACTCATAGCCTCTCCTGTGCCCTCTTCTCTTTTCCCTTCACCCTGTTGAGCTTAGGAATCTCATTCAGTTCCCATGAATTCAGTTGTCATCTTTCTGTCGATGCTTGTGTGGTTTTTCTAGCCCTAATCTCTCTCTTGGTTTCCAGTCTTGTGGCTCCGACTTGTTCTTGAGCAGCTGTAACTGGGTATCCCATGGACATCTTAAACTCAGCAGGCTTGAAATGAAATTCATTTTCTTTCCCCCAGTCCCTCCCCTCTTCCTAACTTTCCTGTTATTCTAGGTGGCACACCACCCTCCCAGTCTGCCATATTCTTAAGTAGAATCCTGATGTGTAAGACACACATACTTGAGCATATCCCCAATTCCATTGTTGTGGTTGCAGATTGGAGTCTCTTCACTCAGCCATCAAACCTGTGGGATTGCTGTCCACACCCTTGGAAGAGACCAGAGATACATAGAACACCATTATTATAAAGCCAGTCTTTCTTTACCTTGCTGGGAGCATTATATTAGAGCCTGGGGGAGAAGGTCGACTGTTTTCTTCAGTCTTAAGAGACTGGGTTCTTCAGGTGTGCTAAAACAGCCTTTTTTTCTCCCAGGCACTGACATTTTCACTTCCGGTGTGCTTTGTGATGTCCACAGGCACAATAAGCCAGACTCCAGTGCCTAGGCCTGTGAGCTAGAGGCATTGCCCCTCACCAGTTCAGACCAAACTTGGATTCCTCATGTGTTGTGCCAAGGGAGTATTCAGAACTGAATCAAGTAGGCGTTATAAATGGGTTCAGAGACTGTTTCATTATATGGAGTCAGGAAATTCACATTGTTAAAAGTCCTTAGAGGGATTTCTGCATTGTAACTCTGGGAGACTTTATTTGCTAGAATAAGATGCTATTGTCTCCTGAGGATGGAAAGGATTGCTTGAAAGTTGGATGTTCTCCTTGTTTTTAGCTTACAGATGAGGCACATTTATACTGCCTAAGTGCTTATTGTGGTTTTAAAGGAGATGGGAATGACTTACTAGCTCACAGTTCATTTGCCATTCTTTTTTCTTATTAGAAACAGAAATTCCATTAATACATTACCATATTTTGAAGCTGGCAGTAGTAACATGTTTATTTGGAAAGTGAAAAATCCATTTTATGTTTCAACTAATGGCATACATGGCTCATGCCATTAGACTCCAGGCTGAACAAACACAGTTCAAGCCTGGGCCCATAATGGGCATGTTTCTGATGAACTCTGCCCATTATAACACTGAAAACAACCTCCAAAAAGCTTAGGCACCCAGAAAAGAATGAACCATTTGTCAGTCTAGGACTTTCAGCAAAATCTCAGGCTCCATCCAACCACCTCTTCACTGGTGCCAAAGCTGAAGATGGTTGGCATGCAGAACGGAAGCCATCAGGGACCAATCGTTGACTTAGGGCAAAGGTCCCACGTGAAACAGGGCCATTTTCTCACCATGTCTGCGTTGGGAGAAAGGAGAGACCTGTCTTAATTTTTGGAAAGTCATCAGTGTAAGAAGGAAACTGGAGGGTCTCAGGAGTCGCGCAAACAGCCGCACACTCAGCAGCATCCCAACTCAAGAACTTTGCTGACAGTTTTTTCTCAGCAGCTCTGTCTGTGCTATACTCGGTGGCGTGGAGTTGGCCTTTCACAACCTAACGTGTTCTGTAGCCACCTCTTCATTCAGGGTAGGGGGAGGTTGGCCTTTGCCGGGAAGCCACTCACAGGTCGATACTTGCTTGTAAACAGGTCAGCAGGAAGGATAACTGAATTAGATGATAATCAGTTGAAAATTCAGACCAGCCTTGTGCTGGATCACTCCATATCTGCCAATGTAAATTGCCCACCCTGTTGTAAAGTTGTATTCTAGAGAACCAGCATGTCCTTCATCAAAGTCTTTTGAAAACATTCAAGGTCAGAGCTGAAGGTCACAAGTCATTAGCCCCTTAAATCACAACATGAAAAGCTCTGAAGTTATTTCTCAGCTCTTCAGCTGCCTTTTGAAAGGAGGTCTGAAATTTAAAGGAAGTTATATTCTGTGCACTTAACTGAAATTATGTCCTTCCACTCCCCAAAACATGTGGGATTAGGAAGGGAGAAATAATGTCACAGGCTTCAAAAGGGGTCAATGATTTTGCAACAGCTTCTGGCCCCTTAGGTCTCCTGAGCTTTCCCCTTCATTTGCTCTGAGGAGTACAGGTGGTGTGAGACAGGCCAGAGTCTTAAAAGCTGACTTTCTGCAATTTGGGGTTAAAAGCAGAAGTTTAAACTTTCCTGCTTTGGTAAAGGTGTGCTTCTAAGTAATCAAAGTATTCCATAAAATGGAATTCCCAAGGAGGCCACCTGTTGGCCTAAATGAGGAAGGAAAAATTGCCCTCCTGGTTAATTTAAGCCAAAAAAAAAACCCCTTTAGTCCTCCAGGGAAAGGTGATTTCCTCCTTGAGTCCACCTCAGATGCAGCCCACATTCCCTCCATCAGTTGATCCTTGAAAGCTGTGTTGGCTGACAAGTTCTCTCCCTGCGACCAGGTGAAGGTGTCCTGGTGAGAGGCTGCCCTCAGCTCAGCCAGGCTGGTCCTCAGGGACACTGTGCCCACATGCCCAGCTTTGTAGACTTTGGACAGAGCCCTCAAGGCCCCAGGACCACTGCCCTAGAACAGTGAGGCAACCGAGTGGGATGTTAGTGGCAGAAGCAATGGAAAGGACAACCAGATGACCCAGTGTAGCTGGTGCGTTGCTCTCTGATTAGAGCTATTAAGAGAAGAACGAGAAGTTGGGTGTTCGGTCCTTTCCCTTTCTACTCTCCTAATTTTTCTCTTGGCCTATTTTTCCTTGGAAAAGGACCAAGCTCTTCTGCTTTTAGAAGTTCCCTTCCTCAGCTTCCTCTGGAGGGAGCACTCCAGCCCACAGATGAGCCTGGATCCAAGGTGGTGACATGTGCCTGTGTGCTTTTCTGTCTATGTAGGGAAATCCTAGACTGGGAAATATTTTCTCCATGTGCTGCTCCACACCACATTTTGGACAATCTCTGGGGAGCTTTCCTTTCTTTAGTCTGAGAGTAAGAATTAAAAAATATTACTATATGTATAAAAACATTGGGAATTCTTGGCCAGAAGGTGATCCAAAAGTTTGGGGCACGTTTAGTACCTGCTTGGGCTGGGCCCTGTGTGGAAGCCCAGCGGCTGCCGATGCAGACCCTCCTCTTCCCTCCATCCTCTCCAGTTCCTGGGGGCTCTCCCTGTCACTGCACCATAGAGCAAGGTCATTAGCACATACTCCACCATCCCCAAACACCTGTTTCAGGAAGTACAGCTGCCCGCTGAAGCCACTCTCTGCAAAGCCATCAGCTATCTCTTTGTTGCCAGAGTCCGTGACTTTGTCTCCATCCTCATTCTCCTCCATCTCTCTGCAAACCTTGGATGCTGCCAGTCAGTCACTCTCTGCTCCTTGACCCTCTCTTCTTTCCGGGTTTTCTCTGTCCTGGTCCTCCACCTCACCCTTCCCTCCTCCACAACCTCCAACATGCATCCTCTTCCAGACCATGCCCCCTCACCTCTCACCATAGGAGCTCCTCAGGGTTCTGTCCTGGGCCCTCCATCCTTTTCTCCCTCCATCCTACTTCACATGGTGATCTCGTTGGTTCCCATGAGTTTAATGACCATCTTTACACTGGGTGATTCTCAAATCTACCTTTCTTTCTTTTTATTTTAAAGTCAAAGAAAACAAAGTTTATTAAAGATTCACCAAATTGGGTTGCCTCTTAAGGAGCCTAAGCATTTGTAAGCCTTGTATTCACAAGCGGGCCAGATAGAATCCCAGCTACACAGAGTCTGAGCTGGATTGAATCTGAGTGCCTGCATGGAGGCAAGATGGAACTTAAATACAGAAAAGAGTATAGGAGGGATCTGGGGGGAGTGGGGGAATGATGGGCTTCAGACTCTGGGAGCCTCCTTGAGCTCCCCTTGAATCTTCCCACTTAATCTGGCCTTTCTCACTCAAACGTAATCTTCCCATTAGTTCCGGCAGTCTCAGGAAGCCCGTGGGCTTTTCATGATCATTTCTGCCCTCTGTTGCACTCCCAGCCCTTAATCCCATCAAAACCCCATTCCCCAGGCTGCCATCCAGATCTGTATCCATTCCCGTACTGCCCCTATCAAGATCCCTGGATTACCCCACCTACTTCCCACCCAAACCCTAGCCTCCAGCTGTTTCCAGCCTTTGCCCCTCCTTGGATTCCCTCCTTGGACTTCTCCTCAAGACCCTCCCTGAACCCCTCCTCCCATCACCCTGGATTATCAAATCTACCTTTCTTGCCTCAAACACTGCTACCTCCAGTCTCACATCTCCAGCTGCCTTTCAGGCATCTCAAACTGGGTGTCCATTATCTTAAATTCAACATGTTCAGAAAAGGATTCATTCTCTTTCGCCCTAAATCCTACCCTGTCCTACTTTCCCTCTTACTGTAGAGGGCAACACCATTTTCCCAGTCCTTGAGGCTCCCAACCAAGGAATGATCCTGGATTCCTCACTATCACTTAGCCCTTGTAGCCAAGCTGTTGCCAAGGCCTGGCGATCTCACTTTTGCGACATCTCTTAAATGTGCCCTGACATTACCACCTCCTCCCCATCACCTAACACCTGGATGATTACAATAGTCACCAGTGGGTCCAACCGCCCTCAGTCTCCCCACTGCCGTCCGTCCTCCATTCAGCCACTGAAGTGATTTAGTTAAAACTCAGGAACCTAATCGCTTCTCCCCACTCCCTGCTCAATGACTTTCAGGGGCAACTACAAAAAGTTCTCTTTGGCATTCAGAGCCTTTCATGACCCAAACACCCTCCCCTTTGTAAACCTTATACCCCATCCTACACTCTTCAATCCGGGTGTTGTCCTCCTGGCTGCGGTACACGCAAGATCCTCTGTCTTTCACCTCCAGGCATTTCCTCTTCTGTCCCTCCTACCTGGAACACTCTCCCTTCTCATCTCTACCTCCAGGCTTCCCTGGCTTCCTTCAAGGCCCAACCCAATTCCCACCTTCTGCAGCACATAGGTCCCCACCCTTCTTCATTCCAGTGCCTTCCTTCTGTTCGTTATTTCTTTTTTTTTTATTATTTATTTAACTTTTTACATTAATTTTCACAAAATTTTGGGTTCCAAATTTTCTCCCCTTTTATCCCCTCCTCGCACCCTGCTACCCCAAGCATCTAATTTTCCCTATCTCCAATCTGCCCTCTCTTCTGTCATCCCTCCCTTCTCTTGTCTCCATCTTCTTTTTTCTCCTGTAGGGCCATATGATTTTCTATTCCTCATTAACTGTATGTCTTCTTTCCTAGAAGCAACAGCAATACTCAACAGTTGTTCCTAAAACTTTGAGTTGCAAGTTCTCCCCATCCCTCCCTCCCCACCCATTCCCTTTGGGAAGGCACGCAATTCAATATAGGCCATATCTGTGTAATTTTGCAAATGACTTCCCTGATAGTCGTGTTGTGTAAGACTAACTGAATTACCCTCCATCCTACCCTTCCCCTGATTGTTTCTCTTCTGTCTTTTGATCCTGTCCCTCCCCAAGTGTGGACTTCAAATTGCTCCCTCCTCCCTTTGCCCTCCCTTCCATCATCCCCCCACCTTGCTTATCTCCTTCTCCCCCACTTTCCTATACTGTAAGATAGGTTTTCATGCCAAAATGAGTGTGCATTTTATTCCTTCCTTTAGTCAAATGTGATGAGGGTAAACTAATTGTTTTTTTTTTCTCAGCTCTCCTCTTTTTCCTTCCACTAAAAAGTCTCCTACTTGCCTCTTAAATGACATATGATTACCCCATTCCATTTCACCCTCTTTCCTCCCACTATATTTCTCTCTCACCATTTACCTTAATTTCTTTTAAGCTATGGTCCCATCCTATTCAATTCACTCTGTGCTCTCTGTCTCTGTGTGTGTGTGCATGTGTGTATGTGTGTGTGCGTGCATGCGTGTACATGTGTGTGTGTGGTCCCACCAACTACCCAGATACTGAAAAGTTTTAAGAGTTACAAATATTGTCTTTCTATGTAGAAATGTAAACAGTTCACTTCTGTAAGTCCCTTAAGACTTCTCTTTGCTGTTTACTTTATCATGCTTCTTCTTATTCTTGTGTTTGAAAGTCAAATTTTCTTTTCAGCTCTGGTCTTTTCATCAAGAATGCTTGAAAGTCCTCTGTTTCATTGAAAGACCATATTTTCCCCTGAAGTATTATACTCAGTTTAGCTGGGTAGGTGATTCTTGGTTTGAGTCCTAGTTCCTTTGACTTCTGGAATATCCTATTCCACGCCCTTCGATCCCTTAATGTAGAAGCTGCTAGATCTTGAGTTATCCTGATTGTATTTCCACAGTTTCTTTCTAGCTGCTTGCAATATTTTCTCCTTGAGCTGGGAGTTCTGGAATTTGGCCACAATGTTCCTAGGAGTTTCTCTTTTTGGATCTCTTTCAGGTGGTGATTGATGGATTCTTTCAATACTTATTTTGCCCTCTGGTTCTAGAATGTCAGGGCAGTTTTTCTTGATAATTTCATAGAAGATGATGTCTAGGCTCTTTTTTTGATCATGACTTTCAGGTAGTCCCATAATTTTTAGATTGTCTCTCCTGGATCTATTTTCCAGGTCAGTTGTTTTTCCCATGAGATATTTCACATTCTCTTCCATTTTTTCATTCTTTTGGTTTTGTTTGGTGATTTCTTGGTTTCTCATAATGTCATTAGACTCCATCTGTTCCATTCTAATTTTGAGAGAACTATTCTCTTCAGTGAGCTTTTGAACCTCTTTTTCCATTTGGCTAATTCTGCTTTTGAAAGCATTCTTCTCCTCATTGGCTTTTTGAACCTCTTTTGCCAATTGAGTGAGCCTATTCTTCAAGGTGTTATTTTCTTCAGCATTTTTTTGGGTCTCCTTAACCAAGGTATTGACCCGTTTTTCATACTTTTCTTGCGTCTCTCTCATTTCTCTTCCCAGTTTTTCCTCCACCTGTCTAACTTGCTTTTCAAAATCCTTTTTGAGCTCTTCCAAGGTCTGAGCCCACCTGACATCCCCCTGGGGTGTCTGGGGTACTGAGGCCCCACCTCCACGTCTTTCCCTGATGGCAAGAATACGTCCTCGTCATCAGATCCGAATGTTGGGATCATTTGCATTTGTTGGAAAAAAACTCTCTATAGTCTTATTTTTCTTCCCTTTTCTAGGCATTTTCCCAGGCAGTTACTTGACTTCTGAGATTCCTGTCCACCCCCGCCTAGATCCGCCCAGCCAGTGCTTGGGGTCTGAGGTTCAAATGGGCTTTCCGCAGCAAGCTTTAGTTCCGGTGCTGGGGTGGGGGCAGGGCCGCCTCCCAGGCTCAGCTCCCTCAGGGGCTTTATGCAGAGACTTTCAGGAACGGAACGGGTTGGGGGGGCTGCCTCCCAGGCTCAGTTCCCTCAGGGCCTTTATGCAGAGGCCTTCAGTAATGGAGCAGGGTGGGGCAGGGCCATCTCTCAGGCTCTGCTCCCTCAGGTTGTTTATGCAGAGACTTTCAGTAATGAAGATCCTGCCTGCTGCTGGGGGAGTCCCGGGCCGCCGTGGCCAGCCGCACTGCTGCTGCCTCATCCGCTGCCCACGCCTCTGCCTCCATGCTTCCTGCCCCCCGTCTCTGCTGCCGCTGCTTCCTCCCAAGGGGGCCCGAGTCACGGAGACACTCCACTCCCCTCCTCCAGCCCAGCATTTCTCTCTCACTGACCTGTAGCTTCTGTGGGTGGAGAGACTTTCCCGGCTGCCGGAGCTTCCGTCCCTGAAGCCTGCTCGGGTCAGCTTCTCTGGGGCCACAGCCAGGGCAGCACTGGGGTGGGGTCCACTTTCCGGGGCGCGACGGACCCTGGGGAACGGGTTTCCAGGGCTCTCTGGCACAGAAATCTCTTCCACTCCGTTTCTGTACAACTTTCAGTGGTCCAGAAGTTATGGGGGTCTCTTTTTACATTAATTCTATGTGCTGTGGTTTCAGAGCTCGTAAACTTGCGTCCTTCTACTCCGCCATCTTGGCTCCGCCTCCTCTGTTCGTTATTTCTGTCGATTCTCCTATATGTGGCTTGTTTGTGCCTTTCTGTTTGCTTGTCATCTCCCCCATTGGACTAAGAGCTCTTTGAGAGCAGGGATTGCCTTCTGCCTCTTTGCCTGGCACATGCAAAGTAAGTAGTAAATGTTGTTTGACTGGCTGGCAGGGTCTTAATCTTGGAAAATGGCCAGTGCTTCTAAAAATCATTCTTCGTGTCTGTTTGGATCTGTTTCCCTGAGCTGTGTTTTTGTCCTAAAGGGTCAAAAGTGGTAGGTAGCTCTAATTTGTTATTAGGGTATAAAAGCATTTCAGCTGACTTGGACTTTTAGAAATACAAATTAAAGAGAATAGGACTGGATCTAAAGAAGGTGAATGAACCCTAAGCCCCTGACTTAGCATCTTCTGTCATTGCTTTCTTAAGGGGCTGAGGCTTCATCACTGAGCATAGCGCCATATCACTGTCCTACAGAACATTGCTTCTGACGATCTCTTCCAGACTCTGCAAGCCCACGTGGTACCTAGTTACTACCTACAGAAATATGTATCCAGCCATGAGAGACAGTGAAGAGGGTAGTTCCTTCTCCATTGAGGGTCCAGATGGTACAAAATCAAATCTTGACCAAAGGAAAGAGTTAGCAAGAGAGAACCAGGGGCATATTAAGGGGAGGGCAGCCTCGGGCTGTTGTTCCATGGCCTCTGGCGCTACATCATGTGGAATGGAGCAGTGGACCTCATCTTCCCTGGAATCCCATCTCGAATACTTTGTAGTTCTGTGACTGTGGTCAGCATCTCTGAGCTCTTTATTCATGGCCATAGTTCTGGTCCCAGTTCTTATTTACCCCCAGGCCTCTACAATGTCAGTACTTCCAGAGTGATCCCCTTGCCTCAGTTCTCTCCTGCATGGTGCCATGTCCTCAGCTTCCTTCAGACACTCATCCTGTGAAGTCTCCAGTTCCCAGGTCATCAAAACCAAATTGCTTGAGGCCCTGGGGCTGTCCTGCTCACCCCTTCTAGGCTGGTCTCCTTTCGCACATGCCTTTGATGCTCCTGTCTCTGACCTGATGCTTCCTCCCTTTCTCTCCAAGGCCAGGCTACTTGTTGGGGCTCCAAACTTTAGACCCCAAGGCCTTCCCTTACCATTCCCCCATCACTCATGGTGATGACTCTTTCCTTTGAGCTCTGAATGTGTTGACTCATGGGGCAGTTTGGTGGGGACCATCCTTTCTTGTTCTGTAATTTGTTCTCTGTTTCTGTGCCCTTTGTCACTTAGAATGGTGGTCTTAGGACGCAGTGGGGCATAGCATGGCTAGCTTTGGTTTAAAAAAATGTGGGATTTTATAAATTTCCATTGGGCTGTTTTGAAAGCAGTATCTTCGTAGCAAATTGGAGGTCTTCCCCCTCAGGGGCGGCCTTTCTAGTAACTCTTATTTTCAGCCTTCTTTGGTCTTCCGAGCATGATCCCAGTTTCACTCTTTGTATTTTTGTTAAATGTTTTTGCCCACAGTGACCTCCTGTAGTCTGCACAGAACCTTTTTGTCATGTCTCATGCTGGCCAAATAGCTTCAGTCGCCTAGATACCAAGGCCTGTTAAGGAAAGGCGATCATGAAGTTCCAACCCAAGTAATAATATGTAAATCACAGTCGCATTTCCCGCAGTGCTACCTTGGTTTCTGCTCTTTTCCATTCCTGCCAGATCTTTGCAGAACTGATGACTAGAACTTTTATCCCAGTACAGTCTGCATTGTCAGTAGACAGATGTGTTCTTTTCATTCATAAAGGACAAATTCTCACCGGAGCAATTGTTTGAGCCTTTAGAGGGAAACCTGGGCTTCTCTACTTTGTCCCATAATTTTCCTCTGCATTCTGGAAGATGCTTGAACAAATTTCTCCCCCCAGCACATTCCAGTGTTTAGAGAAGGTTGAGAGGATGCTAAACATTGTTGCTGTTTTCCCCCAGTGATGTAGAGGAAGGTCTAGGTGGGTTGTCTTGTTTTGTTTTTTAATATAAGTTCATGGCTATTTATCAGTTAAATGATGGAGGAGAGAGGTTCTCTTCTAGGAGACTGAACTCAGCACTTGGGCCAGGAAACCAAAACAGTTTTATAATTTTTACTCATTCTAAAATGACTGTCATTGAATACTATGGGCATTTAGAAATTTGTTAAGATGTGCCTTGTATAGAAGATCTTCCATAAGACTTAAAGCAGGAGGGCTTCCCCCAGGTTAGCCAAGAACGGTACTCTGTGGCCAGGCTAGTGCAGTCCTAGAAACAAGCTGAAGAGCTGTGGACCAGGGGCCATCCTGACCGAGAGCAGGGGACTCGTCCCCACAAGGGTCAATCCTCGCTGATGATGTTTTCAGCCACCTCCAACTCATGCAGCAGCCAGCTGAGGCCTCAGGGGCTCCTGCCCTGCTCTGGTGGCTGAGTTCTGTGGACTACTGAAGTCACAGATCCTTAGATCACCAGACATCTGTGATACTGCTCTGGGTGCCGGTGTCACCTTTTCTTTTTTCTGCTCTAACTTAGGCTCTTGAGATCTGCCAACAGAGAAACTTTGTGGAAGAAACCGTCTATCTCCTGAGTAAGTAACATCCTTTGTTGGGATAAGCTGTAATACAACCTCTGGACACCATAAGTTGAGGGATCCTGGGACCAGCCCAGGATGTGCATGGCCGCCTTCTAATCATGTTCCAAACTCACTGGACCTGCCCCCATCAGACAGAGAAACACCATCATGTCCGTTACCCCCAAGCCCTTCCTGGCCATTTGATGTGAGCACCTACCTGGAGCCAACACAAGTTACAGCTTCATGGAAAGGGCCAAACGATCCTCTTGAAAACTAAATTAAAACAGAATAGCAAGCAAAGCCAGAATTTCAGGAGGACCAGTGCTTCACAAAAATGTCTTCTGGTGTCATGTTTGATGTAGAATGTGGGATTTGGGGGCAGAGGAGCTGGGTTCCCATCCTGACCTGTGAGGTCTTGTGCTAGTAGCTTCTCTTCTCTGGGCCTTCCCATTTCTCCCTCTGTAAAATGGGGGTCAGAGTATATGGCCTGCAAGCTCAATGTCTGTGGTCCTTGGATTCTTTGGAGCACATGGACATGCGTATGTTTACTTTTGTAGTACCAACGTGATCACTTTTCACAATTACAGTCTCAGCCAGGGTCATTTGATTCCAAAGTATATCTTTCATTGAACTTGGATTTTTTTATCACAGAATTTCAGATATAGAAAGCATCTTAGAGACCAGCTAGGCCAGTCTCCCTGTTTTGCAGATAGAGAAACTAAGGTCTAGAGAAAACACAGGTACATACATCCAGAGTGTGAAGGGACCTCATGGGTTATTTTTACAGATGAGGAATCTGAGTTCCCAGACAAGTTACTAACTTGTCCAAAATTACAAAGATGCTCAGTGCCAGAGTCTTGATTTGAATTCAGGACCTCTGACACCAGACCCAGGACTTTCTCCATTATGCCATCGGATGTCCATATGGTTTATGCTTTTTTCTGTTCCCTTCCCCATTCCCCACCATTAGTTCTCATTTAAAAATTAACTAATTCATCTGTTGGTAACCCTTAGAAACATTTTTCACTGGTAGCTTACTCAATGAAAGCTTCCAATTCATGAGCCAAAAAGATTTTCCAAACGTCCTCCGCAAGCCTATTTCATGAAAGAACTAGATGGGTGGGTAATGAGGCACCCACCTTTTTCTAGAGATGAAAGTGTCTCTCGTTGTTTTGGAACTCCATCTTGTGCCTACACACTTGGGCAGAGAAATTGAGACCCTTTTAACAGAAAACATGGAACATCTGGGTTCTAATTCTGGTTCTCTCACTGAGTCCCTCTGAAGTCTTGGACAGGTGGCTTTCTGTCTCTGGGCCATAGGGTTTTTCACTTCTCGAATGAGCAAGCTGGCCTCAGGGGGCCCTGGTTCTAGGACCGTACCTGAGATAAAGGGCCAGGAGAACCTTTGAGTCAGTCATGGTGCCCACACCTATCGGTTCTTGTTCTGCTGCCACTGCTGCTCATGTGTGACCTTGGCCAAGCCCCTCACCTCGTGGGGTCACCTTTCCTCCTAAGTAGAGTGCTGTGACCCATCAGATTCCTTCTGAGAGTATAAATCAAGGTGAACCTAAACTAAACTCTTTGTTTTGGGAGTTTGTCTCTTTGAAAAGATTTCCCAGAAGTCACTGGAGCTTAGCACAGACTTGGCTGTGTTAGGGTAGACGTAGCACAACCCTAAGAGGAAGAGATGGTACTGACAGAGCATGCCAGTTTGGCAGGGGCATCCATAGGTCTTTCATCTGATCTCTGAATTAGATAAAGGTCCTATGAGTTGAAGGCCCTTCCCTTTTCACTCTCCCAGTCACTAAGATGTGCCAAGTGTCACCTAGTCACCTTCCTGCCCCCCAGGCAGAATGGGGAACAGCCGACGTGCCCTGAAGATGATCATGGAGGAGCTGCATGACGTTGACAAGGCCATCGACTTTGCCAAGGAGCATGATGATGCCGAGCTGTGGGAGGACCTGATTCTGTACTCTATCGACAAGCCACGTGAGCTGTGGGGGTGGGTGGGGAGGTGAGTGTGTGTGATTAAGGACTCCCAGAAGCAGCATTTCTTTTTTAAAATGTATTACCCTGAGTTGCCTCCTGGGCTATTTGTGTGGCTAGACATCTTTGCTCCATAACCTGGTCCGTGTTTGGAAGCTGGAGTTTCCAGCATTCTGAAATGAGAGATTTGCTCCTGCCCATGTCCTGTCTCCATATTGGCCCTCTTGACCAACAGGCTGGAGTTGGTTGGATGGGCCTGTTACTGACCTGAAGTCTGACCTAAGTCAGACTTAAAAAAGAGGCATCAGAGCTATAGCCCATGGGAATAATTCTTTATTTTTCCAGTGGAAAAAATCTCCTTTGACCCATGTTGATTCTGGCATCTTATTTAAGTCCATCTCTGTGACCAAATACTGGCCCCTGGCAGGTTTGGGATTTCTCTCATGACCTAGGGAATGGCCATCCTTAGTAAGTTAGACACTTGGATAGGTTTCAAAGCTAACCTCATAGAATGAGTTTGGGCTTCCTGAGTTGCTTCCTGTCTGTCTTTACTTGATCTCAGCCACCATGGGTGGGGTCCCCTTCAGCTTTCACTGTTACTTAGCTGCTTGATCTTTGTGGCCTCAGACTGCCCGCAGTCTCTGGCTTCCTTCCACCTCCCATTCGCTCTCTGCCTCCTGAGACTGCCCTTTGCTTCCTCCTCCTTGGGCCCAGTGCGGCCACCTTGTCCCTGCCTCAGTTTCCCTTTGCTGCCTTCACAATCTGGGCCCTAATGACCATCATGTAAACAATGCACTTGCTTCTCCCCTGGAATCACTTGTTCTCTGACCTTCCCCTTTCCTATTGCTGCTCATGTCCAGCCTTGCATGAGCTCCCACCATCTACACTCCCCATTCCTACCTCAAAGTCCTATTGAATACTCCTGGAAGAAGTCCCAAAGGCCATGTTGTCTGGGTCCAGCTTCAGCTGAGCCCTCAGTCCTGCCTCGTGATACTGGATCACAATCTCTTCAGTGGTCAATCCCAGATTTCTTTCTCAAGTAGATGATCTTGACTTATCTATTCCTGGGAATATTGAATGTGGTCAGTTCAAATTCTCTCATGTCTGCTCTGCTGCATCTCATTGCCTCGCTGTGCCCTCTCTCCTCTTCCATCCTTCCCTCCAATCCTAGAGTAAAAAATAGAGGACACCATCCTCTTACCCAGGCTAGCCCCTTCTCTACCCACATCTTCATCCTGACGCTTTGGTCTTTTCTGGAATTTGCATCAGTCATTTCCTCTCCCAACCTCTTTATTACACAAATTCAGCAAATATTTATCAGGCAGTGCACAGGCACTTATTACACTTGGGAGCTGAGATTCTACTAAGAACGTACATGACAGTCACTCGTGGAAGCTTGAGGAGGAGAAGACAAAGAAGCAGGGATGCCACAAGCGAGGGACTGCCCGGGGCCTCCAAATCCCAAAGGAAACCCTCCTCTGTTTCTCATCCAGCCTCTTGCTTGCCTCATGGACAGTCTAGAAAAAGGCAGGGGTGTCTGGTTCTTCGGCCCATCAGTCCCTGGCTTCCATCCTCCCTGAAAACCCGCTGCACCCATCCCCTTTTCTGTCTCCATCTTCCTTTGGTGTTTCTGAAGCATTTCAGTGTCCTGGTGGTGAGCACATCTGGTGCACCAATGGTGCAGTGGGTCTGGGCCCCATTTTCATGGGGAGGTTGATAAACTGAAGACTCTTCAGTGAAGAAGGAACAGGAAGGTGATGGGCCTCCCATTTGTGCTCTGTGAGAATTTCCCAGAGGAGCTGGAGATGGTTAGCCCAGAGATGAGAAGCCAGGTGTCTGTGCTATAATCCTTCAGAGAATGGAAGGTCTGGTACATAGACAAAGGGTTGGACATGTTCTTCGTGGCTCCAGAAGGCACAACTGAAACCAATGATAGGGATTACGGGGAGACCAGTGAGTCCATGTCAGAGGCATCCCAGCAAGCAGACGGAGCCCCAACAAGGAAGGAGGGCTCATTCCTGGCTGGAATCATCCCCGATGAGGTGCAGTGGCCTGGCCAGCTCCTGATAGGGTCCTTCCCAGTGCTGGGGCTCACAGGTTTTTTGCTTGCCCTGTCCTCCTCCTCCCTCTCTGGCCATCCTCCTTGGTTTCCTTCTGTTTCTTACCCCTGCATTTATCTTAACTCTCAGTGAGTCTAGGAGAATGGTAGCACCAGGAAATTCAAAAAAGGGTTCTATTGTCAGGGAAGCGGATGAGTCCAGGTTAGGACCTGGGGGTTTGGAGTGCTAGCAGGACATCTCACCTGGAGACATCCCACAAACAACTGGAAATGTAGGGTTGGAACATACTTTGGGGGTCAGAGCTGGATAGACAAAACATGATAGAAAGGCAAAGCTCCAAAAATGGAGAACTTGCCAGCTCATTGTGACAAGGAAGAGAGAGAAAGGACTTTCCAGAAGAGCCTTGAAAGATGCCTCTGTAGAAGTGGGGCAAGGCAGAGCTGGCCTCCCTGGTACCAGGCATAGTCTCAATGCACCAATCTATGTGGGAGCTGGAGAGGCAGAGAGACAGACACCGTCATGCATCCTGCTCCACTCCTCTCCCATTTCCCAGCATGTCTCTGTCCCACCAGAGAACAGCACCCGTGGGAGGGGAGTGGTGACCAGGCACTCAAAGGCTGCCCTGGGGCAGCTCCTCCCTTGTTGCCCAGCCAAGTTTGCCCCAGTTGGCAGGGCTTTGGTCAGTCTTTGTGCGTCAGAGGACAGTCTACCACTATCATAGGAAGACAACATCTGTGTGTGTGGACAAAATTAGGAACTCACACTCTAGAGCAGAAACTTCCCAAATACCCAGTGACAACATGAAAGGAAGGTAGTTTTATGTAAGTAATAATACATACATGATAATTAAGAAAAAAACCCAAAAGTGAATTATATGTTTAACACAGAAAATTCCATTTTAAAAAAGCCTAGAAAGGGTGGGGAACCTGCAGCCTTGCTATTTGTTCTATAAAATTTAGATTCAGTCCAAAGGCTGCACTCAAAGACCTCGAGGGCTGTATGTGGCCTGAAGGCAGGTTCCCCACCCTGATTAATCATCAAAATATTTGTTCTTTACTTGTGAAACAAGAGACCATATAGGAAAAGATTTGGAGCAAATCTATTACACATGTATTGTACTTAGAGGCTTCTAAGGGGCAGTTAGGTGGTGCAGTGGATAGAGCACCAGTGCAGGAGTCAGGAGGATGTGAGTTCAAATCTTACCTCAGACACTTGACACTCACTACCTGTGTGACCTTGGGAGAGTCACTTAACTCCACCTGCCTCATCCTGGGTCATCTCCAGTCATCATCTAGTCACTGAATTCAGATGGCCCTGAAGGAGAAGTGAGGCTGGTGACCTGCACAGCCCTCCCTCACTCAAAACAAAGTCAAGTGCCAGTCATGTCATCATATGTCTGATGGCATGGTCTTCTTTGGCAGCGAAGGACGAACACACACACCACCATCTCCTTGGATTCCACAAGCTTCCCCTATGCCTGGAGAGCAGCTTCCTCGAGTTACCACGTTGGCAGCTGCCAACATATCTGATCACACCTGACCCCCTGATGAAAGCCTCAGGGTCACTGAAGATCTCCTGCGGACATGGCCCTAGGACCATGGCTCACTCTGCTGCCTCTCATGGGCTCAACACTCAGGCCAGAGTAGACTGCCTCACCCTCCCAATCTCCTTCCTTCTGCCATTTCTCAATTCCTTCACACTCTTTATCCCTCATTCCTGAGCCCTTGGCCACAGGCCCACTCTTAAATGCACATACCCTCACATATGCATGCTCATATACATTCACACACACATGCATACTTACACAAACACAGGCACACTCAGACTCACATGTATGCACACATTCACATGCATCCTTACACAAACACTCATGCATGAACTCATACATACATGCCCACACTCACATGTGCGCTTAGACACATCCATACGCCCTCATAATCATACACACTTGCAGGCTCACATTCATACACTTACTCACATGGCACACTCACGTGCTCGCTCACATAAACTACACTTATGCTCACATGTGCGCTTAGACACTCATACACACACTCATAAACGGACTCACCCTCACGGACACACACTCATGCTCACACCTCCTTCAGCACTTACCTCTCCAGGTCATTGTGAGGATCAGATGAGGTGCTCTTTGGACAGCACCAGCACAATGCCTGGCACATAGTAGGTGCTCCTTCCCTCCCCTCCTTCTCCAAGACCTCTCTCCTGGGAGCTCCTCTTTCAGACCTCCCTGCTTTGTTTGCTTTGTTTTCCATGTCTGCCTAGCAGGCTTCTCTCCTGACTATTTTCTTAGGGGCAAGGCCAGGGACTTGTTTCAGGTTTGTTTCCCCAGCAGCTGTTGTTCAATCAGAGTTTTGTGGGGAACGTGCATAGTGAATGTGCATTCATTTGTTCGTGTCTTATTCCAACAGCATTCATCACTGGCTTATTAAACAACATTGGCACCCACGTTGACCCGATTCTTCTCATTCACCGAATTAAGGAAGGAATGGAGATTCCCAACTTGAGAGACTCCCTGGTGAAAATCCTGCAGGACTATAATCTTCAAGTAAGTGGCCTTCCCCGGACTAGAGATGACTGACAAGGCTGCCCCCTGTCTGGTGAAATGCCCTTGTTCGTTAGGGTGGTGCCAGAGCCACGAGCCCCTTCACCTTCCATCAGCGTGCCAGCTCTGGCTCACTGAACAGTCTCTTCCTGACTCCTCATGGCATGCAGGGGACTCTGAGCCCCCAAACACCATCAGCCATAAGAGCTGCTGAGCTTTCAGTGAAGACTGGGAATGTGGGCCCAGGCACCAGCCTCCCATGCAAGGTTAAGGATGGACTATCAACAGTCTGTGACCTGAGGTTCAGCATCCCTGATGAGGCACAGGTCAGTGCTTGATCACTGGGTGATTTTTTCTTTTCAAAGGACAGAAACTCTTTGATGACCTGGGAAAGAGCTGAATACCTCCCGGCCTAATTCTGATTCTGCCAGCATGCCTTTGGGAAGGTCACCCCCTTCTCTAGCACTCAGAACAGATCTCTTCTCATGCTCAGTTATGACCCTAACAAATCATCAGTTCAATGGTCGAGGACTCTGTGATCTCCTCATCAAGAAAACACTCTGTGGTGCCCCATTGGGCATCTGCCCCATTGGCCAAGGGCCTTGTCCAGATGCTAGTGGACTCGTGGGATGCCCACATCCAAAGTCATAGGAATTACATTCAGTGATGTTTGTAGTGGGCAAAGCGCTCGATATCTCCTTCACCACGTTAGCCCCTTGGAGACCGCTCAGTCTCCACAGGCAGCACCTGAGAACGGTTTCTGCCTCACTTTTCATTTCAAGTTTGTTTTCTTTGACCATTGGACAGGCCTTGGTGTAAGAAACATACTCCAGCTCCCCCTTTAGAAAGAATGTCTCTTTAATGGTTTACCTCCATTAATTTTGACTCAATGTCAGGAGCAAGATTGGAGAATTCTCATTAATTCAGATTTTGTGACCATTCATCCTCCCCACTCAGTTATCAACATGCTAATTATAAATTATCTACTCCTTAGTATTTTGTTAGCCATTAATTTGTAGCCGTTAATTTGTATTCCTAAAGTGACTTCAAAGAAAAGTAAAAAACAAACCTTTTTTCCTATGTTCCCTATTCCTATCTTCCTTCTTCCTCAGGGCAGGTATGTCCCCAATATAACAAGAGTTTCTTTCTCAGAAACAGAAAAATCTTACAACTGTGAAATGTAGAATTATGAGAGGTCAATGCCAATGAGAGTTGTGAGGCTCCGTGAGATGGTGCCGAGGGCTAGTGTCTTTGCCCTTCATAGTCCCAAGAACAGAGCAAGAAGAGGAAGAGAAGCCAGTGGAGGTGGCAGGGAGGGAGCAGAGTGGAAGTATTCCCCTGGGAATCTTGTCTCTTCCAGAGAGAGTGGGTGTGGCCAGCTGTGCAGAATGTTCCAGGTTCATGAAGGAGGAAGAGGAGTCCAGACTTTTTAGTGTGGCCTTCCAGCCCTCTGTCGACTGGCCTTTGTTGTAGCAGAACCCTGCACTCAGGCCAGTCTCCCCTTGTATGATGTTCTCTCCCTGTGTCTGCACCCTGGACCTCCAGCCCTGCCTGGAATCTGGTTCTTCTCCATCCATCCTCTTCCAGTCAAGCATGAGTTTCCCAATGTAGATGGTCAAGGAGATGCTGACCATGGAGAGCACTCAGGAAGGTCAAGTGGACTTGAGTCTGGTCCTGAACCGTGGACTCCTCTGGGTTGCTATAAATCGTGCTCTATTAATAGGTCTCCTAGGCCCGAAGTCACGGACTCTGTTGTGTAGAAATGGTTTACAAATTAATTTTTTATGAAATACTCCTACATTAAAACAAATGTAGATTGATAGTTTTGCCAGCAACAGGAAGGAAGAGAAATTCCATATAGCAAATTATAAGAGACTATATTTTAAACATACCACCAGAAGGGAAGCCCAGCCTCTACAGGCCACAGTACACAGAGTGCTGGGCCTAAAGTCTGCCTGCCTCAGTTCCCTCAGTGATAAAATGGGATAATATCAATACCTACCTCCCAGGGTTGTTATGAGAATCAAATGAAATAGCATTTGTAAAGGGCTTAGCACAGTGCCCAGCATATGGTATGTGCTATGTGTAAATACTTATTCCCATCAATTCTTTCCCCCTCTCATCCATGAAAGAAATTCAGAAGATAATGAATTGCACATCGATTTCTTTTAATTTTTTTGTCTCATTACCTATTTCCCAGTAACATCTTTTTTAATATTCATTTTTAAAGATTTTTGACCTACAAATTCCCTCCCTCCGTCCTGCCTCTTCCCTACCTCTTGAGAAGGCATGCAGTATGATATCAATTATACATGTAAAGTCAAGCAGAACATTTACATATTAACCATGTTGCAGAATAATGTACACACACACACACACACACACACACAAGAAAAATAAAGCAAAAAAATCTGCTTCACCCTGCACTCAGAGTTCATCAGTTCTCTCTGGAGGTGGGCAGTGTTTTTCATCATGAGTTGATGATGAACTTTGGAACTGTCCTGGATCATTGTCTTGATCAGAGTAGCCAAGTCTTTCACAATTAATTATTGTTACAATGTTGCTGTTAGTGTGTACAGTGTTCTCCTTGTTTTTCAGTTCATAGAAATCTTCCTGAGGTTTTCTGAATCCATCCCCGTTGTCATTTCGTATAGCACAGAAGGTTAATCACTTCTAGAGCCCTGAGTTATCTAGTCTGGAAGGGGCAAGTGCCGGGAAATCCCCAAGTACCCTGGCAGTGCTGAGCAGGCAGATGTGCCAGTGGCCGGAGCAGGCAGAGGTCTGGAGGGTCACTTGTTCCATTGGGGGGTCTTGTTACAAAGAAAAGATATCCTCCTCAATGGTGCTGTTTGTGCATGGGGGTGTTAACTTAGGATGGGGCCTTTCTATGTGCAGTCAGTGGAGAGAGATCTGGACTGTTGGCAGACATAGAGAACCCAGTTCATGGAGAGAAGGTTCTGTCTTGATTCCACTGAGGACAGTTTGCCCTTGGAAGGGATGCCAGATTTTATGGTGTCAGAAATGTCTGAAGTCCTTCAGGGAGACCTTGCAGTGTGTGCTGGAAGCAGATATCGGCTCCTTGGAAGGCCCTTTTCTGAGGAGATAGAAGAGTTTCTCAGGGTCACCTGGCTGATGGAAGAAGCTAGCCAGGGAGGACCGGCTTAGGAAGGTGCCTACAGGATGCAGGGGACAGGGCGCTCAGCCACGGACGTCTGAACGGCTTTACTTTTGGAAGCCATGTCATTCTTAGGTAGCTTAGGCTGTCTTACGAACTACCCAGTTACTAATAACAATCTTAGACATACGTCTTACACATATAAAAGATAAACAATCTGGCCTTACTGGGTCCCTTGTAATTAGTCTTTACCTTATATTTCTCTTGGTTCTTGTATGTCAAATCTTCTATTAAGTTCAGGGTTTTTTTTTTGTTAACAGAGTTCTGAAAGTGTTACATTTATTTTTTCATTCAGAATTATGCTTAGCTTTGCTGAGTGTGATGTTTTCATCCAGAACCCCAGTTTTTTACTCTTCAATATGTAGTGTTCCAAGACCCACAATCTTTTAGTGTCACTGCCTCTAGGTTCTTATATTTCTTTCCTTGATCTGTTCTCTAGATCGGTTGTTTTTCTTATGAATTGTTTCATATCCTCTTCTATTTTTCGTTCTTTATATTTTGTTTTATTATTTCTTGATCTCTTATAACTTCACGGGCTTCCCCTTTCCTGGTTCCCCAGTTTTAGTTTTCAAGGAATTGTTTTCTCCCTTAAGATTCTGGATCTCCTTTTCTAATTGGTTGACTTTCTTTTCATGATCTTATTTTTCTTGGATTGTTCTTTTTTTCTTTAGTTTTTTCCTCAGTCTTTCTCTGTTCCCATAATAACTCTCAGTGGTTGGATTCTTTCTCCTTTGCCTCTGCATTGTTTTTTTTTTTTTGTAATAGCTTGATTTCTATCATCACCCCTAGTCCTGGGGTATGGGGGATGGTACCTCTGGCCCCAGATCCTCCTTCAGTTCTCCCCTCTTTCCTAGAACCTAAACCTAGTGCCCACAGCCAGTGGCATCCCTGCCCCACTGCTTCTGCACTCACCTGGTGGGCATTGGTTCCTTGTCGACCCCTCAGAGTCTCCAAAGTACAACTGAGTCTGGCACTCCTTGTCAGCAGACGTTCAGCCTTCCCAGCTCAGAAGCCCAACACCCTCCACTGTCCTGGGGGTGAAAGTTCCTGTGACTGGGGCCTGGCAGCCCCCCAATCCAGCCACCCCAGGGCACTGCTGCTTGCTGTTTAAGCTGACTCTAGCCCGGAGATGTTTTCTCTTCCCGAGGACTAAGTATTGTTCTGGGATATTTCTTCAGATCTTCCCTGTTTGTCCCGGAAGGACCCCTGTTTTGCCCCTACTCTTATTTTCTGTGTTTGCCCTGAGGTGCTGTTTTATCTCTTTTGTGGAGGAAAATCTTGAGAGCTTGGAGTTGTCTGACCTGCTCTTCCAGGTCATCTTTCCATTTTCCCAGAATCCTCTCCTCAGGACTTTGACTTATCCTGAGCAGCGTTGGAGCAGGTGAGTGGTGTGGTTAGGCTTGTGCTTCAGGGAATATTATTTTGGAAGCTCCATGAGGAATGACCTAGAGAGAGCAGACTGGAGTAGGGGCACCCATTAGGAGGCGATTCAGGTAGTCCAGGCAAGAAGTGAAAAGGCCCTGACCTCCAGAGTCATGACCAGGGAGCAGAGAAGGGGATGGATGGGAGGGGTGTTGTGGACATAGAATCCCAAGTCTTGGCAGTGGATTGGCTATGATAATGTAAAGGAGAGGGAAGATCCCAGGATGACCAGGAGATAACTTCAGTAGAAATGGGCAGTTTTGGAGAAGGGACAGGAGAGGGGAGAGCAGGGAACTCCATCACCCATCACTTTTCAGAGGGGATTTTGGAGCCAAAGGAACAGTGTTTGCATTACATTTATTGGGGTGTATTAAATACATCTTTCACAACCCCTGTGGTAGAAGAGTGTGCCCTGACCTTGGTGTAGGATGAATCCTGTCGGTCATTGATCTACAACATGACTTTGTACAAATTAATTCAGTTCTTTTATCTCTAAAATGGTTAATAATGCTTGTAGGCCTTGTGAAACCAAAGCGTGATGGGAGCATGAGTGAAAATTACCTCTGGATGGGCACCTCAAAAAGGGGGCCTTCAGGGGGGATAAATGGACATGTAACATAGAGGATCCTTCCAGGTCCTTGTAAGAACCCAGTGAGGTTGTGACTGTGGACCATCAGTCACGTAACCTGCGTGGGCTCCAGGCCCCTCTGACTCTCTATGAGCCCATGAAGGCTCTGGAGATGGCACCTGCTGAGATCTTGCAGTAGGAGAGAGTGCATTTGCTGAGCCTTCCCTAGAGTCAGGTCATCCTCCATCCCACTGATGCACTCACTACCACTCGGACAAAGGCCACAGTAAGAGCTCTTGGGGTATCACACCCAAGCTAATGGTCATGTAAACATCATTTCCCTGGTTTATTGATGACAGTGTCAAACAAGACAGGATGAAACTTCTCATTGAAATTAAGGTAAATTCTTCCTACTTCTCCCACTCAGCCCAGGCTTTGTCCAAGTGACCACACATCAGAGGTGTGGGGGAGGCCACCCAAGGTCCAGCGTTTTCATATGATGCAGAAGATGGCAGAGCTCCCAGGCACTGAGCTTCTAGATGACCCCAGTTTGGGTGGGAGGTGACTGGGGAGAGGGAGAGCTAATCCTGGTTTGTGAGAACAGGTTACATTGTTTAAGATGAGCTGCTACAGCAGAGGCAGTCAAAAGAAGGTATGGGATTCAGTAAGAAAAGATTCAAAAGAAAAGATGGATGAGCCCATGCTGCTTCCTCCTTTTTTGTCTGTTATGAAAACCACTCCCTTTCTGCAGTAATTTTCTCTTTGAAATCATCCACGTCCTGATTGTTGAATTTTAGCAAGTTCTCTGGGTCGGCCGTTGTCATGACATACCTACCATGATACCAAAACCGATGCCTGAATAATGTGATATTGACTTGTAAATCGTTTCGTGCTCTCTTTCTGGAAATTGTACTTCCTTTGATTTTCTTCAGATGGTTATTTGGCCACATGCGCTAAACAGGTATTTTCTACTGCTATTTACCAGATTATCTCCTAAACCTGCTTGATACCTCCTGAACGAAGGGTGAAATTTGTCTGCGTTTTCATGATGTGGTTCCTGAGGTTTTGATTATATTAAGAAGGGCAAGAAAGAAACTGTTTGATTTGTCCATTGCTTCTCATTCCCATGGGTGCTTGTTTCTGAATTCAATTCCTTTACCCGGTAACAGAGTTGTGATTGCTGCATGTTTTTCAAAGAGGTGCACTTCATGATCTCTTTAGAAAGGGGAGGTCCCACTGAACAGATGATACTGTCTCTGGGCACAATTTTATTTTCCTATTTCATCTTTCAAATTGAGAAATCTTGAATTTTCTGTTTACCTGAGCTCACTTATGTGCCGTTTCCTTTAAATTCATTCAAATTTTCCCCTTGGATACTTTTTTCTTGTGAACCAATTATCAGTTCTTCTAATTTGTATCACACTCAAATGAGCTGAGTTTTTTCAAGCTCAATCTTCTACAGAAGCCTTTGTACAATTACTATTGTATGATTAATGGCCTGATTACCCCATTCAGGATTAGGCACCAGCTCTTTGTGAAGTTTTATACCAGGGAAACCGACCTACTTTTGTGTTCTCATGTTGGGAATCACAGAATTTCAGATTTAGAAACAACCTCAGAGACTGTCTACTCCCAACTCTCCCTGACTTCCCCTTGGGGCCCTCCAGTAATAGGGAGCCCCCTACCTTCCAAGTCATGCCTTTGCCCTCTTGGACAGGTTAGACTATCGGCCTTTCATTAAGCCATAGCGCTGAGACCAAACCGAACAGACCTGATTCTCCTTCCATGCAGTATACTAAGACAACTGCCACATGCCTCCTATCCAGACAAGACATCATAGTTCCTTTAGTTCTTTATGTTCACACCTCACACTAATATATTTGTGAAGAAATATTCAAGAACTTCTCCAAAGTTAATATTATTACATTTGTGTGGAGGGGGAAAGCACGAACCCCCTAGCTCAAATTGACTGCTCAGTGGTGTCTCAAGGTAAATATAGAAAATCTCCTTTATTCGGTTCTCTCAAGAACTGGGTGGTCCCTTCACCAGTAAAGCTGGAGTGGGGGTGGGGGCACCTTACAGAAGCAGAATGGCAATTTATAGAGACCCTGACTCAGAAATCCCCCTCCCACTACTGACCATTATTCTCATTGGCCGAGAAGCACGGTCTTACATTCTAGGTGTGAAATCTAACCAATCCCTTTTGAAACCCGGTTCAAATTTCCCCCTCCTGGACATTACAAAGCCCATGAAAATACACTTCATTATATGCAAATTAGGCATTGAAAATATATGCAAATGAAGTATTGATGACTCATGCAAATTGGGCTTTGAGAACTTACACAAATCAGGTGGACCTGTGTGAGGACTGCAAACTGCACATATATGCAAATTAGGAGGAGTTAATGAGTGATGTCCAATCATGGATCCTAATGCAATACCTAGCCTTATATGGAAATCACCCGACTCTGGAGGAATGGGCCCAAGGTTTCCTCCACTCCAGGGAGAAGACTCCATATTCCTGAGAAGTCTTCACCAAATCTGTTCCCGTTCACATTCTTCTTTTCATCCTTATCTCTTTTTGTGACTTTTTCCCTCTTCTCCGTATCCCCCTAGAGGGGATGTGTATTTCTTTGGATGATTCCTACTTCCATTTTTAGAAAAATCCTTTTCTCAGTAGCTTCTATAGAGGCCTGAGGACCAAAACCTTCAGAATTTGTCACACAGTAGAGAAGTTGTCTCTTCCTTCACACAACGTTAGGAACCAGTCAAGTCTATTATCCTGGCTATCTTCTCTGTCAGATTCTGCTTTCGAGGTCTTCAGCCAAAAGAAACGTGGTTGCCCTATTCAAAAGAGGATATAGCAATAATTGTTTTATTACCTAAGTGTTGGGGGCTCTGTGGGGTTCAGAGGAAACAATGGACATAGATGTGCCTCCCTTTCCTCAAGTTCTCTACTCCCCGCCTCCCTACAGTCTGGAACCATTCAGCAGTGTCAGTGGTTTTGGTTATAAGCATTTCCTTTCCTGTGGTTTCAGTGGCTGCTGAGGTGGAGGCAAGGTCTACAGCGTGTTTAGAGGGCATCGTCAGATCCCCTGGACGGCAGCTCTGGGGGCTAGGCTGGAGACAAGACACAGCTAATCCTAGAGCTCTTAGACCGAGAGTACTGAGCTGCCTTCCCAGGATCTGAGATGCAGAGTGGGGGCCAGTGGTTTGACCCTCCTGGCACTCAGAGCCTCCTCTCTCCCTGTCAGGAGCCTGGCCCTGGGGCTGACATTGGGTAGGCTGTCTAGATGTGCTGGAAGAATGAAATTCTCCATTTCTAAATCCTGGGGAGCCCAAGCCTGCACAATCCTAGAATTCCTAAGAATTTGTAACTGAATCGATCGGATTTGATCAATATCAGGGAGCTCCAGGTGGCATTTGCAGAAGCGAGGCACCGTACTGAGAAGAGGTGAGTCACTGTGCCCCTGGCTTACAGAGGGTGAGGAGCACAAGATGGCCACCAGGCTCACAGGCCATCTCACCCCAGGCTGTGCAGGCAGCCACCGTCTCTGTGTTCTCTTCTTTTCTCTCCTTGGATTTCTAACAGATCATGTTTGTCACCTTGACCCCTAGATTCTCCTTCGCGAAGGCTGCAAGAAAATCCTGGTGGCCGATTCTTTGTCCCTCCTGAAGAAGATGCACCGCACACAGATGAAAGGCGTCCTTGTGGATGGTGGGTGAGCCTGCGCCGGGGCACCGCCCCCTGTGGGCAGGGGTGCCACCACCTGTGGGCAGGGCATCCAGGGAAGGACACTAACTCTTTCTGTTTCTTTGCAGAAGAAAACATCTGCGAGTCCTGTCTCTCCCCCGTTCTTCCTTCAGGTGAGATGCTCCAGGAGAAGGGAAAAGGGCTTCCTTTGGAAAGAGATTGGAGGATGCTCCTCCCAGCTCAGGCCACATGTGCATGTCCCCATGGGCAGGAGGCTCGGCCGGACCTGGGGTTAGGAAGATCTGGGTCCAAAGGCGCCTCACACACTTAATAGCTGGCCAAGTGACTTACACTCTGGGAGCCTTGGTTTTTCATCCGTGAAATGGAGAGAACAATAAAGGCACTGACCTCCCAGGGCTGTGGGGAGGGTGAGTGAGCGCACACAGCACTTTGGAAACCTGGAAGCACGATCCAAATGCTCAGTATTGATGGTTCAGCCTGTGGCATAGAGAAGGGTCCCAGGGCCTCATTAAGAAAATATCCCGTATGCTCCAGGGAATGATTCTGGTCCAATCCTGCCCCACATTCACTGTGCCTAACATCGCACTCTGCTGCCTTCTGAACCTGTGCCCTGGGCAGCCCCCGTCTCTGACATCACCCCTCATCCCTCAGCCCCCCACGCCCTTCTCCTCCAGGTCTCATTTCTGTCCCTGCCTTCCCCTCCTCCCACTTGGAGAAGGGCATCGCCTTCCTCCCACTTCTCCATCTCAGCATCCTAGAGCACTGGGCTGCTGTTAGGATGTCCTGGGTGCAAATCCTGCATCTGACATGAGCTGTGTGTCTCTGGGAAAGTCACCCTTGTGAGACTGACCTCTGGCTCCTCCCTCCCCCAGAGACAATGCCAAAGTTCTTCCAAGACCTTCAGGTGGCACCAGATGCCTGCTGGCATTATCATCTTCCTTCACAGGATAGCCCAGGGATGCCCAGAAGCCCTGGCCCAAGCAGGGGAGGCCCTGCTCAGGCCTCTTCCAGCTCCTTCTCAGTTCTCTTTACATCTGCCCCTTTCACCCCAGCCAGACCCACCCTGCACATTCCCATCTGGTGTCTGCCTGTGAAGACCCTGCTCTTCCTGTATAAGACTTGCGTCCTCTGGGAAGCCTTCCCAGATTCCCTTGCCCTCAGACCTCTCCCCTTCGCCCCATCTTCATCTGCCCTGTATCAGGCTTGCTCAGCAGTAGCCAGGCCAGGTCTCCTTCCCAGAGGCAGGAGACTTGGGAGAGAAGGCCCTTATGCCCTCTCTTGTTTAACCAACACTTAGCACTGTCCTTGGAGTGCCTGTCAGTAGGGGGTTAATAAATGTTTCTAGGTGAATTGATTGGAGCAGGCTTGAAAGAAAGATTCATTTTTCTGTGCTGAGATTACAAATGATGAAGTATTTGCCTGAGGCCGTGAGAGGGGCCAGACAGGTCACCAGGGGAGGCCACAGACCCATCCAAGTATATGGTGGCCTTCGTCCTTCCTTTCTTCCTTCATGTGCATGGATCGGCTCAGTGGCTGGAGGCAGGCTGAGGACCCCACAGCTGGCTCCTCAGCCAAGGTGGGGAAACTGAGATTTGGTTTTGTCCCAAACAGATGCAGCAAAACCTTTCAGCGCAGTTGTCTTCCACTGTCGGCACATGTTCCACAAAGAGTGTCTGCCTGTCCCTGGAATGGTGAGCTGTCGCTGGACATAGGGGTGGGAAGGATGGCACCATGAGTGCCGCTCAGAGCCTGGGGGCAGCACCCACAGAGTGACTCCCGGGACCCCTTCTGCTCTGGGGAGCTTTCAGAAGACGCATGTGCAGGAGAGGATGGGAGGGGATAGAGGGGGCGTCATGGCTTAATCAAGAGGGTGCCATGCCTAGGTTCAGATCTCACCTCTGAGATCCAGGAACCCTGTGACCCTTAAACTTCTTGAGGACTCAGATTCCTCATTCACAGAATGAGTCTTGGACTAGATGGTCTCTAAGGTCGCTTCCATTTCCAAGACAGCAATTTGACCATTGCATCGTAGGTGAGGGATCTGTCTTCCCTGATGCAAAGGGTGACCTATCCAAGAGGCTTTTGGTCTGAGCCTATGACACCATGCATGTGGGCACTCCCTCCATTGGCATGGATGAGCCACTCTTAGGTGGCTTACAATCTGGCAAGAACCCTGAAGCATCTGGGGAGTAGGCACCCTGAGCAGGGGCATAGGGCAGCAGGCCTCACAGAGAGGCACCTCCAGGGTCTGCCCCGGAGCACAGCCAGACTGCTTCTGTGCAAGTCACATCCGTGTGGACTCGTCACACATACATGTATCTATGTGCACATACACATGTGCATATGTCCAGGCACACACACACATACTTGCACATACCTAGCTGTTTCTCCTTTCTTGTTAGTAAGTCATTTTTCTTGGGTAAATTGTTCATCAGAAACACTCAAGTTGGTAAAGTAAAGTTTCAAAGATAAGCAGATGTAATCACGAAAGCAGGAAACGTTATTCTGCATTCCATGGGAAGGGGAATAAATCCTTTCTCATATTTTCACATGGATCATTGTACTTTCAGAATTCTGCCGGACAGTTCTGCAGCATCTGCACCGCTAAGAACCGGGGCCCCGGAAGCACGATCTTGGAGACAACCAAGTAGCCGGCTTTCCCCACCAGTCCTCCCCTTCTTGTCTCACAATGACAGAAGCTTTTAGTTGAGATTCGTGTACATTTATGTTGTCTTCTCTCCCCTCCTCCCTCCAAAAAAACAGTAACAATTCCACGTTCCCACCTCTGGGTTGAGACTTTTCCTTTGGACTTCAGAGAGGACAGAGTTTATCCTTCATGTTTGGTTTCAAGGACGTGTCTCATCCTGGATGGCCTTGATGCAACCTTTACTCAGCAATGGAAACAAAAGACAAGGAGGAAAGTTGAATTCTTATGCACTTAATAAAACTCTCCAGCAGTGAGTGGCTGTCTTCGAGATAACTCCGAGGCCTCTGAGGACACAGAGATAGAGGCCTGGTGTGAGCCCTTCTGCGTGAGTTAATGTTTGATAGTGCAAAGGCTTCCTGAAAGTTGGGCAGCTTCATACACTTCCATCCATATCCCTGCCTCCACCCAACATGCACATACATGCATGCATACACAGACATGCCCACACACATGTGCATGCACACACACACACGTAGCCTTTCACACTTCAGAGAACGAGCATGGCCTCCATTTAGACTGTTTCTCACCAAGCTAGCACAAAGGTCTGGGTCCTGGAGTGGGATTTCCCAGAGTAGCTGCGGCTCCTCTAGATTTGGGTCAGGCCTGGGAGGACAGCCACGCAGGCCACATCAGTTCATCCTCAGGGTTTCCCCAACTGGGAGGCCCTCACAGACACTGTACTTCACAACCCAGCCTTCAGGGACCCATGGTCTTCTCCAGTTTGGGGGGATGCAGAACTCCTTGGTGAGTGTTGAACATAACCAGAAGCGTGGAACCCCAGTGCTCCTGGCTGTCTACTCTTGAGGGGTACAGTGAGAGCTGACCCTTGTACAGCACATGACAAACACACAGGGTTTGACCCAATCGCCGTCTTGTTCTCTACCATTACACAGTGCATAAAATCCTCTTTCCAGATCACCCAGGGAAGGTTACTGGACAGATACTACCCTCCCCACAGGAGTGAGGTCATTTTTCCAATGTCACACTCCTGATTGAGAGCCAGGATTATCTCATCAGGGTGTCACAACCTTCTGAGGTAGTAAGTGTAAGCGTCATCCCATTTTACAGGTGAGGAAATTGAGGTGGTGTGGCCATATACCTGCGAAATGGAGGAGCCAAGACCTAACCCCTAGAGTTGTGATTGAGCCCCAGTGCCTTGTTTAGAAAGGTCAGGTGCTCTCTAGGCTGAGCAGGAAGCAGGCCCCAAGACAGGAAAAGAGGGACCCAGAGACCTTGCCATTGTGCCCTGTTTCTGTGCTGCTCTGTTGGCTTTTCCGTTTGTTCCTTTGTCTCCAAACGTGCCTCAGTGAGAGTCTTGAGAGGCACCAGCTCTGCCCCAAAGCCTTTCAAAGGCCCTGTGCTCAATGCCTACCATGGCAGACCCTCGAAGCTCAGTAGATGCTTAGGAAATGCTTGTTCCCTTTCCCTCCTGCAGAGAAGAAGGGGAATAAAAATCTGCTCAGCCATGCCCCTGAATGCAGACCTCTGTGTTTGGTGCCAAGCCTGTGAGTGAGGCATTTCTTAAATAATTCCTAGTATGAGGATTCTCTAGCAGACAGTGGTGAGCAGTCAGACTCAAGGAGCCAGAAACCTAGAGCTTAGTGGAGAGGTCAGTTCACTCATTCCCTTTAAAGTTGAGGAAACTGAGACCCAGGGGGTTTAAAAGCAGCAGAACTAGAAAGAATGCCCAAGGTTCCTGAATCCTGGGCTTGTGCCTTTTAATGCCTCAGATGTAATTGGACATTGTTCCCTGGCCTTTCCTCTGGTGGGAGCTTAGAACCCTTCCCTCCTGAGCGTTTTTATTTCAGCATCAGCAGTTAGCAGTGCCCTTGGGTGGTCAGGTCCCTTCTCCCAACGTAAATCAACAGGATGTATTAGGGCAGCAAAGTTTTCAAAAGTTCGTTTTCAGGGTAGGAAAAATGACCAAGGAAGGCAGGGGGTGACCTTTAACTTAATAAGTCCCAGGGAACCTTTGCTTTGGAAAAGATTGCCCAAACAGCACTGAATGACTAAGGAATTAATCATCTTATTTTAGAGAACATAAAATATTTGAATAAAAACAGGAACATCTCCCAGTTTTTAAGGCTGTTCCTTCAGCTTTTAATTAAAGCGTATGTGTTTAGAAACAGGCTTAAGTGAGTAGGAGATAATTCCACCTGATAAATGTCACACCTATCCATTCTATTCCTTTAATTAACTCGGGTTATTAAAATTTCACAGGTTATTACCAGTTTTAACGGGAATCAGAAAACTTTCCCTTCTCTCTCCCCGCCTCCCTGCCCCACCCCTGTTTGACTCTGACTTTACACCTAAAAAAAATGGAGAGGGAATGTCAGAAATTCCTCTGGCAGGAAGGCAAACTGAATCCTCAGGAGCATGATGTGGAATTTCCTCAAGATGCAGGTCTCATTTGGTCTCTGGATACGCTCTCAGGAAGACATTTACTCCCTTTGAGTCTCATACTCTCTGGAGGGTCCCCAGGTGCACGTCTCCAGACTGAGCTCTCCCTGATATCCTCCCCCGTCCATCCAGTTGTTGATGGACCCTGCTATTTCCACTTTCATATCTCAGGTCCCCTTCTCTACTCAGCTCCCACTGTCTTACCTACGTTATTGAGGCATCTTCCTCGGTCTCCCTGACTCAAGTCTCCCCTCACTCCAAGCTTTCGTGTCCTAAGCACAGCACAAAATGCCTTAAGTACAGAGAAGCGATCCTTGCAAGGCCAGTGCTTAATGAGCTCTAAGGGTTTTTTACTGAATGTAAATTAGTATGTTCATTTTATATCATTTATATGGAATACAAACTCAGTCCATATTCATTTCCTATTAGGTTTCTACTGAATATAGAATAGTTTATATTTCTACACCCCGGGCCCAGCCTTCCTTTGCACCCTTGTCAGACATTCCACCCCTCCTGCCCTTTTTGATCTAGCCAGACTTGCTTTCCCTGTAGTCACACACACCCTGCCATCTTCCACCTCTGGCTTTTTCATTGACCACTGCCTGTAACTGTAATACACAGTTCCCTCATGTTGCCCTCATGAACTTTCTTCCTTCAGGATGCATTTCAGCTGGCCCCTTTTCCACAATGGCTTTCCTCATAGTCCCTCCCACCTGAACTCTCCCTGTAACTATGTCATATATATTTGTATTTATTCTCTACATGCATAGATGTCCTTGCAGTCTCCCCTGGAAGAAGGCAAGGCCCTCAGGAGCTTGGACAATTTTGTTCTTTGTATTCACAGCTCCTGGCACAGTGCTAGGCACAAATTGGGGACTCATAGACTGACTGCATGTCCCCACTAGAAGTTTCTGTTTCAAAGTCCCCATCAGCTCTTGAAAAAATACTGTTCAAAAGTCACTTCATTAGTTCATGTTCAGAGGCTGCCTCCCATCGGTCTTTCCTTCAAACCATCCTTCCTGGCCGATAGTTTACTCTCCGTTGGGGGTGGGGGGAGAGGAATATTGAATAGTGCCATCCAGAAGTGAATGGGCTGTAACAGAAGGCAGTAAATCCCATTTCCCCCAAACAGTGGTGGGGAGGGTGCCCCCTTTCTAGGTAGGTTGTTGAGGAAATTCTAGACTTCATGGACCGCAAGACCCCTTTCAACTCTTAAGCTTCTTTGAATGGCCCCCAGAACATGGGAGGAGCTCTAAACCTACATAGGCTGCACCATGGAATGAGTAGACTGGCACTTGAGGACCTGAGTTCAAGTCCAGGCTGTGCTACTTACCATCCATGCGATTTTGAGAAATCTCTTCCCAGGACTGCAGTTCCCTCCTTTTTAAAGGAGGGGAGTTCATCTAGATGATCCCTTCCAGCTTGAAATTCTGTGAAGATCACCAGGAGAATGAAATGGCCCCAGCTGTGGGTGGGGGTAGACTGCTTGAAGGCAGTGTGTTCTTGTTCCCTGGGTGTTCTTCAGGCAAAAGACTGGAAGCCCAGACTTGCATTGTAATGGTATAATCAAAACAAGTAAAACATGCATAAAAATTGGGAATTTTTTTAATCCCAATTGAGGGAATTCTTGTTCAAGGGTGAGTTGAACTAGATGGTCTCTCCCACCTCTGAGGTTTTGAGATAATCATACTATCTTTCATAGGATTCATTGGAGGCTCAGGTGATGATGATGAAGGCTTGGTGGAGTGTCCTGTGAATGGAAGAAATGATTTCCCATAATCTTCTTTATTACAGTCCTTTGATCTCTGGTTTCTGAGTTTCTGCCCAGCTTTCTTTGGAACACACCAGGTTTTTCATTCTGGCACTAATGTTAGCCATATTCCCTAGAGTTGGAGCCACATGGTGCTGTTTCTGTAGCATGGGCATATATGCCCATTAATACTAATATTAAGCCTCTGGGATCACATGTGCAGATGATAAGAGGGGGAAGCAAGGTCAATATGTTGAAGATGTAAAACTCAAGATTTCAAGTGTTCTTCCCCCAAAGAGCATAAGCTCCTTCTGGATGTAGTCTGGATGCAGTATCTGTTGATCCTCAGTCCCTACTCTGTGCCTAGCAGTCATCTCAGTACTTCAGTGGATCCATGACCTCATGAATGTGCATGTTCTTTCCCCTGGTACAGATCTCAGCTACTCCATACCTTCTCATCCTTTGCCTCTTCCGTGTATGTCTTCCATTGATACTCCCTAGGGGAGCCATCCAACTACTCAAGGCCTTCCTTTGTGTCTTTCTTATGTCTGGCTGGCCCCAGCCTTGTTACACTTTACATCTCAGCCATCTGCAACCCTATTCAAGTCAGTGCTGACATCGATACTGTAAAGGGCACATCAGTCCATTTCCCTGTGGCATCCCTGAGACTTCCCACACATAGCTGTGACTGATCTGGAGGACATTGGGTGAAGAAAGGATTCTGTTTAGAGCATTTGGGGAGGAAGCAGCAAACAGGATAAACCTGGAAAAAAGGCACAATAAAGTTATGATGGGGGACATTAAGGCAGAGCTTATTGCTTCTATTTTCTTTACTAAGGAGGATGCTTTTTTTTTTCTAGTAAGGGCTCAGAATAAGGACGAAACCAGTGGTTTCACTGGGATAGCCAACTCTCTAGTGGGGTAATTTCCTAGATCAAAGCAACTGAGAACCTTTTCTTCAAATTACCACCTTAGTGAGTTGCGTAGAGCACTGAGAGTTTACATGCCTGTAGAGGACAGGACAGAAATGATAGTTGGGCAATGGAACCCCCAAAAAAAGGGAGATAGAAAATGCCTTCAAGTCACTGGATTAGCATCTCCAGGGCTGAAATATGCAGATATAATTGCTAATCTCTAAAAGGCTGTGCAGAATGAGAAAAATGCCAAGAGACTGGAAAAGGGCCAGTGTCATCATTGGGAAGTAAATGAGGTTTGAGAACAGTGAAGTTAATTACTGCCAAAACTCTAGAATATGTTTACATCCTACTTCTGACTGGATGTGTGACCCTGGGTGAATCATTTATCCTCTCAGGGTCCCAGCCCGTGCTCTAAAACTAGAAGATGTCAGCATACCTTGATAGAAGTGTCTCACTGAATGTTCCCTGCACTGTTGGGTGGGGCCAAGCTCTATTCCAATTATTAAAATGGTTACTGAAATACGGTCAGTGTAGTTTCCTTGCTGGGTAACTGGTCTGGTCCAGACACTCCTCTGCATTTTTTATAAAAGCTGTTCCAAATGACTGAATTGTCAGAGTCCAAATGTAGGGCTTCCTCCATTACTGATGATGCAAACAGCTCATTACGGGAATGTTGACAAACATGTTCCATTTTCATACTGTAATCCTCTTGCCAATTTCATCTGGGCTCTTGGGATGATCTGGCTAAATTAGGTCTTGTGCCGAGTATTTTTCTAGACATGTTCCCTAGTTTCCATTATTTTTATGAGACAATGTTGTTTATAATCTTCTGCCTTCCTCCCCCGTAGTGGTTTACAAATGAGTTTGTGTAGTAAATCAGTGTTTGCCACTCTTGGCTCCCATCTCTCGCCATTTGGCAGGGAGATACAGTGGCAAAGTGGGTACAGTTAAGAACACCTGGATTTGCTGGATACTTTCTTAACTGTGTGACCGCTGAGTTGATCACTTCATCTCTGGCTCCATTTCCTCATCCATACAAAAGGGAGAATATAAAGGTTGCCTTACAGGGTCATGAAAGTCGAGGGAAGTAATGTCTGTAAAGGACTTTGCAAACATTAAAATTTGAAGAAGTGTTAGCTACAGTTGTTAAGAAGTTTAAGTTATGGCCCCCTCATGATAGTGATTGTTTGAAATCGTTTGAGCATTTTGTGGTTTCGCAGGGCAGTGGATTTGGAGTCAGAAGGAATCTTAGCATCAAATCTATCCATCCCCTCATTTTAGAGCTGAAGAAGCTGAAGTGCAGAGAGGTTGTGCCTTGTGTAGAGTCACATGTCTGATAGGGAATGTGAACCCAAATTCTCATGACTCTCAGGTTCTCCTGGAGTCCTGAGTGATTGAGTTACTCTGGATCATACAGAAATATGAATCAGAAACAGGACTTGAACACAGGTCTTCCTGGCCCTGAAGCCAGTTTGCTATCCATTACACCACATTATTTCTCATTTAACAGATGTCAGATCTGACATTTGTGGCACAAGTAGTCCATTTAGGCTCTGGAGGTCCTCATCCCACCTCTCATTCTTACTGATGAATCTTGGATCCTGAGTTTGGCTAACCAGCCTTCTCCCCTCGATTCTCTAGGGGTACTTCCCAAAGAGGCAGGGGTGATTCTCTCATAGTGCACTCACTTCCTCCAAAGATTGCCATTTGAGAATTGTGTAGTCAACCAGTCTTAAGAAACTTTTTGGAAAGGGCCAATTTACAAAAGTTATGCATTAAGAATTATTTATACAAAGTATCTCCCCAAATCTGTGACACTTTTACACAATAAACATAGATTTCAGGGGAACTGGGTTCAAGCTTAGAGAGTCCATGTGATGAAGGTCCTGGCTGCTGGAAACCCTTTTCTCCCATTCTTACAGTGTTTAAGAAGGTCCCTATAAGCTTGGTGAATCTGTAGCCATCTAGCCTTGGCTCCCAATGTAGATGTTGCCACCAGCTGATCTGGAGGTGGGTTTAAGACCCCAGTGGGGAAATAGGAAGTCCAACATGCTTCCAAAAGTAGGTCGTCCTTCTCCAGTCACAGTGGAGTGGAGCGGGAGAAGAACTGACTGAGGACTCTTCCTCTGCTCAAGGTTGTACTTCCTTAAAGGTTCTGCTTTCCAGATTCTGGAATGAATTCCTTCTCAACTTCATCAATAAATTCCAGATGACCTCTGGGGTGTTGCCAAGTTTCCTTGAGCTATCTAAGGATGATTCCAGTTTAAAGACTTTTTAATTATTGACTAATTGAGGTGATGATCTTGCCTAGCTAAGATATCAAAGCTAAAATGTTGGGGTGTTTTAATACCACCCTTAGACCAGTGAGGGTGGAAGAGACCTAGTTTGGCATCTGCCTGAGGGTGATGGGGGAGGGGGACAGTTTAGTGACCACAAGCTTAATATGATCTAATCCTGTGATGGGACTGCTAAGGAAAGCTGATGTATTAGACTGAGTGTGGCAGCCAGACTGTAAGCAGTCATAAACAACCCCATCTTTTCAGCACTGGCTGGACCACATCTGGAGTGCCACTTTCACCTCGGAGTGCTACATTCTAAGGACACTGACAAATTAAGAGTTTCTAGGGAGGAGGATAACTGTGCTAGTAAGGCATCTGGAAAATGCCATGCAAGTAACATCAAAAGAACTTGATGTGCTTGACTTTGAAAAGAGAAGACCAAGGAGAAATACAAGGAAAGTATTTGGAAGGCTGTCGTACAATGGATCCTCTGTATGGTTTCTGTGGGACCCCTCGGTTAAGTTACAGAAATAAAGACAAGTCAACAAAAGAAAGCTTCCTAACAAAGTAACAGCAATTTTGGGAGATGATCAACTGTGAATGTCTTAGTTGTTCTCAGCAATACAAGGATCCACGACAACTAACTCTGAAGGACTTATAAGGAAAAATACTATCCATCCCCAGAGAAAGAACTGATGGTGTCATACTTTTAAAAACTCTTTTTCTTGAGTTTTTTTCTTTGCATCGTGATGGTTGTGGACATGTTTTGCATGATTACATATGAATAACACATCTAATTGCTTGCCTTCTGGAAGGGGACTGGGGTGGGGAAGGAGGAAGGGAAAGAATTTGGCACTCAAAGCTTTTAAAACAAATGTTAAAAATTGTTTTTATATGTAGCTAGGGGAAAATAAAATTCTAAATAGAAAAAAGAAAGAAAGAGAAAGAAGAAAGAAAGAAAGAAAAGGGAAGGAAGGAAGTAGGTACCTAAGGAAGGAAGGAAGGAACTTCCTAACAATTCTAGTTCTATGGAGGAGACTATGCCTGATGCACTCCATTTTTCCATTAGTTCTGCTTGGTTTTGACTCCATGATCATCAAGTCCTTCCTCAGGATAAGCTCATCATCTGAAATCTAATCTCGGATACAACTTTGATACTCAATACCTCCTCAGCTCCCTCCATTGCCTCTCCCTTCGGATTGGGGGGTAGAGCAGTAAACTCTTCTCCAGGCCTCCCTTTATAGAGGGTCAGAATATTCCAGCTAACTTCATTTCCCATCAGTTGCTTGGGTTGGTTTTGACTGAATATAAACTATCACACAGCCCCAGCCCCACCCAGACATTCTGGCAGCCTCCTCTTTCAGCTTTCATTTCACTTTCTCTTTCATCTTCTTTGTATCATCTTCTATTTGATTGTGACCTCCTTGAGGGCAGGAACTCTCATTTGTATTCCCAGTTCTTAGCATTGTTACTGGCATATGATGCTTCTTAATAAATATTTATTGACCACTGATTGCTGTTAATGACCTCTCAACATAATACTTTTGCTTTTGTGACTCTGAAGGCACTGAAGCATTATTGTGAATTATAGCCTACTGTTTCACAGGCAGCTAGATGACTGGATCTGGAGTCAGGAAGACCAGATCTGTGGACCCTCATAAGTCATTTAACCTCTGTTTGCCTCAGTTTCTTCAACTGTAAAATGAGGATAACAACCACACCTACCTCAAAGGGCTGTTGTGAGGATCAAATGAGATATTTGTAAAGTTCCTGGCACATAGTTTTAGAACTATATAATCCCCCTACTAGAGCATAACCCCTTAAAAGTAGGGAGCACATCATCTAAATTTTATATCTCCTGGATCACCTAACTCAGAGTTCTGCACACAGTAGTTACCTAATCAATGCCTTTTGAACTGTATTATAACAATAAGAGTTGTCTACCAAAATAGTGTGGACCATGCATAGCCCCAGTATCACATCACTAGAAATTTTCAAGCAGAGACTGGGTTACCATCTGTCCGTGGTGCCATCAAGGGATTACTAGACTTGATGGGAGGTTGGATTAGTTGACCTCTATGGGCCCTCCCAACTTGAAATTCGATGCTTCTAGAAGGATTTGTGTGTTTAATCATCTGCTCTCCCACTCTGTTATTTTTATATGTAGATCCAGTGCCCATCTGTTCCACATCCCTTTAATTGTATGAATACCATCACCCTTCACAGGGTTTAGGAAAGCTGTGTCTGTCACAGCCTGAGCTTCTATCCAAGCAGAGATATGTTAGTCTTCTGCATCAGTGGCATTTTTTAATTTCCTTTGAATTCTGTCAGAATCCTTCCTCGGTAGCTACAGCTGATGGTCCTTTGAGGACCCTGGTCTGTTCTACCTCTTGTAAGATCGTCCACAGCTCTCTCATCCTTCTCTTATCAGAACAGGTATCACAGGCATCCTGTCTTCGTCTATTGGAAGGCCTCACTTCCTCCAGTGCTCAGATGAAATGTTATTTCCTGCCTCAAACAATCCCTTATCCCAATAATAATAATAACTAACATATGCGCTTATTCTGTGCCTGACACTGTGCTCAGCATTCCTTTACAAACATTATCTTGTTAGTAGAGTCAGAATTTGCCCTCAAATTAGCTTTGATTGATTGATTTTGTGCACATTTTTGTATAGTTTTATCTGTGCATGTCCTCTTTCCTGGAAGGCTACAAGCTTCTTGAGGTTGAAAACCACCACTCCTGGTTTGTAGCCTTCACACCTAGCATAGTGGCTGGCAGAGTAGCCCTGTGATGCTTTGACTGAGGTGGTATTTCATGAAGTAGAAGAGACCACATGTGTCTGTTTTTGAGGCCATTGGGTTAAGTGACTTGCCTGGGATCATACAGCTAGTAAGTGTCTGAAGCTGCATTTGAACACAACTCCTCCCTCATTTCAGGGCTGATGCTCTATCCACTGCCCCACCTCGCTGTCCTGTATATATTGCTTTGACAGAGTAGAATGAATGGCTACTTTCTCTTGTAAATGGTTAGCTATTACATGGCTTTCCCAATGTGGTGGGAAATGATGGGAAAGCAGCATGGAATGTGACTAGTCTTGGAGTTGGGCAGACCTGAAAACAAAGCCTCTGCACAAGCTGTGTGATTTTGGAGAAGTCACTTGATTTTGAGAGCCTCAGACAACTTGAGAACACTGATCTTTGGCCAGTGTAAGAATCCAGTGAGATAACCTATGTAAAGTATTTTGCAAACCCTAAAGCAGTATATAAATACTATCTGCTATTATTAATATTGGTATCATTTGTATTAGCATTATAGCTGTTAATCAACATTGTTAGAAGTGGTTTCTACACTTGATGTTCCCCACACTGATGAAATCAAAGATCTAGACCCTTCTATCAGACCCCAAAAGAGTTAAAGAAAGAAAAAGAAAGAAGAGAGAAAGAAAAAAGGAAAGAGAAAAAGTCCATGCCTTGGGGGCAATTTCTGGGATACGAAAACTTGAGAAAGGTCCTGTGACTGTACCACTCCTCCAATGATTCACCCTCCTTGGGTGGGCTACAGAGCCAGTGGAAATGCCTCATTCTTTAGTGTGTGCTTCGATCTATGATTTCATTGCTCCTGGTGGTGAACTCCCTTCACTGTAGCTTCCCAGAGCTTGCTCTACAATTGATAGTTTCAGCATTGCCTGGGGGCACTGAGAGGGTGAGTGCCTTCTTGAGCCAATTGATGTATGAGGCAGGACTTGCTTTCCCTAGGTCTTCCTGACCCCAAGGCTGGTTCCTTATCCATTGTGCTACACTGCTTCCCAGTGCTGTGGCACTGACTAAATGGCCAACCTGGCCCAGGGGCCCAATATCAAATATTATTTGATATTCAGAGTCTGATGTCTTTTTGGCAACATGAAGGAGGGGGAAAGGATGGCACTAGGGGACCAGCAGCTGTGGGGCTGGCCTCTGCATCAGCCTGACCCAGCACTTGTGGTTGGAGACAAAAACCTGAGATGCCCCTACCTCGTGCCAGCTTTCTTTCCATTAGCACTCCTTGAGCAAAAATAGACTTACAGGAAACACTGGAGCCCCGACTGCATGTGAGGTGAGGAAATTGCCCATAAAACCGTCAGAATGGGTTGCAATTCCTGCAGTTCAATTAAGTAATCAGCATTATTAAGCACTTTCACGGTAACAGGAGATAAAAAAACTGAAGAGAATATTGATTCTTTAAGGTATCCTTCATTATCCTATTTGGCTCTGATATCCAAAGGCTATTTCCAGCAGTTGATTACAATATCATGCACATGCAGTAGGAGCATAATAAATGATAAATTTAGCTGAATAAAATAAGGTTGCTAAATCTTGGTTCAGAAGAGACTTTAAGCAATGGCTCGATGACCATTTGTCAGATATGATGGAGAAAAATTTTTGTTCAGGCATAGGTTGTGTTAATAACAATAACATTTATATATTTATATTTAAGGTGAGGTAATTTACAAATATTTTATCTTTAAAAAACAAAGAGGTAGGTACTATTATTACTCCACTTTTATAGATGAGGAAACTGAGGCAGGTAAAGTTTATTAACTGACTTGATCAGGGCTACACAGATAGGAAATGACTGCAGCCAGATGTGAGCACCAAGGTGCAGTGGATTTGTCATTGCTACAGAATAGGGAAGAACAGAACCAGATAGCCATGAACAGTCTTTTCTAGCTCTGCTATCTTAAAGTTGTGTGAATTAAATTGCGGATGAGTGACTCAGGTGGATATTTTTTTTTAATTTCCCAGGTGGCCTGTTGATTGACAACCACCAAAGCTAGACAACGCTAGTCAGATCATTTTAATCACTTTTTTTTTTTTTTTGGACCCTGAATAACCTCATTATTCTCTCCTTCCAGTCTTCATTAGTTCACTGAAAGATCTTATATTTACTACAAATTAAACCCTATCCCATTCTCTATGCCACACCATGCTCCTCCATAGCCCTAACTTCTTTGTTAAGTTTCATGGGGATTTATCAATAAATCAGCAAGCATTTATTAAATGGTTACTATAGCAAGAAAGCAGAGACAATGGTCAGATAGTCTCTGCCCTCGAGGAACTTATGAGATAGACAGATAGACAGACAAGACAAGAGACAGGAGACAGAAAGATAGAGAATGGAGAATGTTCACCAACATGTGCTGTGGTCTCACTCTCAGGTTCAAGTCTGTTATTTTCTGTCTCAGGTCGCAGGTCCTCTGAGGGGTTGAACCATCTCATCTCTGTCATCACCTCAAGCATCTACTGGCTGCTTCCCCCATTTTGGAGGGCCAGTAACTAGCACCCCAGTTTCATATAACCACTTTACATTGAGTTGCTTTTATGAAGGGATATTTATAAAGTAAATATAGTAAAAAAAATGCCAATATAGAAAATACAGGGCCAATATCTCCCTCGGCATCTTAAGGGCATAATTTCCCTCCCCCCCATACCACACCAATCTGTAGGGAAGGAAGGTAGATGGCAGAGACTAGGTTCAAAAGTTAGATCAGTTCCCTTATAATATTGGTACCATCTAGTTCACATCAAAGGACAGCATCCTGTTCATGGGCCCTTCTGCTGATTGGTCTGACTTTCCAAAGATCACTCCCCAGATTTTCTCAAGGTATCGTACAGTATTGACTACAAATCCCAGCCTACATCTATCTCCTGGATTCCTGTGGCTTATGCACTCGGTCTTTGGAATTCCCAGTCAAAATTTACTCCCTGTACATTGATGTGCATCCTTCATTCTCAGAGAGGACCAGTGACACCAGGAGGGTGATACCTAGCCTTGCAAATGAATTGGATTTGAGTGAGGCAGGGCTGTGCAAAGTCATTAGCTCCACTTCTCCAGAGTCTTCTGAATTCAGTGGGAAGACATAGGTCAGGACAACTAGAGATGACCCCAGATGACCTTTTTAAGCTAAGGTCTTTCCCAGGTCTCAGTTGGTCTGAGGCAACACCTATTCAGTAATTTAAAGCTAGGTAAGAATTAAGGCAAAAGATGTTCTAGTTTGCTTACTAAAAAAAATCTGGGAGGAAAAGACCCTCAGGGTTTCTAGCCAGAACAGAAGCAGTTGCTATTGATACTAATTCTGAGCCTTCAAAACTCAAATAATGACCAAGTAAGGCTTGGGCTGAGTCCTGTTATTGGCTACTCAGTGAGAGCCAGAGTGGTTTGGGTTTAAGGCATAGTCAAGTAGCTCCATTTGAATCCCAATGGACTTTATTAAAGGCCTGGTTTTCCAGAGCTATATTTCAAGAAATCATAAATGAAACTACATGGGATAGAAGAGTTAAATGTCCCAGTTCAAAAAAAAAAATGATAGAACAAATAAGTAGGGAAGAAAAAAATCTAGCACCCAAGTCCCAAGATATCTTGCAAGGTTTAAGTAATTGAAATTTATATTCCTTTGGGCAGAGCCCCCACATGTAAGGGTGTGATTCCCCAGGTAGACTGAGGAAGAAAAAAAGGAAGGGGCAGCATTGCCCAACCAGAACTGGTCAGTTGAGTCCCTGGTGGAGCAGCGACTACTACTCACAGATTGTCAGTTGTCCTTCCCTCTTGAAGAGGAACAATGACATCGGGAACTGCACCTAAGACATAAAAGAACGAACAGAAAGGCCAAGGGGGGAGGGGCAGTGCTCAGGGCTCCACTGCCCTTCCCATTGCAGTGTCGTCCTCCAACTTCATACTCTTAATGGAGGTGTCACCTTGCTCCCCCAGATACAAATCCAGCAAAGAGGCGGCTGGAACTGACTCAGGCACTTTTGAAGACACCAACCGTTCCCACTACACAGCCCATCAAAAAAGGCTTCTCCCAACTGGGAGCCAGGTATAGAGCACCCACATATGCTCAAACCACTCTGATTATGACAGAAGCGCCCCCTCCATGTGATGGTACCATCTTAGCAAACTGATAAAGTCTACCCAAGCACCTGACCCCCATTACGTAATTCTTTTAAAAATAGATCTAACACAATTTTGAAGGGCAGTTGTTCACAGCTGGGTGTAGGGTTGTTGGGAAAGGCTTCACATAGGAGATGGCACCAGAGCTAAGCTCTGAAGGAAACTAGGAATTAGAAGAGGAGGAGGTGAGGAGAACATGTGTTGTAGATATAAGGAGCAACCTGTCCATAGACATGGAGAGAACTTCATGGGTGAAGAAGACCAAAGAGTTCAGCTTGACTGGAAAAAGGCATAATAAAGGCTGAAAGGATTTGCTATTGATGCAGAGGTGGTGAGTGGGTAAGGGCAGGTCCAAAGGCAGTAGGAGGCTCTTCAAGGTTGAGTCCCCAGAGGCTGCCACAGATCAAGGACAGTTGTGGGGTCATCCCTTAGGGTCGATCCTCCCTGACTTCTAAGGTGGAGGGTGATGTTAAGTATATTGTGTCCTTAAATTTATTATAATGGTAAATTTGTTATAATGGTACAGCACTAAAACCATCACTGAAGGGTGGTGAGGAGAGGTATATTTAAGGAAAGAAGAATGTCATGCAAGCACCAGCAAAGTTTCCTATAAGGTATATATAGTAATGTACTACCTGTGTCCTAGGTCCAGGCTGGTTTACAGATTTGTTCTATAATATACAAGCTTTTGGTTAACTTTAGATGATTAATCTTTCCACTTGCAATCTTTCTTACAAAACAACTTGACCTGGCTTGGGGAGGCCATGCAAAGCACCTCCAAAGTATTTGTGATTCCTGGAGGGAATTCTGGCTTTTGTCACCACCTCTCTTTGCCTTGAACTGAAGTGGGATGTCTCTTGCTTTCTACATGGGTCCATACATTTGCTCAAACCCATTCAATAAAGATGAGAAACCAGTAATTTTCTTTTCTGATGGAGAAATAAATGATGTCAATAAACAGACAGCAAAGGAGATGGAGGGTTCCAGGGCATGGAGATGCTTAGCCAGAACTAAACCCTTCTGACTTGAGCAGAAATCAGCTTTTCATGGTGTCATCTCTCTCTTTTCATAGAGAGGTGGGAGGGACCAAAGAAACCTGGAGGACTTGATCAGGAAATACAATTATTTCTGAAAAGGTAGATGCATCATTTTCCCAACCCTCATCCACATCTGTGCAGCCATAATCTCAGTAGTAGCGACAAACATTGTTTGTAACCACTGTTGTTCCCAGGCAACCGAAGAAAGAGCAAGGATGCACAAGTCCAAGGACCTGGCTCAGTCCAACCAGAAAAAGTCCATGCGGTCCCAAGATGGTGGCTGAACTCCAGACTCTCCTAACTTAGCCCAACTTCTTTGGATGACTTCCTTCTAGTAATCTCCACAAAACCAACCCCTAAATTTCAGCCTCAACTATCAATATCTAGAAGATACTAAAGTATCATCTCTATGGCAACAAGGGTTACCAGTAGACTGTGGTCAGGCTGTGAAAGGTTTTCAATGCCAAGCAGAGGAGGTTGCATGAGATCCTTGCATTTGATTCAAACTAACTGACCCAGACATATACATCAATGTGGTACCTTAACTAAGGAAATAGCTGGGGTGATAAGTGGGATCTCTAATTCATACCATTGATGCTGGTAGCATGAAACAAAAAAGACTGAAGAAAGAAGCTTGTGTTTTCAAAACCTAATTCTTTGCCCCAAAATTCCATTTCCCTAATTTAGAGATATGAATAGTAGTCCTTAACCAGGAAACTATTTAAATGCAATCTTATCTCCTTAAACTCGGTTTGCTTGGAAATTGCAATAATCTGGCTGAGACTGAGACCCGGATGCTCATGTTCTGGTAGCTCGGGGGAGGAGATCAGTGTACCAATATCAAGTTCCTACTTTTTGTGTAAAAATACTAAAAAGTCAGAAAGGGGACAGGCTATGAAGAGCTTTAAATGCCAAGTAGATGACTTTAATTTTTCTCCTTAAATTTATAAGGAGCCACTGGAGTTTATTAAATGGAGGAGGCTGCCACATAGTTAGACTTGAGCTTCAAGAATGTCATTTTAGCAGTAGAATGGAGGGTGGAGTGGAGTGGGAGTGACTTGAGGCAAGGAGACCAACCAGAAGGCTATTGCAATGAACAGATGGATGGATAGATGGAATAAACAATGATTAAGTTCCTATTATGAGTCAGACTAAGTACTTTACAAATATTAATTATCTCATTTGATTCTTATAACAACCTCATAAGGTAGGTGCTATTATTATTCCCATTTTACAGTTGAGGAAACTGAGGCAAATAGAGGTTAAGTGACTTGTCTAGGATCTCACAGTAAGTGTCTGAGACTGGATTTGAACTCAAGTCTTCCAGATCGCAGACCCAGCCTCTATCCACTGCATTACCTCATCCGGGTAAGAGGTGACAAAGGCCCATGCCATTAGAGTAACTTTATGAGTGAAGAGAATGGATGCATACAAGAGATATTGTGGTGATAAAAACAAGACTCAACCACAATTGGACATGCAGAGCAAGTATGAATGAGATAGGGATCACGTTGAAACTGGAAGCCTGGATAACTGGGAAGATAGCCATACACTCAGGAGCAAGAAGGATGAGGAGAGGAAAGAGGAGTTCCATTCCAGGCATGATGAGTTTGAGGTGAGATCTTGTTTAATATTCCACACAATGAGAGGAGTAGGTAGGATGGATAGAGGGTTGTCTTTAAGCTCAGAAACACTTGGGCTCAGATCTTATGGTAGACACTGGAACTATGTGAACATGGGTAGTTTCTCTCTCAGAAGCAATTATTGAACTCTACACATTACTGGGTTGTTGAGATCTGGTTTTTGGAGGAAGTTTCCACACTGATAAAATCATGTCTGAACCACCACCACCACCACACACACACACACACACACACACACACACACACACACACACACAAACATTTGAAATAATTATGTGAGAGAAATTATACACCTTGACAAATCATACTACCATATGGGTTTGAGAACTGACTGGCATCCTAGGATTTGTAATGCAAAAGGATAAGCCTTCCCTTCTCATCCCTGAGTACAAATTAGCAACATTTGTGCTCTTTGAGATAGAAGGAAGACTTGAGTTACACACATAGTCAGAAAAAACAGTCTGAGAAAGGAACAGGAACTTCAAAGTCCACACATCAACAGCAGCGAGAAGATGGCATCCCCAGTCCAATTCAGGATTTAAATGAGCTGATCCTATAAGAATGTAAAGGCACAGAAAAAGGGAGGAAATGAGTAGAGAGACTGAAAGGAGAATGTGAAAGGGAAGGTAAGATGCAACAAAGAAAGAAGAGATCAAGGAAGGTCATCAATCCTACGTAGGCATCTCAGAGCCAAAGATCCGGGGTGAAACTATCCGTTGTAGCCACCTCTCCAAGGACTGAGCAAAGTCTGCCCACCCCAAATTCCATGATTTCCATAACTTTCTGTTGTAACAGTTCAGTAAGAGACCTAATATACTCTGCTGGATTCTTTGGTCTAAATATTTATAGTATCCTGATTTTTCCTTCAAACACAAATAGGACAGAGGTTAGAAAGAGGCATATAAACTGAAATTAGTTCACAGTCAAATCTTTGCCTGAATATCAGGGATTTTTTTTTCTGAGGTCTCTGAGCTATTGTTATTTTACTATTAACTTTTGGGCTGATATAAATTTCATAAAACAGCAACGGGACTGCATGGAACTAAGGAGCTACTGAATGAATACCCCTGTGCTAAAAAAGAAGTCAGTTTTTGTAATAGATTGTAGCTAATTAAATCTTTAGAGAAAAAAGAGAGTTAGGAAAGAAAACATCATACCTTAAGTTTTTCCCCCTCATCCCGTCACCCTTGGGAGGATATAGGGAAGAGAATCAGTTGTTCCCCTTTCCAAAAGAAAGAGGGAACAGAAAGGACTGAGCATCGTGCAGCCAACTGTACCCTGCACAGTGACACCCACACCCACCAATGGTACCACCGATGTTAAGAGTATCATAGACTTAGTGTTACAAGGGATCTTAAAAGTCCCATAGCCCAGCTCCCTTAAACTATCTTTGTGACCAAAATTCTATGGAGGAAAAAACAGTCACAGAGGTTCAGAAGTTCAGTGCTATGCCTCTTGTGTATCACACCAATGAATAGGTATTTATCATTTATCAAATACATCTTTCCCCTATCCCCCTACTCTAGCCTTCCCAAGCCTCAGTGGTAGAACTGGATATGTATTTATACTGCCCAATCTGTGAGTAGCCCTGCATGAAAGGACCAGCCCTGAATTAAAGTTTAGTTCTTTCTGAAACACTTGAACCTACTTGCATTTTGTTTTTTCCTTCCCCAACTGACTTTTATTTAACACAGAAAAAATAGCTTTAATATCCACTGCTCTGTGGTCACAGAAAACATTGCCAGAAAACATTTTAATGACTATCATTTATCTTTTTGCATTTCATAATGCAAACTTTATATTTTCCTTTAAGCAGCAGTCTTCCTGAAAGCAGAAACTGCATCCCCAAAAGACCAGAGATAAGGTTTATGTTAGAAATGCATTTTTGGGTATTATTCTGTGGTTCAGTCAGTATAAAGGCAGATATATTTATCTAGATGTCTCCCCCCTCTGCCCACAGAGAGATCAGAAGCATTGACAAGTAAGATAGAGATCCCAGATCATACAGAAAGTTACGGCAAATCATTCTTTTAATGTTGAGAGGGACCATAGAACACTTCGTCCACTTTGCAGGTGAGGAAACAGGCCCAGAAACATTGTTACTTAGGAGAGTCAGGATTAGAACCCAGTCTCATGCTTCTTCCACTATACCACCTGCTACCCCAGCCAAAATAACCAAAGACCAATCGTGGGGTTAAAAATCAGAGAAACTCATAATGGGAAGAGGTTACAGACCCACTCCTACACGCTCACGAGTCGTTACTACTAGTTAAATTCGCCCTCAATTCCTGGAACCATTGCTTTCTTTGGGATTTCTTTGTTCTCACATGTGGAAACATTTCATGGTTTACAACTAATCCATTAAGGTTGGGAAATATTATGAGGACTCTTTTATCATAGCTCCTAAGATACTGATATTTTTGTATGAGAAGGTGCTTTGGCCCAGGACTATATGTCCTGTTCAGCCATGTCTACAGGGAGAGGATACCTACCTCTGTCTCCAGAGCACCCACTCTTCCAACACTCCTACAATTATCAACTAAGTTATTTTTTCTGAATACAGAACTGTCTCTGATAATCCACATTCAGACACCTTTCTCCTCTCAAATTCACTTTCTGGTCATCTGCCAATAATCTCCAAACACACTTAACAAGTAACTGCTCTATTATCTTTTTCTGTGTCTGTTGTCCTCTCACTGTCTCTGTCAGTCTCTTTCTCCTCTCTCTGTCCCCCTCCCCATCATTAACTTAGTAGTTTCCATCACAGACACTTGTAGCTAAATGTGCTGCCAACATATGGTAATGGTGGATTACCATAGTAAAAAAGGAGAGGATTCTGGGAAGATGGTGGAGTAGGTCAGAGAACTTTCAGCTCCCCAAATTTTCTCCACAAAAAACATCAGATCAACACCTCAGAAGGGACATAAAGCAGTGGAAATAGCAAAGATCAGGATAAAGCTGTTGTCTTCCTTAGACAATTTGAGAAAACCCCAGGAAAGGTTGGAAGGAGGTTCGGCCTGAGCGAAGTACAAACACCTCCAGGCTGACTCTGCAGAATCAGCAAACAACAAGCCTTGGAGACAGCTGGGTTGAGAGGCAGCGAAAGCCTTAGAAACTTTCATCTCACAGACTGTGTGAGGGTCTGAAGGCTGAATAGGACAAGATTGAAGAATCTTCCATTGTTGAGGGAGGTGGAGTACAGCTCTGCTGACCAGATGCATCCCAGGCTGCCGCTGCAGGGGAGGAGCTAGCACACATCTGGTGGGTGGGGCAGCAGAGGGATGGGCATCCTGCTGGGTGTGGGGATTTACAGGCGAGCAGAGTCCATGGCAGAGAGGACAGCTATAGTTTGCAGTCACCAGAAGGACTACAGAGCAAGATCATTTGCGGGACAGTGGGTCAGGGGGTCCTAGCTGTGACTTAGGAGTGAAGTGGAGAGCTCAAAGTTGAGCCCTGAGACAGACCTCAGAAATAGCAGTAAGAAGGACCTGAGGCTTGGGGCATCATTCCTCATACCTCGGGACTCAACTTGATTACACTAATAGCTGTTAAAAACAAAATAAAACAAAAATAAATAATGAGTAAACAAAAGAGAAAGAACCTGACCATAGATAGAAGATCAGGGTTCATAGTCAGAGGAAGATAATGGAGCCAAAGAAAACCACTCCTTTTTCAATGAGAAACATCAAATGATCCCAGGCGCGTGTGCACACAGGCGCGTGCGCGCGCACACATGTTCTCAGAAGAATTTCAAAAGGACTTTAAAAATCAAAGATGAGAGATTGAAAGAAAGTAAGAACAATCCAAGAAAATTATGGAAAAAATTTGAAACAGAGAATCAAAAGCTTAAAAGACAAAATAATTCCTTGAAAACTAGAATCAGGCAAGGGGAAGCTAATGACTTTCTAAAACACCAAGAAATCATAAAGCAAAATCAAAAGAATGAAAAAATAGAAGAGAAAATGAAACATATCGTCAACTGATCTGGAGAAAAAATTATGGAGGAATAATATAAGAATAGTTGAACTATCTGAAAACTAAGATAAAAAAAAAGAATTTTGACACAATATTACAAGAAATTGTCAAGGAAAATTGCCCTGAAGTTCTAGAACAAGAGGCAAAGTAGAAACAGAAAAAAAATCTACCAGTCATCACTTGAAAGAGATCCCAAGAGGAAAACTTACAGGAATATCATAACCAAGTTTCAGAGCTCCAAGGTTAAGGAGAAAATATGGGAAGCAACAAGAAAAAACAACAAGCTAAAAACCATGGAGTTCCAATAAGGCGATGGGTAGTAATACTACCCATTCTACTAGCAGTAGAAGTAAAGTGGAGGAGTGAGGAGGGTTAGGATAGATAGGGCAAGAAAGACACTGAGGAAAAATAGGAAGGAGGAAATTACACAAGTAACTTTAGCTTAGAATACGAATGGGATAATTTACCCATAAAACAGAAATGGACAGCAGATTAAAAATTTGAATTCAACCATATGTTGCTTTCAAGAAAGACAATAAAATGAGAGAGGCAACCACAAAAAAGGACAGAAATAGAATTTATTATGTAGAAAAAAAGATGTACTAATCATGATTTCAGACAAAGTTAAAGTTAAAATACACACAATCAAAAGAGAAAAATAGGAAAACTACACCATGTATCAGCAATATTATTCAATATTGTTTTAGACCTTTTAAAATAACTGTATAGTATAAAATGCCTAAGAGTATATCTACTAAAATAGAAAAAGGAACTATAAAAATATAAACATAAGACACTTTTTATACAAATAAGGTCAAATCAAAATAATTGGAGTAATAATTTTCAAATGACAGTTTTACCTAACTAATCTATTTATTCAAAGCTATTCTGGTTAAATTACTAAAAAAATTAAATCAAATATTACAAAATAGCCAAGATTATTTAAAAGAACAAAAGGTCAGGAATTTCAAAGAAACCTGGGGAAAAAGATGTAAAGGAAGGGGATTCAAGGGTATCAGACCTTAAACTTTATTATAAGGATAGAGCACTATCCATCAAATGGATAATTTTGATTATTCTAACTTAAAATCTCCTTGTATAAAGCCAATGTAGCCAAGAATAGAAGGAATGCAGAAAATTGGAGAAAATGCTCATAGGCAATCTCGTAGATAGAACATAATGTTAGAATATTGCTGTGGTGTAGGAAACGCTGAGTTGGTTAATTTTGAAAAACATGGAAAGATTTGGACCTGTAAAGGAGGATGCTATCAGAGAAAGAGATCAGAAGTGGAAATATACACAGTATAGTCATACAGACTTACATATACACTCATACACACACACACACATACATATATATATATATATATATATATATATATATACATACATACATATAATTGTAGCCTTGTTAGGGTAGGAGGAGGGGAAAATAAAATAAAAAGTATACAGCAGAAAACGAAAGAAAACCTACAAGGAAGCAAAGAAAACTGGATAGCCTGGGAAACAATGTATAATATTTATTATGTAGAGTTTTTTTCTTTTTTTTTTTTGGTTTCTATTTATTTATTTTTCCTTTAATGTAAGTTTATTTATTTAACTTTTTATATTCATTTTCACAAAATTTTGGGTTCCAAATTTTCTCCCCATTTCTCCCCTCCCCCACCGTAATACACCGAGCATTCTAATTTCCCCTATCTCCAATCTGCCCTCTCTTCTATCATCCTTCCCTTCTCTTGTCCCCATCTTCTCTTTTCTCCTGTAGGGCCAGATGACTTTCTATTCCCCATTAACTGTATTTCTTATTTCCTAGTAGCAACAACAATACTCAACAGTTGTTCCTAAAACTTTGAGTTCCAAATTCTCCCCATCCCTCCCTCCCCACCCATTCCCTTTGGGAAGGCAGACAATTCAATATAGGCCATATCTGTGTAATTTTGCAAATGACTTCCCTGATAGTCGTGTTGTGTAAGACTAACTGTATTTCCCTCCATCCTATCCTGCCCCCCATTGTTTCTATTCTGTCTTTTGATCCTGTCCCTCCCCAAGAGTGTTGACTTCAAATTGCTCCCTCCTCCCATTGCCCTCCCTTCCATCACCCCCCACCCCCACCCTGCTTGTCCCCTTCTCCCCCACTTTCCTGTATTGTAAGATAGGTTTTCATACCAAAATGAGTGTGCATTTTATTCCTTCCTTTAGTCGAATGTGATGAGGGTAAACCTCATGTTTTTTTTTTTCTCAGCTCTCCTTTTTCCCTCCACTAAAATGTCTCCTGCTTGCCTCTTGAATGAGAGATAATTTGCCCCATTCCATTTCACCCTCTCTCCTCCCACTTCATTTCTCTCTCACCGTTTACCTTAATTTCTTTTAAGATATGGTCCCATCCTATTCAATTCACTCTGTGCTCTCTGTCTCTGTGTGTGTGTGCATGTGTGTATGTGTGTGCGCACACGTGTACATGTGTGTGTGTAGTCCCACCAACTACCCAGATACTGAAAAGTTTTAAGAGTTACAAATATTGTCTTTCCATGTAGGAATGTAAACAGTTCACTTTTGGTAAGTCCCTTATGACTTCTCTTTGCTGTTTACTTTTTCATGCTTCTTCTCATTCTTGTGTTTGAAAGTCAAATTTTCTTTTCAGCTCTGGTCTTTTCATCAAGAATGCTTGAAAGTCCTCTATTTCATTGAAAGACCATATTTTCCCCTGAAGTATTATACTCAGTTTTGCTGGGCAGGCGATTCTTGGTTTGAGTCCTAGTTCCTTTGACTTCTGGAATATCCTATTCCACGCCCTTTCGATCCCTTAATGCAGAAGCTGCTAGATCTTGTGTTATCCTGATGGTATTTCCACAATACTGGAATTGTTTCTTTCTAGCTGCTTGCAATATTTTCTCCTTGACCTGGGAATTCTGGAATTTGGCCACAATGTTCCTAGGAGTTTCTCTTTCTGGATCTTTTTCAGGCAGTGATTGATGGATTCCTTGAATACTTATTTTGCCCTCTGGTTTTAGAATCTCAGGGCAGTTTTCCTTGATAATTTCATGAAAGATGATGTCTAGGCTCTTTTTTTGATCATGGCTTTCAGGTAGTCCCATAATTTTTAAATTGTCTCTCCTGGATCTATTTTCCAGGTCAGTTGTTTTTCCCATGAGATATTTCACGTTCTCTTCCATTTTTTCATTCTTTTGGTTTTGTTTGGTGATTTCTTGGTTTCTTAGAAAGTAATTAGCCTCCATCTGTTCCATTCTAATTTTGAGAGAACTATTCTCTTCAGTGAGCTTTTGAACCTCTTTTTCCATTTGGCTAATTCTGCTTTTGAAAGCATTCTTCTCCTCATTGGCTTTTTGAACCTCTTTTGCCAATTGAGTGAGCCTATTTTTCAAGGTGTTATTTTCTTCAGCATTTCTTCAGCATGGTTTAGCAAGGTATTGACCCATTTTTTCATGCTTTTCTTGCATCTCTCTCATTTCTCTTCCCAGTTTTTCCTCCACCTGTCTAACTTGATTTTCAAAATCCTTTCTGAACTCTTCCATGGCCTGATCCCATTGGATATCTATTTCAGGTGTTTGGGGTACAGAGGCCTTGACTTCCATGTCTTTCCCAGATGGTAAGCATTGTTCTTCCTCATCAGAAAGGAAAGGAGGAAACATCTGTTCACCAAAAAGTAGCCTTCTATGGTCTTATTTTTCTTTCCTTTTCTGGGCATTTTCCCAGTCAGTTACTTGACTTCTGAGATTCCTCTCCACCCCCACCTAGATCTGCCCACCTAGTGCTTGGGGTCTGAGATTCAAATGCTGCTCCCCAGCCTCAGGGCTTTCAACAGTGGGTGTGGCTGCTATTCAATGTGAGCTTTAAGTCTAGTGCTCAGGTGGGGGCAGGGCTGCCTCCTAGGCTCAGTTCCCTCAGGGGGTTTATTCAGAGACCTTCAGTAATGAAGCAGAGCTCCTGTCTGCTTGGGGAGTCCCAGGCTGCCACAGCCTCTGCCACTGCCTCCTGAGGGGCCCTGAGTTATGGAGATACCCTGCTCCCCTCTTGGTCAGCCCAGAAGTCTCTCTCACTGACCTGTAGCGCCTGTGGGTGGAGGGACCTTCGCAGCCCCTGGAGATTCCATCCCTGAAGCCTGCTTGGATCTGCTCCTCTTGGGGCTGTGCGGGCAGGGCTGGGCTCTGCTGCCCAGTGCACGACAGACCTTTGGTGTCAGTTTTTCAGGGCTCTCTGGAAAGGAAATCTACTCCCCTGCATTGCTGCGTGGCTTCCACTGCTCCAGAATTTGTGGGGAGTTCTTTTTACAGGAAATTTATGGGCTGTGGGTTCGGAGCTATCATATGTGAGTCTTTCTACTCTGCCATCTTGGCTCCTCCTCCCTTGTAGAATTTTTTAATGGAAATTTGTTTTACATTGAATCCTCTCATGTTCTACTGCATACATGACAATGTTCTTTTTTTCCTTTTTTCATTTGGATGGACCTCAGAAGACAGTGGAGGATAATGTCAGGCCAGTGTCCTTGTCCATAAAGGAAATGAGGCTAGTCTGACATGGCATCTCATGAGTATCGTACTGGCTTCAGAGTTCACTGCTTCATTTTATAAGTGCCCACAGATTGTTCCTTTAATAATTGTTTTTTAGAATTTTTCCAGGTATTAACATCAAGGTCAGTGACCTTCAGGTCAAAGTATCCACTTTCTTCCCCTTTGGGGACAGTCTGTCATAGGATCCCGGATCATAGATTTCAAGATAGAAAAGATTTTCAGAGCCATCAAATCCATCCTTTCATTTTATAGATGAGACAACCAAGGCACAGAGAGAATAAGTGACCAACACAACCAGTAAATGTCTGAGGCAGAATTTGAACTCAGGTTCTCCTGCCTCTAGCACTATTTATCTTCCTTGAATCTTGTATCAGTTTTTTCTGAGACTTAAATTTCTCCTTTTTCTTTTCATATCCAACAATTTATTTTACATCAAAATTTATTTTACATCAAACACCCTTGTCTCACTAGACTATTTCCAGAGGGCCCTTCCAATTATGAATTTATGATCTAAGTGTTCCCAGGTCAAAATCAGGACAATTTTTACAATATCCCTTTAGAGAACAGGACATACAAACTGTTCTCATTCCGTAGTGCCCAGGGCACACTCACTAGTGGTCAAGGAAAGACATTCAGGGTTTGCAAACAGTGTACTTCTCTTCTAGGCTCTTCTAGGTGAAGGGCAGTAAAGTACATTTTTAGTCATTCATCTCTCCATCCCCTCTTTTAATGTTACTATTGGGAGTTATCCATATAGTTGAAATCAAGGCTCAAGTGAGAAGTTGAATGTAAAGCATATTGTAAACCTTAAAGTGCTATGTAAATGCCATTGAGGAGGAGGAGGATGGTGATGATGATGATGATATTGATGATGAAAATGATGGTGATATTGATGATGAAAATGATGGTGATAATGATGATGATAGGATGAAGATGGGGATGAGGATATTGATGATGATAGTGATGGTGATGATGAGGAAGATGATGAAGAAGACGGTCATGATGACAATGCACTCCTAAACTCAAGCAATGTTTATAAAGCAGTATAGGGGTCTGCTGGGTAAATGTTTAACAAATGGGTTGGGGGAAGGGGGAATGCATGCATACACACTTTCTGAGTTTAATCCTAATTATTACCACTTTCTTATGTCTAAACAATCAACAAAACAATAAGTCAACCCACGGTTTGTAATGATTGCTGATTTCTGAGGTGCAAATGCTGATGCTGAACATTTACACATGGGCTCTCACAGAACTCTCCTCATTAGATTGCCCCTGTTACATGTTAACAATAATAATCATGTTAAAAATTTATACAGCATATAATATGTGCCAGGTATTATGCTAAATACTTTATAATTATTCTCTCTGACCTCAAGGAGCTCGTATTATATTGGTCAATTAAAGGTGGAGGGACAACATGCACATATATTAATATATACAAAATGCATAAAAGATAATTTTTATAGGTAAAGATAGTAGCTGTATGGAATCAGGAAATGGCTCATATGGACAGTAACACTTGTGCTGTGTGTGAAAGGAAACGAGGGATTCGAATGTGGGGAGGTAAGGAGGGGGAACATCCCAGGTGTGGGAGACAGTCAGTTACAAAGGTACAGAGACAAGAGATAGAGATAAATTGGAGAAGAGCCTTGAGTGCTAAATAATTTCTGTCACTAGTTACTGAAATTTGTACCAATGGAATGTTTGATGTTTTGAGTAAACATACACAGTGCTGAGAGAGGAAAATTATATATATATGTATGTATGTGTGTGCATGTGTGCATGTGTATGTACACACATATATACGCATGTATACACACATATAATTATATGTAAAAAAAATTTTTGACATTCTTTTTAAAAAAAGTTGAGTTCCAAATTCTGTCCCTCCCTTCCTCCTCTCCCTGAGACAGCAAGCAATTAGATATACATTATGCATATGCAAGCATGTGAAACACTTCCATATTAGTTATGTAGCAAAAGAAAATGTAGCCAAAAAAGTCAAAGAAAAATAAAGTTTTAAAAAAAGTCTGCTTCAATTTGCATTCCATCAGTTCTTTCTCTGGAGGTGAACATTTTTCATCATGATTCTTTCAGAATTGTTTTGAATTATTGTATTGCAGAAAATAGCCAAGTCATTCATAGTTGATCGTTGCACAATATTGCTGTTACTGTGTACAATGTTCTCCCAGTTCTGCTCACTTCATTTTGCACCCACTCATGTAAGCCTTTCCAAGTCCTTCTGAAACCATCCTGCTCATCATTTCTTATAGCACAATAGCATTCCATCACTATCATAAACCACATCTTGTTCAGCCATTTCCCAATAGATGGGCATTCCCTCAATTTTCAATTCTTTGCCACTACACGAAGAGTTGCTATAAATATTTTTAAACATATAGATCCTTTACCTTTTAAAAAAAATTTCTTTGGGATACAAGCCTAGTAGTGGTATTGCTGGGTCTAAAGGTATGCACAGTTTTATAGCCCTTTGGGCATAATTTCAAATTGCTTTCCGGGAGAGGATACTTTAGAGACACACAATAATTTTCTCCTTCTGGGGAGAATTTTAGGTGATTTCCACAGACACAAAGTTATCAAAGCCTGGTTGTCTTGACAACTACATTTTAAACTCTTTATGGTCATCTAAATTCCATCCATTCAGTCTCTATTTGCCTCCTCAAAATTGGATTCTGAATTAATTCATCAGATTATTCTTATAATAAAATCCCTGCTCTTGCAAGGGGTATTGACTCATGTTTGAATTCCAAGTTAGAGTATTCCAGTTTCCTAATATAATTATATCATCTTCCTGTGATGGCTATGGATTATGCTCTGCTGCCCCACTATATTTAGCCCCTTCTGGACAGAAGGTTTCAGAGAAGTGAGTCTGATTCAATGAACTTGTCCAGGATCACATAGCTAGTAAATATCTGAGGTGGGATTTGAACTCAGGTCTTTCCTACTCCAGACCCAGCACTCTATCTACTGCACCACCTAACTTACAATACAGAACCAATCTTTAGGTATTCATTAACAAACATGTATTAAATTTATTAAGCCTGGTCTAATCAAGATCCTGGGTGTAGAGGGGAGAACCAATAGACTCCAAGTTTAACTGACCTCAGATGACTCATTTACCTTGCCTTGTTAGAATCCCATCCATAGAACAATGGCACCCAAAGATAAAACTTTCTTCCTTGGAGTAAAATGAATTTCATTTTGTTGTTGTGAGACCCATCTACATTTCTGCTAGAATTGGAAATGATGGCGCAATCCACCCCTCTTCTTTAGACAACAGTTCAATTCCAACTCCAATTTCCTGGGTCCAGAAATAACTCCCTATTGAGGAACTCCAATTGGGATGTTGCTAGATGCCATTTCAAATTTGTGCTCAAATACTCACATGACTCTGTGATTTTACTGATGTACAGCGATGAAGATCTCAACCTGTGCCTTGTCCATGTCCTTTCCTAAGTTTGCCATGGCAGGCAGGTAGAGTGATCTACCCAGCAGGCTGGGAGTATCCTTCACTTACCTTGGCATTGTGAACACGAGTGGAGTATATAGAATGTCTAATGGTTATCCTTTGTTCTGGCTCCATAACTGGTCTGTTTTTTCCCATTCATTTATTTCTTTGATGACACCCTTTTCTTTCCTTCCTCCTACATTCTTCATCCTTCTCAGTTGATAAAGCTCACTCCCTCTTAAAATTACTTTACCTAAGCTTTGTGTTTTCTTATCTGGGTAGATGCTGTATCCTTAGTGAGGGCAAGAATGATTTCACTCTTTTCTCTGTATCTCCAGTCCCTAGAAGCATGCCTGGCACATCGTGAAACCTCAATAAATGTTTGTTGATGGATTAATTTGTAGCCCCAGCTCCAGTGAAATGTAAATTAATTTAGGATAATGGCTATTTGGCTTTTATCTCTATATTGCCAGTACCTAGAAGCATGGCTGACATATACTAGGAACTTAAAAACTATTAATTGACTTGAAGTCATCACAATATGACATTCGTTGCAATGTGTCCCCAAAAAGACTATGAGTACCTTGACGGAAGGGATTGTTTTTATCTTTCCTTGTATCCGCAGTGACTATTATAGGTCCTGGCACGTAGTAGGCACTTCATAAATGTTTGTTGACTTGACCTGATTCTTCATGGGTGGAAATTCCTACTTTGTTTATACTCAGTATTTCAGAACTAATATTCTTCCTTTTCTCCATGGTTTCTGACCATTTTCAGGGGGGTTTCAATAAAATTCCATGGAAACAGATGACTTTATACCCTGCATTCCCTAGCAGATGGAATTTCATGGATGACCCTCTTCTGATGACTGTGACTATGGTGTTCTCTTTTAATTTGATCTCAGTCTTAAAACTTATCTCTACGTGATTATTGTATCATTGAACCCACTCATTTTTCCAATAGTCACTTAACTAACCCACAAGCATTTACTGAGTGCCAACTATTTTCCAGGCAATATGCACATAGTCCCATCAGTGGTCACAAGAGGAAAAGAAGGAGCAGAAAACCCCACATCTGCAAAAGGAAACACAAGCTGCCTTCTTTGAGAAGCAGTGTTGCACAGTGGATATACCACCGATCTTGAAGTTAGGAGGATCTGGATTCTGATTCTGTTTTCAATTGTGTGATCTTGGACAAATCTGTACCTTCATTTATCCACCTAAAAATGGGGATGAGGACTGGATTTGGCAAGTAGCAATGGTAATACTTTAACTTGGAAGGTACAGTCTATGTTGGCTTATATAAATGTTTCCCAAATCTATCACTGAGAACTCTCAATGAGGTCATGGACTAGGTCAAAGCCCTGGCAGGTCCAACTTAGAACATCTAAGAACCAATCTCGGAGTATTTGGAGAGGCTTATCACCAAGAAGAGGGTCACAAGGTGATAGATATTTTGACTACATCGATTCATGAAGATTTGAGGTGTATAGGGGGTTGTAACATAGGCCTGTAGAAGGATAATCCACAGGGATATGATACCATAGATACTGAAATATTGAAGAAGAATGCAAAAAAGTGGAAGCTCCTTGAAGGAAGGGAATTTTTTATGTCTACCATATCACCAATGACTACCACAGTGCCTAATACATAGTAGAAACCGATGATGCTTGGTGAAAAGCATTGAATTTACATAGAGTCCTACCCCCTTGCATTACTATGTCACTGGATGTGTATAACCTTGTAATTCAATCTCTCTCTCTCTTTCTTTCTCTCTCTCTCTGTCTCTGTCTCTATCTCTCTCTGTCTTTCTGTCTCTCCCTTTTTCCATCCTTCCCTCCCCCACCCTTGCACTGTATTACTCAGTTAAAGGAAATAGTGACTCTGAAGTCCAACAAATAACATCTAAGTAAATGAGGGTGGACGCAATGAGGAGTCTGAGTGAGACTAAAGATGATCCATTTGGCTTTCTGGCTGACTTGCAAGGAAGGTTGTTTGTGAGGAATATTAGCATTGCTGCTCACTCAGTCAATTGAGAAGGTATTATGGGATAGGCCCATGGGCTTCTTCACTAACTTGCCTATTTTGGAACTTCTTCCTCACTATTTACTTTGCTAAATTGATTTAAGTGGGTAACTGGTTTGGGAGTTTTAGTCCCAAGAAGAGAAGGCCCTGGGAACACATGAGAGCTGGTTACATCTGAAAGGCTGTCACATTTAAGAAGGCTCAGAGAGCAGAACTGAAAGCTGTGAGTAGAAATTACAAAGACACACATTCAGCAGAAACTTGCCAGAAAGACTTTACAGGAAAGGTTTATCTCACAGGGCATGGAGCAGAACACAGCCCAGCCTTGGCCACATGGCACCAGGAAGAACAGTACCAGAACTGGCCTCAGGGGCAGAATCCTCAGCAGCAGCAGAGGTTCTCAGATTCCCTCAACCCACAAACTCCAAAGGCAGCTTCAAAGGTCAGTGAGAAAGCTTTTTCGGGGTCCTCCTCTACTCCCAGGCTCAGGCAGCAGCAGCAGCAGCTGCTGCAGCTTCCATTTGTGGAGTCCTCCACCTAAAGCCCTTGGGGGCACTGAGAAGCTGTCTTCTCAATAGGGATGGTGGGGAGGGAGGAAGGAAGAGAAGTTGGAACTCAAAGTTTTAGGAACAAATGTTGAGAATTGTTTTTACAAACAACTGGGAAATAAAAAATACAGGTAATGGGGTATAGAAATCAATCTTGCCCAACAAGAAAAGAGAGAAGACGGGTATGAGGGAAGGGTGGGGTGTTAGAAGGGAAGGCAGATTCATGGAAGGGGCAATCAGAATGTGCAGCATTTTGGGAGAGGAAGAGGAAGATGGGGAGAAAATTTGGAACTCAAAATTTTGTGGAAATGAATGTTCAAGACTAAAAATAAATAAACATAAAAAAGAGTTTTTGCCACCAGATAAACCTCTGGATGTTGCTTTTCCTCAGACTTGCCGTTGATCGTATTGACTGGTATGTGGTCTGTCTCCTCAGCTGAGTTATCTTTACCTCCCACGTGAATAGGGTCTCTTGGGACTAATGTACAAAAGCAGTTATCACCCTCCCCAGGGAGGCTGAGATGCCTTAATACTTCCAAGCTGTTTCTAATCTGACTATTAGATCATGGCCCAGCCTGGATGTCTATATACATGAGTGATGATTTCCCTATCACACTAAGCAGAACGCCAGCTGAAATGCTTAGATAAGATCTAAGCTATTTCTTACAGTTTTCACCAAATTAAGAAAGTCACCATTCCCAGCAGCTTGATGGCACCTAGATTGCTGAGTCTGGAGAATAGATAGGTTATTTCCCCCGCTTTTTGATCCTCACAATCTCAGTGTGTCAGCATCTCAGCTTTATGTCACATTTTCTCTTACATTTTTTGGGACGGTCATTCCATAAGCTGATGCTTTAGCCCATCACTGTCCATCATCGAGGTGGCAATGTGGATGGAATGTTAGCCTTGAAGGCAGGAGAATCTGAATTCAGAAGTGGCCTCAGACACAGTATTGTGTGACCTGGGCAAGTCACTTAGCATGATAGTTTTAGAGGTAGAAAGGGCCTTAAGGGCCAACAAGTCCAACCCTATCATTCTATAGATGAGAAAACTGACACTGTGAGAGATTAAGGGACAGGTCCAGCATCACAAAACATGTAAGTGACAGAGATAAGATTTTAACTCAGGTCTTCCTGTCTCCAAGGCCAGTACTCTATATACTATAATATCTGGTTGCTTTTCCAGTCTCAGTTTCCCCATTTGTAAAATGGGAACAATAATGATACTTACTTCACAAGATTGTTGTGAGGATCAAATGATATTTGTAAAGCACTTTGCAAACATTAAAATGCTTAATAAATTCTAGTGATGGTGTTGATGAAGATGATGATGATGGTGATGGTGATAAGAGGTGGTGGTGGAGCCTCGGTCAATAATATTTGAAAAGTCATGGAAAATGGGAGAGATTCCACAAGACTGAGGATGGGAAAATATTGTTCTGTTATCAAAAAAGGAAGAGCCTGCCAATTTGATTCCTGGGAACACTCTAGAAGAGATCATTAGCAAGGTGTTTGGTAAACATCTAGAAAGATATTCTAAAGAGTCAGCTTGACTTATCAAGAACAAGTCATGCCAGACTGACCTCATTATATTTTCTTTTGTTTTGTGTTCTAACGATTATTAAGTCAGTAGATGAGTGAAACATTGTGGATATAGTTTATCTAAGCTTTATTTTTAATAATATTTTATTTTCTCTAATTATATGTGAAAACATTTTTAACATTCATTTAAAATTTTTTTGAGTTCCAAATGATCTCTCTCCTTCCCTCATCATTCTCTCCCTAAAATGGTGAGCAATCTTTTACCCAAACTTTAGCAAAGTTTTTGATAAAATATCTCATGCGATTCTTGTGGAGAAGGTGGAGATACAAATTCTATGATAATATGGTTAGATTAATTGAAAGCTGATCAGATGTCCAGCCACAGAAACCAGCAGTGAGTTGTGTGCATTGAGGCTTCTGGTGGGCTATCTCAGTGATCTGTTCTTGGTTGTGTGTTGTTTTGACTTGGATAAAGGCATGGAGATAATGCTCGTCGAGTTTGTTGATGATATCAAGCAGTGAGGAGAACTAAAATGTTGGGTGAAAGAATCAGTTGGATGAAAGCATCTTGGGAAACTAGAACACTGGGCCAAAAGTAACAAGATATAGTTCACTAGGAATAAACATGAAGTCTTGCACTTGAGTAAATACAAGATTTACTTTCAAAAGGATAAGATGGGGAAGGCATGCTTACAGATAGTGAGTGTTGTGAAAAATATCTGGAGAGTTTTAATGGATAACAAACTCAATAGGTGTTACCAGTGTGATGAGGTGGGGAAAAAAAGCTAATGTCATCTTGGAGTACAGTAAGAGGAAGAACTCCTAGGAATGGGGAGGTAATAGTCCCATTGTATTCCGTCTTCGTCAGATCTCATTGGAAGCATCAGGCTCAGTTTTGGGTAACATGGTTTAAAAATATTGAAAAATCGCAGTGTTCAGAGGAAGATAACCAGGATAGGAAAGGACTTTGAGGACCTGAAGTATGAGGATATGTTGAAGTAACTTGGCAGGTCTAAGCTGGAGAAAAACGGGAATCATAGCAACTATCTTCAAGTAGTGAAGTGCCATCTTGTATAGGAGGGAATAGATTTGTTTTGTTTGGCCCCAGGGGGCAGAGTAAGCAGCAAAGGAGGGAATGAGTAAAGAGGCAAACTGAAGTTTAATATCAGGAAAAAATGCTTCCTGATGTTAGAGCTTTCCTGAGAGGTAATCTCAGGGAAACTCCCTGGGGTTCTTTATGAAGAGTTGGATGACTCCTTGTTCTAGTTTTGAATGAAGCTCCCTATGGTGTATGTCATGGATTAGATGGTGGCTTAGGTCCCTTCCAACTCTCAAATTCTGGGATAATAGTAGCACTTATCTCCCAGGGTCATTTAAAAGTTTGGGTGATCCTCTCAGAGTGTGTAATTTATTCCCAATTTATCATTTGCCACCTCTCTGCTCTGAGAACAGAGGACTTTCATTGTCAGAACATGGAAATCAGTAGAGGTCACTGCACTGACAAGAGTTCTGTTGTCTTTAGTGTTATTTTGAATAACATCATTGAATTAACAAGTTGTCTACTGCTTCATGCTGGAGGCCATATGTAAATATATATATGCACATATTAGAAACGTTATTTGCAAGTCTTAAAGTCCTATGTGACTGTCAGCTATCGTTATTATTCTCTATTTAATCCTTCGAGAGACAGTAAATAGAGAGCCAACCTTAGAGTCAGGAAAACATATATGGGCTGTGTGATCCTAGATGATAAGTCTAAGTACAGTAACCAAACAGCAGCAGTGGATTGGGAAATTCTTATAGACATAAAGATAGACATTCATATAGACATAAAATCACAGATCCAGACCCTCCACACTCCCCAAAAAGTCCTACTGTAATTCAACAAGTAGATCAGGGGTTAAGCGTACAGTCCATTGTTGCCATGAATGACTATTTGTTATAGTCCTAGTAAGTCTAGCTGTATCAATATGAAAAGAAAGAGAATACATATAGGAAGGAAATAAAGAAGCATTTATTAAGTACCTATTATGTACAACACACTATTCAAGGCATTTTACAAATATCTCATTTGATCCTGGGAGGTGGGTACTGTTACAATGCCCATGTCAAGTGTAGATTAGGAAAATGAAAGAGAAGTTAAGTGACTTGTACAGGGTCACATGGCTGGTATGTGTCTAAGGCTGGATTTAAACTCATCTTCCTGAAGCCAAGGACAACACTTCATCCACCACAAAACTTAGCTGCCTTTTATTGAAGGGCAAAGAGGAAATGAAGTTATTGTGTTTTACAGAAGACACGATGATTTACTTACTTAAAGAACTGAAATTAATTGAAATAACTTCAACAAAGTTGTAGGATATAAAACAAAGCCACATAAATAGCCAGCATTTAGGCATATTACCAACAAAACCCATAAGGAAGCAAACAAAAGAGAAATTCCATTTAAAATTAGTACAGGGTGTATAAAACACTGGACAATCTACCTATCAAGATACATACAAAATATATAGGAATACAACTACAAAACACTCTTTACACAAATAAAGACAGATCTAAATAATTGGAGAAATATTGATTGCTCGTAGGTTGAATCAATATAATAAAAATGACAATGTCACATAAAATTAATTTACTTATTCAGTACCATACTAAATAAAGGTTTACTTTTTGTTGCTGAAACTTAACAAGATCCATCTGTAGGAATAAAATGTCAAAATCTCAGGGAGAAAAATGAAAACATAGCAAGAAAGATGTTGTAGTACCAGATTTCAAGTTATATTCCAAAACAGTCATCATCAAAACAATTTGACTAGTAAGGAATGTAAAGATGGATCAGCACAATAGATTAAGTACATATTATGTAAAAGGAAGTGAGCATAGTTGTCTTGTGATTTGATAAACTCAAAGATCCAAGCTATTGGGATGAAAAACTTACTATTTGACAAAAAATTGCTGGGAATATCAGAAAGCAGCTGGGCAGAAGCTATATGTAGCTCAACATCTCACACTCATTACCAAGAATGCTCCTAATGGAGACATGATTTAGACCTGAAGGGAAACAAGAGAGATCATAAATAAGTTAGAGAAGCAAGGAATAAATTACCTATTAAATCAATGGAAGAGGATCACAGAAGGTAAAATAAACCTTTTTGATTAGATAAAATTACTACATTTTTTGCCCATACAGGATTAACTCAGATGAAAAGAAAAAATAGGTAAGTGGCTAAATTCAGCATGTTTTTCTGACAAAAATTTATTTCTAAGTTATGTAGGAAACCGATTCAAATTTCTAAGAATAAAAGCCAATTGATACATGGTGAAAGGACATGATAGGCAGTTTTAAGAAGAAGAATTCAAGCTATCAATAGCCATAAGAAAAGTACTCTAAAGTACCAGTTATTACAGAAATTCAAGTTAAAGCAAGTTTCTAAGTACTCATTTCATCTTCATCAGATTGTCAAAAATGACCCCAAAAAGCAAGTGACATGCTGGAGTGGGAGTGTTATTGGTAGCACAGCTACAAACTGGGCTAATTAATCCAGAAAGCAATTTTGAACCACGTTCAAAAAGTCACTGAATGGGGCAAAGTTTTTGACCATGTAATACCATTACTAGTTGTTTACTCCAAAAGAGATCAAAGAAAGAAGAAAATTACATATTTGTTGTTGGTATCCAGTCATTTCAATTATATCTGATTCTTTGTAACTTCATTTGGGGTTTTCTTGGCAAAGAAATTGGAGGAGTTTGCCATTTCTTTCTCCAGTTTATTTTACAGATGAGGAAACTGAGGTAAAGAGGGTTAAGTGACTTGCCCAGGGTCACAGAGCTAGTGTCTGATACTGACTTTGAACTCGTCTTCCTGATTACAGGCCCGGTGCTTTATCCACTGCACCACCTAGCTGCAAAAGAGTCAGACGTGACCAAAAGGGCTGAAAAACAAAAAATCATGCCTGCAGACAAATATTTATAGCAACTCTTTTTGTGGTGGCAATGAACTGGAAACTGAGGGAAAGAAGGGATGTCCATCAGTTGGGGAGGGGCTGAATAAATTATGGGTGTATGAATGTAATAGAATAATATTATGACCTAAAAATGATAATTTGAGATGCAACTGGGGAGACATGTAAACTGATATAGAAAGACATGAGGAGAGCCAGAGGAATAATTCATACAATAAAACACCAGCATTATAAGATAAATGACTTTGAAAGACTTAAGATCACTGGTGAATACAACATCCAACCACAATTTCAGAAGACTTATAATGAAACATATCACCATATCTTGATGGAGAAGTAGTGCAGAATAAGACATATGGGGTTTGGATATGGTCAGTGGAGGAATTTGTTTTGTTTGACTATGGACATTTGTTACAAAGGTATTTGTTTTCTTCCTTTTTTTAAATGTGAAGTGGGAGGTGAGAGGGAGAAAAGGTTTATTTTCATCAATTGAAAAAATTAAATTTAAAAATAAATAAATAGTGCATAAGATGATATAGATTTAGAGGATCAGATCCAGGGTCTCATACACAAAAAGAATAAACTCTGTTCACTAGAATATATCCCATAAAACAAGGCTGAGAAATTCAGTAAAGAAAGTAAAACTCTTGGACATTAGGTTCAGTAGACTTTTGATTACTGATGTGTGCTGTTGGGATTTTAACTTAGATGGAATTTCAGGCTTTAGAGATCGGGCATATATATATGTGTGTGTGTGTGTGTGTGTGTGTGTGTGTGTGCGTGTGTGTGTGTGTGTGTTTCTCTTACTGTGAGTTGTATGGAGTGGTTTTTATCCTCAATCTCTCTCTCTCTCTCTCTCTCTCTCTCTCTATCTATCTATCTCTCTCTCTCTCTCTCTCTCTCTCTCTCTCTCTCTCTCTCTCTCTCTCTCTGCTGCAATGAAAATAAGATCTTTTGCTGTTTTTGTTTTAGTATAATCAAGTGCCTCTGTTTGAATGTTGCCTTTATCTATCAAGAGTCTTTGATGAAAGTACAGAAACAAGAGTTTCTTTAACTAGAACCAGTGTATGTTTTTGCATTGTTAATTATTTTAAAATGATTAAAGATCTTTCCCACTCATTGATGGGTTTGCCCATTGTGGGAAGTTTAATTAGGGGAGTTGTTTTCTAGGACAGTCCCATGTACCTTTTGTTTTTTCTGTTGAGGCACTGAGTCAAAGTGTTGTGATAACCTCTGGCTCTAAAAAAGGTGGAGTTGAGGTTTTACTTTTGGGCTTAGTTTTTGTAAGAGCTATTGTTTGACCAGGTGAGTACTGTGGGAAGCCGCTAAGAAGTGCCCCCACCTTGGCTTTGAGAAAATCAGATGTTGTGCTTCCCTCTCTGGTAACTATGGTCAGATAGTTGAGGTCCAATTTTTTGTTGAATTCAGGCAGAAGAAGCCATGTCTGTTGATCTTTTGATTTCTCTATATTTTCTTTGAAATTCAGGGTGCTAACTCCCTGAACTAACTCAATGATATATGTACTTGGCTAAAGGAATGATATATGCACTTGATTAAAGTGATTGTTAACCCCTCAAAAGTTGCCTTTCCTTTTATGAATGCAGATCTAAGAACCTGTGATAGCAGGCCTCACATGTATGTTGGGGTACTTACTGATACACTGTCTGTCTGTCTCTCTTTCTCTGTCTCTGTCTGTCTGTCAGTCTGTCTGTCTGTTTGTCTCTCTCTCCCTCTCTCTCTCTGATGCAGTTGCATAGCTTCCAGAAAAAGGGTCTATACATGATTATAAATTTCTCTTCCTGGGACCGAGTTTACAGAAAATGAGTCTTCAGCACCTGTGGGGTGAACAGATCTTCATATTAGCTGACTGTTGTTCAGTCAAGTCAGTTGTGTCCAACTTCGTGACCTCATTTGGGGTTTGATTAGCAAAGATACTTGCAGGGTTTGCCATTTCCTTCTCCACCACATTTTACAGGCAAGAAAACTGAAGGAAGCAGGGTTAAGTGACTCGACCAGAGTCCCACAGTTAGTTAATGTGTGAGGCCATATTTGAACTCAGGAAAGATCTTCCTGACTTCAGGCCCAGCACTCTGGGCCCTATAGCACCACCTACCTGCCCTTAGCAGAATATTTAAAATAAATTTCCTCTAATGAGGAGAAGAATCACCATTATGACCAGGATAAGTGAGATCCTCTATGTTCTGGTGGGTTAGTAAAAACAATCCTTTTGCTTTGTAGCTTGCAGTCATAGCTGGCACAATTACCATTCCTATCATGTAATTCCCATAGTCCCATTTGTAGAAAATTTCAGTATAATGAATTTCACTGAAAGAGTAGTGTCAAAACTGACAGGGAGGAAGGTTTAACTACCATGTATCTCACAAACTCTGACATGTGCATTTTTATGCAAATCTCCTTATTCATGATACATCTGCTATGTTTGGGAAATATTGGATAAAGTTGATGTATCAGTAGCTTATCCTTTGCAACCCCATCTGCAAACTCCCTGATGGAATTTTCAATCACTAGCACCAGTCTCTCTAGTCTCTTCCTGCTCTTTGAAAACTGAATTATAAATTACTTATGGATCCCCCCTCACTCTCTCACACCGCCCCCCCCCCCCATGGCTAAATGTCTGGTTTCTGGGAAACATTCAGTCTCCAAAAATAACACAAATACCTATCAGTCTCTTTTGTTGATTGTGATCTTTTTATCAGTATTCAAGAGTTCTAGTTCTCACTTTTGAATGGAATGAACAGAACTCAGTCACATTTGCAAAGCATTTCCACGTGCATTATCTCATTCCATCCTCATATGACTCTTTAAGGCTGATCATGGTTAAATAAACCCATTTCCTAGATGAGGAGCTTTAGGCTCCAAAAGGTTATATGACTCACCTAAGGCCATAACACTACTAAATTAGCAAACTTGCTGCTTTAAAACCTTTTGCTCTTTTCATGAAGGAGGGTAATCTTTCCTGGAGATCAAAGCTGTAACTAGGTTATGGTGACTAGAGCTTTCTCCCAGCCTGATGAAATGAAGAAGCCACTTACAGAGCTTGTAGCAACTTGAGTTTGCCATGTAAAATAAGTAAAATAGTAAGCTACTAGTGACATCTTTGGTGACATCACACGAGCACTTCCCTAGCCCACTCATGGCAGTTCCCTAGCAACATCTCCTAGCATATTTCATACTTCTTTCGTTGACTGTGTTTTGGACTCAACTGAAGTGCAAAAATTTCCTAGTTACAACTCTCTGGGAGGCAATAGTCTGCAGCTTTCAAAGACCACTTGGACCAGTACATGGCTAGACAAATTACCTTCATCATGTAATTAGATTTTACCTCATTCTCTTCTCCATCTGGCTTCCCTAAGGTGATGGAGAATGCTGTAGCAAGTTGGAATAATTCCCCAGGAAACACATTACAAGGAAAAAACAGAAAATTATTCATTGGCCCTCAAATCTTCAGACTTCAGGTCTCCCCTCGGATCTCTTCTCTGTTAAACAGTTATACCTGACTATCCTGCCCCACCCTCATTTTTCCTTTCTCCAAACTCTTGCTGTAGTTACCTCACCACATTGTTTAGCACTTGGCCCAAGATCACTGCGTGTCCTCTGACAGTTCCCAGTCTTGCCTCTAATAAGAAAGGGTGCTCCCAGAGGGCAATAGGACTGTGTCTTCTGTTTCTTTTGTATTTCCTCTCTCCCAAAGTAGCATTTAGCATAAGACTGGGGATATATGATATGCCTGTTGAACAGTTGTTCATTGAAAAATGAAACTGTCATCAAGCCAAACTAAGAGTAACAGGAGGGAGGCATCATGGGGTTGTAGAAATAGCAGTAGGCTGAGAGTCAAGAGATCCAAATTCATAGCATCACAGATTTGGAGCTAGAAGGGACCTTAGAAATTAGAGAATTCAATCCCTTGATTTTAAACACAAGTAAATTGAGGTCCAAAGAGGTTAGGTGACTTGCCTAAGGTCACACTGCTAGTGAATGTCAGAGACAGGACTAGAATCCAGTTTCCTTGATTCTGAAATCTGTGCTACATCCTTAATCTCCATCCTACTTGACCTCTCTGTAGCTATTGGCATTGTTGATCAAATGAAAGGTTGGACTAGATGATTTTTAAGGCTCCTTGCAGTTGGAAATATGTTGTTTTTAAAGTCAGAATATTGGATAGAACAGAGAAATTTTTTGTTGAACCATACATGATTGGTATTCAGAATCTATGACCCCATCATGTCATAACCTGACAATTCAGCCCTCAAAAGGGAAGGAAGGTCAACCATGAGAGAAGCAGATTATATTCCCTCAGTCTACAGGTTAGGAGGTCGGAGTTTGAAAGAGCCCCAAGGCATCTTGGCATATTGGAGTACTATAATGGCAAGGATGCTGAACATGGAATTAGAGAACTTAAGTGCAATGGGCAGAAGTTGTGAAGATAATAATTCTGAAAAAAGACCAGAATTCCCAATGAGAGTCTTTCAAAAGTAGAATGAGCTCTCTCAGAAGCAGTGGCCTCCTTTTAATAGGAGACCTGCCAGCACAGGCTAGAAGGCCGCTTGTCAGAGACATTTCGATCATAACTGAAGTCCCCTTCCACTTAGATTCTGGGATTTGGGGATTTTTTGGCTTCTTAACCGGGCTGCAGCCACCGCTAAAATATACAGAGGAAAACTGACTGAAACTGAAAACTGACTGAAACTGAAAACTCTGAAACTGACTCGCTAGGAACAGGGGAACATTTTTAGCTACAAACAGATTTTTTCCCTGACAACTAAGAAAATCAATGCAATTTCCATGAAAACAAAAACTGGTGGCAAGACTGTGTTTCTGTGGTGACTATTTCCTAAACATCATCCAAGCTAAATGAAGATATTGTATTCAGTGCAAAATGGGAGTTGAGGAAGATAAAAGAACCCTTTTCTCCTTTGTGCTAGCAACAGACAGACATTGGCAAATGAGCAGATTTTTCATATTTATGAATTTGTCAACCAGGTCAGGAAAGGCACTGAAGGATTGGAGGAAAAATGTCCCAGTTATCAAAAGAGGGAAGAGAGTGGGGGCTGAAGACTATAAGGAGATTCTGCTCCTGGAAAAAATTTAGAAGATTATTAAAGGGATGGTTAATGAACATCTGGAAAAGGAAGCAATAATCCCAAAGGGGCAGCATGCTTTTATCAAGAACAGATCAGATCAGAATAATTTTATTACACTATTCAATATCAAAGGATATTAAGTTAACGGAGCTAGAGTATGAAATAATAACACTTGAAAGCTTTCAAAGCTTACTGTATACACTATCTCATCTGAGACTCACAACAAGCTAGGGAGTATGCACTTTTATTACCGTCATTTTAGATATGAGGGAACTGAGATACAAAGGGCTTAAATGACCTGCCCAAGGCTGCACATCTAGGAGGTATCTGGATTTGAACTTGAGATTTTCTGCCTCTAAGTTCCACACTGTATCCACTATTATCTGCCTTCATATGTATAATTTAGATACATTCCAGCAAAGCATTATACACATTATACTTGGGCTTCCTTAAGAGAGGCGTCATGTCCAGGATGAAGAAAGGTGATGACCCAGGAGTACTTTGTTCTGGGCAGACCATATGGGAATATTGTATTCCCTTCTAGGGGCCACATTTTAGGAAGGATGTATTGATGACTTGGAGAGTACTCAAAGAAGGGGGCCCAGGATGATGGAAGGTATTAAAATTAGAGCGGAGAACTTGTAATTGTTTAACCTAAAGTGAGAAGAATCAGGTTCTGGGTTAGAGCAAAACAATGGACTTCAATATTTGGCCCGAGACCGCAGATAAAAGAGCAGTGGATAGAAGCTGGCTGCAAGAAGGCAAATCTGGGCTTGATGTCAGGAAGACGTTCTTGACAATGAGAGCTGTCCCTGTATGGAACGTCAGAGAGGGTGTCCTTCACTTGTGAGTTTCAAGAAAAGGCTACAGAACACTAGTGAGGGACAGAGTAGAGGAAATTTCATTCAAGTGCAGTTTTATATATGAGGCCCCTTCCTATGATGAAACTCTTCAACAGACTCTCTGATTCCTGGATGTTCTTTTCCCTTTGCCTTCCACTTAAAACATTTCTTCCATTCCTTCAAGGAACACTTTGCACTTACTCACAAGCTCATGTATGGAGAATTCCTGACTTTGTCTCATAGGCAGGAGGATCAACTTGAATTTTATGTGTCCATAGTTGTTGACTAACTATGGAACAAACTCAAACATAACTCAGACTTGAAAATGCCTTGATACAGTGGTTATCATAGAATTATCTGCAATATGGTCTGAAAAAAAAAAACCCATTCAGCAGCTTCCCATACTTTTCCTCTTTCCTATTTCTCCCTCTCTTCTCTCCACTGATAGGAAAATATTTGTTGTTTATGTTTTCATTGTGTCAATTTCATCTGTCCTAACTAAAACATCCCTAAAAGTAGTCATCTAGTCCCTCCTTAGACATTTTTATGATGATGGAGAACTCATTATCACAGGGGGGTACCCATTCCAGCTTTGGATAGCCTACGTTGAACTCAAATTTGTCTCCTTAGAATTTATACTACTTGGCCTGGTCTTAGAGTGTCATTGCCCTTGAGAGCAGGTATTGTGTCATTTTATTTTCATTTTCCTAGGATGTGGCCTAATACCTTAAACATAGGCACTAATTTTGTCATCTAAGACTTAGAGGAATGACTCTACTTTTCACATACTGTTATACACTTCACATATTTGAAGTTATTTATTATGTCTACATCATTCTTCTGTTTGAGTCATAAAGGGCTCTATGATCAGTGTTTGGTCCTATTACAGCAAGTCCCTAGGAATGTAGCTATAAAATACTAAACCCTATCTGTTATGTACACTCCCCGACACCAGAGGGCACTCTGGGAGAAGCACCAATTTCTGTGTCTCTGTTTAATTCAATAAAAGTACTACCATGCACATGACACTATGGTTGATGATGGCATTATAAAGAAAAAACCAAAAAGTCTCTGCCCTCAAAGAGCTTATATTCTGCTCTTGAAACAACAGGCTGCTCGTCAGTCCTTGGCTCTGTCTGTAGGTAGATAGTCACATATGTCTAGGGTTATGGGGGGTGATTTAGATCATGGCATTATAAACAGGAAAATGCCTCCTTATCGTCCTGTTTTATCTTAGGACTTTGCTGATTCATTTCTTCCCAGACCATTAATAAATAAGCATTTAATCAGATGAAATAAACAGTGATAAAAGCCAAGGTATTCCTTGCATTTAACATTGACAGTATTGACATAGACATAGACATTAACATAGATATTGAGAGCAAATTCTATTCAGTCTTCAGCCCCAGCCCCTCCTGGAGATAGGAACCCTTTGAGGATTAGAAATCTGTCCATCACCTCCCAGTCGGGGCGGCGAGAGCTAAGCTGAAAATTCCATTTTCTGTAGCTCCCATTTAAGAACTCCCATTGTTGTTGGTTTTTCACCCATAACATCTGTGCATGCAGTAGCTCTATTTCCCACTGATCCCACTAAGGAAATTTGGAATATCTTAGGAGTCTCTCCTGAGAACAATGAGGTTCAAGCAAACAAGGTAGCACCAGGTGCTGGGCATGGGCTCTCTACTCCATCATTTTGCATTAATCTTCTCTTTCTATCTCTGGCTCCTTACACTTGGGCTTCACCACAGGAAAAAGTACTGTCAGAGTTCTTTCAAAAGCTAACTGCGGGGCGAGAGTTGAATGAAGAGTGAACTCTTTCCAGCTGGCTACCATTTTTATCTGTTCCCTACACTCCCCTTCTCCAGATCCCCTTGTATGCTGGCAGTATTTCTTATGCAGCTGTTCTCTGCCTGGTGCCAGGTCTCCTCTGGCATATGTGATATATATTTTACCAGGTAAATACTTCCAGATCCTATAACTGTTCCTCAGATTGTAACTGCACAGGTTAAAGTTCCTATGAGGTAGAGAGTAGAGTGAATGTTAGCCCCATTTTACAGATGAGGAAAATGAAGTTCCAAAAGGTCAAGGGATTTGTCCAGGGTCACAGAGCTGGTTAATCCTCTAAGGGGGAATGTGAGCCTAGGTCTGCTCAAGTCCAACTGAACCACTAGTGTTACATAAAGCCCTGAGAAGGGCATGAGTGGGTGGAAAGTACAATCCCAGCTCTGACACTGCAGAGCTGCCAGGCTTTTCCAGGAATGTCCTTGCCTCTTTCTGGCCTCACTCCCTGCTGGGCACTCTACCTGCATGTCCTGGTGGCTCCCAGCACTGCCTCTTTACTGCTCTGTGTCTCTCTCTGCCCATCTCTTCTGACTGCGACTGCCCAAAAAGGTTGAGTGACTCATTCAATTTGAGCTCAGATCTTTAATTCTAAGATCAATATCCTGCCTACCTTATGATGGCTGCCTCTTGTGATATGATGATAGGATAGGGTGGGACAGAGCAGGACAGAGCAAGGTAGGATGGGATGGGATGGGAAGGGACACGACAGGATAGGAACTTAACCAAAAGGAGATGACACACCACATCTACTCACTTTAATCCATTCTCCACACCTTCAAAGAGATCTCTCTAAAGCATAAGTCTATGTCATCCATATGCTTAATAAACTCTATTCCTATTACTAAAAACAAAACCAAACACAATGCTTGGCATTCAAGTTCTTTACAACTTGGACTTGGGCTAGGGGAAGGAGGGGACAATGTGCTCCCATGGATGGGCTCAGGAAGACTTAGATTTGATTCTATCTCAGACACATCCTACCTGGGTCCTGGAACACATTGTTTAACCTCCCTGGGCCTCTGGTTCCTCATTTGTGAAAGGAGGTGGTTGGATGGGACTACTTCTAAGGTCCTTTCAAGATCTAAATCTATGATCCTAATGTTGTGGTTTCATGGTATGTTGTGGGGTCATCTCAAAGAATTCAGAGTCAGACCACCTCTAATCCAAATACAGGTAGTTATTGAGGATTGAAGCCCCTCAGAAACAGGCTAGGTTCCAAGAGGAATCTGCAATTTAGTAAGACAAGGCAGGAGATTTATAGTGTAATGATGCTGATTACAAAACAGAAATTATGAATATTGAAAAGGCAGGAGAGATTTGTCAAGGTATTAGATAATAGGGGAGGGGTTCCTTCTATGATTTGGTGATCAAACATCCTGGTTTATATCCTGGTGCTGCTGCTTTCTCACTGGCTAGTTTTTGTGTTCCTGGTCAAGATGGATAGATAACTAGGTATTGTGGTCCTGTCTTGGGCTAAATGGATGATGCAATTGTAGTTGAGTGCAAAGACACACCCGTTCAAATATGTGAATTGGATCTGGGGGCAGTGGCTGGCGAGGGGTAGTGGGCATGCTGTTCAGGGAGGCCTCTGACTGTGTTTGGGGGCTTGTGGTATAGTTAAAGCCAGATTGTACAGTTAAATCAGGACACTCCTGCTGTTCGGTGGGGCCCAGAAGGAAGTTAGAATACTGGGGCTGGAGGCAGCTCTGTTAGGATTCCATTGCCAAGATTCCAGCCTTCTAGCACATTTCCCTCTTCTCCTCTATGGCCCAGGCAACCTAACCTGCTTGCAGTTATACACACACACACACACACACACACACAAAACCCATTCCATTTCCCATTTGTATTGTTGTTCTGTTAATTTCATTCATGTCTGACTCTTCGTGACCCTATTTAGAGTTTTCTTGGCAAACGTACTGGAGTGGATTGCCATTTCCTTCTCTGGCTCATTTTACAGAGGAGAAACTGAGGCAAACAGGCTGAAGTGACTTGCCCAGGGTCACATAGTAAGTGTCTAAGGCCATATTTGAACTCAGGGCTTCCTGACTCCAGGTGGCACTCGGTGCACTATGGCGCCATCTAGTTGTGCTCCCAGCTGTGTGTCAGTCATTATCTCTAATATCCTATTAAGCTCTAAATCCTTGAATCCCAGGAACTGTGTAAAGGCTGGGTCTTCCTTCATCTGGCTAAGTCTTTGAATGCTTCACCTTATCTCTTAAAATGTAAATACCTTGATATTAACACTACTGGCACAGTCACACACAGAGTACTTAATTGGGAGAGTGGAGAACTGACTCCCAGGGGAAAGAGAAATAGGAAAGATACATTTTGAGACAAGAGAAGAAGTAGAGAAAGGTTCCCATAATGGGTAACTAACCAGCAGTGGTTGGCTCAGGTAGTGCCAAGGAGGATAGCAGAGGGCAGAAAGATGGGACTAGATATCTGTGTGTATGTTGGTAGACAGTACAAAGAAGGCTAGAGATAGACAATATTGAGCTCAATCACCTCTGAGCTTCCTCCTATTACTTCTAAATCATATTCTCCTAAAGTTTATAGATTCTAGAAGTCATCTTTCAAGCCTTAATGGGCAGCAAAGTGTAATGAAAAGAGCTTTGGGAATGTGTTGCCAAAACCAAATATCATTACTTTACCATTTTGCCCAAGGTCATCCTTGATGAATTTTCATTATGAAGAAGAGACAGGAAAGGAAAGAAACTTACAGGACTCTGATGAGAGAGGTTAAAGAGAGCAGGTCTAGAGCTGGCAGGGGGTTCAGAGGCCATCTTTTCTTTTTACAGATAAGGAAACTGAGGCTCAGAGAGGGTGAGATATTTGCTCACGGTCATGCATATGGTGGATGATAGAGTATTAAAATTGCAGGATCATAGATCCAGAACTGTAAGAGATCTCAGAAGCATTGTAGACCAACCCCCTCATTTTAAAGATGAGGAAGCTAAGGTCCTGAACTTGAAGTGATATGCTCAAAGTCACATAGCCAGTAAATAACAGAGATTGGATTTGAATCCAGGTCCTCTGACTTAAGAACCTGGATCAAGCCACATTAAGAAATGCACTCTTCTCACTATACTTTGTTGGGGATGTTCTTGAAGCAACTGTCATGAACCATGACTTTTGAGCAACATGAATGATAAACTCTAAGAAAGAGGGTGAGGAAGTAGTGATGGTTGGAAAGTGGCTGGGGCTGTGATAGAAGGACCCATAGGCTTCTTCTATTTCATCATTAATCTCTTTCTCATTGCCATTGGCACCTATGAAACCCACCCCAAACAGAAATGGCAGCTGACTAGACTCTCTGCTTTATAATGAGTCTGAAATTTTCCATCACAAGAGCAATTAACTTTTTTCCATGTCAGCTGAGTCTCATTAGACTACAGTCTTGATTAGAGGACCGGGAGCCAGAAGGGGCTTTAGAGGACATCATCAGTGCCAAATCCCTCATTTTACTGATTGGAAAACAAGCCCAGAGAGTTAAGGTCACCTGCTCAGTCAATCAGCTTCTCAGTCCACAAACCTTTATTAAGTACCTACTAAGCCAGGCTCAGTACTGGGGATACAAAGAAAGACAAAGGACAGCCACTGCCCTCAATAAGCTCACTGTCTAATGGGAGAAACAATGTACAAACGGATAAAAAAGCTGGGATTCAGATCTAGGCCTTCCAATTTCAAACATCCTGTTTGTTCAGATCTGTCAGACTGCCTTGTGTTTCCTGCTTGAAAGCCCCCTTTAGCCTTTATCAGTGTGATGGCTAATTTTTGTCTTTGCATGGTGCCTGGAACATAGGAGGCTCTTAATAATGGTTGTTGATTCTAATGGAAACCAGCTTCAGTGAATTACACACACACACACACACACATACACACACGCACACACACACACGCACACACACACACACGCACTTTTGTAAATCCTTAGACCCTTAGTCTTTCCCATACTCCCAAGGCTGGGTGTTAGACCCGGATATGAGGAAATATTGAACAGCACAAGGGTGCATAAAACTAACAGTGCAGTGATAGCCTCCCTACCTCAAAAGGAAAATGTAGAACTCAAAGAAATCAGTGAATTTAAGTGACTTTTATTAAATATATCAAAGAATTGTAGAAATTTACAGATGTGTAAGTAGTCTTGCAGATCAAATCCAATCCTCTCATTTTACATCATATATCTGAATCTTGGTTTCCTCATCAACAAAATGAGTGGGTTGGGTTGATCTCTAAAGTTCCTCCAAATCTGTCTAACTAAAAATGGTTCCCAATGACTTCAGGTCTACTCTTTAATTTGTTTACTCACTAACCAGGTAGAACAAGGTCAAGCATACAACCTCATTTTTAAAGTTGAAAAAATTGAGATACAAAGATATTGACATGTAATGGGTTATTCAAAACACATGTGCAAGTTCTCCTTGTTGGAGAGGGATTACTTAGTGTTCTATGCCTATGGAATGGGTGGATTGGTGAGAGCTTAAGAGAAGAGTAATTCTGGTCTTCTGGCTTCCAGTTTTAAATGAGAAGACACTTAGGTCTATATTATTTTCAATTCCCTTAAGGGAGAAAGAAGACTTCAAAAAGAAGTAAATAAGTAGAAAACCCAGCTCTGGATCATGCCCCTGCTTCCAAGTCCTCAGAGACCTTGGGGTGTTTCCCCTGGGTTATATCTGAGATTTCCCTTTCTTGGTTGAGTTGAGTTATCTTACTCCTAACGGGAGAGCTTATTTATGCTGTGTATTATCACATTGTGTATGCATTCTCTTATATGTACTTTCTCTGATCTCTGTTTTGCTATGGACTTGGATAAATGGACTTATTAACTATTTTATGTGTGTTCATTGTAGAACCAGGATCTGTTAGGAAAGGAGTCAAGCCTTGGATGTAGAGTATGGGGCAATCCTTTCACATTAAGAGATAGTAATCAGGAATGTTGAGCCTAAAAATTATTTCCCCTAGTCTGAAAATATTTAGGGAAGAAGTTATATATAATTCTAGCCTGCTATCACCTTTCTCTGAGTTGATGGCCTCTGGCGCTAACCTCCTGGTTCTTCTCTTGACAGGAATCAGTTTCCATGAGATAAGGGTGGGAAGGAAGAGACTCTAGAGATAATTAATCTTGCTTACATGAGAATCACATATAGACACATGTAGAAACACATAACCTACAAAGACAAAATGCAGTGCACACATACAGCCTATTTCTTACATCTTATAGACTTAATAATTATATCCCACATTTATAGAGAGACTTAGGGTTTGCATTGTGCCTTCCTCCCAATACCCATATGAAGAAAATAATAATAATTGCTAACATTTATGTGATTCTTTGAGGTCTTGAAGTACTTTACATATTATTTTTTTTGGTCCTCATAACCCTGTAGAGTATGTGTTATTAAGAACTCACTTTTACAAGCGAGGAAACTGAGGCTCAGGGGATTTAAGTAATTTTTCCAGAGTTATATGGTTAAGTAAATACCTGAGGATGAATTCAAATTCAGATCTTCCCAAGTCTAAGGTCAGCCTTCTGGGCACGGCATTACCCAGCAACAAAGCAAGACTGTGTCAGTATTCTTATGGATAAGGAAATTGAGGTTCTGAGAGATTGGGACTTCTGCTGTGGTCTCGTAGACAGTAAATGAGACAGTATTCATATGCTGCCTTCTTGACTCCTACATGCAATATTCTGCCCATGAGGTCAAAGTCTTTGTCTTCTAATAGTGCATTTTTGCAAGGGTAAACCAGTCCTGGGATTAATTAGTGCAGAAAATTCTTGGGAGAAAACCCCTTTACCCATGCAGATTGGCAACTGTTTCTCTCTTTCTCTCTGTGTCTGTCTCTTTTTTCTCTATCTCAATGAAAACAATGAGAGTAAACACTGTGTGTGATTTCAGAGGGCAGAGGATGGCAGCTTCTCTCAAATTAAGGAAGAGATGTGTCTTTTTTTAAACAATCTGAGCTGTCTATCAGAATAATGAGCTCTCTCATAAGGCAATGATCTAGAGACCAAGTACAGATGCCCTTCTGTCAGAAACAGTATAAAACCACTTTCCCAAACTGATGCTGTAGAGGAAAGCTTCTTCCATTATGTGATTGGCAATGTGGAAGCAGCACTGAATTTGGGGTTAATGGATTGGGGTTTGAGTTCTGATTCTGCCATCTATTAGCTGTGTGATTAAGTGCATTTCTTAACCTATCTGGATCTCAGTTTCCTCATTTGCAAAATGATTTAATGATACCCTTCACTGTTCAATTCAACACACACTCCTTAAGTATCCATGCATTGTAGATACATCTCTCACCTTCAAGGATCTTACATTACATTGGGGGAGGGGGGATAAAATGTGTACCTGTAAAGATAAGTGGATATAAAGTAATTTCAGGAATGATGTAACACTAAGAACTGGGGTGGGGATTAGTGGATTAGGAAATGCTTCATAAGGGAAGGGGAAGGAGGGGAAGGTCTTGATGACAAGAGTTCTTTTGTTTCCATTTAGTCATTCATATTGAATAAATTAATTAAAATACCCAAATCTTATTCACATGAACTGCTATTAAGCCAAGTCTCCATATCCTCTACTCAGTGCAACTGTTTGTTTTTAATCCTGATCGTAGGACTTAACATTAATCCTAATTCAATTTTGCCTTTTTCGAACCATCATTCTACCCATTTTGTTTTCTTTTGGCTCCTGATTCTGTTAGTGACACCGTGATTAGGTGGTGATGACGATAGATAGATAGATAGATAGATAGATAGATAGATAGATAGATAGATAGATAGATAGATAGATAGACAGAAAACATGCAAATTCGCAGAATTGAAAACCAACCTAGAGCAAGAGAAGCAAAGCAATAGCATTTTTAAAATATTCACTATACAGGCAAAATCTACTAAACTCAGATAGGATCACAAAGACAACCTAAGGATCCTAGATCTCCCAGAACATAACAAGACAAAAAACTTTAACACCATAATGAAGGAAATAATAGAAGAGAAGTGCCTAGAATTTCTGAAAATAGAAAATTACGTTCCAGTTGAAAGAATTGACAGATTATCTCCACAAAAAAAATCACATGGATGCAAACTCCAATACAGATAATAGCTCAATTTTTCAATTCAACGGCAACAAGTTTACAAGTCATCAGGAGGAAGACCTTCAAATACAAAGGGAAGGGAAATAATGCAGGACTGTTCCATACCCACTAGAAAAAAAAGGAAGGAACAGAATAATGTATTTCAAAGAGCAAGGGACTGAGGATGTAACCCAGGGTGACCTATCATGAAAATATTAGCACAACCATACAGGACAAAAGATAGATGTTCAATAAGAAAGGAGAATTTGAAACATTTTTAGAAAGAAAACCAGACATGAAGAAATTATTTGCATCTTGAACACTGTGAGTTGCAAGAGGACTGAATAAATGTAGGCAACAAGAGTGACAAAGGCAAGACCAGTAAGAAACTTCTTTCTAAAAGTACACAAGGAGGAGGGGTGAAGGCAGAAATTTGTTAGAGGTAACTGAAGAAGAAGACATTGTGGCTGGAAGGCATTGTGGACGAACATTTCAGCCTGCTTACAGATGAATCAACGTTGGAGAGGGTACATGAAGTGGGGAGGAAAGCAGGGAGATGGAGAGGAATGAGTGAGGTGAAGAGAGGAATGGGGAGGTGACTTCTGTGTTTCAGAAAGAGAAGAGCCTACAGAGGAGTGGAGGAGGAGTAGGGCAGATTAAAACAGTGGGGAGAAGAATGATGCCTTACTTTGGAGGTGGAAAGAGTTCCACTAACGAATGCTTTTAGGGGTGAAGAAAGATGGTTGGTGAAGGGAGATGAGGACTTAACACTGAATGAAACCTAAGCATTTGGGGCTTGAAAAGTCTATTTTTGCTGCAGGTGGGGGAAATGGAACCCCTGGAGGCAACTGGCACATGGAGGAGTGTGAAAGCATGGACACAGGGAGGAAAGGCTCAGGCAAATGTAGAGAAAAGACCAACAAGAGTGGACATGGATCAGTGATGGGTTACATAATCAAGGACATGAGGGAGGGGCCATGCCATGTGCAATGTCCTCTCTGACACCTGTAGTGATTGGCATTGTTCTGTAATTAAAAAGGGAATACAAAAGGGGAATCCATGGGACAAACCCTACAGGGTAGTGGCAGAAAATACTTAGAGGAGAGAGCTTAATATAGATATCCTGGAGGTTTTGATGGCATAAAGGGTAAGAGAAAATGGAAATACTAGATAATTATAGGGATCAAAAATCAGAAAATGAAGGGCTAGAGTAAAGAGAAAGAGAAAGTGAAGGTGGATAATAAAAAGAGTGAGAAAAATGCTTTGGAAAGAGGCATAGAAATGAAATTTAAAAGCTAATTACCAGGATTCTCCTGACTTGGTTTCCCCACTAATACCTGGCAGACTGTAAACCTGACTGAATGCAAATGGATAATCTAATCCTGCCTGGAATTGACATGAAGTTGGTGAGATATTGTATCCTTGCAATGTCCTTACTATTGGTGGCAATTTCCTATAGTCAAAAGGTTTGTAAGCTTAATACCAGATCTATTCAATGATAGATTATGGCTAAGGGAACATCTGAGACTGTCTAAAATTAAGCTATTAGGCGTAGGACTTTAGACCAACAACATTAAGTTAGGGTCCTTTAATTCTTAGTATACTGTGGAGACAATTAGGTCAAGAGCTTGTGAAGTTAGCAACATAAATATTATTTGTGTCTCAGTTGGTTAATGTTTAAAAAAAATTTCTTTTGTGGTCCATATCGTAAATGCTTTAAAAAGAATTATCACCTGACCAAAAATTGGAATTGCTTTATCTGTTATAAACTGTGTTAAAAATTAAAAAGAAACAACTAATGACCAGGACTAGCTGAAGGGGAGAAAAGGAAGAGGGAAAGTCAAGTGAGAAGATGAGATCAGGAGGGAGGGGAAGAGAGTCAGTGGGAACAGGGCAACATTAAAACGAGATTAAAATAAAGTTAACTGAAGAAACATAACACTGTCTACAGCAAAAAAGGGAACTTGAAACTGAAAAATTTCTGCACACACAGAAAACATTAATGCCTCTAGGATAAGAAGAGAAGTGATTAAATGAGAAAAAAGTGTATCAAATTTCCCTGATATGGATTTGGTATCCAAGATATATAAACACTGTGTGTGTGTGTGTATGTGTGTAACTAATAGCCATTCCATAATAGATAAATAATAAATGCTAGGAACAGCTCTCAAAAGAAAATATTCATATCCACCTGAAAGAATGTTCCAAATTAATAGTAATCAAAGAAAACTTGAGATCTCATCTCATAACCTGCAGACTGGAAAAAATGCAAAAAAAAAAAAGGTCAACAGCCAATTATGGAGCCATTGTGGGATGACAGGCACACTAATACATTTTTGGTGGAGCTGTGAAATGATACAACCATTTTGGAAGGGAATTTGAAATTGTGCGAATAAAGTGACTAAAATATCCAAACTCTTTGAACCAGAGAGTTCATTAATGAATTTATACCCCAAGGAAACCATAGATAAGAGAAAGTCACCATATACTTGAAAGATAAGAAAGTGTCCTCATATACTCAAAAAATACTTACAGAGAGCTAAGACTAGGAAGCAAAGCTGATAACCAACTGAGGAATAGGTAAATAAATTGCCATACATGGATGTAATGGAGTACCACTGTGCTACAAGAAATAATGTGTGTGATGGGAATAGAGAAGCATGGAGAGATCTATATGGACTGATGCAGAGTGGAGTCATTGGAGTCAAGAAAACAAGTACAACCATGTAAATGAACAACCACACGTCCAAAAAATCAAAAGTAAATGCAGCAAAATTATAAAGATCGAATAGGACTCAAATGAAGAGATATGAGAAGACACTGCCAATCCCCACCTTTCTGAAGGTAGGAGGTCCTCAAGTGTTATACATAGCATAGATTTTCAGATTTTTTCAATGTTTTGATCAGTTATGTTGACATTTTTTCCTCTCCAAAAAAAATTACTATTTATTGGGGAGGGGACAGGATATGCAGAGTCCTATGATGATGTAAGAAACAGAAAAATATCAACAAAAGTTTATTTTTAAAAGTATCTCACATACACAGCACCTACTAGGAATATTATTTCATTTGCTTCTCACGTTAACTCTGGAAGAAGGTGCCATTATTATCCCTACTTTACAGTTGAGGCAATGGAGGCAGACAGACGTGAAATGACTTGCTTGAGATCATACAGCTAGTGTCTGAACCAGAATTTGAAGTCAGACTCTCCTGATTCCAAGTCCAGCATTCTATCCTGTTGGGTAAGGCAATATTTATGATCCAAGCTCTGCTAGGAGGGACTCATTGTGGAACAGCATTGTCTTTGATATCAGGGAACCTGGTTTCCAAACCCTCCTCTAATTCATTCCACCTGTGTCATAGATACGTTGTTAGCCCTCTCTGGAACTGTTGGAACGAAGTCCCTTCCAACAGGATATCTACAGCCCTCCCTCACTCAAGACAAAGTCAAGTGCAAGTCATGTCATTATTTTTCTGATGACATTATCTTCTTCGGCAAAGAAGGACGAACACACACATATGAGTATGTGATTTACGAATTTGATGGGGCAGGGTCTGATCATCAGAATGCACAGAAACTTGAATCCCCCATTCTGGTTCACATGACTCACTTTAGAAACGAGGTGATCCTGTCCTGCTCAGGACAGAAAGCCATCTCCGCAGTCAGTGATATACTCTGTACCCTCACCCCATTTAAAGATCTAAGTGCCAGGTGTCAATTATGATATCGCCAGGATAAGCAAGGCGCATAAGGGGGCTTCAGCGTTTTGTTGTCCTATCCTACTCGGCAAAGCATTCTTTGTGGCACTGAATCATACCTATAGAATCCCCCCAGCACAGCTATGCCCCTACTTTCTTGATTCAGAGGTCAGGGTAAAGAAATATTTAAGAGTATACCTACTGGAATGTTTGCTTCTATAGAGGCAATGAAAATTGCTTTCAACTAAATTCACTAAGTACTAGAACTTGTTTTTCTGTAATTATTACCAGAGCTGATATTTTTCAGATATTGAAAAAGGTTACCTGTTTATTATTCCTCACATTGGCTTTCCAAGTAATAAAGAGCCCTTTGAGTCCTTGGAGAAAGGGAAGGATGTTAGTATGTATGGGAAGTCAGTAAACAGTCTTGGTCCTTGAAGAGCATGTGTCTCAAATTCCTAGATTCAATCACAGAAGAAAAGGAAGTTACTTCAAGAGACCCTGATTCAACTTGCTTTTTCTCTCACTGACTATCCCCAAGGTGTACCCAGATATCTGTCTCCAGAACTCATGAGCCCAAACTCTTCACTAGGAAATAGCTCAAGACTAACTCAGACATAAGATCTAGAATTAGAAGGCACCCTGAGTGTGACCTGGTCCAACATCTTCATTGCACAGATGAGGAAACTGAGGCCTAGACATATAAAGTAACTTGCTTGATAATAAGTGGCAGATTTGAGTGAGGGTTTGAACTCAGGTCCTCTGACTCCAAATAAAATTCTCTTTAATTGTATTAATCCACCTCTTGTGTGGTCTATTTTGAAAGAATCTTATTATTTTTCAGAGCTGTGCTCTTATTAAATTAATACTTTCAGTGTGGCTCAGTGGATAGAGTACAGGACTTGTAGGTAGAAAGATTTGAGTTCAAATCTGACTTTGCACACTTTACAACTGCACATATGATGACCCTGGGCACAGCATTCAACCTCTGCTTGTTTCAGTTATGTCATCTTTAAAATGGGAATAATGATAGTACCTATATCCTAGAGTTGTAAGGATTCTTTAAGTACCAAATAAATGCCAGTATTCCTGGGGACAGCTAGATGGCACAATGGATAGAGCACTAAACTTGCAATAGGAAGACTCATCTTCCTGAGTTCAGATCTGACCTCAGATGCTCTCTGTGTGACCCTGGGCAAATACTTAACACTGTTTGCCTCAGTATTCTCATTTGTAAAATGAGCTGGGAAAATGGCAAACCACTCCAGTATCTTTGCCAAGAAAACCCCAAATGGGGTCATGAAGAATCAGACATGACTGAACAACGAAACAAATTCTTGAAGTCAAGGGATTGTAGTTCAGAGCTGGAAGGAAACTGAGAGATCATCTATTCCATCCTCTTCAATTTATAGATGAGCAAGTGACACAGCAAGTGACTTATCCAGATAATACAACTAATAATTGTTAGGTTAGAACCCAGGTCTTCTTGTCTCTATCCAACACTATCCACTATGCCATGCTATTATTCAGATCAGACTGCGCTACATGATTCTTTCTTTTTTCCACTTTTTAAGAAAAAGGGGTGTTTATTGTAAAATGTGAAGCAGTAATGACTCTTGCTGAGTTTCTACTTCATAGTCCTATATAAAATATAATGTGACTTAATAAACTTACAAAAGTCAAAATAAAACAATGGCCCAATTATATAGACTTCTCTTGGTCACTTCTGGTTTTTAGCTTATTGGGTGAGTTGAGTCACTGAGCTGAGCTGAATCATCTTCTCTGTATACTTTAATGGTTCTATCAACTTCTGCAGTGAGCAATCAACTTCCAGACTGAACAAAAGCACATGCAAATATTCCTGATTCTCTCTTCAAAGATCCAGGCTGCCCAGATGCATGTACTCCTTGCAAAGTGGATCCAGTTTTCTGGTCCCAAAGATGCCTAGTGCCATTATCTGCCCCAGATACTAGCACTCCATTTGAATTCACAGCAAATGTATTAATTTGGCATTATGACCAGAGAGGTTTTGAAGGACATTTTGATCAGGGAATTTCCGCTATTTAATATTATCTGGAGAACCAGATGCAAATGGGTAATGTTTTGGATGCAAAACCACCATTCTCACAGATATTTTGTGATTTTTTAACATGACCTATGTTTTTCCAGCCACTAAGTCCCATAATTTTGTGGTTGTGTCATATTTCCCTCTAATGATCTGTGATTCTGCAGTGTGACATTTAGGTATAGCCACTGCATTTGTGTGCCTCACCAATAGGTGTAGGCTGGCTTGTCCTCAGGTGTTTTCAGGTCCCATATCCTTGCAGCCGAATCCCTACTACAAGTCACAAGCACATCAATTGTCAGGTGCCAATCCAAATCATAGACCACATTTTGATGTCCGTGATAATGTCTGATAACCTGGTTGTATTTGAGATACCAGAATTTCCCCTGCTTATTTTCACCACAGGAGAAGAGGGATGGACTTTTTGCACTTACCCCTCTTATAGTACTGATATGTCCAATCAATGACATTTTTAATTTGCCACTAGTCAGGCCCCACATTGTCCTATCAGCAGAATCTGTAACAAACCACTGATGCCCAAGTCCTACTGCCAGACCAGAACCAGGCTAGATGTCCATTGATAACTCTGTTGGTTGTTGTCCTTTGTCTTCGAAGAGGACCAAAATGACATCACCATCGTAAAGTGAAATTTCAGCGTGCCTGACTGTGGCTGATCATTCTAATACGAGCTCAGAATGTTCTCCCACAGGTTGGGCACAGACGGTCCGTATGAATATTTGGGGTGGATATCCCAAATGTGTACATCCTACGTTTACTTTGTGCTGCCTTAATTCTGCTTTGCTCAAAGAGCACAGCACCTTTTCTGAAGTGGGCACACCATGCTGAGCAGTCCTGTGCCAGTGTCTCCCATGTTGCACAGTCAAATCCAAAGTTCTTGACAGCATCCTTGTATCTTTTTTTCTGGTCACCATGTGAGCGCCTACCCCATGCAAGTTCTCCATAAAATAGTCTTTTTGGCAAGCGTACATTTGGCATTCGAACAATATCACCAGCCCATTGGAGTTGCGCTCTCTGAACCATAGTTTGAATACTTGGCAGTTCAGCTCAAGCAAGGACTTCAGTGTCTGGTACCTTATCCTGGCAGGTGATCCTCAGACTCTTCCTAAGACAGTTCAAATGGAAGCTATTCAGTTTCCTGGCATGGCACTGGCAGACTGTTCATGTTTCACAAGCATATAACAATGATGTCAATACAACGGCTCTGTAGTCAGTCTAATACCTCTTCTCTCCCAAACCTTTCTTCAGAGCCTCCCAAATACTGAACTAACTCTGGCAATGCATGCATCAACCTCATTGTCAATGTGTACATTCCTGGAAAGTACACTACCAAGGTAAGTGAACTTATCCACAGCATTCAAAACTTCTCCATTTGTTGTAACCAATGGCTCTATGTATGGATGGTGTGATGGTGGCTGATGGAGCACCTATGTTTCCTTGGTGTTAATTATTAGGCCAAAATTAGCACAGGCAGCAGAGAATTGATCCAAACTTTGTTGCATCTCAGCATCAGAGGCTGCACTGAGTGCATAATCATCTGCAAACAGAAAATCATGCACCAACACTCCCTCCACTTTGGTCTTGGCTTGTAAACTTTTCAAATTGAAGAACTTACCATCAGTATGGTAGTTGAGCTTGATGTCATGTTCATCCTCATTGAAAGCATTTATCAACATGGCTGAAAACATCATGCTAAAAAGCATGGGAGCAAGCACACAGCCCTGTTTCTCTACATTGGTGACTGGGAAGGCATGAGAACTTTGTCCATTATCCAGAACTCAGGCAAACATGCCATCACGAAATTGATGTACAATATTGATGAACTTCTTGAGGCAACCAAATTTTGATATAATTTTCTATAAGCTCTCATGACTAGCAGCGTCAAAGGCCTTGGTCAGATCCACAAAGATTGTTTACAGACCTCTTTTCTGCTCCTGGCATTTCTCCTGGAGTTGTCGGGCAGCAAACACCATATCAACTCTTCCTCAGTCCTTGGTGAAGCCACGCTGGCTCTTGGGTATATGCCCATCTTCCATTTTAGTAAGGAGGACTCTAGCAAGAATTTTGCCAGCAATGACAAAGAGAGAGATCCCCCCTGTGATTGTCTCAGGACAATCTATTCCTTTTACCTTTACAGAGATTGACAATTGAGGCATTCTTGAACTCCTGGGGATAACCTCCTCTTACCATATAACCTGGAAAATTTCAGTCAGCTATTTTATGAGCAATGGTCCCCCCACCTTGTAAATCCCAGCTGGAATATCAACAGCAGCAGGTACTTTGCCACATGAAAGGAGCCTAATACCCCTCAAAACCTCTTCTTCAATTGGAAGTTCAGCTAAAGAGGGATTGATTTCAACCTGAGGTAAATAGTCAATGGCAATTGATTGATGATGGTCTGTTGAGAACACTGTGGAAGTGTTCAGCCCATCTCTCTATGATCATGTCCTTATCCTTAATCAAAGTGGCTCCATCAGCACTGAGTAGTTGTGACACACCATAAGTTTTTGGTCCATAAATAGCTTTCAGGGAATCATAAAAGTGCTTTGGATTGTTACTATCAGCATAAAACTGAATTTCATCTGCCTTCTTACTGAGCCATCTCTCTAAGCTTTGCTTGTACTTTACTTTTGATGGAATTAAATGCTGCTTTCTCTCATAGGTGGATGAACTATCCTGCTGGTAAATCCTATAGAGTTCACGTTTTTCATTTAGCAGCTTCTGAATTTTCCCATCACTTTCATCAAACCAGTCTTGGTGTTTATGAGTGTTGTGACCCAGATGAGCAAATTCAGTGTTGTACTCCATATCACTGAGAGCTGCCCACTCCTTTTCTGCTCCACTGTTTCCAACTGTATATTGGCTCAACTTTCCCTCCAAGTCAGCAGCAAACTGTTCATGCTCAGAAAAGAGCTCTAATTTGTTGACATTAATTCTTCTGGTAGTCATTTTGCCTTGGGGGGGGCGCTTTTGATGAATGCAAATATTTAGCTTGGAAAGGATAAATCTATGATCAGTCCAGCACTCTGCACCGCACACTGCCTTTGTCACTCTCACATCTTGTCTGTCTCTTCTCCTTACAATCACATAATCTATTAGATGCCAGTGTTTGCTGCAACAGTGCATCCATGAAGAACCCTTTTCAGGGCTCTTTCCACCTATGGTGTCTACTTGTTCTGCCTAACTCTTACCTGTGGCATGCACAGTGGCCACACTGTGGTAAACTGTTTTGGCAGACCAGTCAAACCAGGTTGAGTGTAACTAAGGGTTCTCAAACCCATTGATGAGTTAGGGGGGTATCTACCCCAAGCATATGAAGACTTTATCTGGTGGAATGGGTGGATGAGAACAATTTGTTCCAATGGGCCATGAAGGCAAATGAAGCAGGCAATGTGGAGTGCTTAGAGCTTGATTAGACGCTGAAGATGCCAAAGTCATCCACTGCATTCTGAGCCATCGCCAGCCATCTTAACTGTTCTGCCACTGGACTATGATGACTCAGAAGGAGAGAGTGAGGCTGAAGACTTTGTGCAACTCTACCTCACTTAAATCCAATTTACACATGAATCAAAAGACATCACATCACCCATACCATTTCACCATTATGCCTCAAAGTCCTGCGGCCACAGGCAAGTGATGAAGCATCAGGTGCGGATACACTGGGAGCTGTAGTCATGACCCTGCACACAGGCAGCCCAGGCCATAAGGTCATTTCTCACTGGAAGCAGCAGTGGGACTCAATAGTTCCCTAGGTGTCTGATTTTAAGGATTGAACTGCTCACCTCCTGGTGTGAGGAAGGGGGCTAGACAAGGTGCCCTAAACATTGCCTACTTACCCAATCCTGGCATGATTACCATGGAAGGTGGGAAATCCCACCATGTGGTCGAAACACAAAAAAATGTATGAAAACGTGCAAAGATGATTCCACTCACCATCGGCACATGGAACATGTGTACATTAATAGACAGTACAAAATCCAGTAGACCTGAAAGAATTGCTCTTATTGCAAGAGAACTCAACAGGTTATCACATCCAAATAGCAGCCCTGAGTGAAACAAGGTTAGGGTCAGCAAATGAAGGCCAGCTTACTGAAGTTGGAGCTGGATACACCTTTTTTCTGGAGTGGGCTCAGTGAAGGGGAGCACTGTGAAACTGGCGTTTGCCACCAAAGCTAATCTAATCAGCTGTTGGTATAACTGCCAAAAGGAGTAAATAACAGGTTCATGACAATGCACTTGCCATTCACAGGAAAACATCATGCTACCATCATCAGTGCCTATGCTCCCACCATGACAAACCCTGATGAAGTCAAAGAAAAATTTTATGAAGACCTAGAGATGCTTATAGTCAATGTGCCAAAAGAGGGCAAGCTTATAATACTGGGTGACTTTAATGCTAGAGTAGGCTCAGAATACCAGACTTGGCAAGGGGTCTTAGGGAGGAATTGAGTTGGAAACAGCAACAGCAATGGTCATTTACTGCTGAAGGCTTGTGCATCGCATGACCTCATCACCAACACTGTCTTCCTTTTACCTAAATGCAATAAAACTTCATGGATAACTCTGTGCATTTTCCATGGAGGATGTCTCTGGTTTAGGCTTAGGCATGGTAAGGGGTTTGGCCATCACTGCAGCATTCTTGGTGCTGCTAACTTCCAAGATAGCCATCGCTTGTAAATATTCAGGAAGCCCAGCTTGTTGGTGAACATCCCCTACACTAGCTGAAGTAATGTTAACCTCTAGCCTGAATTGTGAAAGAGATAGAGTCACCACTAAAGATGGTACAGCAGATTGACTTAGCAGTCTTTGAATCTGAGTATCCACAGACAAAGCCACACCAAGACCTGTTGGATATGGATGTGGACCAGTTTCTAGATATTCAAGTGCTTATCCTTGATTGGCAGGATGCTGGTTCTGCCCATCTGCATCCACTGCACTCTGAAAGTCTTTCTCTCTAAGATTTTATTTCCCAGTTGGTATGCACAGCACATGACCATATTCTATATGAAGTTTGGCAGACATCTTTAGCTTGGGACTCCATTCAATTCTAGTGGCTTTGCATGAACAATCACATATATGTCATGAGTCTTCTTCAGTAGTCTGAACACAAGGGTGTACACAGAATGTTTCTGTGCCTCCTCTACCATGATGTTGACTGTGCTGCTCTGTTTCTCTGATTGTACCTTGGAAATGCTTCTAGAGTAAAGGCTTCTAGATCAAGAACACAGCTGCAGCTGGAATGGAGACTCTTAGCAGAGATTTTTTCTTGAAAATTGAGTCAACTTGGAGAATGTGGAGGGCATACAGTCAAAGAGTGAGTCTCGGACAGAACACAAACTACTGTTTTCTTCATGCTTCCCATTTCGGATAGTGGAAGAGATAGATTATGACTTTAAGAGTCTCTAGTGAATCCTGGTTGAGAATTTAAAGTACTGAGGGAAGATTCCGACTGGGCCACGCATCCTTTCCTTCCAGTGCTTGCCAAAATTGCCCTTCTCAGACCCATTCTCACTTATTTCACCTGCAAACTTTTTCTTCTCCATGACTCCTCCTCTTCTCCCCCTTTTCTTCTCCTTTTAAGGTTTCTTCTGATGCCTGCGGGGAGGTGTTTGCTGCATCTCTTCTGTGCTCAGTACCTGCCATTCCCTTGGGAAGCAACAATTCAGGACTCTGAAAGGAGGGCTAATTGATATGGGTGTATCTGGACAAAAGAATCCTAGCATCATTTATCTTTCCCAGAGTGATCCTGGCACTGATAAAGCTGTTCAGAATTCTTGGAGCTTGGTGCCATGGAGATTCCCTCTTCATCTTCTCCTACTGCAGCCCTTCATGTACTTCCTGTTAGCTCTCCTACCCAGCCTGCAGACAACCAAGTTGGCAGGGTTCCCAGATGGTCCCCGGGCATATGGGTAGTTGCACATGGACTCTCTGGCAGTGGGACCAGTTTTCTAGTCCCAGAGAAGAGGAAGCTGACCCTGAAAAGCTAAGCATGTCTTCTACGGCAAAAACTGCTGCCTACTGTGTTATTGACCCACTTCCCAGTGCAGGCGACTAAGGTACTGGCAGCATACTTATTCTCCCTACACCTTGCCCCTCTTCTCCCCCTACCACCTGAGAGAATTCCCTTCAGAAATGGCTTTCATGTACACTCACTATATGAAACACTAGATTCTTCACTCCCTGGCCATCTTCAGACCATGTTCCTTTTTCCTCAGCCTTCACCTCATGAGAAACTCAAATCAATACCACCATACTTGGAAAGGATGTATCAATGTATCATTATATGACACCATCCACCATGCATTTGACATCCTGGACAAAGGCACCTTTTCCTAGCCCTCACTATCCTATATGTATTTTCTTCTGATAGGATAAGTTCCCTGAGGGCCAAAACTACCTTGCTTTTTACAATTATGTCTGTACATAATACTGTCTGATATACAGTGTTTAATAATTTTTTCCTTCCTTCTTTCCTTCCTTTTTTCTTCCTTCCTTCCTTCCTTCCTTCCTTCCTTCCTTCCTTCCTTCCTTCCTTCCTTCCTTCCTTCCTTCCTTCCTTCCTTCCTTCCTTCCTTCCTTCCTTCCTTCCTTCCTTCCTTCCTTCCTTCCTTCCTTCCCTTCCCCTCTTTCACCTCCCAATTAAACAACCAAAAAAGTAAGAAGAATAAAAGCCTCCTAATAACTCTGAATGATCCAGCAAAAATAAATCCCAACATGTTCAAAAATATATTTCTCATTCTGCAGCTTGAGTCCATCACCTCTCTGGCAGGAAGGTGTTGGTGTTTAGCAATTTTCCCTGCAATTAAACTTAAACCTGGCTCTTGGAATATTCCACTAATTCCTCAGAGTTCTTCCTTCTGGGGCCAAGCAGAACAGTGTTAATTCCTCTTTAGCATGACAGCTCTTCAAACACCCAATCAGCTACCATGTTACTTTCCCCCTCTCATTCTTCTTTTCTCCAGATTAAATACTCCCAATGTCTTTAAATGATCTTTATCTAAGATGTTCTTAGGGCCAGTCATCTTCCTGGTCACCTTCCCCTAGATGCTGTACAGTTAGCTTATCAATATTCTCCCTAAAACCCAGACCAGAATGCAGTACTTTAGACGTAGTCTTATTAGGATGATCCACCATTCCCCAGTAATAGGCTCATAGGATCATGAATTTAGAGTTGGAATGAACCTCAAGAGCCAATTATCCCAATTGTCTAACTTTAAAGATGAAGGAACTGAGGCCCAGGGAGGTTAAATGACCTGTCCAAGGCCATTGTGTTTCCAATAAGGCAATCTAACATTACACAGACTGTGTTGGCTGCCATATCACCATGACAATAGTCATAACTATTGAGTTTGTTGTCCACTAAAACTACAAATCCCAAGATTTTTTTACTCACAAATTTCTGTCTAGCTATTTCTCCCTAATATGGTATGTATGTGAAGCCTAATTTTGGGAGCCAAGTTTTATTTTTTATATATATATAAAATGTATATAAAAATATATATTATATAATATAATATACAATATAAATATATATAAAAATATATATAAAAATATATATAAAATTTCATGCTATTAGATTCATCACTCTAACTTATCAAGAACTTTTGCAATAATTCTCTCATCTACCATGTTAGCCATCCATTCTGCCATCGGATGATTTCCAAATTTGACAGGCATGTCAACTATGTTTCTGTACAAGCCATTGATTAAAAAATGTCCAGCAGTGCAGGGACGGGAAGACATGCTTGGACCACTCTACTAGAGATTTCCTTTCAAGTTGACATTGACCTATCAATGCCTACTCTTTGGCACCATTCATTCAACTAGTTTTGGGATCCACCTAGCTATGTTCTTATCTTTTCCATATTTTTCCATTGTGTCTATCAGAGGAACATGAGAGAGACTTTCCCCAATACTTTGCTGAAGTTTAGGTAAATAATCTATATGGAAATCTCTTCATCTACTAGTCTAATAAGCCTGAAACAAAAGGAAAGGGTAGTATAATATGACCTATTTTTGATGAAACCTAAGTGATAGTTTGATGAAGTTGCCTCTAAGTTATAATGACTTCCTTTTCTAGATTTTAAAAATCTTATTTCTTTAATAATAAGTTAAACAATTCTCCCAGGAATTAAAGTCTAACTCATTGGTTAACAGACTTCAGATTCCATTCTCTATTTTCTTTTGAAAGTAGGAACAACTTCTCTAGTCCTGGGGCACCTCTTCCATTTCCCATGGCTTGTCATAGGTGATTGATAGTGGTTCAGTAATCGCATATTCCAGTTATTTCATCTTCTATGCATGCAGTTCGCCCAGACCTGATAATTTGAACCTTTCAAGTGCCCTCTTACAATCTTCTCATTTGTCTTGGGTTTCAAATCTCTGATAACCAATTTTTGATCTGTGTTTCCCAGTGCAAAAGTCATTGTTCTTATGAAAGAAAGCAGAAGTTAAATTAGATTCAAATTTAGCCTTTTTCTTTTGTCCATTAACATCAGTTCATCCACACTAATCTGAGGTGTTGTCTGTTCTTTGATCCTTCTCTCACCTACAATATACCTAAAGAAATCTCTGAGTTGTTGGCTCATGGGCACCTTAAGATCATCCTGACCGTTTGTTCGTGGTACTATCATTACAATCTTATACTATTCTCCTTGGCCTCACATTACCTGTTATCATTTTTATAAGTATGTGTTTTCAAGAAATCTAATGTGGTCAGTGAAGTCCCTGTGTTGCTATGTCAATATTGTTAAACAAATGTCCATTCCCTTCTCATCTAAATCAGTCTTTATTTTTAATAGTTTATATGAATTTCTCATCCTTCTTGGACCAACTTTTCCTGCATGGGCTCTTACCTGCACTTTCTCTGAACTCTTTGAAATCTTCTCTCCAAAGATGTAAGGTGCATCTCAAGTTGCAACTGATTTTCCTCTCCTATCCAGAATTCTATAACAGAAGGGTCATGTGCCACAAGGTTCTTATTGTTAGTCATTCAGAAACCAACCTCTATCTCCTAGTATCAGGTCTAGGATTGAATTTCCACTCGTGTTGTCCTCCAGCCTTTGATCCTTTAGAAAGACTGAATTATCCTTGAGGTGCATTATAGGTGTATTCAAGGACTGCTTCTGAGAGACGGATAGTTGGAGCAGATGTTGAAATAATTGAACCTCTGCCTCCCCTCATCATGATATCATGCTCCATGTAAGGTTTTTTATCTATTTCCTTAATTACTCTTATAATCACCACTTCCTTCCGAATTGTGTGTAGGATATTCTGACTATATTCATTCTTTTTCTCCTTACGTTGATCCTCACTCAAATATTTGGACACTCACTACATGTTCTTGGCTTGATCACATGAATAGAGGATGAGGGAACAGTGATGGAATCTGTGATTGTATCAGACTAGATAACTCCCAGTGAGTAAACTCCTTCTACCAGTGCATTTGGACATCATCTCTGCAACTTGTATCCTTAGAGAATTGCCTAGAATACTGAGAATTTATCTGATTTGCCTAGAGTCACACAGTCAGGATATGGTTTTTTAAAATGGGGCACATTAATAACTCTTAATATATATACCACACTACACCAAACTGTAGAACAATGGATACCTTTCAGGACCATATTTTAATGATAAATCCTATCCTACCAATTCTAGAGGTACCCAAGGGGTGAAAATTTTCATCTTTGCTTTGAGTCCTCTATCTCTCCCTCTTTATTACTAATCGTCTATGCATTTGAATATTAACACCCGTGGCTAGATATTTAAGGGCTGGTCCTTTCCCTTGGATATTATCTCTGGTATTTTGAGTGGTCTCCACCTCATCTTACAGAGCTAACTTTCTTCCTGTACTATATGAACTACTCTCCATGATACCAAGTTTTGCTGATATATCAAGGCAATTTATGAAGTCATTTGTCCCCATGTAAATCACCATGTGTGGATAATGGTTATCAAGTGTAATCAGTCTCTGTGGACTCTCATCCAAGTCCCAGATGCATACTTAAGAGAGACAATTGACCTCTGTGTTCTTTAATATCAACTAGCCATATAGTTGCCATGGTAGCCCTCAACTGGAAGTCACCAATCACCATTATTCATCTCTTCTTCCTTAGAACTTTTCGGAATCCCTGCTGTCTTGACAGGTCATCTCCCCGCTATTCTACACCTATTCCTTGGGTCCACATGTTTGCAAGTCCAAATACTTCTTTTCTTTCCTCTTTACTTCACCTTCTACAACCAATTATACTACCACAGGTTGGATTCCTCTCTGCCTCCTCAAATATTTTTCTTTTTTCCCTTTTATTCCTTCTTAAGAAAGCCAGTTCTTCTTTTCTTAAAGCTAGGCTTTTATCGATATCTTTTGTTTTTACGTCTGTTTCGTTTCCCTTCCTTATTATGTCCCAGAAAGCAATTTCTTTTAATAAAGAATATCTAGCGCCATTCCAGGCTGTTTCTTCAATTTCCACTCATAAGGTTAGGTGGGCTCCCAGAAGGCAGTCAACTACTTTTCCCTCAAGGTTCTATTACCAGGTAACATTAAAGCACTGCTGGTGTCTAATACCGTCACTTGGCAGCCTCCATCCAGAGCTCCATGATATTGTAAAATGAATGAATTTATATCAATTAGATTTTACAAAAGTGAATTTACTGATCTAACATTGTTTCTTTGAGCCCACTCTCTCAAGGCTAGACTTGATACATCTTACCTCATTCAAGGTTCTCAGGTATCCTGAGGAGACTATGGAGCATTTCTTCTTGGTCATCAGCCCAACCCCCATAGACTATGTTCATTCCCTTTTTAGGGGTGCTGTGACTAGTTAGCTTCATTTAACTACTTAATGTAAGATTAGATTTTACAAAGGAACAATTACCTCAAAGATACAGAAAGAAAAAACAATCCAACTATTTTCTCCAAAATGTTGGGAAGATAGCCTGGACCTCTGGAGAGTGAGGGAGGTTGAAGAGTAGTTTGGCTCACAGCCTCACTCAGTTCCAATATAGCATTTGCCCACCAAGTTCATGTCTTTTTTTTTTTTACCTTTGTATAAGATTTTATTCCTTATTTTTTTTTTGTTGCAACTATCAAGTTTATCATAAAAATTTAAAAAGTCATTCTAATACATTCTTGGGCAAAAAGTAATCAAATAATATTCTTTTAACTTGGAGGAATGCAGGATGGTTTTCATTGAGTAATACCAAAACATAAGGTCTCAAGTTGTAGAGCGCTTGCTGTTCTATATTAAAAGAGGGAGTTTCCTCACTGGGCATTCCCTACATCAATGACATCACAAGTCTAGTTCCCTAAACAAATCTTCCCAATGGAATATAAGCACAATGAAGGCAGGAACTTGCTTTCCTTCTTCTTTTTGTATCTCTGGAATCCAACACACTTCCTGGCACACAGTTGAGGTTTAACAAATGCTTAATAAATGAATTGAGAATAAATCAAAGCAAATGCAGAGCTGCAGAAATCAATGGAACCCTGTACATATCCGATCTCTAGAGGAGCAGATTGAGTGAATATGAGGCAGCCAATGAGGAAGGAGCCATGGGGAAGGAACCATGGGGAAGCAGAATGGAATTCAAAACACACAACTGGTATCGGGTTTTTCTGCTGCTATTTCCACTTTTGTCATAGTACAGTTTGGGGTTAATTTTAATAGATTTGTTGGCAAGTTATAAAATTATTATACAAAATTTTACTTACCTTAACTGAGCACTGTCCTTTCCCCCTGTACTTTCTATAAGTACATTCATAATCTCATGTCATTTCCA